>JAINUG010000027.1:3327500-3927500 GCA_029706075.1 Aldrovandia affinis | reverse complement strand
GTTTAGCTGTGTGTTTTGTTAGCTCTGTGTGTGTTTAGCTGTGCGTTGTGTTAGCTTTGTGTGAGTTTAGCTGTGTGTTTTGTTAGCATTGTGTGCATTTAACTGTGTGCTGTGTTAGCACTATGTGAGTTTAGCTGTGTGTTGTGTTAGTGCTGTGTGCGTTTAGCTGTGTATTGTGTTTTTTTAGCGCTGTGAGTTTAGCTGTGTGTTTTGTTAGCGCTGTGAGCGTAGCTGTGTGTTTTGTTTTGTTAGCACTGTGTGAGTTTAGCTGTGTTTTGTGTTAGCGCTGTGTGAGTTTAGCTGTGTGTTTTGTTAGCGTTGTGTGGATTTAGCTGTGTGTTGTGTTAGCTCTGTGTGCGTTTAGCTGTGTGTTGTGTTTTGTTAGCTGTGTGTTGTGTTTTGTTTTTCTTAGCACTGTGTGAGTTTAGCTGTGTGTTGTGTTAGCGCTATGTGCGTTTAGCTGTGTGTTGTGTTAGCACTGTGTGCTTTTAGCTTTGTGTTGTGTTGGGTTAGCGCTGTGTGAGTTTAGCTGTGTGTTATGTTAGCGCTGTGTGAGTTTAGCTGTGTGTTATGTTAGCGCTGTGTGAGTTTAGCTGTGTGTTTTGTTAGCGCTGTATGAGTTTAGCTGTGTGTTATGTTAGCGCTGTGTGAGTTTAGCTTTGTGTTATGTTAGCGCTGTGTGAGTTTAGCTGTGTGTTATGTTAGCGCTGTGTGAGTTTAGCTGTGTGTTTTGTTAGCGCTGTATGAGTTTAGCTGTGTGTTGTGTTAGCTCTGTGTGTTTATGATGTACATGCCTGTCATGGAGCCATGGAGAGGCAGCGTCAGCAGTAAGGAAGGATGTAATGAAGTGAGACATGGGAAGGGGAAGGTGTTTTGATGAGCTGCTGAAAGGAGATGTGTGTGTGTGTGTGTGTGTGTGGGGGGGGTATTGATGCGCTGGGGTCCTCAGCGGGGGCTTGTCTCCACCCTGCCCATTAACCGTTCTTCACAGTCCAGTGGTGTGTGTGTGGAGGGGCGTCAGCCACCGGGAGGGCCTATTTTTAGCAGCGTGACATTTCTGAGCCGGCGATCCCTGACCTGCGGATCTCCATGCCACCTGCCCAACAGGCCCACCTGCTCCCACTCAGTACAGCTGGGTCCCCACCCTGTGTCTCTCCGTCTCTCGGTGTGTCTGTGTCCCCTGTGTCTCTGTGTCCCTGTATCCCTGTGTCCGTCTTTGTCCCCTGTGTCTCTCCCTGTGTCTATGTCCCTGCGTCCCTAGGGTTTCTGTCCTATGAGTGAGAGTGGCACAGATGTAACAGAAAATCAGTTTGCCTTTACACACACACACACACACACACACACACACACACACACACACACACACGCATGCATCCACGTCTCTCAGCATCACATAACATTAATTCCACAGACACCAAAAAAGGCACACACTGCAGACACAAGCACAAACAGGCACACGCACGCACACACACGCACAGACATGTTCTCACACTCGCACTCGCGATATAAATGCTTTTTCCCCAGACCTCACTTCTCCATAAACCTCATGTTATTGTTTTTGCATCCGCACGTTATTGGACACTCGCCGACCTCTAGTGTTAATTTTCTATTAGCTCGCTCGTCCTCCCGTGCGACTGAGCCCATATGTCCGCCGCGGGCGCGATTTCTCACATGTATATCTGACAGCAATTAGCGGCCCGTCGCGAGGCGTAACTCGCGGAGCAAACGGGGCACGCAGAGAGGCGGACGGCGAAGATGGCGGCCGCGGGTCCAATTACAGTAAGGAGAGGCCTGCACGCCCAAATTAAGGCGCAGACCAGCAGAAAATAACACGAGCACAAAAAGGGAGGTCGCACAAGCCTCTCAAAGGGAAGTCTGTGTTTACCGAGAATGGGAAAATCCCCAACATTTCGCCCGTTGTCGTCTTTACACCCCCCGACAGAGGCGGTAGGCGAAATGTCGTGAGTTCCGTTGGAAAGAAGAGTGCGAAACCTCCCTTTTCATATTTGCACAAGGGTCTAATACTCCCTGGTCTCAAAACTGTGAATAAAGGGAATAGATTGTTGATTAGTTTGGAGGTCTTTTTTTACTACTAAGCCCTCCGCTGATAAAGGGCACCGAGTCTATCTCCATGCAGTTTTTCTAAGAAAAACACACAGCCAATCACAAATATAGTTTGTTCTATATATCTGTAATATGTATACATTTTATAAAGGAACCCTATTCCCTGACTGATATGCGACTACCTATGGTCGTGCTTTAGTGACGAGGCTGGTCTGGGACTCTTGTTCAGCCCAGTCTATGTCACCGTGCTCTGTGTCTATGTCACCGTGCTCATATTACTCTTGTGGATGTACTTATGTTCTCCTGCATTGTATGTCGCTCTGGATAAGAGCGTCCGCTAAATGAATGTAACGTAACGGGATACGTCACTGACCCAGGATCAGCTCAGCCACCGTTAAACCCCCCGCCCTGTCCCGACTGCAACCATTATCTGTGAAAGGTGCATGCCGACCCAGGATCAGTGTTGTGGGGCAGACTCTGTTCTGCATCGGGGAAAGTGTGTCACTGGTGTTGACCTCCTGCAGGCCCGCGAGCGCAGGGTGTGCGCGTAAGCCTGCCACCTGCTGGCGGCCCCCTGAGGACTGCATCTGTATCGCTGAACATTCCGGCTTTATTGTGGCCAGTGCAGTTTTTTATATATCCTTTCGTTTGCTATTACCCAGTTAAATTAAAAAAGGCTTAAAAATTCTCATGGAACTTTTAATAATAGAAGGAGAATAGTGTATTTATTTATAATGATTTAGAATTTCTCATTCCCAAGGTGCATACAGAGTATCAAAACATTAAACTAAAATATATATATGCAATTCATAGATCACGTCACAGTGGCAGGTATTCCATTTTTGTTATAGGCTGTAGTAAATCGCTGGGTCATACAGTAGCACAGTATTGCACATGCAGTGAAAAGCGCCGTTTGTTTGAGGACTAACGCCCAAATGTCTCCAAGCAGGCCGCCTTAAAGAATCCTTATTTGGTCCCAGAGATGAATAGCGCCACAGCGTACGAAGTTGCTAGCCACTCTGTGTGAAGGCCGGCAGGCTCGGTGGGGGTGGGGAGGGGGTGGTGGGGTTCCGCTTCACGGTAGCCCAGTCCGGCCGTAAACCCCGCCAGGGCAGGAGCAAATAAACACAGCCCTTAATGAGCCGGAGATGAGAAGGAATCCAAAAGCTAAACAAACTCTGTAGTTTCCCCCGCGCTACGCATTGTAGCGCAAGACCAAACACCTCGGGCGGGAAAGTATAACAGACATGTCACGGCGGTAGTGTCACGGGGGGGGTTCGCTTCGGTGTGAGGGGGGTGGGGGTCGTGTGGGCACACGGCGGGGGCAGGGACCGTGGTTCGGAAAGCGTGGGGGGAGGAGGGAGGACTGCAGAGATGTGATCCGTGCGCTGATGAGCCCCGGTGCATCATGGGAATGTGGCTGCCTGTCCGGGCCTGCAGCGGTTTTCTGCGGGGAAGGCTCCTGACGGCGTTGAGGCTGAACCGTCTTCGGCACTGCATCTGTCACATGCAATCAGCCGGAGGCTTTCACCAGCAACGCTTTGGCATCGGTACGCTAGGCGAGCACTGAACATGTTTACCGCAGAGCGCTACGGAAGACGGTCTCAGAATGCAACATCTGTCTGTCTGCTGGAAAGGAATGTCTTTCGCTAATAGAGCCCCCGCTTTCACACGAGGTTACATCAGTGCCGGAGGTGCAGGTCAGGGTCGACGGCTCTTCAAACAGACCGAAACGAGAGCGCTTCCGTAACTGTCTCCATAACTTAGCGCAGATCTGTTATTAGCTTTTACCTTATTCATTCGTTTTCCTTTGTTTGACAAGGGCGGTCTGTTGTTGTCAATATTATGGCAGGAGTCTGTGTTTCTGCAGCCTCTGGGCCTGTTAAGACAGAATGGTAAAAGGACCTTTGGGATATGTCCAGGGGGACGAGGCAGCTCTGGTCCCATCGCTGAGAGAGTTACAGGCCAGAAAGGCGTAAGGGCCTTGTGCCTCGAGGGTGAAGTAACGCCCCTGCGTCCAATAGGCAGAAGTAAATAGACGCTCTGCCTCGATCACCTCAAAGGAGCCAGTCGGTTTGACCGCTTTGAAACTTCACTGTGAGGATGCATCACATTCTGGCACTTTTTCGCGGCTCGACCCAGGGCGCGTGAAAACAAGACAAAAGAACAGGATGCGTGAATTTTGGCCACTTTCTGGAGGGAAACGGGATTGGAAAAAAGTCTTTATTGTAAAGGAATTAATTGAAAAGCATCATTTTGTTTTTTAACAATAAAGGCATTTTTAAAATTCCGCTTCTCTCCAGAAAGTGGCCATAATTCCTGCATCCTGTTTTCGCTGGGAGCCACTGGGTGGACCGAGGCGTGCGGGGGCCCGGTCCGTAATCGCTTTTAGGACCCCTGGGCCGCGGCCGCGTGTCCGTAACCGCGGGACGCTCCCGACGGGCCGCTTGCCCCGGGACCCCCCCCGGGAGACGCGAGGCCCGGGTTCAAAGGCAGGGCGGCGATACAGAGCGAGGGTGATTTATGCCGGCTCTGTGCTTCCAGGGCCAGGCCAGCAGGGGAGCCATCCTAGAGCGCGGCTGTTTGTTTTTATACGGCTGCGCCGGAGCCGCGAGAGGTCTGCTCTGAGACATGGAGAACTGAGCTGTCCTTCCTGGGGCCCACTTTGTCACCCACCCCATTTATTGATGAGTTGACATGCTTTGTTTGGAGGTCAGCTGGTACAGTAAGGCCAATAAAAATGCACGTGGAGCGATTGTACTGGCATTATATTTCACCAACTGTACAGTTGACTCATTGAGGTCAGTTCGCAGCAGTATGTTAATATTTATGTAAGTCTTTTTTGGAATTTGAATCGTGATGGTGAACAAGGACCTCATGAGTAGGGGAATGCGCTCTTGGGCGAAATTGACAACGACACAGAACACGTATCTAAGGGGTGGAGCCTCCAGGAGCATGTGCTCCTCGGGTGCTCACTGTTGACCAATCGGAGGGGTCTGCCTTCAGGTGCTGTGTAGGCACTTTTCACTAAGCCACACCTCCCAGATCTTTATTTATTTTGTTTCCCTATCGTCGGTGTCGATTGATGTCCACATTTTCCCATTACATTTTTTTTTTTTTTTTATACCATGATGTTGGTAAATGAAAACCAGAAACCACAGAACCAAATTTCACAGAATTCAATTTTTTGGACATACTAGATTCTTGCACAAAGAAGATGCCATGTATGTATGTATGTATGTATGTATGCATGCATGCATGTATGCATGTATTTATGTGATTATTTTTCCCCCCCCCAGGAATGTTAATGTTTTTTTCCCTTTTTATTTCTCAGGGATATTAAACCGGACAACATTCTGATGGACATGAACGGGCACATACGGCTGGCAGACTTTGGCTCCTGTCTCAAACTCATGGAGGACGGAACGGTGAGTGCAGAGCCGTCCCGCCCCGCCCCGCCCTGCCTGTCCCGCCCACTCACACAGAAACCTCTCACAGCTGCAGTGTTTGCTGTCCCCTGGCCAGAAGAGCAGGGAGACGCTGCTCCTGTCCGCCTCGGCCGTGTTTGCGTGGGATACGAAATACTTTGGAAGTCACCATGGCAAAAAAACACTACGCTTTTGACCATATTAGGCACTGGCAACAGGCCCCCGGTATCTCCCTCATCCCGTTTCCGCTCAGAGGTTTTGAGTGTCACGCCTCTCTGCACGGCCCTCTCTCTCTCCCTCTCTCCTGTATTTCGAGAGTTCACTCTCTGCCTCGTTTCCTGCTGCCGGGGTTGTGGCAGGCCACAGAAAACGTGTGTGTGTGTGTGTGTGTGTGTGTGCGCGCGCATGTGTGTGTGTTGGAAAGTAATCGCACACCAAGACGAGGGAAAGACCCCAACCAAAGTGAGTTACGAAACTGCAATGCAGGCAAACAAACAACCGCTGCTTCCCTGACTGGCCAGGTGCGGCCGAACCCGGGTCAGTGCCGCGGGACCTCCTGATCGACCGGGCCTGCTGTTCACCCCCACTGCACCGCTACACAACAGGCCTTGTGTCGTAGGCCTACAGGGTTTAAATAACTCTGGGCTGAATCACTGCTTTAACAGCGCAGCGTTGTGGGGTAGCGGTTATAGTGTTGGATCTATGGGCTGAGGATTTTGGTGAATGTTGTGCAGTACCCTGGCAGTGGCTCTCGGTTCCGAGTGAGTGCGTGTACGTGACTATGTCTAAAAGTGTGTGAGTGAGTGCAAACGTGTGTGTGTTACACCCCTTCTGTATAAATTCACAAAACACACCTTCTATGAAATTCACACTATAAAACTGAAAAGTATTTATGTGTTAGGGATGCACCGATATGAAAACACAATCGGGTGTTACAGATTTAGTTATTTATTGTCAAATTAAAAAACAGTACATCCGAAAGCAACGAGAACAGTGTGCATTAGAGCTGGGCGATGACCACATTTTACACCGTTATCGTCATTTCAATTATCAAGCGCAGCAAATTTCCAAATGTGGTTAGTGTATAACATTGTTGCGTGAAGGGGAATAGTTCCTGAATTCGTTTTGGCCTTTTTCCATCCGCAACACAGCAACACAGCAACACAGCAACACAGCTAATCACAGCCAGCCTTGATATGAAGCGCAAAGTGAAGCCAGAGGGAAGCATCATCAAAGCACCAAACTCGGAGCTAGCGAAGCATGGAGTGAATTTGTTCAGTCAGTAGACCCACTAACGTGACAACGAGATTGAAGACGAACCAAGTTTAGTCCCTAAGAAAGGCTGCACGTCAGTTGCGTGGGGTTACTTTGGTTACAAACGAGCTGACAAATATCGAGAAACAAATATCGTTTCAATATCGTTATCGAAGTATTTGTTCATCATATCATTATAATTATTACCATATCGCCCAGCGACGGATAATTATCGTCCACTGCCATTGGTAAATTTGATCCTATTGGCCGATAAGGCGATTGCAGTCAACAAGGCAAATATCGGCCGATACCGATAGTCAACCGATATATCGGTGCACCCCTAGTATGCGCACACATGGTAGAACGTCATAATTCCATATTTGAGCAAATGTTGTAGTACTCTTTATAGTACCCCGGGATGGGGGTTAGAACATGTATTATCCCATTAAGTGGGTCATGGGGTGTTCAACCATGAGCCCAACCCAACAGCGTCATGTGTAAGGCAGTCTGGAGGTGTGTGTATGTCTGTGCATGCAACTGTGTGTGTGTGTGTGTGTGTGTGTGTGTGTGTGTGTGTGTGTGTGTGTGTGTGTGTGTGTGACGGCTCCCGGCTGCAGGCGTGCCGCCAACTTCCACAAATTCATCCCCACTCCCCGCACATCTGCCGGAATCCGCCCACACGCCCCCGAACTAGCGCCAGCCAAAGGAACCGGCCTCCCCCCGGCGGCCAATCAGAGCCCACGCCGCCCCGGCTCGTAGTAAAACTGTCTGAACTGCGTTAATTTCATCCCCGCATAATCCCAGATTCAGAGGCTGCGCCGCGCAGAGACCGTTGCATTTTAATGAAAACGAGCCGAGGAGCCGTACTCGCGCGTTCCTCGAAGCCTAGCATCGTTTCCCTGGCTGTCACTCAACACTCGGATGCGCTGCATTTCAATTGAATTTCTAAAGGAGGCTTCGCAGCGCTGAGTTTGTTTATGCCAGGATTTGCGCACGTTTAACGTCTCGTGTCAAAATCCGGGGCCGGCTCTGTATTCAGAAATTCAATCTAGGGTTGACGGACGGCAAACCAGCAAGCCAAAAACGTCCTTTGTTTTGGTTTTTCCCTAAATACAATAGAACATGAAACAGTAAAATTGGGTTTTTCCACCACAAAAAATTATGAGAACTGTTGGAAAGTGAAGGCATATTCTGACGAGGCCTAGGTAACGTTTGACACCTCTCTCGGGTTACCGGGACTGAAAAAAGTCCCATAAAATTTGGGAAAATCATAGCGTGGCTCTGTGAGGTCGCACCAGTCTCCTGCGTTGGGGGTGTGTGGGCCCATTCGGTAGGATCAACGAGGTCCTATAATCCTACGAATCTGAAGTGCGGTGCGGTGCTCATTCTGCATGTTAGCTCCTGACTCATGCATGTGGGCTCCTGAAACCGTCATAACTGTGAGATGAAGAGCCACACTCCTCCTGCCAAGGTGAGCTGGCCTGCTCCCTCCCTCTCTCATGCGCCGGCTTGTCTTGTGAATTACAGCCTTGGCTGTGCCGAATCAGCCCCTTGCCACCTATTCATTTGGAAATAAGAGTGAAGGAAAGTTGGACAGTAAAAAGAGAAGAAAGTAAAATCCAAACCTTGCAGCAGGTAAACAAGGCATCGGCTTGCCTTACTGGTCATCTCTTGTCAAATCGAAAGGATGTCTTGGCTGTGTGGTGGAGCGGTCATCTCTTGTCGTCAGTTGTTGACCACCGTCCTGGACGTTTGCAGAGGGATCATGTTGAATCTTGGAAGGTAGTTAAGTCCTGGCAGTTTGCGGTTCACAGAGACTAAATAGAACACCTAAAAATGACCAAACAGAGAGCAGAACACCTCAAAATGGCCAATCAGGAAACAGAACACCTCACAGGTGACCAATCAGAGAGCAGAAATGAACAATCAAAAAACAATCAAAGGTCCAAACAGACCAAAATGACCATAAAAAGCAAAACGGCATGACCGGGACTTGAACCAAATTATTTGCAATTTAGTTACTTGTAATATGAAAGGATGTATTAATAATTGGGAAAAGTAGCTGATTTAGTAAAATATCAAAGGCAGCTAACTAACTGTTTCAAAGAGGAATAGACACAATGTGGTTTCTAGCAGCTAGCTAACATGCATTTAATTAGTCATCACTGCTTATTTCTAATTTGCTCCCTTTTGTTTTAAAAAGTAGCTATTGTTTGTTTTCTTTCTTTTTATATTATTATTAATAATAATAATAATAACTCACTTGGCACACGGCAGTTTCACTGCAGGTGTTTAGAGACAGTAGTCGCGTAAATCCACTTCACTGCCCCCTGTTGGTCTGGTGATTTACAATTGTCTGCAAATTACATCTATGCATTGTTCGTGCATGCAAAGATGTGAAGTATACATTTTATTTTCTCTGATAACCATAAGCTCTGTCCAGTATGGCTCTGATGACCATAAGATCTGGCCATGTTGGCACCGAGAGCGTACGATCTGGCCATCTTGGCTCTGATGACCACACGATCCGGCCATCTTGGCTCTGATGTCCATAAGATCTGGCCATGTTGGCTTGCCATCTTGGCTCTGAAATGCCGGCCATCTTGGCTCTGATGACCATCTTGTCTTGTTGAAATGCCCCGGGTGTGCCGGCTCTTTATTCACAGTCGCCTCCCCCTCGCTCCCGCAGGTTCAGTCATCGGTGGCGGTGGGCACGCCGGACTACATCTCCCCCGAGATCCTGCAGGCCATGGAGGACGGGAAGGGAAAGTACGGCCCGGAGTGCGACTGGTGGTCCATGGGCGTGTGCATGTACGAGATGCTCTACGGGGAGACGCCCTTCTACGCCGAGTCCCTGGTGGAGACCTACGGCAAGATCATGAACCACAAGGTGAGGAGAAAGACCAGGGCCTGAGTCAAAGTCTGCCGGCCGCTCTTCTGCACAGATATACAAAAACAAGGGAAGAACATTCCCCAAATTGTCTTATTGTCTTAGAACATATTTATTTATGTCGTCTTAGAACGCCAAAGTGGTCAAGTGAAAGATTTAGGTGTTTACAATGGGCAGTAAGGTTCCTAAACAATAACACTTGCACCATTTGTGACAAGTAACACACCACAGCTGTACTACACTGTTCTACAGTGACCGCAGTGTTTTATTAGCCCCACATTCTATGTCTCTGTACTGTCTGTGTCCTTTTTTCATGCATCCTGTTTACTCGTTGTGTATCGTCTCTAAACGTTGTGCTGCAATACTTATAAAGCAGTTTCTTACGCTTGGGATCAATAAAGCACTACGACCACTGCCACTAAACCCCCGCGCCCCCCTTTCTGCCCCGGGACCACACGCAGGAGCGCTTCCAGTTCCCGCTGCAGATGACAGACGTGTCGGAGAACGCCAAGGACCTGATCCGCCGGCTGATCTGCAGCCGTGAGCACCGGCTGGGCCAGAACGGCATCGAGGACTTCAAGCAGCACCCCTTCTTCTCCGGCATCGACTGGGACAACATCCGCACCTGCGAGGCGCCCTACATCCCCGAAGTCAGCAGCCCCACCGACACCTCCAACTTCGACGTGGACGACGACTGCCTGAAGAACTCCGTACGTCCCCATCCCCCCCGTCGGCCGATCGATCGTCGACGTCAACCGACTTTCCAACGTTCTTATTTCGTACTTAGGTGTCGCTTTGATTATGACACGCACGCACACACACGTGCATTACATTACATTACATTACAGGCATTTAGCAGACACTCTTATCCAGAGCGACTTACAGTTTACATTTCTTTACAATCCATTTATACAGCTGGATATTAACTGAAGCAATTCAGGTTAAGTACCTTGCTCAAGGGTACAACGGCAGTGTCCCACCTGGGGATTGAATCTGCAACCTTAACGTTACAAGCCCAGTTCCCTAACCACTCTACCACACTGCCCACGTGCGTACTCGCACGCACCTTTGGTTGAGTAAAGACCTTGCAGCTTCCCGCTATTGACCGAAATTGACGAGTAACAGTCTTGGCGAGTCCTGTGGAGACCACAGTGTTCACCTTGTGAGCGTCTACCTTGGGCCTTTTTCCGCACGCTTTGGTAGAACTGCAAGGCATCAGCTTTTCACGTTCCAGAAAGCAGAGAGAAATTGCAGAGCGTCATCACTCTCTCGAATTGCTCTGCCGCTCTGATCCGGCCCGTATAAACGACAGAAAGCTCATAAAGCTGCCTGTTGATGTTGGCACAGACACGCCTTTCTGATCCACCTTAGGCTATCGCGGCTCCCTGGATCCCTCAATCTCTCGCTGTTGCTCTAATGAATAATCTGTGCTGGAATGCAATGTTGAAAAAAGTCGGGAAGGGGGAGCTGCTCGGTGGCTTATCCTGTTAAGGCACTGTTCTGGTGCGCGGATGAGTCCGCAGCCCCGCGGGGCGACGCATAGTTGGCGGTAGCGTCGGGGAGGAGGGAGGGATTAATTTGGCTGTGTTGGCCACGTTTCATCACGGACCAGCGAACCAGGCTAGTTACATTTACATTACATTTACATTTTAGGCATTTAGCAGACGCGCTTATCCAGAGCGACAACAATCATAGTTCGCACAAGAGATCAGTGCAGTAATACAGAAATAGACATCATTGCAGGCAGCTGCGTACCATACCTGTAACACTGGGAAGGAAAAGGTTAGTCAAAGTTAATTGGACGCCCACAGTTTGCGGTATAAGGCTGCGCACAAAGTGTCTTCCTCCGACGCAAGATGAACTCCTAGATTGCGGTGTGAAAAGAAGCGGCGGCTGACATTGTGTTACGGAGGAGACATTGTCTACCCTCTCCCGAATTGACCACGGAGGTTGCAGTAAATGCAACTTAGAATATGATTGGGCATTGCAAATTGGGAGAAAAGGGGGGAAAAGCACAAAAAAACCCTTGAGGGATCTAATTGTGTATAAATGTTTAGTGACATGATCCAATATGATGTCAGCTGAAGTGTTTTACCCTTCCTTTTTGATGTCAGACCATACAAAGTAGCAACGCTAGTTACTGTCCACTACAGGACTAGCTAACAAGACCCGGAAAAGCTAGGTGCAATACCAGCTCTTATTTCAAATGTGTTCTTCCGCGCGCTAGTGTAGCAGTGTAGCTGTTTCCGCACTTGTGAACATATGAACAGGTTTATTATATTATGAGATGTGGTCCAATGCCCTTTTCTTTGAACACTGAACCTTGTTGTTTGTTGCTTAATGCTGCCTGCCACACAAAGAAACAGGTGTTGCTATAGCTGGTTAGCAATTAGGAGAGTCCTCTTTACCTTCACCATTGCTACATGGAGCTGAGGTTTTGTGCTTTCTGTCTGTCTATCCGTGAAGAGTCCATAACTGAAAAGTTAGGTTTGGGAGTTACAGTTGTTGGGAGTTACAGAGCTGTTGATGTATAATTGACACATGCAGTCACGAATCACTAGCTCTTGTAACAACTTTAGCTCTTGTCCTGGATTGTTTCAGGAAACGATGCCCCCTCCCTCTCACACGACCTTCTCCGGACACCACCTTCCCTTCGTGGGCTTCACCTACACCAGCAAATGGTGAGCCTCCGTCACCCCACAGCGGGACCGCTCTGCACTCACCTTCATAACTCACCTTTACACTCCTGCAAAGCAAGCGTCATCCCTTCCAACCGGCCGCACCCAGCTTTCCCAAACCGGGGTCCGTGAAGGAGTCCCAGGGGGACCCCTACAAAATGGGGACAATTTGATGAATTTTCTCTCTTAAAATGTTGTTTATATTCAAATTAATTATTTTTCATTGCCAGGTTCAATCTTTTTTTCTGGCTTACAGGATCATTGTAATTTATTACATGACATGTTTGTATTTAAGTACTTGTATAGATCCACAGTATATGACATCACGTTTTTTGCCATGCTTCCGTGTGCTAGTGTGTTAAATAGCCACTGTGTTGGGTATTCAGTAAAGGTCTCAAAAGTTAACGGTTTTAAAGAGGCGGGGGTCAGAGTCAGGGTGGACATTTTCGGGAGGGCCTGTATTCACTGATCGGAGACATACAGTGCCGTAGCAGTCCCTTACCGAGGCCTTGGGATGTAGGAGAACAGGAAGCTGCCACATTTAAACAGGAAGTATCAAACGAGACTGTGTGACCTTGGGAAACCTTCCTTAGCCATAAAGTCAACGGCCAAAGACTTGTTGATAACGCACCGTGAAGAATAAGCTTCCGATAGCCTCCTTCAGAAACCGTTCTAAGTACACCCGACAGCGTGTTGCTTTCCAGTTAACAGCTTAATGTTAACTTCCTGCTCGTTAGACCTTTGCCACCTCACCAGCAGCAGTGGCAGTGAGCCTGCTTCCACACACCTGTGTCCTATTAAGGAACATCTGAGTGTATCAATGATTAATCGCTCGCTGAAGGCGGGAGATGAGGTGGGCGGGGCAGCTCGTGAGAGGCAGCTGTCGGAGCTTGCTACGAAGCAGTCCTCGACAGAAGAAGAAACACGTCTTTTTATAGCGTTTTTTCCCCCTCAATCGTGGAATTCGTTAGATCTCTCTCACGCTCTCACCTGCTTTCCCTGCTTAATTAAGTCCGCAGCGGTTTGCCAGGAAAGTCGCGTGCAATTACAGGACCCTCCAAAGTCACAAGACGCTGATGCTAGCCGTCTCGTGACACCGCGGAAGGCACGCGAAGCCGAGCGTCCTTGTAATTAGGCCGACTTCCAAGCTGGAGGTGGCGCAAAGTGTAAGCCAGCCCCCCCCGCGTGCGCTGACAAGTTTCTCAGTTAGCCGTGCCAGTGCCAAAGCGCTGTTCTCAACAGGGCCGTGCCCCTTCATGTGCCCCGATTGGTGTGTCTGGGGCAGCTTTCATCCATCAAAATGATTTTGTTTCCTCCGCCCGTAGACCCCTGGCAGAGAAGGGACAATTTCTCCTCCTCTGCTTCAGTAACCTCGCTGGCTGGGCTGTTCTGTGATTCGTCGTCATATTTGATTTGCCTTTTGACACCCCCGTAAATCTGGGGTAAAGCAGATATTACTTTCAGCTGCGGCGCATGGGTACTGGCAGGGGTGTCCGCTCTTATCCGAGAAGGGCCCATGTGGGCACAAGATTGTGTTGTAGCCCGGCACTAAAACTCCTGAATCAACTAATCAAGGCCAGGATTGAAGACCATAACTAGTTGATTAGTTGAATCGGGTGTTTTAGTGCTGGGCTGCAACAAAAGCCTGCACCCACACAGGCCCTTCTCGGATAAGATTGGACATGCCTGCCAGGAGCTAAGCGCTGCAGCTGAAAGTAATATCTGATCGTATCGTAGTGCTGGAAAAGTGAGATGTCATGAACCCCATAATGGGTGCAGCTACAACATGTAGTCAAGTCGTTGATTTATTATTCTTATTTTTTTACCCAATGAAAATAATTTCTTTCTACAGCAAAGCACAGTGATTGGGTCACGTCAGGGAGCGCATACCTCCTCCCATTTTGGCTTTCTTAAGGCCTCAGTCTCCCATCGCTGGTATCACGCTGTCTGATTGGCCTGTCTCTAACCCCTCCAGCAACCTGTCGGATCGAGGCTGCCTGCGCGCGTCCGCGGAGCCTGCGCAGATGGACGTCCGGGTGCAGCGCAGTCTGGAGGAGAGCCTGGCCACCGAGGCCTATGAGCGGCGGATACGGCGGCTGGAGCAGGAGAAGCTGGAGCTCAGCCGCAAGCTTCAGGGTGCGCGCCCCGCCGCCCCTCCTCAAACACAGCACACCCTCACTGCTGGAGCCCTGTTTCCACAAGCCTTTACTCTCAGGCTCATGACTAACACGTTCGCCTTACTCACAAACCAAACATGTACATACCATCACAAAGGTTCATATTTAGTTGTGTTTAGTTACAGGGTCAGGAGTAAATTACATCCTTTTGGAGATTCCCTTATCCATAGAAACTTACGAAACAATGTACATTAGGACATTCAAATAGATTAATGATGGCAGCAGTTCTACAGATATGTAACACTCTCTAGGTGAAACTTTCTTGTATTAAAAAAACTAAACAAAACAACAACAAAAAAATCAATATATATGCATATTAGAATGGCATACACACATCGATGGTAGCCACAGTTTTGGCTCTGGCCAGGAGTGCCACTAGGGGGCGGCAATTGGCTGTCCGCCCTTGGGGGGAGGGATAAAAAGCCGAAGGAAAGACTTGTTGCATATATGAGTGGTCGTGCGTCGGTGACAGGTTTCAGCCTGGCTCGAAGGAGGCAGTGCAGCGCCCACTACTGGCCGGACTACGGCAGCGAGTTCTCATACGAGGGAGGGGATAATTGGCACGAAAAAAGAGAGAGGGAATTGGATACTAATAAAAGGGGGGGGGAAAACAGCAAAAATAAAAAATAAAGAAAGAATGGCATACACACAGCTAAGGGGCTCAGTTGAAATCTGATTTATAATATAAGCCTTGTAGCTGTCTAAAGTAGCTGTCACTACTTTCTGTGAGGTTGTTTTTCTTACCACCTGTGTCATGTGATGTTTGTCCCTTGTCACATGACATGAGCCATGCCTCGGAGGTTGAGCAGGCCCTCTTTTGAGAAGCACCACAGCACCACTGGCGCGCCACAGTTGTTAACCCCCTCCCCATCCCGCCTCTCTGCCCACACAGAGTCCACCCAAACAGTGCAGGCCCTGCAGTACACCGGTGTGGACGGGCCCGTCCCCGCCAACAAGGAGGTGGAGATCCGCAGCCTGAAGGACGAGATCGAGACGCTGAAGAAGCAGATCGCAGGTACAGCCAAACCCCCCACAGCACGCTCTGAGCCACAGGGCTGAGCACCGTAACATCGCCCCACTGTCGTCCTCATCCTCATCCTGTTTGTTCATGGAGTGCTGCCCTCAGTACTGGAAGTAGGAGATGCATGGATGAGGATGGTTTGCTGTGCATTCTGGGAGATGTAGTATGTGGAGACAGGGCTGGGCCTGTGTTTGAAGCTTGGGGTTTGTTTGTGTGTGCAGACTCTGGGCAGCTGGAGCAGCAGTTGGAGCAGGCCAGCACGGTGCGCAGGGACTTGGAGGACTCGTCCAAACACATCAAGACCCTGGAGAAGCAGATGAAGGGCATGAGGCAGGAGAGGGACGACATGCACAAGGTACTGTCCCTCACGTGCTCTGCTACGCCATGCCGCCTCACACGTTCAGAAACACGTCTCACACACGCTGCCATCATGCCATCATCAGAAGCACACACTCAGAAACACACACAAACACATCAATCACACACTCAAACATGTTTCACACACACACACACACACACACAGAAACACATCAATCACACACTCAAAACACATATGTCACTCTATAATGTTGTCACACCTCACAACGCTCAAAAGGTCAGTGTGCATCTCATTCCCTCATTCGCTATGGCAGAATGTGTCTCTGCTTTGGGTTTGAGAGCCTCATCTATATCAGTGACCTTGAAGCACAGAGCCTAATACTAAATCACTAAATACTGAGCATCGGGCCTAGTGGCTCCCAAAGCACTTTGCAGTTACAGAAGACCTTGTTGGATCACATTTATACTGCATAATTAAACTACTTTTAGAATGTTGTAGACAACAAGAGCCTTCAACCCATTCACTCTGTACGTGCTAACGCTTACTGTGACATGGCAATCTTTAGCAGCTCAGGGGCTGTATGTATCAAGCCACTCAAGTTACACTTGAGACCAATTTTTTACTTTAAGTGTAAGAATTGGTGACTTTTACTCCTACACTAAAATGTAAGAATAAAAGTGATTTATCAAATTTATCTGGACTTAAAAGTACTCTTAAACTGTCAGGTATTTAAGAGACCTCTGGAGCTCTGTTAACTTGGCCAGGAGTAGGCAAGACGGCACAGTTGCGGAGACGTGCGCGCGCACCTTCCAAGACAGGAAGAATGTTTTAGAAATGTTTGATGATGCGCAGTTAATCAAACTTTATCGCCTAGATCGTCAGGGAATCATCTCTGTCACTGATCTTGTGCGAGATGTAATATCGTCGGCAGCTTTGAGAAGTGGCGCAGTTACGGCAGAGACGCGAGTTATTTTAATGCTGCGCTTAAAGGTCAAAATAATTGTAATAACTGTTGTTCATCAGCAATATGAAACAAATGTGTCTCATAAGTAAATAAATAAGACTATGAACCAGTGCCAGATGTTGCCTTCTTGAAAGCGGAGATTTTCTTGACGCGCTTCGGATAGCACATTGTACCATTTTTATCGCTTTCCTCCGGGCTTCGAATGGCGGAGGCGAAGCTTGCATTTGTTGTCTGCGATGTGCCTCCATGCCTATTTTTTATTACGACTTGTGTTGTGTGGGGCTAAATTTTACCTTAATTATTTCCTTTTTCGAGTCTACCTCCTCTACAGTCCAATTCGGTTTTCTTTTTGAATCCATTTTGCTTAACCTAACATTAGCCAACAAGGCATCTTTTATAATGAGGGTCTGTTTTACTTTATTGGAAACTTGTGTTGACCATCAAAGAATACAGATTTTCCAAAAGCAGATTGGTTTTTCCCAGGGTTGCCAACCATCTGAATGGAATATTGACTGATAAAACTGTCAAAGACAGCAAAAGCTTCCGACCCACTAAAAAAAAAGATAAATGCTGCAAATATTACGATGTATGACCACAAAAGCCAACACAGCAGCTTTGCACCATAGCGTGAGTATAGAGGTGTCGTAAGTGTAACTCTTAAGATATTTGATACATATACCGGCCCAGGTCTCATTCTTCATCTTTTTAAATGTATTTATTTTATTTATTTATTTTCTATTTTTGCAGTTTTTATCCAATTTTTTTCTCCTTATTTAGTATCCTCGCTGCCTCTTTTTCATGTAAATTATCCCCTCCCTCGTATGAGAACTCCTTGCCGTAGTCCCGAGACCGGTAGTGAATGCTGCACCGCCTCCTCCGAGCCGGCACCCACCAAAGCCGAAGCCTGTCACCTTAAAACACAGGACCACTCATATATGCAATGAGTTCGTATCGGCTTTTATCCCTCCCCCCTCCCTGGGGCGGACAGCCAATTGCCGCCCCCTAGTGGCACTCCCGGCCAGAGCTGAAACTGGGGTGACCTGGCGGAATCGAACCCTGGTCGCAGTGGTCAGCATTGGACGTTCTACTGCTACACCACCTTCATCGTTTTTAATAATCACATACCCTTTCCGGAGAACACGTTGGCCACGTCAGTGGCTCGGGCGGGCGGTGCCCTTACCCACGATGCCCCTCTCTGCAGGAGCTGCTGGACTCGTGCGAGAAGCTGAAGTCCCAGACCAAAGAGCTGAAGGAGGCGCACAGCCAGAGGAAGCTGGCCATGCAGGAGTTCTCCGAGATGAGTGAGCGGCTGACTGAGCTGCGCTCGCACAAGCAGCGGCTCTCCCGCCAGCTCCGCGACAAGGAGGAGGAGATGGAGGGGGTCAACCAGAAGGTGGAGGCGCTGCGGGTGGAGGTGCGCAAGGCCGAGAGGGGCAGGAAGGAGGTAGGTGGAGCCTTTGGGCCTAGCGGTGGAGAGTGGGCGTGTCTTCTTCTGAGTGCGTGTTATATATGTATGTGTATGTGTATGTGCGTGTATTTTATTTGTGTGTGCATTATGTATATGTCATATGTGTGTTAGGTGTTTGTGTTATATGTGTGGTGTATGTGTGTTACATGTGTTGTGTGTGCATTATGTATGTTATGTGTGTTGTGTTATGTGTTAGTTGTTGTTGCTATATGTGTGTTGTATATATGTTATACATGTGTTATGTGTGCATTGTATGTGTGTTATGTGTGTTGTGTGTGTTCGGTGTTTGTGTTGTATGTGTGTTGTATGTGTGTAATACATGTGTTATGTGTGTGTTATGGTCGCAGTTGGAGGTGCAGGCAGAGGAGCGGGAGGCTGAGGCTCAGAAGGAGAGGAAGCTGAGGGAGCGCAGTGAGCAGTACAGCCGACAGCTGGAGGAGGAGATGGAGGGACTGAAGGTACAACACACTGCACACATACACCATGCACACATACACACTGCACGTGCACATACACTGTACCAATATGCACACACGTCACACATACACACTGCACGTACACATACACTGTACAAATATACACACACACTGCACATACACATTCTCGCATACACACACTCACAGACACTCAGTGCATACACACAGACACACAGTGCAAATATATGCGCACACAGACACACTGTACATACATACATGGATACACTGGACATGCATACATACATACACACACACACACACACACACACACACACACACACACACTGTACATGCATACACACACGCACACACACTCACACGTGACCCTCCTGCCCTCAGCAGAAGCAGGCAGGCCGGGCCCCGGGCGTGGCGGGCTCGGACCAGCACCAGGAGCTGAGCAAGCTGCGGGCGGAGCTGGAGAAGAAGATGGTGTTCTACGAGGAGGAGCTGTCGCGCCGGGAGCTGGTCCACACCAGCGAGCTGAAGAGCCTGAAGAAGGAGCTGCGGGACGCCGAGGGCCAGCAGCTCACCCTCAACAAGGAGATCAGGAGGGCGCGTCCAGAGGACAGCGCTGGAGAACAGCGCTGCATAACGCACAATGCGCTATGCGAATCACACAGAGGACACTCAGGAGACTGCACAGCGCTGCATAACGCCAATGCGCTATGCGCTAATCACAGCAGAGACACTGCACTGAGCACACTGCACGTAGCGCAATGCGCTATGACTGCACAGTGCTGCATAACGTAGAGACACAATGCGCTACGCACTAATCACACAGCAGAGACACTGCACTGCGCTGTGACTGCACAGTGCTGCATAACGTAGAGACACAGCACTGCGCTACACGCTAATTACACAGCAGAGACACTGCACAGCACTGTGACTGCACTGTGCTGCATAACGTAGAGACACAATGCGCTACGCGCTAATCACACAGCAGAGACACTGCACTGTGTACACAGTGCTGCATAACAGCAAAATCACTGCACTGTGTAACAGCATAGAGACACACTGCATTCCATGCTAATTCCATGCTAGCAGAGAGACACTGCACAGCACTACACTGTAATTGCACATTACTGCATTACAGCACAGAGACTAATCTAATTACACAGCACCGAGACACTGCTGTACACTGTGATCACACAGTAGTGTGTAAACAGCACCAAGCGCACTTTAAATGCACGGTAATGCAGTACTTTAGCTCGGTGTAACAGCTAGTACGTACAGACACCGCATTACACTGTTAGTTGTAAAGCATTGTAACAGTCCACTGTTCTGTTTTCCAGCATATATTTTGAGTGTACACCCAGGTAATTATGATCAAACACATTTTCCTTTTTGTGTTCTCTACCTAGTGTATCACCTTAGCTAGTCGATGTATGTGGTGTCTTTAATTAGGATAGCTAGTTTATGGACACGTAGTTCACGACAGTGGTAAACATTGTTTTGTTTATAGCTCTCTAGGTAGATACCTGTGATAGCTAGTTATCATTGGTGATAACTAGAGAGCTGGTAACTAGCACAGAACTGTAGCCAGTTCAGGAATAAAAAAACCTACGATCAACTTAAGACTATACAATTACTGCAATGATTTTGTGATAATTGAGTAACAATAATTCTGGGTAAAAATGTTAAATAAGCTAAATATTTTTAGTTTTTCTCTTGCATCATGCTATAGCATCAGCCCAGTTAAATATCCTCCAATCTCGCTGTGTAGCACTGGGTTATCACCTGTACTTCAGTGTTTGGTACCTGGTTACCTGGTCATAGCACATCCTGTATGTGACGGGCCTGTATGTGTGTGTGGTTGTGTGTGACAGGCTTGTGTGTGTGTGTGTGTGTGTGTGTGTGTGTGTGTGTGTGTGTGTGTGTGTGTGTGTGTGTGTGTGTGTGTGTGTGTGTGTGTGTGTGTGTGTGTGTGTGTGTGTGTGTGTGTGTGTGTGTGTGTGTGTGTGTGTGTGTCAGTGTGTCATGGCCCTGTGTGTGTGTGGTTGTATGTTACAAGCCTTTGTGTGTGTGAATGTTTGTGTTGTGTGTGTGTGTGAGAGAGAGACAGGCATGTGTGTGTGTGAAGGGCCTGTCTATGTGTGTGTATGTGATGGGCCTGTGTGTGTGCGGTTGTATGTTACGAGCCTTTGTGTGTGTGAATGTTTGTGTGTGTGTGTGTTGTATGTGTGTGTGTGTGAGACGGGCCTGTGTGTGACGGACCTGTGTTGACTTGCCTCCCACAGTCAGAGCGAACGGGAGGAGTTTGAGACGGAGTACAAACAGAAGTACGAGAGGGAGAGGATCCTGCTGACAGAGGAGAACAAGAAGCTCTCCAGTGAGCTGGACAAGGTGAGATACAGACACTCACCACACAGACAGCCACAGACCAACGTGACAGTGATGGGACAAGGTGGACACACTACAGACAGACACAGACTGACAGACAGACTACAGACAGTATAGACAAACAAGACCCTCAGATGGGTACAGACAGACAGGCACACAACAATCATGTACAGACAGATTGTCACAGGCAGACTTCAGAGACAGACATGTTTGTGATGGGAAAAGGTGGACCAACTACAATCAGACAGACAGGCACATTACAGACAGACAGACCGACTACAGGCAAGAACAGATAGACACACTTCAGACGAGCACAGACAGACAGAAACACTACAGACGGGCAGAAACAGATGCCATAATTTGTCTGCAGTTCACGCAGAGCTCTGATAAAAACAGTGACTCAGATATTCCACGGTCTATCTCTACTGCCGGTTTCACTCTTTCTTTCAACAAATGTAGGAAAATGGGAGAAAGCAAACGCCGGTCGAGTTAAATAAAGGAAATGCTTGTGCCCTAACGGCAGCTCAGGAATCCGGCTTCCCGTCCACACGTTACCTCTGAAACGATCCTGTGGCCCTCTCCAGCCTCAGTCCAAAAGTGTCAGATACAGGGAAGGAGTTCAACGATTTCAGTTTTTTAGATGTCAAATTTTAGATGCCACTTCGTCCTTTCAGCCGATGGCACCATTTCCACCCGGTGAACAGCTTCACCACACAAGCCTCGCCAAGCTTGCGGCCGCGCAGGAACCTAATGAAGGAGGCTCTGGCTTGTAAGACAACGAGGGGGTTTTGTAGTTAAGGGGTGAAGGCGGAGGTGGCCTGAGACTTGTCTGCTTGTACAGGAAATGTTGGGTCGATCACGGCGACGACCATTACACCACAAAGGCCAACACACACACACACACACACACACACACATATGCACACACACACACACACACACACACACACACACACACACATACACATATGCACACACACACACACACACACACACACACACACATACATATGCGCACATACATAAACACGCATACACATGTACGCAAACACTTGAAGATGAATGCACAGAGGAGCTGCCGCAGCCATTCCCTGTTCCCCAGCCTCCTCTCAGTCAGAGCCCCAGCAGCCACAGATATATGCAGGCAGAGTCCGATCAGGGGGCAGCCATGGGGTCGGAGTCTTGAGCCCCAGCTGGAGCCAGACTTCAAAGCCAGGGAGAGACCCCCTCTTTAAAAACGGGCAGGCCGTCCCGACCCCGAGCCGATCCTCCCCCAGCCACCAAATCACACAACCCCCTCTCCCTCTCCCCTCCTCCCCCTCTCCTCCCCCCCCGGCTTTCATCTCCCCCCGTCCCCGGCAATTTCCATAAAAATCACTGGCAAGCGCCACTCGCGAAGACAGACCATAGCCTCTTACGCACGCTAAAGGAATTGCCTTTTGGAGCGAGGACTGTTGACCTTGGAAGAAACCAAAACAGTGCTGAGAAATGGAAGCTCCCAAGCAAATACTTTTGTAGGAGGTTTGACATATCAAATAGAAATGATGTTTGTTTTTGCAGTCTCTATATTAACTCGCCAGCATTGCGCAAAAGAAACGCAGTACGGTAAATAGCGAGAGGGTGAAAGTTGAGTTACCGACTAATAAGATGCACTGGCTTTTCTGTCCGGGCTTGCAGGCAGTTTTCAGTCCTGTCCGTAGGTCTGCTGTTAAAAAGCGTCAATGGCAGAGAGGTTAAAATGCTGTTTTTAGTCCTTTTTTTTTCCTTCAACCATGCCGAATTCTTCGCTCGGTTTTCTTCATGACTTGCAAGGTTTGACGTCCTTGCTAATCCCGATTCCGTTGTCAGAACGTGTAGGCTTTTGAATGAATGTGTATATAAACCACTGAGCTTAGCTTCACTATAATTCTCAGTCCATATGTCAGCATTTTTTGGAGGAAAACGACGTAGTTCTACCCAAATAAAACAACCCAGTTTATGAATAGTGGCTGAAGAGGCTTTAATACAAGGCTCTATTCAGAGAACTGCTTCACATAAGCAGATGTACTATTTGTATTGAATAAGTACATTTAGTACAGAAATATATATATTTTTTTTTAAACGTTTCTGTTATTCACATAATATGTTTAGCAATTACTGAATGTTACCAAAAAATAGTACCAAAAAGGTAAGGCTTACTTGGCATTAAATACAAAGTAGCCTTCCATAAAGTTATGTGTTATTCATTTGGTTACTATGCATGATATAGCTTGCGTCTTCTCTGCTGTTAGCCGAACACTAATTCAGCTCAGAGAGAAAAGCGAAACAATTCCGCTTAGCACAGCAGCGTGAAGTTGGCCCCAATAAAAATTTGACTTCCAGTTGAGTTTCCCGACAGTGTTTCAAAATAAAACACATTTTATGCTTTTAAAAACACGATTTTCTGCACTTTTGTATCACTGCCATGGGATTTTACTTAAAAAACAACGATTTCATATTATTACAAAAATAATAATAATGATCAATTCACAAAACGTTTTTGTAATAGAAAGCATGCGCCCTCATAACGTGGCATGAACATGCTGCACTTAAACCTGAAAACTGAAAAACGAAGGATTGTGTCCCTTCACAGGGGTCACATTGAATTGTTAGGGCTGTATTGGGGCTAGCTGTACGCTACTGCTAAACACGGAGTGCGTGTGTAGCTACACATTCCTGTAACTTCCTTGAACCGGAAAAAAACAACCTGTCAACTTTTTTGGCTTTGCTCACACACCGCCTGCGGGAACATTGCTGTCATGGTTGGCCAAATGAAAGCTTAGTGTTCGCAAAGAACACAACACTAGCAAACAAAAGTTCAGCGAGCTTGCCTCTGCAAGTGAGGGCTGGGCGCAGAGGAACTTTATTAGCAGTGACAGTCCTGCCGAAACCTGAAACACACTGTATGAACGACAGTTCGGCTTCACGCCGGATTTAGTTGAAAAGTCACCGAGACAGATGTTTATTTATCCATGTTTATTTATCTGTTGCCCTGGAGCGTTGCTTTGGTCCGCGAGGAAGAGCACACGTCACCGGTGGCTGGTTCCCGCCAGTTCTGGCAGCGAGTGTAGCTCATGCAGTCACGTAGCCTGGTTAGCTCCCTGCTACACCCTCCGCATAGCAACTCACAAACGTTAGCGGTTAGCGTAGCTCATACAATCACACAGCATATTGTGGCGTGTGACTCTCTGCCCTCACAGCCTCATTATGCGGTGATTAATTATATCTCCAGCAATATTATCTCTGTCCTTTTGCCCATATATTTAAACCAGGGCACTCAGACTCCAGTGTTTGTATCTCATTACAGACGTGGCAGAGGATCGACGCGTGATCGTTCCTGTGAAGCAGTTTATTTGCAGTGTAAAGGGAGCCCCCCCCACCCACCTCCTCTTCCACTGTTCAAAAGTGACAGGGCACTCCAGACTTAATAAATGGGGAGTATTATCCCCCATCATGGTTAAGTGTAGTTTATTAATCTCCCGGCACAGAAATGGATGGCGGAGCCATATCCACAGCGTACAGATCCGTTTGAATTAGGACGATGTCTGGCCCCTGGAACACTGCCTCTTCGTTTGTCCGCAGAGATAGTTTTACGCCCCGTTGGGATTTTCCCAATGCTTTCCATTGTCTGCTGGTTTGGCAACGTCGCTAATAGTTTGGCAGCGTTGCGGTGCAGAAAAAGTCCCGATGTAATTCTGCAGCGATGACGGCGCCGGGGGACGACTAAACGGCCTTTCCGAGCTGGAAGTTTGACCGCGTGATAACGGCGGATAAAGAGTGGAATCCGCAGGTGGCACGTTTATTAGCATAGGAACGAGATGGAATTTGGCGAGCGCCAGGACTCAAGTGCACTTCCTGAACTGTAGCCGAATCGGGGCTACGCAGGCTTCCCGTCGCATTGTGGCTATTAATAACCGGGCAATGCCAAATTAGGAATAATTGGCGTACTCAGAGTGCGATGGGTTGAAGTAAAGTGATGCTGTTAGACAGTGAGCAACTAGAGTGAGGATTCTATCTACCCGGAGACTGCATATTTCCTGATTTGTACAATGCTACATTTCAAAACACTAAAACAGCATTTATTTCCATACATTATATCCATATATTTCTATATTAATATTACTTTAACACCATATAAAAGCATTTCATATTTGGCAGTAAAACAATCAAAGTAAACATTTCCACCCCCCTGACCCCATGCCGATGTTTTCAGAGAAAACTGGGTAAATAAAGAGAAAACACTATCCAGTCTGTTTAAACCAGCTGTGCACTCTTGCAATGCGGTGTCTGTTGCTTAGAAGCCGTTCTGATATTGAAACCTGTTTTTTTTTTTTTTTTATATCCCCGTTTTGTGGCCAGAAATAACCACCCCTCTAGCGTTGCTATTGTAGTGTGCAGTTCAGTCTTCATTATCCTTGGTAATAGAGAGAAGTCTTGGAACAGATCATCTGGAAACACAGGCATTGTGTAAGACAGCAACAACAAAAGGTCTGTCTTATGAAACGTGTAGAAACCTTCCACGAAGGGTTAACGGCCCTGTTATTTTTTTCCACTCTGCTCTCATGCCTTTTTCATTTGTGTGTTGCAATCGCGCACTCGGAGAGGGAATAGGAATGTGTGAATCGAGGTATTGTGTGTGATTCACTGGAATGGAGGGTCAAATAAATATATCCGTAGGCCAGAGGATGTAATGCCAGGGGCCGGGTTTGACTCATTGGCCGTCAGTTGTCCATGTCTGTTTTGGAGATTCTTTCCCTTTCTGCTGTAGTAAGACACATGTTCAGTGGAACGTTAAATTGAGCTGTCTGTGCAGCAGCTGTGGTTTAGTCTGCATCAATAAGAAATGGAAAAAAAATCAACACGGGCCGTAGCAGATATACAGTGCTCACTGTGTTATTGATCAATCAATGAATCAAAATGGATTCTTTATGGCATCATCGTTCAAGTGAATTCTCTGGATGGAGTATGTGCGTGAATCGAAAAAGCCGAAAACCCTGAGCCTATTCGTTGGGTTTCACGCGATGTCCTTTATTGTGTCTTATGAGTAATGAGTGAATTAACCGTGCCCTTTTTGTGTGCCCAGCTCACCACCATGTTCGAGAAGCTGAGCAGCAGCAACAGGCAGCTGGAGGAGGAGATGCGCGAGCTGGCGGACAAGAAGGAGAGCGTGGCCCACTGGGAGGCGCAGATCACAGAGATCATCCAGTGGTGAGTGACGTGCCGGAGGAAGGTTCCTTGATGTGCAGCGACACCTAGTGGCCGGGTGGTGCACGTGTTGTGATTCATGACCCCCTGGTTACATGAACATTTTTGGTGGGTTAGTTTTCTGCTATCAGGGTACTTTCTCTACATTGTAATTTACTGCCACAGTGGATACCTTTTGTTGTAGTTGTTGCAAATGTTCAATGTCTGTGTTAAAACGCGTTCGTTATTTAGGGTGAGCGATGAGAAGGACGCGCGCGGATACCTGCAGGCTCTGGCCACCAAGATGACGGAGGAGCTGGAGGGCCTGCGGAACTCCAGCCTAGGGGCTCGCTCCACGGTTAGTTCCTGCCCCGGGGATGGCTGTCCCGCACCCCCTCATACATCCACTCTTAAAACACCATTGAAAAGTCACGGAAAATATAAGCCTGATTCAAGAGGGAACCGCGTCACGCCTCTCCACTTCCCGTTTCAGGACATGCCTTGGAAGATGCGGCGCTTCGCCAAGCTGGACATGTCGGCCCGCCTGGAGCTGCAGTCGGCGCTGGACGCAGAGATCCGGGCCAAGCAGTCCATCCAGGACGAGCTGAACAAAGTCAAGGCCACCAGCATCTCCACCGAGTGGTAGGCCCCGCCTCCGAGACTCTTCTTAAAAACAATCTCCAGGGGCCCCGGGTAGCGTAGCAGTCTAATGCACTCTGCCTGGAGTGCAAGCTGCCTACTGTAGTTGTGCTTAGAAGCCCAACTTCATCAGTCCACCTCTGGCCAGGAACTCCGATCAGGGGCGGCTTTTGGCTGTCCGGCCCAGTGGGTGGGGGAGGGAAAAGCGCCACGAGCTTGCCGAGGAGCAGTAGGGCATTGCTAAAGAGCAGGTGGGCGAAGTTCAGTCTCGGGAGGAGGTGGATCATTGCCGGCCCTGGGATATTAGCTTGACCCGGAGGATGGGTGGCGAGCTTGTGAGAGGAGAGTGAATCGAAATAAATAGAGGGTTGAATTAGCTGCTAAATTGGGAGAAGAATGGGGAAAGATTTTAAACAAAAATGTAAAAATAATAAAATTTAAAAAAACAATCTCCACTGAGTTACTGCAGGCCGAGCGTCTGAGAATCCTCTCGTGTCCGTAGTGAGGTTAAGGCTCCACAGCTCAGTAGGAGTACTGTGAAGGAAAGTTGGGTTTATATCCATGGGGGAGGGAGGGGGGGGTGTCTGATGTGTGATTAACCTCTTTTAACCTCCCCAGCAAACTGCAGGAGGCTGAGAGCAAGAACCAGGACTTGCTGTCTGAGATCGAGAAGCTGAAGAAAGAGACGGAGGAGATGCGAATGGGGAAAGGTGAGATCGATCACTGCGCTCCACCTGCGGTCACTGAGAGCCATCTGCTATCTGCGGTGTGCAGAGAAGAAAACAACAAGTGGTGAAATTAATACGTTCAGGAATGGAACTCTTGTTGCTTAGTGACCGATTAACTTTGCCAGCGGAAGAATCCACCTTATAGTCCATCGAAGTTTAAAAATGCTCTTGGATTACTTTTCTGATTCTATATGGATATCTCTGGATGGACCCATTTTATAAGCGTTATGGAACAAAACCCTGTGTTGTATCATGTATATCAGCACGGCTAGGGGTTGCCAGCACTTTGCTTCACCTTTGCTTCGTCTTGCCTATCACCCTCTACCCCTGCCGATCTTCCTGATATAACACGGGCTCTCGTGCCACAGCGCCTTAATAGAACCACTCTAGATGCCTTTTAATGCATTAAGAGACTATGTTTGTTCACCACTCTGCTCTTTTTTTGTAGGTGTGAAGCACCAAGACTCCCAGAACTCATTCCTGGCTTTTTTGAATGCTCCTACCTCAGCCCTGGATCAATTTGACGTAAGTATCGAGAAGACTTTCCAGAATGTTCCTCTAATGACGTCAAGATTCATCGTTAACACGGCTCTCTGGACCTGACAGTCAGCTGCATTTGTTTAGTGATAACAGATGGTCCAGCTGAAAGCAGAACTCGAAAATGTGTTCCAAGGCCGGCTTCAAAACCATAGCCTCTCTGCATCCTTAACTCCTTTCATAAGTTTCTATTAGTTCTTCAAAAAAGCATTTCCTTTTTCTGTCATTGTTTCTTTTTCTTTATTTTGCTTTGTTGTTTAATGATCCATTTTGCATTTTGTCTTCTTTTCTTTCATCTTCTGGTCCATCAGGACTCTTTCTCATCTTCCTCCTCCTCCTCTTTAATTGGGTTTTGGGATGACGTAAGTCTCTTTGGCACCAACGCAATGGCTCGCCCCCACAGTCTTCAGTGCATCCCCCCTTTTCCTCCTGACAGCCGCACAGTCAATTTTATTTCAACCCACAGACAATCCAGACTAAACTCAGCCAAGTGTTTTATATTTGACCTTTTTTCCCTTTGGGCTTGTCTCAGTTAGTCCTGTTTAATTGACTTGGCAGAATTGGTCATTTTAAGCTTTGAAAGAGGTTGATTTATTCTCTTTTGGTGGTGGGTTGGTTCAGTGAGATTGAGTGTGCGTTAGTAGTTGTGAGCTCCCTGTTCCTTGTGGACTGTGTAGACCAGGAGTGGTCAACCCTGGGAGGCCACGGGGTCTGCTGGTTTATTGTTTTCGCCTTCAAAGCAGAAACCAGTTAAGACCCAAGAAACTTGGTGATGTGAGTGAACTGTGTAACCAACCGCTTTAATTGACCAATTTGGTGGTGAGTAGCAATGAAAACCAGCACGCTCTGTGATTCTCCTGCACTAGGGTTGGGGACCCCTGGTATAGACTCGTAGATGACAGGAGCTCATGTCCAGTGTGTACCTTCACAAACCATAGAAATCAGGGCCGCGGATAGCGTAGCGGTCTAAAGCACTCGTTTTGCGAGTGCGAGTTGCCTATTACAGCCGCGGCTCAAAACCCAACTGTGCCAGACCATCGCTGGACGAGAGCCCCGATCAGGGGCGGCATTTGGCTGTCCACCCCAGGGGAAGGGGGGAGGGTGAGCTAGCACAAACTCGCCAAGAAGTACGAAGGGTGTTTCTAGAAAATAGATGGGTGAGTTCCGTCTTGGAGGAGGCCGGCCTCTCGGAATTTGCTTGCCCCGTAGAGATGGACGGCGAGTTTGTGGGGAGGGGCGAATTGAAATAAGTACAGGGTATAATTGGGAGGAAAAACTGGAAAAAATCTGAAACAAACCATCCTGCACATCCAAACTGCAGGACCAAAAATACTCCAGAACAAAAAGAATAACTAAAATCTGCACCCTACTGTCATTCCTCCGCGATGTATTTTATTTGCGGACACACGGACAACCTATCGATCCTGGCCTTCTGACGAAGATCCTTTTGGATAGAAAGGTTGTCCATGTGTGCGGGCAATTAAAATGAACCACGTAGGGCGTTGTAGTAGTGTGCAGACTTTATTTCTTCTGGTCTCTCTCTTCCCTCTCATCTTTGAGTAGCTGGCACTTGGTGCCAGAGAATGTGGTAGTGTTCTCCCCTCTTCTGATTCCTCCACAGCAGATCCTGGAAACCAGTTAATTCCCATTAGATTTCACACCTCTTCTGACCTGTGATGTGTATTTATCTAGCAAAACTGTTCTTTGTTTTTAGTGTTACCTTGCGTTCACCTCTGTCTGTTGCAGTTGATGTGAAAACAAAAACGTTGAAGATAAGAAAAACGAAAACGTCGTTTGTTTTGTCTCCCTTTGTGAAGTTGTTTTTTCCCTGAACGCTTTGTTTTCTCTGTACCTCTGTGTCTCTCACTATCTCTCCCTCTGTCTCTCTCTCTCTCTCCATTTTGAAGCGTTCTCCTGCCTGTGTCGCCGCTAGCAAAGGCAGACGTGTAAGCTCCCGATTTGTTGTTGCTTTTGTGTGGTTCCATTTCTCTGTCCATACTCAACATCTCATTGGCCATGCAGTCTGCACTGGGAGTGATGCATGTCTGCGCATGGTGCGCATCCTTCTGCATGGAGACTAGAAACTAGAGACTTCGTCTGCGGGAGCAAGAGGGTCACACGGATTTCTGGGTGGGGTAAAACCATATGTTTATCTCTCTGACAGTGCCAAGTTTCCCAGTCCTGGTGTTGGAGGAGCCCAGTTCAGTAAGGTTCCCAGGTTTCATTATGCAACTAATGCTCAATTATGGTGGATAATATCTCCCAAGACTTCGAACTGTCGTCTTGAGGATTCAGAAGCATAAGCCTGCAAAACCCTTTTGGAATTGGGGTATGCTGCTATCCAAATTGAATTTTGTGAGATTTAAGCCAGCAGTGGTATATTGCACAGTAGGTTGGAGGTTTTGAGTAACCCTGAGCAATGGCTGGCATGATGGAAATCAAGAACAGATGTGCCCATACTGTTAAGGCACTGTTCTAGTGCCCTTTTTGGAAAACCAGACCGTGCCAGTGCTGACTGTGGCGCGACGCATAGTTGGTGGTAGCATCTCCCAGGGAGAGGGATTAAATCCGCTGGGTTGTCCATGTTTTGTCGGACACCAACGGCCCCCGCTGGTAAATTGGTCGCCCATTAGCTGCTGGTATAAAGCTGCACGTGAAATGTCTTCCTCCAACTCATGTCTGTGCAAGCTTAACTTAAAAAGTAGCGGTGGCTGACATCACGCATTTCAGAGGAATGCAAGCGTTGTCTACGCTCTCCCAAACCTACAGAGGTGGTTGCAGTGAGCGCGGCTTAAGAATACAATTAGGCATTCTGAATAGGGAGAAAAAGAAATCAAACATTGCTTGTTTTACACATCTGTATGGTCAGATTCCTAGAAATACTGGGTCAATAAACTGATTCCCTCTTATTCGAGAGGAGCCAGAATCTTTAGCTGTTCAGTTTGCAAAGATAAATTCACCTCAGCGTTCTTGCAGCTTGCTAGGCAATTGGAATTATATTCGTAGGAGGTATGTTTGAAGCGATGGTGAACGAAGCGATTTGTTCAACGCTAACATTAGCTAGTTGGCTAATTCATAAATCAGATTACATTCTAATCACACAAATGATACTTGGCTCAGCAGTATACTTTTGGTAGTTGGCTAGATGCTCAAAGCAAGCATGTAGTATGCTAAAGGTTTATCATTTTAAACGAAGTAGCTAGTTAACCCAAAAACTGCAATATGTTGATTGTATAACCGTATAGCTAATATCGGGGTTTATTACAAGTGCTTATTTTCAGAAACAAGGACACCGCTATCTGCTGCAACCTAGTTCATCACGGTTTCTAGCTGCTACTGTAAGCCCACAGTACAGTCTCAGATAAACTGACTTTATAGTCCACTGGGGATGTGGTCTGAAAGCACATTTTTGGGCTGAAGTGCCATTGTGAAGCAATGACCGATGATGTCTGTCCGGCAACGCGCTTACCGCAGAGCTTTCAACTCTGAATTGCTCAGGCACGACAGAGAGGATAACATGTCCTAGAAAGATTTGGGAACTCTGATAACCCATTTATCTGTTTTTGATATCAAGTTTAGCGTCAGTCCATAACCCCAGACTAATCCGATGTCCTCACGTGCCATTCTTCTCCTTTCTCATCCTCTGCCACCCGTTTCTGTCGGAATGCTGTGCTGCATACGTACTACCGTACTACATGGCCCTCTCTCACCACTGTTTGCTTTCCAGCTGTGACTGGACCTAGTCCCTGTAGCGTGGTGGCGTAAGCTTCCGTCTTCATCGTGTGTGTGTGTGTGTGTGTGTGTGTGTGTGTGTGTGTGTGTGTGTGTGTGTGTGTGTGTGTGTGTGTGTGTGTGTGTGTGTGTGTGTGTGTGTGTGTGTGTGTGTGTGTGTGTGTGTGTGTGTGTGTGTGTGTCCGTCCTTTCAGTGAACCACTGACACTCCGTCTTGCTGACTCTGTCCTCTGTCTTTGTGCCTGTGGGGGAGCTTTGGGAAGGTTGGGGGTGGAGCTGTGGCATTGTTGCGAATTTCTCGCGATTCGCAATGCAAATGTTCATAGTTCACACTGTACGTACCATTCAGCTCTGAATGCACGTGGTATAGCTAATGCGCAGAGGAGATTTATATAAAAGGGAGCAAAAACTTTATATTTATGTTTATATAGGTTTGCATGGAGTGGGAATGTCCTAAATTTCCAAATGGAGCTATATAGGTTCCACTAAAAGATAATTGTTTATACAGTAATAGTTTTTTAGTTTATTTGTAGCCAAACTAAGCCTGTGGCTGCATGATATTAACTAAATCTAAAATGATCAACAGAACAGCAGTTTGTCATTGATATTTTTTCCCCTTAAATCTGAAGGCATAAATTTCCTCATATGTGATACAGATGGTAATTTTAAAAGACAATTATTACAGATTTCATGCCCGTCTGCCCCTCCTCTGCCACATGGATTTATTGGTGTCCAATATGAAGCACAGCTGTCTTAGAGGAGTGCTTTTTTCTTGAAAGACTGTCACTGATTATCCTGTAATTTGACTTTAAACTTGGGGGACATCTTTATACCAAAACACATTTTTGAAGCCAGTCTGAGGCGTGGAGCTAACTTTCATAATTGATTTCTGGAGAACGTTGACATATTTGGAGCATGAAAGTGAAGCATTTATAACCCAACTCATTTATGTAGGGAGAAGTTAAACTTGTGGTATTTTGGGACAAAAGTTAAGCAGAGCACAACAAATTCCCCTGAACTGAAGTTTATAACAAGGATATTTATGAGGCGCATGCTAAAGCCTGTGTTGGTTATTCTTTACATTGATTATCTCCAATCGAGCACTGTAAAATTCAACTGTTACTAATTATATTAAGATATCTTGAAGATGTATATAAGAATTGTCAGTGGCTTACTGAGATCACTAACTACGTATTCAGAGATAATAAATTAATTTGCACAACACTGTCACAATATTTCATTCGAATGCGGTGTAAAATTTGGTCGGTTTTGTCAGTAGCGCTTAAATTCAATCTTTGTTGAGGAACATCTTACTTACCAAGCAATTAATCAGTAATCTGCTATTTCTGTGGCGTTCTCAACCCCTAAGGCCTATTATCGGAAAGTGGAAAATTCAGTCACACCAGGCGTATATGTAAACATTTAAAACGATTAATTTCAAAACATCACTTTGAAAAACTAGATATTATGTACAGTGTATGAGCTCCGTAGTGTTCCTGGGTGGCGTTGTGGACCTTCTGGGTTGCATGGTGTCTGGCTCCGTCCTCTGTGTTAGCTGTGACTCCAGTAATGCAGTGACTCCAGTAATGACATCACCCATGTCACTGCTCTTACTCTCTCTGTCTCTCACATTCTCTCAACCCGCCGCCCCCCCGCCTCCTTCAGATTGACTCCATCGATAACTTCACCCTGTCCAACACTCCATCCCGGGACGAGGAGTCCAAGTCCCAGCTCATGTCCCGTTCGCGATCCCCTTCCACAGCCAGCGACATGGAGCCCATCGAGGTAACCCCCAATCTCTGACCGCTATCACCCAAAGTCCTAGGGCTCCCTCAGTTTTGAGCCTGACCGTAGAAAAAAAAAGAATGACCATAGAGATACAGTGTTTCAATCCCCAGTGTTACTCCCATAGACAGTGTTACTCCTCAGTGTTACTCCCATCCTCAGTGTGTTTCCCCAGTGTTAAGTGTTTTACCCATGCATGATTTGAATCAACCCTTCATTACTCCATGACTTGGTGAATCTGTAAGCTCATCCCTCCCAGAGCCTCATGCCTTTTCCCCCCCTCTCCTCTCCAGTTGATAGACCACCCCCCACGCACTATCCAGACCCCAACCATGAGGTCTGGATACAGTGCGTCTGGCCTTCTAACACCCAAGGTAAGACTGTCTCTACTGCTGTTATACATAACACTGAGCAGCTGTGTGTGTGTGTGGTGGAGGGGGCAGAGCCTCACACCAGAGCCTCACACCAGAGCCTCGCACTATACAGTTAATACAGCTTCATAACAACTGTAAGAGCTGTCGGATGTATGGAATAGTTTGCCAGGCCTTGTAGTAGAAGAAGGGTTCCTCAGGGCAGTTCCTCAAATCTGGCCCACAAATCAAAAGTCGGTCCTGGTTTTCCTTTCTCTCAGGTAGTTAATTGAGCAATTAATGCAATTGATTGGCCAGAGTGTCTTCACACCTGTCTCCCAGGTAAACAAAGGGTGGAAAGACTCCAGTCCTGGAGGGACGCAGTGTCTGTTGGTTTTTGGTGCGTTTCAGCACGTAATCGATTAAGTCCTCGATTGGCTAAAGAGTCCTCACACCTCGTTTGCAAGCCCTCGAATTGGCTGATTGAAAGGTGACCACAAAAACGTTCAGACACTGCAGCCGTCCCGGACTTGTGTTTGACACCCCTGCTCCGGATAGTAGGCAAAACGACAAGCGCAGTTGCCCCCGAATGGCCTGTCCTCGTCTTCAACCATTTAATTAATCCATTGTGGCAACGTGATTTATCAGTGCGCTCTGTGTGTGTCTGATTCCCCTGCAGCCCAAAGCTCACCAGTTTGTGGTGAAGTCCTTCAGCGCCCCAACGAAATGCAACCAGTGCACCTCCCTGATGGTGGGCCTGATCCGACAGGGCTGCACCTGCGAAGGTGAGCACAAGGGGCGGGGCGGGGTCAAAGAAGGAGCAGAGCAATTAGGGCATGGCTAAATAAGGGGTGGGGCTTTGGGGTTGAGAAGAGGGGAGAAGAAAAGAAAGGGGCAGGGGAAGGGAGGAGGAAGGCAAAGAAAGGTTGACCAGGAGGGTGTGGTTGATGAAGAGGCAGAGCAATAGGTTGGGGAGGAGGGTGTGGCTAAAGAAGGGGTGCAGGAAGGGAGGAGGAGGGTGGTGAGAGGTCGTGGCAGTGTATGGGTGGAGCAAGAACGGTTGGGGATTCTTCTTTGGTGAATCCACTCTTTAGGGCAGTGCACTTCTATGCTTTGCTCCGTGATGAAATGGCCTTCCAACACTTCAAGCAAAGTTCAACACATTTTGGGCATTCTGCCTTGGACATTCTGCTTTTTGCATTATTTTATTATGACAGAAAGATATATTTCATGCCTTTTGTTTGAATTGTGTTAGAGATTTCCTCTCAATTTACCCGTACTTCAAATATTTATACTGAAGTATGAAAGTGTACCTCTCAGCCAAAGCCTAATTTTGTGATTTATGTGTGGATGAGAAATTCAAGTTCAAATGAGCTTTATTGGCATGACAAATGTACACACTTAAGATGCCAATGCATTTCTTAAATGCAGTAGCTTAAGAAACAGAAAAAACAACCTACCATAACAACCTCTCTTTCTGTCTCCCCCCCCATGTGCAGTGTGCAACTTCTCCTGTCATGTGACCTGTGCGGACAAGGCGCCGGCGGTGTGTCCCATCCCCCCCGACCAGACCAAGGGCCCTCTGGGCATCGACCCGCAGAAGGGCATCGGCACGGCTTACGAGGGCCACGTGCGGGTACGGAACACTGTCACGCTGTCGCCGTGACGCCACCATCACCATGGCAACGGAATGCTGCCATGACACCTCACCGCTAGCTTCCTGCTATGAGCCTGGCGAAAGCAGGGCAGTTCAGAGCGTTAAACCCGCTCACTTTTCAGGACATAACCAATATTTTGTAACCAATCACATCAGCTCAAGACACTATGTGGGTCTTGGGTGAAGGCAGTGATTCAAACTGGTGATTCAAACAAACTATGAGAAGGGAAGTGTTTGAATAGCAAGAGGAGGCGTGTATCAAATATGTTTCACTTCCACGAACCGCCCTCTGAGAAATTGACCAGTAACCCGCAGGATCAGGGTCCTCCGTGTGACCTCTGTGTGACCTCTCCCTCAGGTTCCCAAGCCAGCAGGGGTGAAGAAAGGATGGCAGAGAGCCATCGCGGTCGTGTGCGACTTCAAGCTGTTCCTCTACGACCTGGCGGAGGGCAAGGCCTCCCAGCCCAGCGTGGTGGTCAGCCAGGTGATTGACATGAGGTGAGCGACGCCCGTCCTCCTGCCTGTCTGTCCGTCTCCACCGCCCCCTGCCCCGCACGGCGACAAACGCAGAGGTTCACCCTCAGTGAGAACATCAGTCGGCTCAGAGATGGTTTAACGGGAGTCCGGTGCCCCAGTCTTCCGCTTCCAGGGCAACCCACGGCGACCCTGGTTCACTCCTCCCCCTTTTTGTGCCCCTGCAGGGATGAGGAGTTCTCGGTCAGCCCTGTCCTGGCATCCGACGTCATTCACGCCAGCCGGAAGGACATACCGTGCATCTTCAGAGTGAGTGTGGGGACCAAGCTGAACATTGGGGGGGAATGTCAGTGTGTCAGGTGAGGAAAACCCTCTCGGGGGAAGATATTAGTCTCGTCCGTACATTTTGGGGTCGTATAGTTGTTCTGCTATTAGCTGTGTAGATCACTGAATCAAATCGAATTCAGATCAAATCCAATTTATTTGTGCAGTGCATTTCACAAAGAACGTTTGTCGCAGTACGCTTTACAGCAGACCTCGGCCTGAACCCCCACACAAGCAAGCCCAGGGCAACGGCTCCTCTGAGACGCTGCTCTCGACTCGAGCGGTTGGGGAGCTGAAGTTGTAGATCACAGAGTGGCGGTTCCCTCTCTGCAGGAAACAGCACAGTGAGATGGAAGGAAGCCTAAAGCTTAATTTTCTCCTTCATCAGCCGTTTTCACATTTCTACTAAGACCGTTTTTTGTGCTAACCCTTACAATAACGAAGCGAGCAATCAGTGTTGGGTAAAACAAAGGTTACCGGTGACGTCTGTTTGTGATTGTGACTCAAACCAGGCGTCCTACGAACGAACAGTTCACTGTAGCTACTTGCACTCGGTGAGGCCTGCAGCAATGTGTTTTGACCGATGTGGTCGTCTTCATGCCTTAATGAATGAATGTTTTCCGTAGGCTAAAATCGGCTCTCAAAACCCCTGCTTCCGGTAGCCATACCCGTTTTAAGCCACATTGTAGGAAATCGGCGACGTGGGTTTAAGATGAAAGCAGATCATGGTGCTTGTATGAAATTAACTCAGCGGCAATATTTGTGTTTGGGGGTTTCTCTGAACCCTGTGCTAAAAGTGACTGAACTGTAGTAGCGTTTGGCACACTTCCCATGGAAGAATGTGGAATATTCCAGAGCATTGTTTCAGAGGTGTTTTCATCGACCCAGCGCGTGATGAATTTGTCACCTGTTATTGTGCGGTGTTCTTTACGCTTCCTGGCCGGTCTCGGTGGCCCGACGCACCGCGCGTGGAGCTGCCGGCATTTTCTCCGTCGGAACGCTGACGTCGGCGGAAGGCGCGCGCTGGCAGACACGTCCTGTTTGGCGTGGTGACAGCTCCGTCACAGCCTTTGCCTCAGATGACCCTGAGCACAGCCGGCGTGTGGGTTGATTGCTGGGACGGGGCAGATTAGAGGCTTGGTGCACCACCGGCAGCCTGGCTGGGTTCCACTGGCAGCCCGTCCCGACTCACAGTCCCCTGTACAACCCAGACTTACAGTCCTCTGTACACCTCAGTCCCCTATACGCCTCATCCCCACACTTAAGGTCCCCTTTACTGTAAGAGTGGCCCCCCCATCCCCCGACACACGGCCCACGCTCACCAGAACCATGTTTCTCCACAGGTGACCGCATCCCAGCTGTCCACCTCCAGCACTAACAAGTGCTCCATCCTGATCTTGGCGGACAGCGACCAGGAGAGGAACAAGTGGGTGGGGCTCCTGAACGAGCTGCACCGCATCCTGAAGAAGAACAAGCTGAAGGAGCGCTCTCGTTCCCAAGGTGGCCCAAGGAGGCCCCTCATCAAGACAGCACGCCATTATAGGTACCTCTCATCAAAACCACACAGTCCTCCGCCATTAAAGGTACTCAGTCTCTCTCTGCACACACTAAAGAACACTCAGTGCATGCACTAAAGACCACACAGTGTCTCTCACAGCGCACACGTTAAAGAACACTCAGTGTGGGCCTCCCGCGTGGCCCAGTGGTTACAACGTCCGACGCTGGCCACGGAGACCGGGGTTCAATTCCCCGTCTCGCCAAGTGTCAGCTCTGGCCGGGTGCCACCAGGGGCGGCGATGGCTGTCCGCCCCAGGGAGGTGGGAGGGAAGCCGACGTGACGTGTCCGCCCCAGTGAGGGGGAGGGGCTCGCGAGCCGTCTCAGAAGAGGCGTCACAGGACTACGGCAGCGAACTCACATTACCAAATTGGGAGAAAATGGGATAAAATCAGAAACAAATTTTAAACAAAAAAAGAACACTCCGTGTCTCTTGCAGCGCACACACTAAAGACCACACAGTGTCTCTCACAGCGCACACACTAAAGACCACTCAGTCTCTGTCACAGTGCACACACTAAACATCACTCAGTCCATCGCTATCATAAGTATCCTCTCTCTCTCTCTCTGTCCTGGCCCTTACTCTTGTTAAGGCTGTAAAATGGCTCACATTTTATTGTCTTGTTTTTATTATACCAAGTCTTGAATTAGAACTGTATTTTAATCCTCTTCAGATCACGAGCGTGTTGCCCTGGGAAACGAGGAGGGACTGTACGTTATCCATGTTACCAAAGATGGTAAGAGTGAAAACATAACTGCTTCTCTAAGAGTAAAAACAGGTCTAGAGTGCTCTACTCACACAACTGCTCTATACACCAACTTATGTGAATTCCGTTTACTTAGTTTTATATTTTTATATGTATGCAGGGATACACATGCACACACTATATTGTACTTGGCATTATATTTGTAATTATTTTGGGGAAAAGCTGTGCCACCTTGCCTTTTATTAGAGGGCCACAACAGAAATAAGTGGACTTTCTTGTGTAATCCTCAGTGATTTGTAATGCATATACTTTACATGTTATGTGTATTGTTAAATACCAAAATAAGCAAAACAATCAACAGAAAAACACAACCAAACTACCTGTGTACTGTAAACATCCATAGATGCCATTTGTAGATGGATGTGCTTGAGGGCACCCAGATGTTATTTCTGTCTTTATATTTGTCCTCTAACTCCCCATCTAAAAAAAATAATACATGCCATTTAGCAGACACTTTTATTCAAAGTGACTTACAGTAGTGAATGCATAACTTTTTCAGTATATGTGGTCCCAGTGGGAATCGAACCCACATCCTAAGCGTTTCCAACGCCATGCTCTACCTACTGAGCCACACAGCACCAGCCATGTCAATCATGTTTTGTTTGCTGTCTATTTAAACCCGGCCGTCCCGCAGAAATCATCCGTGTCGGCGACAACAAGAAGGTGTACCACATCGACCTGATCGGCGCCGAGCAGCTCCTGGCCGTGATCTCGGGCCGCAACCGGCACGTGCGCCTCTTCCCCATGTCGGCGCTGGACGGCCGCGAGGCCGACTTCTACAAGCTGGCGGAGACCAAGGGCTGCCAGGCGCTGGCGTCGGGGCCCGTGCGGCACGGCGCGCTCACCTGCCTGTGCGTGGCCATGAAGCGGCAGGTCATCTGCTACGAGCTCAACAAGAGCAAGGCGCGCCACCGCAAGCTGCGCGAGATCCAGCTGCCCAGCCCCGTCCAGTGGATGGCGCTGCTGAGCGAGCGGCTCTGCGTGGGCTACCAGGCGGGCTTCGCGCGCTACAGCCTGCACGGCGAGGCGCCGCCCGTCAGCCTGCTGCACCCCGACGACCACACACTGGCCTTCGTGGGCCAGCAGGGCCTGGACGCCATCTGCGCCGTCGAGATCTCCAGCAAGGAGTTCCTGCTCTGCTTCAGCTGCCTGGGCGTCTACGTGGACTGCCAGGGACGGAGGTCGCGGCAGCAGGAGCTGATGTGGCCCGCCGTGCCCGGCGCCTGCTGTGAGTCCGCCGACCCGCTGATCCGAGATCAGTTTAAGCGGGGCCTGGTTCCTTAATCGTGACCGCTGTGTGAAAAGAGTTGGAGCTGATCTAGGTTCAGTGTGGACCCCACCCCCCATTTCTGGGTGTGCACACGATGGCCGATCTGGGATTTTCGTAGGCCTAGTCGTAGTCCTGATCGTTACCTGAGAATAGTTGCCACTGCTCTAAAGTCAGTGAAGATTTAGAATCAGTTTAAAAGGGAAAGATGAACACTGGTGCAGAGTACAAATATAGAATGCAGATAAAAGATAAAAGAATGTGTTTTGACGAATGTTTCAACGTTAGGTCCATGAAGACCATGTTGACAGAATCTATCTCCACGTCATTTTCTTATTGAAAGTTTTCATTTGTATGTATGTATAGTCATAGTTCATTTTTTTCTTGGTGTTTGTGAAAAAGGTTTTTGGGGGGGTTTTGTAGTTGTTCAGAAACACCATTACAGTTCAGCAGACATGTCCTCCTGATTGGGAATTGTATTCGTCTTGCATCACGCTTGCCCATGTGTGTCCCCGCTCTCCAGGCTACAACGCCCCCTACCTGTCGGTGTACAGCGAGAACGCAGTGGACGTGTTTGACGTCAACACCATGGAGTGGATCCAGACCATACCGCTGAAAAAGGTGAAAGGCAGGCACATGTGTGCGCACGCGGTCCGTCAAACACGCGCGTATGGCAGACCCGTGGCGTGTTCGCAGTTTAACCCCCGCCCTCCCTCTGCAGGTGCGGCCCCTGAACACGGACGGCTCCCTCAACCTCCTCGGCCTGGAGACGGTGCGCCTCATCTACTTCAAAAACAAGACGGCAGGTACGGCAAGCCGGCGGGGTCAGTCGGTAACCTCGTAACAAATCGCCTGTGCGGCCCATGCCATGCCACCAATGGCGGGGAAGGCAAAGCAGTGCACGATCGCTCTTAGTCAGTTGTACTCATTTTGCAGTTCCATTCAATCACAACGTCACAAAAAAACCCGGAACAATCCCTATTTTTAAGCAGATATCAACTGTGTGTAGGTAACTAACAGAGTTGTGGACTTGTGGTCACATGACTTGGACTCGAATGTGACACAAGTCACAAATTTGATGACTCCAGACTTGACTTGAGACTTGACTTGCATGTCTATGACTTGGGACTAGACTCGGACTTGAGCTGGATGACTTGAGAGACGTGTTTTGAACGTGACTTGAGGACTTGAAATTTGGGACTTGTGACTTGACTAGACCTGAACATGGTGACTTGGGATTTTACTTCAGACTTACCCTTCATGACTTACTTGAAACTTGAAGGTTAAGACTTGAGACTTACTTATGACTTGCTTAACAGCGACTTGGTCCAACTCTGGCAACTGCTGTAGGCAATGAAGTGATCCCGGTGGATCTTTTCACGTCTGAGAGAACAGGAGTCTGAGTGATGGTTTTGGGTGCCGGGTTTCAGGGCCCAAAGTGCCCAGGATCATCGCCCTCATGTCTGCACTGGTTGTCTGGAGCCGTCTGTCAACACGTAGAGCAGAAACGTCGCATTGGCCGGCTGGTGTAAATTCCTAGTATTCCAGCGCTAATGCGCCACCACTACTGCCTGCCAGGCAATGCCGTCTCTCAGAGTTCTAAACAGGGCTTGTCTATGGGAAGCATTTCAGCTAAAGGAGACATGGCTTTTTAAATATGATATACTATGAAATCAAGTAGCTTGTGTCAAAACATAATAATATAATATAGGCCATTTAGCAGACACTTTTATCCAAAGTGACTTACAGTAGTGAATGCATACATTTTTCAGTATATGTGGTCCCAATGGGAATTGAAGCCACAACCTAAGCGTTGTCAGTGCCATGCTCCACCTACTGAGCCACACAGAACCACAAACCAGTTTTTCATTTGCCATATTGAAGAGGGAGATGAACTGGTGGTGCCCGAAACGTCGGATAACAGCCGGAAGCAGATGGTCCGCAACATCAACAACAAGAGGCGCTTCTCCTTCCGCGTGCCTGAGGAGGAGAGGATGCAGCAGAGGAGGTGCGTCATCAGCCCTCAACGCACTGATTCTATAACACACTGCACCCTCAACACACTGATTCTATAGCACACTGCACCCTCAACGCACTGATTCTATAGCACACTGCACCCTCAACGCACTGATTCTATAACACACTGCACCCTCAACACACTGATTCTATAGCACACTGCACCCTCAACACACTGATTCTATAACACACTGCACCCTCAACACACTGATTCTATAACACACTGCACCCTCAACACACTGATTCTATAGCACACTGCACCCTCTAGCACACACTGCACCCTCAACACACTGATTCTCTAACACACTGCACCCTATAGCACACAGTCAGAGCTGTGCAGAGGACCATTGTGATTGGCGTGTGCTTCCTCCCGTGTGCAGAGAGATGCTGAGGGACCCAGAGATGAGGAACAAGCTCATCTCCAACCCCACCAACTTCAACCACGTAGTCCACATGGGGCCCGGGGACGGCATCCAGATCCTCAAAGACCTGCCCATGGTGAGAGAGAACCCGCATGACCCCCACTCAGGCCTACTCAGGGTCCCACTCAGGCCCCCGCTCACACGCCCTCTCCATCCACTCCTCCTCTCCTTCACTTTGCTTTAGAACATTTATCCCCACTAATGTTCACTATGTCCACTAATTTGATTCAAGTCATTCCTGGTGTTAGTACATGATGTAAGATAAGATAAGATAAGATATACTTTATTGTCCCCATAGGGAAACTTGTCTTGGACTCGGTGTCACTGCTTATGTGATATGTGTAACTGATATGTGTTATTATGTAGCCGAGTTTATTTATTCTCTGGATGGTCACATGCTCGTTACCTCTGATTTGACAAAACATGGACGTCCCTCCTGATAACCTTTGTTTAGGGGAACTCATTTAATCTGGGAAGAAAAACAATATATATGTTTTTTTCGTTTGAACTGAGTATAAGAATAAGATAGCCATGAAGTGTAACCATTAGAAGCCTACATGACTAATGCAGAGGTTCCCACAGGGTTGATTTATTTTAGTTTGTGAATCCATTTTTCATCTCATCTTTCACCTCTTTAGTTTCCCCTGCACTCTTCACTCTCTCTCTCCTTCCCTCCCCTCTCTCCCCTCTCTCCCTCTCTCTCTCTCTCTTTCTCTCTGCTCATTTTTCTCTCCCCTGGTCCCCCTCTCCTGGGCGTAGCCGGGGTCTCCCGTAGCCTCTTGCCCCTCCCCTCGCCTGCGCCTCATCTCCACCCCCACCAGCTTCGAGCACGTCTATCACATGACTGTCCACTCCGCCGAAAACTTCCTCTCCCAAGACTCCGCCCCCCTCTCCTCCCACTCTCCGTCTCTGCGTTCCGTTCCCGGGACGCCCGCGTCCATCTGCTCATGGGTACGGCCCGCTGAGTGCCTTCACTGCCACCGCAGCTGCCGCTGCGCAGGGCTTGCCTGTACTTACAGCTGCGACTGCGCAGCGCCTGTGCTTGCTTCAGCTGCAACTCCACACTGCTTGAAGCATGGCCTCACTCTTTTTCCTAATGCTAATGCGTCTGCTTCCCGACCGTGTGTGTGTGTGTGCGTGCGTGCGTTTGTGTGGGCTTGTGTGTGTGCGTGTGCTTTTGTGTGTGTGTGTGTGTGTGTGTGAGTGTGCGTGAGTGTGCGTGTGTGTGCGTGTGTGTGCGTGTGCGTGTGTGTGTGCTCGCGTGTGTGTGCGTGTGTCACATCGATTAACTCTTGCCTTTACCACGGCTTGTAGTTGTCTTGTGCACTAACTCTCACCCTATGGTAAACATCAGGACACAGTTTGTGCACATTTGAGTTCAGCGAGGATGGCATATGTTACAGAACTTACTGTGTTATACTGTACATATGGCTCTGCTAGTATACTGTACACACAGTTCTGCTAGGATACTGTAGATAGTATCAATAAAAATCATGATGAATGTCCCGATGTGTGCCTCTATCTGAGGTATCTGTATCTATCTCTGTGGACTGTGATCAGTGCAGAGGGAAGATGGCAGAAAAACTGATCTTAATCGTAAAACGAGTGCTCTGATGGAGTAAAGACTTCAGAAAGCGAGAGAGGTTTCCCCTGACAACCTGGCCTCAGATTGATACTGAACGTGTACAGGCGCCCCCTGGTGGTTCAGGAAATCACAGCACGTTGAAGCGTACTCTGATGCCTCACCATCACCATGACGACAGACGGACAGCTTTAGAGGGAGAGGGAGAGGGAGAGAGAAAGAGCAGGGGCTGTGACCGAAGAGTGAGAGAATTTGGTACTAATATCCATTATGATGTCACCACCAGTGTGTGTATGTATCATTCTGCTACAAGTCTCCGCCAACGAGTAGTTGAGATCGACTGTATCAGAGCCCGTCTCAGAGTAGAGGCACTGATCTAGGTTCAGGTTTCCCCTGTCCATAGCCTAACCTATCTGTTATGAGCTAAAAGCCAAAACTGATCCTAGATCAGCACACTTGACAAAAGCCAAGATGCCAGTACAGGGTACATTATGAAGAAAGCATTTTTTGTTATTTCCTGCTTTTACACCTCAGCATTTTAAACAGTGCGGTGTTTCTTTTGTCGTCGAGGAGTTGAAGTGTGATTTTTGGCGTCCCGAGTGCTTTCTCCCGCTCTCTCCCGGCCGTCTCCTCCCGAGTGGCTCCTGACGTGTCCCCTAACGTCCCCGTGACGTTATTAATGTGCCCACGGCCTCTTCCTCCCCCCTCCCTCCCTGTTTTGTCTACCCCCCCCCCGTGTTGTGTGACCCTCAGAACGTGCGCCCCCAGGAGAGCCGCACGGTGTTCAGCGGCTCCGTCAGCATCCCCTCCATCACCAAGTCCCGCGGCGAGCCGGGCCGCTCCATGAGCGCCAGCAGCGGCCTGGGCATACGTGAGTAACAAGGAGCCAGCCAGTGAGCCGCTCACCACCGTTCCCACAGGCCCGCCGGATACTCGGCTCTGTGTTATCATTTTATTTTAAGATTTTGTTTCTGATTTCTTCTGATTTAGTAGCCTATTATACTCTCTTTTCATGTCAATTCCCCTCTCGTATATTGTGAGTTTGCCGCCGTAGCCCTGAGACCGGCAGTGGCAAAGGCGAAGTATCGTCTCCTCCGAGCCGGCACTCGCTAAGCCGTCGACCGTAACTCCGGTCCTTCAGAGCCACTCCTATACGCAGCGAGCTCATATCGGCTTTCCTTGCCCCTCCCTGTGGCATTCCCAGCCAGAGCCGACACTGGCGCAGCCGGTGGAATTGAACTCCTGGTCGCAGTGGCCACCTTCAAACCCGGCTCTGTATTCTTAACATTGTAGGTTTTGTCTCCCTACCATTGAAGCAAAAAAAAAATATTCCAGTTTGATGCATCTGAGGAATATTCATGAAGTGGCGTGGCCAAGGGCAGTACTGGGCCAATGGGTGTTCTGTCCTGGAGTGTGCCTTGTCATGAATGTTCCTGAACTGGAATAGAGCTCCGGAAGCTCCTGGTATCAACTGGAACCTCCTGTAGTCGGGAAGCAGTGGTTCTTCTCCAGAATCTGTGCTGAATCTATCTCAAAGGACCCAGAAGGGCACAAAATCCAGCAGGTCTTACTCTAAGCCAATCACATTGTCAGAACTGACCACAGGTGGGTCAGTTAAGGTCAGGCAGTTAATGGCAAGAAAGACATGAAAATATAATATGCAGGAGTGGCTGGTCATACATGTTGATGCACACATCCTAGTGATTTACAGTACAGTACCTTACAGTTGACATAATGTCTGTGTATACAGTGCAGTTCTTATTTCTCCTCCTTATTTCTAGCACTGTGATCTATGCTTTAACATATGAAAAACGATATAAAATATTTATGAGTTATGTCTGATATTAAACTGAGTGCTGTCTCTTCCCCCTCCCCCCACACACACACAGGGGCTTCGTCCCAGAACGGCAGCGCCCTCCGGAGGAGTTTTCCGGGGGCAGCTACAGCTCCAGGCGTCAGGCCATGACCTCCCCCTCCGAGGGGTCCTTGTCATCCGGAGGAGGGATGGACGGGGGCAGCGAGACGCGCCCATCTCGCAGTTCGACCGAGAGGTGAGAGGGGGCAGAAAACCAGATTTCATTAACCTCGCAGACTCTCAGAAGCCATGGCCACTAACCACCGCTTGCTAATACGCTCGTCTGCCACTGCAGAACTTTTTTCACTGCTTGACTGGTTGAAGTGTTTCAGGAGCAGGTCAATCAAAGTGTCATTTCAGTCCAGAGAAATGGCGGGAGTATGATTTTAGCGAAAGCGCTCTCGGTAATCAGTGGTCCACTGGCGGTCGGCCAGATGTCATTGGACGGGAGCAGGAACGGTGCCCGGCGCGCGCTCCACAATCGCCTGCCTGCGGGGGGCGCTCTTCAGGGCATTGTTCATCTTTGAGGAGAAGCTGCGCCCGGCCAGGGTCCCTCTCCCAGCGGAGTGAGGCTGCCCCGGTTCAACCGTCAACCGTCCACTCAGAACCACGTTTGTCCCTGGGGCGGTCGGTAGCTGGTTAGTCACGTGGTCACGGTCACTGCGAGTAGACAATATAATTAAGGTGGCGGGGGGATACAACCTCTAAATGTATTCAGAGCCTCAGACAAAACCCATTCCACTTCCACCTGCCCTCATCACATGGTCGTCCCCACACAGTGCCCACCCGCAACCCCCCCTCCATTGTTTGCATGCGTTCCGTGTCGGCGGCGGTGACTCGATGATGACAGAAGCGCACAGTGAATGCAGTCTCGTGGCCCCGCCCCGCCCCGCCCCTCCCCGCATGTGTGGACGCGGTGTGCGTCGCGGCGCTCGTTGAGTCTCGACTTTCCTCCCTAGTGGCAGGCCGTTTCCCCCATGGAGAAGACCCCCGATCTGAAAAGGGCATTAAGGACCCTGCTTAGTAAGATGAAGGTAAAGTGAACACACACACACACACACACACACACACACACACACACACTCTCACATTCTCTCACACACACACACACACACACACACACACACAAAACCTACTCAGATACCTATTCATGCACACTCACACATGCTCACACATATACTGACACACAAACTCACAAACCTACTCAGACACATATTCATGCACACTCACACATGCTCACACATATACTAACACACACATACACACACTCACACACACACCTACTCAAGCACACTCACACACACTACTGACACATGCTCACACACATACGCTAACACATACTCTGATACAGTAACACACACACAAACACACTCACTCACTCACACACACACACAAGAACACTCCCACTCACTCACTCAACCACCATTTTCTCTCTTCTTCACCATCCCAGCCCCCGCCCCGCCCTGCCCCTGCCCCTGCCTCCGCCCAGCCCGTGCCATCCTGGTTCCAAACCGCTTATAGAACAGCACAAGCGCTAGGCCGCACCCTCTCCGCGCCAGTTTGTCTGTCCTCCAATGGGGAACTTGTATGCCAAGCTCCGCCCCCGCACGCATGACCCGCATCCCTGCTGACCCACGGCGGCTGGTTTGCGTCCCTGAGAGCGACTGGTGCACCGGGAGAGACGGAGACTGGGAAGGAAGGATGAGGCGATACCCCCACCCCCACCCCACCCCCACCATCACCGAGCCTCGCGTGACCCTCGCGCTTTGCATGTAGTGACAGTGACAACGCCGTGTTTTGAACCCTCCCTCCCTGTAGGTGGCGCTAGTATCCTCGATAGTGCTGCGTTTTAGACACAACCCCTCCATCGGTCCGGTGGGGGGTTGTCTTGTGAGAAAGCTGTGCATGTAGAAGTACCCTTAGCCGGTCGCGATGGTGCTGTTCTGTGATTTGTATCTCTGCTCCTTTGGTAGGAAACCTTGCGCTGAAAGCCATTGAAATAAAAACCGCCAACATTTGAGGCGGGGATCGAGAAGCGGGCGATCACATGACTTCCTCCATGTTTCTCTCCCCCCCCTCCCCCACAGGATTCCGACTCCCCCCGGCACTCCACGGCCTCCAACAGCTCGAACCTGAGCAGCCCTCCGAGCCCCGCCTCCCCACACAAGACCAAGTCGCTCTCGCTGGAGAGCACAGATCGAATGGGCTGGGAGACATGAGCCGCCCCCCCCCCCGCCCCCCCAGCCGCCGCCCCGCCCCCGCCGTCACGCAGGAACTTACAGGCCCCGTCCATCCAATCGCCACTGCGCACCTTCGGAGCTGAAAAAAAAAGTGCATTTAAGTGAGATCTTGATTGAAAAGACAGGGAAAATAATACATCGCACCCCTCCCCCCTCCCTCTGCGCCCCCTCCCCAGGCTAGAAGGCAAGGCTATAGAAAGGAACAAGGGTTTGAGGTTTGTGTGTGTGTGTGTGTGTGTGTGTGTGTGAGTGTGAGAGAGTATGTGAGAGAGAGAGTGTGTCACAACAAAAATTTAAAGTATACATACCACCCCCCCAAAAGAAAAAAATGCCCAAGTTTGAGTCTGAAGAGGAAGCTGTCATCGTCTCAAGAGTTGCCCTGGCGACGTTGTGAGTAGGCCCCCGCCTCCGAGAGAGAAACACCACAAGAGGAGAAAGACATTGTTCTGAAACGAGACAAGAGATTGCATCTGTATATAACATGCATTAGAGTTCAAGGTAAGACTTGTATTTATTATCGGAATGGGCTTCCCTCAGTTTGAGAGACGGGGGCCGAGAGGTGGTCAGGACAGGACACCCCCCGATGCCAAGCCTAAAAAGGAGGGACAGGGTGAGAGGGGAAAGGGGGAGGGCTTTCGTTTCTCTTTTCCTTCCCATTCGCTTCTTTTTCGGAGTACTGTGGACATTAGTTAAGATCTCCTTAACCTCACACGGCTAACTTAGAAGAGGAACCGGTCACAGTTCGGTCCTCCAGAGGGGCTGGGAAATCAAAACCAGCCAAAACGAAACGCCTCCTAAAAAGAAAAATAACCCACGCAAAAAGGCCATCTCTCCATAGCTTGTTCTATTTGATTTCTTTTTTTTCCTTCCTAATTTGGCTCTTGGAAGTGTTTGACGAGTGTGCTGTGAATTTTTTTCAAAAAAAAAAAAGAAAAAGCAAAAAAAAAGGAAAGAATAAAAACAAATGCAGTGCTTAATGGGGGATAAAAAGAGCGATGGGTTGCTCCTGAAGGTGACCTCACCTCCTCCGTGTTGTAGAATTAGATCTTATAGGAGCTGCCAGGCTATCTGGAATGACATAAGTTTAGCTCATGCCACTCAAGCGCCAGTGTTCTCCTCCAGCCAGCAGGGGCACTCTTCCATGTAGCAGGATCTGGTTAGACCTTCCTTTAACCAACTACAGTTCAGCTGTCCAGTAGGAGCAGATTCTCACTTCAATAATGTACATAGGTTTAAAGTAGAGTATAATATATAACGAGAAAAGTACTATAAAGTGAAATTAGTATGGCTATGAGAGCAAATTCTCTTTGACTTTCCTTCATTTTTTAAATTATTAGTCCCTTGGGCATATTCGAGCAAAAAAGAAAGCCATTTTAACCTCTTCTGTTCTTTTTTTTGTTATTATTACTTTTAAGTTTTTATTTTTTAATTTCATGTGTCATAAATGAGCTGACTTGCATTATTGCCTTTGTCTTTTTATTTTTTAGGAAACTCTGGGTGATCAAAGCCCATGCTGTTTGAGGGAACATAATGTGTATTTTTCATGCACGTGCGCACACACACACACACACACTCATGTACAAACATGCAAACACACACACAAGTGGATACACACACACCCACACAAACACACAAGCACACACACACACGAGCACACACACACACACACACACACACACACACACACACACAAAGGACCCTTGCTGTGGCTGCTTTGCCTCCTCTCACCATCCTCTCCCTCTGTGGCCCATTTTCCATCACCGAAGCAATAATGCTCCATTTCCAAAGATATTTTGTTATTCATTATTCTTATACTTATTGTAATTGTTTTATCATTGATCTGTTTTTAAAGCCTTGGTTCTCAGTGCTTCAGTCATTAATATTTTTTATTTTCAATAAGCTGAATGTGTGTTTGCAGCAGTGTCGCCAAGAGCTATTTTACTAAAGAAAGAAATCATGTGATTATAGAATTCTATATATATGAATTTATATATATATATAAGTATAAAGTTGTGTAAAGTTTTACTACACATGGTACCTGATGGTAATGCGTGTTGAACTCCACAGTGAAAAACCAGAAGACATCTTTTTGTATTTGGTGATTTGAGAGAGTGAATTTTTTGAAAAGATATGCTAACTAGACAAACTTGAAATGTTCGTCGGTATTGACGGGGCGGTGAAAGGACTCTTTGTGTCCCTTTTTCGTGAGGTGGGGGGCGGGGCAGTATTGAAGTATGCAGAGTGTCGTATTGTTTTTTAAAGTGAACCGAAGAGGCCGTTTTAAGGTGCGAAAGAAAAAAACAGGAACGTAAGCAACAGAAATTCGGCAACGCCAGAACTGCAAACATTCTGATTTTGAGAGGGTGAAAGGAAAGCCGGTAGAGGAAAACGCTCTCTTTTAGAGTTAAATGCTCATTCCAAACATCTTGTTTTACAATTGCGTGCTCTGTTAATCTGGCAGAGAAGATCGATAGACTACACAGGGGGTTAGGCTTGCGTCGAGAAGAATACAATACTGTGCATGCAAAAAAAAAAAAAAATTGATTGTCCTCCAGTAATATCATTCCACTAAGATTCATGGACAGGGCCAAACAGGTGCTATAGCTGAAGCTTACCAGACCAGAACCGTACACATGGGGGAAACCCAAATGTTTCGGGTCACTAAATTTAAGCCTTTGTATACAAATGTTATTTTAGATGTAGGAACATGAGCAAATGTTCGTTACTGCATCGGGCCTCTGTTGCGTTTCCAGTTTCCCCTCAACAAAATTAGCTCTCCAACCTTGTCATGTTCGAACTGAGGAGTGGATATGGATAACGAAATGTATTTCGTTGAGGTCCGCAGTGTCGAAGCACAAGTTAATTGAAATTAACTTCTCAGCTGTTACTGCCGTGAGAAGTCCCCATAGCGGGAGGATGTTCATGTAAAAATCAATACACACCATTTCGATGCTTCCTCGAGCTGAACCCCCCGGCCCCCCTTCCAAAATGGGAAGGTGTCCAGAGGGGTGTGTTCTAGTTAGCACTGTTTCGCTAAAGGAACTTGCATTGCAGTCCTATCCATTTACCCGTGTCACACAGAAACACAACTCGTTTGTTCTCTCGATTTTTAGTTACAAATGTATGCAGTCGGGCAGGGCCTTGGTTATCTAATAGAAGGTATACACACGCACACGCACAATAAACACACACGCACACACACACCTGTGTAACTTTCCATTCTATAATCACTTCAGTTTCCTGTAGTGTGTGTTTGCCGTGAGGAAGGACTCTTTGGCAGGTAGCGTGTTTGGCAGGGTGTGGGGCCTAACAGCCTGGAAACCCAGACTCAGGAACGTCAGAACCAATGATTATTTTACCGAGAAATAATCTCCATAGCAACTACACAAGGAAGTACCAGTTCAGTCTAGAACCACGGCAACACAGACGTGACCAAGTATGGTGATTTTGTACTGACTGTAAGATAAAAAGTTGAAAAGACAATGATAGCGAGGATTGGGGCAGATTGGTGTCTTAGTTGAAATGATTTTGGATGAGAGGGTTAGTTGGGGGCGGGGGGAGGTGGGAGGAGGGTTTGGGGGCGGAGTTGGGTGTAAGACAGATGTGTGGCAGTGAACTTATATTTAAAAAGAAATTAAAAATTAAAAAAACATTTGCATTTCAGTGAGGTTTTACCTGCCTTGTATGTTATTTGCTATTTCATATCATATACTGAGGGGTTTTTTTTAGGATTTCTTTGTAAGAATATGTACAGTTTTGCATGTCATAGGTGTAATCACTTTTGTTATTAGAATTAAAGGCTGGAATTCTTTTTTTTTTGTTTTGTTTTTTTACTTTTTGTTTCGATCTATGATTTGATTTGCTTATTTGAAAGATTGGGGGGTTAAAGAGGACAACCCACTACAGGTGATGTAGATTCTTTTTTGCACAGAAATATTTAAGGTGGAAGGTCAAAAATTAATGTATGGGACTGGCCACCACTCTTTTATGTGGAAAACTCATATTAACCTGACTTTGATGTATTTCAATAAAACAGGGAACTGTTACCATTATGGCTACCGTGTGTAATGTTCTTTTTCTATACAACACTGACAAATGTATATAGTGAAATGTGTCCATTTATGTCTGTTTAAAGAATGACCAGGAAAACAACCACAAACAAGGCAGATTGCATTCTTACACATGCTTTATTGTGTAAGTCTCAACCAGCGCTGGTCTCACAAGTACTTTCAGACAAATTTATTTAAAAAAAGAAATAAAATTTAAAAAAGAAATTTACATAACTCTAAAATTGAAGTTTACATCTATACACAATCTTACACAACTAATCACAAAGTTAGTGCTAAAACTTCTAACCATAAGAAGTCTGTACCCACGCGTGGACTTCCACATTCTACTCTGGTCCTGGGACAGACCCCTGGAAATCACATTCACCAAGATAACCCTCTGCAGTGGAGGAGTGCAGAATAACAAACCAGACCCTGTTGTCTGATCCAGGCCCGTATTAAAGAAAGCGTCTGAAGAGTAGGAGTGCTGATCTAGGATCAGGTTTCCCCCGGTCCATATCCCAACCTTATCCATTATGAGCAACGAGGCTAAACTGATCCTATATCAGCTCTCGACGATGGGCCCAGTTCTCTAAACCCGAACTTCATTCTGAGGGGGGCGAGGGGTCTTCAGTTATGCAGCCTCAACACCCAGCTAACAATTTTTGGTTCCCAGAAAGTTATGGTAAATATTTCCAACGTTTAAGTGTGTCTAGGTTCCTGGATATCCCTTAAACATTGTTTGCCTAGAGCGTTTTTCTGTGACTGACAGACTTTGAAAAAAATAAAATGTTCCATGTTCTCTTCATAACGTTATCACACAACCAAACCGGAATCTTCTCCAACGTTCTGGAAACCTTTTGTGTTGGCTGGGCATGGCCCAGTATAACGGCCAAGTTTAAGTCGCGACATGCAAGTGGCGCGTTATCCTGGTGGAAGTTCAACAGGCACAACCTTGCTCAAAAAGACCCTGATTCAATAAAGCCTTCGCCTCGCTCTTACCCTTCAGCAAAGTACGTAAGCAGTTAAGTTTCTCCATCCTCTATCAGCATTCTGTTTGGTGGTTGCTGGAGTTTTGACCAATGTTACATAAGAGCGCGTAACATTTTTAAAAAGTTAAGTGTAAACTTGCCTGTAAAATGTAAGCGCAATGCAAAGTGCGGTTGGACTGACAGCCAAAGATTCGGAGGTGTTGACAGGAAAGGCTAGGCGAGGGGCCGGAGTGAGAGCAGTCCACATCTCCCGTGGGCGTTGTTGCGCAATGTCTGCCTATCAACCTCGCTCCAAACGACAGTTCTTACATGTCACAGAGCACAGAGCTTGGAATAGAAACATACTAAAATTGAAATGTCTACGTTGGTCCCTGATCAGCAAAGCACTACGTGGCGTCGGCATGCGTTAGCAGAGTGTACCGTGAGCTAACAGAGGAAAAGGCTTTGGATGTCAATGCGGAGGATGCAGCTTCTCGAAAGGTTTCACCTCATTTTGCACAAAGAAAGTAAAGTGAAATATTGGTCGTGTTTTCAGCACAAACACACACCCGAGGACCGGTATGGATGACGTCTTGGGGATGAGGTAGGCCAAGGTTTCAGAAATGTGCTCCATGTAATTTATCCCCCCCCACCAACTGATCCAGGATCAGCTTGTCCCTAACCCCCATGCGCGGTGGACTGGACCGGGAGAGCTGCTTGGTGGGCTGGTTTTCGTTGTTGCGCAGAACTTAATTGATCAACTAGCCATCAAGCAGTAATGCATTTTGTGTTAAAGATGGATGCTGATCTGAGATCAGTGCTTGGGGCAGGGGAGAGAGGTGGGGGGGTGCATTAGCATCTGCCTACACTGACAAATGCAGGTGGCTACACAGAGGGTACTGCAGCCTCAGGGCGATGTTCCTTTTACGCCGTCTCTTCCTGTCTGATGTTTGGCGTGTTGACAGTCTAGACGCCCTCGTCTCGCTGTCCGCCCCAGATCTCTGGTCACGGGGGAGAAACAGCCCCAGGGACATTTCTGCGGCGCTCCGCGTCCCTGCAGCCAGCCTTCAGCAGACACGCACCCAGGTGCTCCTCCCTGGCCCTTCACACAGGCTTACTCATAAACACTACCCACATCCGTACAGTTAGGGAGCACAACGTCAGAGGATGGACATTTTTGCAGACAGGAATAACGGTGTGTGCAGGGCCCCTGCAGCCAGGCCCCTCTGCGTGCGAGGGCGATTTGATTGGAGGCGTAATGTTATAGCTATGCCCCCCTGGTTATCTGATAGGGGCGCTGCAGCAAGCGATGCAGAGCCCAGCAGCCGTTCTGCATTCCACGCCTGAACCCCCTCCCAGGACAGCTGCAGCTGCTGCCCCACGCACCATCGCCACGCCAACCGGTGGACTGTGCATCTCGGGGGGTCATTCCCAGATATGTCTCTCACAGTGTCCACAACATATCATCATCATCATCATCATCATCATCACCTTCACAGTATAAAAAGAAGTCCTTCCGTTTTCCTGTCTCGTTTTGTGCGCGGTTCGCGCCGTGGCCCTGTGAGTTCCGTTTTGGAGCGGCGACCGTAACGCACGGTTCACGGTTCCCAGGTCCCAGTGGCGCCAGCTCGGGGAAGGGAGGTTGGGGGGTGTAGTAGGACACGAGGTGGAGAGGTTGGGGAGAGGGCCGGGCGCCCCCCTCTCAGGCGCTGGCCCCGTCCTCCTCGATCACGCGGTTCATGCTGGTGCCGTGGGTGATGTGGGCGGGCGGGACGCTGCTCAGGTCTCGCACGCTGCTGTGCCGCGACTGGCTGTCGAGGCGGTGCATGCTGCTGTGCCGCGATTGGTCGTTGAGGCGGGACATGCTCCCGTGGGGCAGGCGGTCCTCCGCGCCGCGGTAGCTGCAGGGGGTGTACCTGGCGGGAGAGGGGGAGGAGCTTAGCTTAATATCGTCTCACGCCCGACGCTATCACAGTTAATGGTCTTTGGGGCCCGGAACATTCCCGGAAAGTTCACTTTATGATACCGATCTCACGGCCAAATTGGAATCTAACCAGGAGCCAGGATTATATTTCCACAGTTTCCATGCAATGTGCTCTCTGTATTTGACTTCATATCTCTTTCTTTATTTCTTCATTTTCAATACTGCTAAAACACACTTTTCACATGTCCAAAAATCTCAATTTAAAACATGTACATGTGTTGCCCATTTTTTGTTAGATTTTAGTGCAACTCAACCACTTCCACGTGTCCCATAGTTTATGTTTGAATCTCCGGTTTGAATCGCTGCCTTCACCTAAGGCCCGTCTTAGACCTGAGTTGACGTGATTGGTTAGAAAATGTTGGTTAGATCCTGAAAAGGGGGCGGGCCTATCGCTCTGAACTGCACTGCTTTCACCGGGCTTATAGAGGAGTGGTATCTGCCAGGCATGCGAGGCCACCATCCCCGTGATTCTGCCCTGACGACTCCTCACCTGCCGTCCCGTGACCGGTGCAGGCTGCCGTGGTAACTGCTGATCTTGCTGTGGACGCTGCCGGCCCGGCTGGGCGGGTCGTCCAGTATGGCCAGGTGGGTGGAGGAGGCGTGGGTGGAGGTGCCCTGGGTGGAGGTCCCCCGGGACTTGCGGATGATGGGCGTGTTGGGGTCGCGGAGCAGCGACTGGGCGAAGTCGGGCTCCTGGAGCACCTGCCGGCTCTCGTTGACGGCGCTGCTAGAAGAGGGCGGGGCGGCGATGGAGAAGGGGGGCGAGGAGGGGAGAGACAGGCGGAGGAGGGAGGACGGAAGGGAGAGAGGGAAGGCGGACGGGAGAGAGAAACGGAGGAGAACGGAGGGGGCGGGGAAATAGAAGAGAGAGAGGGGGGAGGGGAAATGGAAGAGAGAGAGGGGGGAGGGGAGAGCACGGGGGGACCACGGGTTTAATGCACTATTATTGGGGCGGGAGGATGCAAGTGCAGAAAATGACCTTTTCACCATGACAGCAGGTAAACAGCACAAATACAACAGCATCCGACAATAGCACAATTGACATTTCACAACCCAGCTAGCACAAAACGTTTCCAGTTTGGGAAAATTGTGGTTAGATACCCATTTGGTTGTGAGATAGCGTTATGATAAGAACCTTCCCCAAACAGGTAAGCATTTGATTGTTCCGAACAAGTTCTTTCAAAGCTACAGAAAATACGTCCCATGCAAATAACATTCAAGGGACTTCCAGGTAACACATTTACATGTTGGGAATGTTTACCGTAACTTTCCAGGAATGTTCTGGAAACCAAAAACTATTAGTCAGGGCCTTCAAAGCACCACTGATTAGCAACTACTCCACAATGGTGCTTTGAAGGTCCTGACTAACAATCTTTGGTTTCCAGAATGCCACTGTAAAGTTGTGGTAAATGTTCACAACACATACATTTTGTCTAGTTTCCTGGATGTCCCTTGAACATTATTTATAAGTCAGAAATTTTCAACAAATCTGGAATTTCAATACTCACACTGAGAACTTTCCTACAATTTCATTGACACATGCTCTGCATGATGTTCTTTTCATCACTAAATGATAACCGTCATGGGATGTTACCCATAAGTTTGTATGCTACAGGCCTGGAACGTTTTTCTGTGACTTGGAAAAAGTTATCATCATAATGCGTTGGGGTGAGAATGTTCCCCAACGTTCTCAAACCATTTTGTGTCAGCTGGGGGGAGGTATTTAAACTCAAACTTAAAAGCAAACAAAGCCAGTCTACGTTTAAGTTTATAATTCTTCTCATCACCAGCCAGATATAACTGTAAACTGGTGAGGGGATAAGAGAGAAGAAGTGCCAGCGGATCGATGTGAAACTTACTCTTTACGCCGGCGCCCGTGGAAGAAGCTGGCCCACTCGAAGCAGGTCTTCTTACTGCCCACCCAGAAGACGGAGGGGATGCCCACCACCAGCGTCATCAGGTACTTCATGAGGAAGAGCACCAGGTCGGGCCGGCTGGTCTGCTCCACCTGGACCGCAGGGAGAGAGAGAGAGAGAGAATTGAACGAGTGTTCCAGAACAGCACCTCCAAACTTACAGCCCCCACAACCCACTCAGGCAGCTTTCACACTTGGTTAGTTTTGAAAACCAAGGACTTGTTTTTCCCAAAACCCCAAGTATGCTTGCCCTCTAAATTCAGTTCGTTTGACGAGATGTGAAAGCTTTGTCGGAACCAGAGAGGGCACACCGAAAACCTGGGCCAGAGTTTGTTTGTACACGGTGATTCTCAGGCCAGATGCGAACGAACTGTGGTCCGCTTCGCAGCTGGTGAGAAAGCATTCAGCCCCGATCTGCTCTAATCCCAGGAAGACAGACAGTGGACGGACGCCCAAAGGACAAGTACGAGGTGACGACATTAACTGACCTTTTAACAGACTATGCGCACAACGTTAATGGCCACAGATCATCAGAATTTGTATAGCGTGAAACCAAACTCGCGATGATGGAAGGGGAAAAAAACGATAATAACAAACACACTCTGCTTCGGACTCCAGCGAGAACGTGTCGGAACAGCTGCGTGTACACTTCAGCGCAGCGAATGCAACTGTTACAGTGTTTAATTTGAATGGCCCAAACCACAGTTTTGGAGCCATTGTGCTCAAAACAAAAGCCCTCATGGTTATACAGTATGCCACTGTTCCACCCTGAGGCCAAGGCGGGTCTCACACATGTCACATTTACACATCCAGAGCGCATCTGCAAGGCAAATCAGCACGGGCCGCAGAGCCTGCTTTTGTTTGGAGACAGTTGTGGATACTGTGCACTACTTCAATTGTTGCTGCAGTCTGGTGAAGATCCGGGCAGGCTGTAAAACATTAACCAGCCCTGTGCTGGAATAATAACACTCATTTTGAAGTAAATAAGTGTACTACCTGTGTGAGTTTCGTTCCTCTTCTCCACATGTTTAACTCCTCTACCATCGCTACGCTGAGGCATCGTGGAGTGTGTAAGCCTCCCAGCCACTGAGTCAGACGGTGTTGACGTCTGTGTGTGTGTGTGTGTGTGTGTGTGTGTGTGTGCAGTGCAGTGGTTGGGGATGAAAGCGCAATAAGCACTCTGCGTGTGTGTGTGTGTGTGTGTGTGTGTGTGTGTGTGTGTGTGTGTGTGTGTGTGTGATGCAGTGCAGAGGTTGGGGATGAAAGCGCAATAAGCCCTCTGCGTGCGTGTGCTCATGCATCACTGTGTGTAAGGGTCTCTGGCAGCCGGCGGGTTCGAGGCCGCGCTGAATGCACGCGTGAGGTCTGCCGATGTGCAGGTGTGCGTGTGCGTATGCGCGATCCGTGTTTGAGCGCACGCAGTTGGGCGCATGAACATGCCAGCGCGCGCAGTTCAGTGTTCCGTTTGCCTCGGGGGCCGGGCCCCTCCGCTCTGCTGAGCGCGCCGTGCGGATATGAATGTGTGTGTGTGCGTGCGTGTGTGTGTGTGCATGTGTGTGTGTGCTGGCTTTCCAAAACTGCACAGCTCGCCGCTCGCGGACAATTCCGCACGACTGCCGCAGCCCACACAATGGCTGGCTCTTTTCTCAATCCTCCTCTCCCACCTCCCTCCCTCGCTTCAGAAAGTGCACCTGGGCCCCCGCTGAGCTGCCGGGCCGCCGGGCGAAACGCAGCGGAAGGAGGAAGGAGCGCCCCCCTCCTCACCGCGGAACCTCGGGGGCCTCGCGCCCACCCTTCCCCCGCCGTGGCGGCCCCCGCTCCCGCTCCGCGTCTCGGGTCCCGCACTAAGGGCCCGTCGGCTGTGGGCCGGGCTTCCTGACGAGCGGAGACGGCGGGCCCGTTTGCGCTGCCTCGGGGGAGACAGATGCTCATTAATGGGATCTGGACGGGCCTGAGTCACTGGGACTCCAGTCAGGCCCTGTTCTCAATCATAATGATGCTGAAATGCCATTCAGGATTTGTTTACCCTGCCGCTGTAATGAGGAAAAGAGGCACGTCCCAGTACCCTGGCTGTGTGTGTGCATGTGCATGTGTGTGTGAGTGTGGTTACACGTGAGCATGTGCATGTGTCTGTGTATGTGGGTGAGGGTATGTGTGTGTGTGTGTGTGTGTGTGCGTGAGTATATGTGTGTACGTGAGTATGCGTGTGTGCGTGTGTGTGTGTGAGTATGCGTATGTGTCTGTATATGTGTACGAGGGTATGTGTGCGCGAGTATATGTGTGTACATGTGTGTGTGCGTGCGCGCAAGTATATGTGTGTACGTGAGTATGCATGTGTGTGTGTGTGTGTGTGTGTGTGTGTGTGTGTGTGTGTGTGTGTGTGTGTGTGAGTATGTGAGTATGCATATGTGTCAGTATATGTGCGTGAGTATATGTGTGTACATGAATGTGTGTGTGTATGTGCGTGCGAGCGAGTGTGTGTATGACAATGTGTATACGTGTATATGCCCAATAAGCTTTGTTTGAATCGTTCTGTGCTCGCTCCAGTAAACCTAAGCATGCCCTCCGGCCCAATCTGACACAGACCGCTCCTCCCACCCTCTGCCTCCTCTCCCGACTCTGTCACGCACGCGGCCGGACACAATGAGGGGCCCGCGAGGACGCCGGCCGGGGCTCTCTCATTGGTGGGCCTCCCCGTCTCCCTCCCACCGCGTCACCAACAGCCTCTAACGGGCCGGGCCGCTTCGTAAATCGGCCTCCTCTCCTCCACAGCGGACATCTAATGTCTTCTGAGGGGAATTAGGAGAATAAGAGGATATGGGTATTATCCTAAAGTGCTGAGCTGGCTTTTAGAGCCCTCGCGAGTCACTGATTCACTCTTTATGTCCTTATTAACGAGCAGTGACAATGAGTGACTGTCACGAGAGCCTCCAGTTCTGCTGTCAAGGTCACAGCAACATACGTGTGGTACAATTCTGTCACTCTTTTTCCTCTTTTTTTTTGCCATTGGGCACACTACTATCCGTGCCATGAATAGAGAGCTTAGAATTAGAAGGTTCTGTCTGATTGCTTTGTCAAAAATTTGTTTAACACGCTCTTTGTCTTTTCGCTGTATAACAGCAGAAATGGTCTTTTTAAAAATATGTTAAGACTAACATACGTAGATGCAATACCAGCAATGCTATGATATAGGACTTGAAGATTCTAAAGTTTGATATCTCAAAACTATACTATACTATGTGCAGATAGAAATCCTGATGTACTTCACATAAAGGACCATCAGTTCCCTGCAGTGGGGGGGGTAATGATTACTCTTATTTCATACAAGCGTCAACATTTTGAATACTCCCTCTTCCAGAATGCTGGTGGTGAATTTAGATTTATTTGACCTCTACTCTGCAAACTGGGTGAGCTGGACATCTACTACCTTACAGCTACAGGTAATGGTCAAAAAGGCGGCAACACCAATACGATGGTATCCTGCTCTGTAGAGTTGATTGATTGATTGAATTGATTGAATTTATTTGAAAGAATGTTAAAATACATATATAGCTTCACCCCATTTGGGCTGCGATACATCCATTAAAACCACTCTAACGAGGATAAAAACACAAAAAAGCCTTCCGGCTTATTTCCATGGTGGTCCTCTGGCCAATGGAAATTGTTCCAATTGTTCTCAACGGACTGTTCTTGATGAAACTGTGTGCTCACGCCCATGATTAAAATTTGCAGTCAATTGATTTAGTTGCTCCCCTGTTTAGCCTTGCACCTCAAATGAATGCACTGACATCACAATCCAGGAGTATGCGCTTCTGACCACAGTTGCCCTTTGTTGATGATGTCTTCCCCTCAGAGTTCCATGCCGACATCACCTTAGACACTGTTCCTCATAAAACATCAGCAAGCTGAGCAATCTTCATCACTGAAGCTCCTGCCAAATGTGCCCCAACCCAGCAATCACCTCTCTTTCGAAGTCAGCAAGTTCTTGTCTTCTAGCCATACTACCCTTAAATATAGGCAACCAGGTCTACCCAGCATTTCTGTACACAACACTGAGCATGCTGGGAGGTTAAATGCCTAATTAACTCAGGAACAACACCTGTGTGGAAGCACCTACTTCCAATATACTGGCCCTCATTTACCCCTCGTGTTTCCACCTTTTTGGTCGCTACCTGTACCTCATACATAGCTCAGTTCACAGGTCACTCACTAAAGCTGTACAAACCCCTGAGTCCAAACAACCTACCAGTTCCAGTCAAAGGGATTTCCATTGTAACAGCTGAGGTGACTATGTCATAACTGTGCAGGTTCCATGAAACACAAACTGACTTTGTGAGCTGACTAATATGGGTGTCACAGTGTTTAGTTCACCAAAGGCTAAATGGGTCTTGTTATAAGCATGAGAAAGATGGAGAGGGCTTCGCAGCTGGCAACCAGTGTTCCCTGTGATCTGATGTGATCCACACATCTCTTCCTTTTAACGTCAGGGAACCGGTAGAACGGGAAGACAGAACTGGGTACAGTGATACATCCAGACTATCCAGCAGCACTGCACTGAATGGCCCGTTTACAAAGCCACTTTGAAAAAACAAGACTTCACATTTTTTACATTTTAGGCATTTAGCAGACGCTCTTATCCAGAGCAACTTACACAGTTAGCATTTCTTCACATACGATCCTGCTGGATGTTTACTGAAGCAATTCAGGCTACTAAGTACCTTGCTCAAGGGCACAACGGCAGTGCCCCACCTGGGAATCGAATCTGCATTCGAACCTGCAATCTCTGAGTTGCAAGCCCAATTCCCTAATCATCATACTACACTCCCGCCCTTCCCGTGCCGATGTCCTCTGTGCCGAGGCACACCAAACACGCGTCTGCAGACGGCCTACTCACTTATTCATAACGCACTCCGCTGTCTCACTGCCGCCCAGCAACAACCGCACTTTCTTTACCATTCCTTCTGTTCACCACAACACAGCCCTCGCTCACAGCAGTGAAGCGTGACTTAACAGATCCTTTGATGAGAGAAGGGAGATGTTGCAGGCAGACCACACACACACACACACATGGACTCTCACATACACACATACACACAGCAGGTGCTTAGTAATTAAGGGAGATGCGTGGGAGGTTTGGAGGCGACTCGAGGATGAATTGCCATGAAGAGCTCTGCTGTGCTCTCGCCAGTAACTGAGTGAATCTCTGACAATATAGCGCCATGACGAGCGAATGTAAGATGTTAAATTCAATAGTAAAACTGCATTCCAATCCTCAAATGAGTAAGACACAGGTAAGCTTGGAAATCCCATTTGCTGAAAGAACAAAAATATGTTTTTTTGCCCTTTGTCACACCTCACAAATATTTCTTTCCCTGGGGCAAAAGCTGTGCTGTTGTATTCAGTTTGGAGGATTCCGTTGTCTGGTTGCGATTGTTAAAGTGACAAACCCAGACACGCCAGCCCTGCACAAACTGGCTCGCTGGCCTGGAATCAATCAACATTTGTCCTTAAGTTTGACTCAAAATTCTATTGAAGCCATTACTTTTGGCAAGCTTGCGTCGGTGCGCACAAAGAGTAAGGCGGTGGTATAGACGACTGCACCGGAATTACACGGAGGAAGAGAAGGTAGGAGGAGGGAGTGGTTCGGCGAGGAAGGCCCTTACCTGGAACGGGCAGGGGATGTGGTACTCCCGGCAGCGCTCCTGCACCCACGTGGTCTGCCAGACGTGCCGGTAGCTCTGCTCGTAGAAGTAGCAGGCGATGACCACCAGCAGCGGCGCCAGGTAGAGGGCGGAAAAGACCCCGATGCGGATCATGAACTTCACCAGCTTGTCCTGGTTCTCCTTCTCCAGCGGGATCTCCATCCGCACGTGGTTCAGCGAGATGATGCCCGCCAGCAGCAGCGACATGCCCACCAGCACGCCCAGGCAGAGCGGCGCCAGCACGAACCAGCGCAGCGCGTCCAGGTCGTACAGGCCCACGAAGCACACGCCGCTGATGCTGTCGCCCTCCACCTTGTTGAGGGCGAGCAGGGCGACGGTGAGCGCCCCGGGGATGCCCCAGGCGCTGGTGTGGAAGAGCAGGGCCTTCTTCTCGATGGCCTCGCTGCCCCACTTGGGCCCCGCCGCCAGGAACCAGGTGATGGTGAGGATGACCCACCACACGCTGCCGGCCATGGTGAAGAAGAAGTAGAGGACCATGAAGAGCAGGGTGCAGCCCTTGTTCTGCGAGCCCAGCACCACCGTGGAGGCCTTGTACTGGCCGGGCGGGCCCGCGTTGCACGCCACGCGGTCCTCCAGCAGGAAGCCCAGGAAGAAGACCAGCGACACCATCATGTAGCAGACGGCGTAGAATATGATGGGCCGCTCCGGGTAGCGGAACCGGGTGACGTCGATGAGGAAGGTGAGGAAGGTGAAGAGGGTGGCGGAGAGGCAGACGATGGAGATGACGCCGATGAAGTACCGGGCGAAGTTGAGCTCGTCCCGCCGGAAGTACATGTTGGGGCAGGGGGGAGAGCAGTCGCGCACCCCCAGGAAGGAGTAGCTGAGGTCGGGTTCCACCTTGAGCTCGCGGGGGCACCAGAAGCCGTAGTCGCGCTGCACGGACATGGTGGACTCCTCTGTGCCGTCCGCGCTGTGAGCAGGTCCACAGCGCGGGGGTACGGCTCGTCACAGTCCGGGAACCTGTGGGGACACGCGTGGTTTACGGTTTACGCGCTATGGCCGGGATTCGATCAACGTTTGTCCTTAATTTTGACTTGCGATTAAATGCAAAGCGTTGAATTTTTTGTTCCCAGCTCGGTCATTCACTCAAATTATTTTAAAATCCTGAAGCCAAAAAACTTTGACCCAGTTCCAGTCAAAGGGATTTTGTGACAGCCAGGGCACGTGCTAACCGGGCAGGTTTTATCACTATAAAATTACATTGGCCTAGATTCAATCACCATTTGTACTTTGTCTCACAATTGAAGTGTTATTTTTCACAAATGCAGTTTGGTGAGTTTAGCAACCACCTAAATTAACTCACCAAACTGTTTGCAAAGAGGAAAAAAACATGTTTTTATGCCAAAGTGAAAGACAAAGGATCATTGAATGCAGGCCTATGTGTGGCAACACCTCTGTGGCTGTTCACTCGCACATACAATGTTCCCCTCATTCAATGTTACACTGGAGCTCACCTTTCAATTTTACTTCCAACGGTACACTGAAGTTTCAGACAAATGGTGGCGGGACGTTTACCTGTTGCAGTCCATCTCCTCCGGCCAGGTGACCCCGAACATGTCCATGAGCCTGTAGCAGTCCTGCTTGGCGCGCATGCACAGGCGCCGGCACGGCAGAGACAAGCGTCCGTACTCTGTGCACACGGGCGCGTACAAGGCACAGAGGAAGGGCCGCAGGTCCACAGAGCACTGCAGGTTCACCATGGGGTGGAACGGCTGTGGAGAGACATGCGCACGTTTAATACAGTGTGACACAGCTGTAGCGCACAGACTAAATACAATGCGACACGGCGGTAACATATGAAATCACACACAGATTAAATACAGTAAAACGCAGCTGTTACACAGAGATTGAATATAGTACAACACAGCTGTAATACACAGATGAAACATTTTATGACACAGCTGTAACATAGATTAAATATAGTATGACACAGCTGTAACATATGAAATCACACACAGATTAAATGCAGTACAAAGCAACTGTAACACAGAGATGTAATACAGTCAAATGCAGCTGTAAAACATAGATTAAATATCATATGACACAGCTGTAATATACAGATTAAATATAGTATGTTACAGCTGTAACACAGAGATACAATATGGCACTGCTGTAAGGGGCTCTAAACAAACACAGTCAGACACTGCAGCACAGTGCGCTAACACGTCTGCCTGTGCTCCTTGTCACAGTTTGGAGAGAGAGACCCTGCTCAACAAGGAGATGGCCCACCTGAGTTTCAAATCCCAAGCCATCTGCAACAGAGCGCAGCGTGCGAGTGGAGACTGTTTTACAGCAGTGTGCGAGTGGAGACTGTTTTACAGCAGTGTGCGAGTGGAGACTGTTTTACAGCAGTGTGCGAGTGGAGACTGTTTTACAGCAGTGTGCGAGTGGAGACTGTTTTACAGCAGTGTGCGAGTGGAGACTGTTTTACAGCAGCGTGCGAGTGGAGACTGTTTTACAGCAGCGTGCGAGTGGAGACTGTTTTACAGCAGCGTGCGAGTGGAGACTGTTTTACAGCAGCGTGCGAGTGGAGACTGTTTTACAGCAGCGTGCGAGTGGAGACTGTTTACAGCAGTGTGCGAGTGGAGACTGTTTTACAGCAGTGTGCGAGTGGAGACTGTTTTACAGCAGCGTGCGAGTGGAGACTGTTTTACAGCAGCGTGCGAGTGGAGACTGTTTTACAGCAGCGTGCGAGTGGAGACTGTTTTACAGCAGCGTGCGAGTGGAGACTGTTTTACAGCAGTGTGCAAGTGGAGACTGTTTTACAGCAGCGTGCGAGTGGAGACTGTTTTACAGCAGCGTGCAAGTGGAGACTGTTTTACAGAGTTGCGTCAGGGCACAGCGTGCGAGTGGAGACTGTTTTACAGAGTTGCAGAGGAAAGGCTTACCGGCACAATGGGTTTATTGGGGAAACACGCTGTTCTCCCGTTTTGTGTTAATGGGCTCAAATTATAATCACATTCTCTGATAGACAAAAGATTCCCCCCATAATTAGGAGCTGACCCAAAAGCAACCACCCTCCCCCAATACCCCCACACCCGAAACCCCCCCTTAGCACCCTCCCGCCTGGCACAAAAAGAAGCAAGGGGCGGAGTTCTGCAAACATGGTAACTCGATGCTCCCCAGTCTCGCGTGCTACATTGAGAAGGCCTTTGTGTTTGGGGCGGAGGGATACTCTGGAAACGGAGACCGTTGGGGGCAGGGCAGTGAGGGAGGGGAGGGGAGGGCAGGGCCGGGCAGAGCTCCGGTCAGATGCATGCTGGGAGAGGGAGCAGCTGCGGGGCAGGGCATTAACATGCAAATCCCCAGAGGGAGGGACAAAAGGGACCCACCCAGTACCAGGCCAGATGCATTCACTTCCTGCTGGGCCAGCCCTTTGTGGAAACCACAGTGGCGGGGGAGGGGGTTGGCCAACACACCCTTGGAAGTTGTGAGCATTCAGCTAAATTGTTTTCAATGGAGGCCGTTGCTTATTCTCTACGCCACTGAGAGAAAAATGCCTACGCTAGACTTTTTGCTAGAAGTCGCAGCACTGAGACATCTCTCGGTTATGAAGATAGCCTGTTAAGATTGTAAGTTGGGAATGGTGTTTTATTTTATGGTTGGGTTCTGGGCCACTGGCGTTGAGTGGGATTCTCCCCGTAACCGGAAACAGGAAGCAGGCCTGTCAAATGGCTTTGCGGTTTTCCTTTGAGAGTCATCAATTTAATTAACAGGTGATTTGAGAAAAAAAAACAGATATCATCTGGGAACAGCAAGCAATCGGTTACAGCCAACTAACTGCAGGGGAAAGATAGTGAGGGGGACTTTTTGGATGACACGCCTGAACGCCTCATGAGTAATTACAGGGGGATTAAACATTCAAACATTCGGAAGTGTGGTACTGGGTTTCATCTCGAACAAAAGAAAAGATCTGAGCCGGCTAACACCTATGCGTGTTTACCCACAAAACAAAACCCGGTGACAGATCGATAAAACTTAAAAAGAGTAACAATTTTCACCCTGAAGCCAGTCAATCTCGTTTTACTTTTTTCCCCATGCTCCCGGGCTGCGTCTCAGCTCGTCTTGGCGCACGCTCTCGAGTTACACGCCGCATCTGCTCTAAAAGCTCCGCGGCTCACCTTGCTGGGAGGAGAGGAGAACAGCTTTCTCGTTTTACACAAAGGCGGGACACCGGCAACCGTCCATTATTCATGCGCAGGTTTGGCATTAGCGACGCAGACCCGGCGCCGTGGAAACGGCGAGGCTCCCCTCCCGCCCCTCTGCTCTCCATCTGAGCACAGCCATCCTGTCAGACGCCATCGGTGTTTACATGCATGACACGTCGGGGCTCATATTTGTTCACTTCGTGAGTGTGTGTGTGTGTGTAACGCGTTTAGCGCGATCCAGAACCGCGACTCCTCGCGCACTCTTCCCGACAGAGACCCGTGAAATGGATTTGAACGGGTGTTAGGCTTGCCGACTTTCACTCAAAAGAATCCAAATCCAAAGATCTTTTGTAAATATAATCCACATTAAAACGTGAGATTCTGCCCAAGGATTTCTCCCGTCACCCGAACAAAACGACAGGAGATTAACGCGAAGGTTTAAGATGGTTTAGACAGACCCGCGACACTCGCCGTTCGGGGCATCAGCCGGTCGCAAGAATATAAGTCAATGACTTTGGCGGTCATTGCTCTGTTATGACTTCTGGTGCACTGGAGAACAGGAAGACTGCATATTTGCTGTCAAAAGGTCGTCATCAGCATTTGTAAGCGTTATGTATCGATTTAATTGCTCTCCCTCATCGTGACGGCTGATTGGTTGCAGTCGTTCATGTATGTAATTCAGCATTAAGGCGTGAACGTTATCCAAGTTCCAGCACTAAAGTACAGATGTACAATGAGTTACCAGTGTGCGTATAACAGTGTGCTAGTTTTTATTTGACAATTTAAAAAATGATATACACAATGCGAACACACATACCCTAGATATATGACATACCATTAATGCACACCGCAAATTGCCAAGGATAATACAAAAAAGTTGGCAAAAAGCCAACTTATTTCCATTGGGGTCCTCTATAAAGTGGCATTGATAAGTCAGACTTGCTGGTCAATGAAAATATATCAAAATGTATGTTTCATGTAATGTAATAAATAGGTACTAGATGCAAACTTTTTTAAAATCTGTATTCTTCATTTTTGTTTATTCTGTTTCGTCTTATTTGTTCTTTATGCGTTTATTATCCACTATTGAAATGTTAATAAATGTCCATTAAAAAAACTGTTGATAAAAAACTAACAATTTAATAAACTATACATGTAAAAAAAAAAAAAAAGATTAGGGTGAATGTACAGTAGGCAGTTTTGCGGGTCACTTCAGTATTCAACATCCGGAAAACCCTACTCTTTGTATTTCTTTATTTGCATTTCTTTACTGCGTGCTGTCGAAACTCTCTGCGCGAACATCACTCTTGTGATGTGGCTCAATGTGCTGTACCTAGCCAGACCAGAAGTCACATTTCTCCCTGTCCCTCTTGAAGCTCATTGCTAGGCCTCAACATCTTAAACATTTCAGGTGGCGCTAATTAGCGCGTTTTTAAATCGCTTGTTGAGGCAACTGGGGGTCAGTGAATCCACCACCGTCTCAAATATTGCGCCCATTGCTCCTGCCACAGCGAGTGGCAATACTGATATCGGAGAAGGGTTTCGCCGTAAATTGAACGTGACAACTGCTCATTGTCTAAAAAATTTGGCACCCAGAGAATTATAGATCATCCTGGCATTCAGTTCGTATTTTAAATTATTTGTATGTTTGACCGAGATAGTTTACGTACAATGTTCTACGCCACATTTTTAAGCGCTATTTATACTAGCAGGAACAAGAACCCCGAAAAGTGGTGCAGAGTAACAGGTGGGGCTGTGGGTGATTCAGGAACTGAAAACGAAACCAGAAGGTTATATGTTTGAATCAGAATCATAAATAGGGCAGTGCTGTAGCCTACTTAACGTGAGCTGCTGTAGTAAATGCAGTTGCACAAATGGGCCATATATACAGAGTGTAAGCCATTCAAGCTACCCGGAATAAGACGACCACTGAACACGTAGTATGTCAAACACAGCCGATATCACACCACCCACGACTGCAAGCTGTGCTCTCCACAATAAGAGCCGGTCCGCCATTACACGAATATATTGTTCTTGAACCGTTTTCCGCAATGCCGCAGTTCCCTTCCTCTCTCAAGTGCATCCATTAAAAATACATGCAGATTATTTGTACTGCTGTTTTCCACTCTGCCGTTTCCAACCTTGCAAATGGCCGCTTTGGAGATTTTCTTCCCCGTGGTAGGCACCGGAGTGTCCTCGCGCCCCGTAGCTGAAAGCTGAGCGTGCTGGCAACACAAGCGGCCCCCGGGGAATGCGGACGGCTCAGCCGGCTCTCGCGTTCTCCCCTCTCGCTTCTACAGCAGATAGGGGATGCGTGCGAGAGAGAACGGTTTAACCGCCGCGCAACACGGTTACGCGTGATGCGTCCAACGACCGAAGGCTACCCCGAGTACCACCTGCACGAGAAAAGGTAGCTCTGAGGCTGTGGTAGGTCGTCCATGACGTTATGACACGGCACGTCAGCTTTGTTCGTCGAGACTGTTCTGGAGAAATTATATTTTTTAGAACGTCGGCTCAAAGCTCAAATCATCCAATTAGGCCCAAAGGTAAATTATGGGGAAATAATGAGGCATACACTGCGTATATAGCATGTAGTATACAGTAGCCTATATACCTGTGCAGTCCACAGTATCTAAGTATGCGGGTTTGAATACACCCCTTTTCTGGCTGTTGGGGAGAGCAAGACCTTGTCACAGCCAAACAGACCTTCCAAAAGTTAAATCCCAGAAACATTTGCAGTTGTGGTACTTTTAAAATTTCATGACTGAATGAATTTATCAGAACAAATCAACAGCCACAAAAAAATGCAATAGCAGTGGTAAATAAATTGGTAATAATAATTACAAATGATCGATGATAGCACAAAGAAAGTCAAAGACCTGTTTCCCATTTTGTGGTCCTCATTTTAGCCAAGAATGAATAATGGACTGAATTTGGCAGAACGCAAATGGGTAAACTCTCAGACAGCTCTTCCTTCCTACTTAATCCCTAATGTGAGAGCTCAGCACTTTGTAAAGGTCCTCTAAACTATGTGTTTAATAGCAACACTGTTAGTGTGTATGTTGTGACTGTGAGTGTATGCAATTGTGGCCTACATTTTATGTGTGAGTGTGTATATCTTCTGCTTATAGAGACCAGTTGGGTTTGTCCCAATGTTCTGAAGAACAGGAGATATTGACTAGGCCTCCCATCAGGCCTAGGGCTACAGCTTCGGCTTTTAAAGATTTTATATTTACATTCCTCTCCAAGAGTAGCCAAAATTCTTATATCCTGGCATAGAGAGGCCAGGAGATGACAAACGGCCCTCTTTAATTGCGTTTCCGTATGGGGGGGTTAAAAACCAGATGGATTAGGTTGGGAGGTGTGTACAGACCAAGTGGACTCCCCCCCTACACACACACACATACATACACATACATACACATACATACACACACACACACACACCCCAACCCCCAACTCTCTTCACCCTAGGTAGGGGGAGCGGACACTGACGGAAGTGAGGAGTCCTAACGGATCAGCTCCAGCCACAGGGGTTGCAGGTGTGAGCGGGCCAAAGTGAAGGAATCGATGGAATTCTTTTCCCTCTCAAGTAAAAAGCCAATCTGGCAGCCACTACAGGCACTCAGACAGCAGGTTTTTATCCAGGATTAGAATGTCGGGGGATTTAGATTTAGAAACCCGCCTCATACAGAAACACTGGTATACAGAAACTTGCCGAATCAGTATAGACCACTTATTCAAGACTGCAGACTTGCACAGGGGCTCTGTCTAAATGTACAAAACCTGCCATGCCTACTAAATCTGTAATTTGCTATTTCTATATCCTTGGGGGTCTCCTAATTCAATTCTGGATATCTAATGAAAAGCCTTACATCCATTCTCCATTTATTCACAGGGCGCTAATAAGATCCAATGCATATTTAATGTTAACAACTTTAAATAAAAATAAAAACCTGTGAATACTGTTTGCCGGTCAGGTGACATTTATCACCTGATCAGCAAAATAGCACGTATAAATAGAGAATTTAACGTGACTCTTGAATCAAATTCTTTCTCATCCTCAGAGGGAAACATTTTCTCAATCATACATCTCACGCAAACCCACACAATAACCTATATGGGCAAAAATTGCATCAAAAGCAATCAGGTTAAAAATAGCTTTCAGATTGTGCTAGTGGGATGCAATGCGAGGTATGGTAAATATGTGCAGTAAATACACACTTAACACATAAATCTGTCTGCTTGAGCAGCTGGCAATGTACAGTAATGCAGGCTAAAATGGCTACTGCTGCTATCTCGGCATCCTCTAATAAGGTTTTGTAGCCTGCAGGACAGCCTGCAGAACAAAACTCACCCAAACAATGTGCATTACTCATTTCCACCAGGCTGTAGCTTTGGGTTCAAACTAGGGTCACACAAAGGTATAGGTAAAGGTAAAGGTATATAAAGGTATTGCCCTGTTGTTGTGTCATTTTTGTGGGGACGGTGCCTATTTAAATTGAGCTGCAAAAGAAAGTGTTTTTTTTAATTTGTAGGCTTAACCTTTCATATTAAAAGAATATCCATGAATAACGTTTTGATAAACCCACTGGCAAGCTGGCACTGTTCCTCCAGAAGAAACAAAATGAACTCAGTTGCATGAATGAACCTAATGATTCGTCTCATTAAAAGCAGGGGCCTTGAATGAGACAAACGTGCAATGTTCTTCCCTTTACTGATCTTTGCTCCCCTTTCGTCTGTTTCGAAGAAAAGGAAAAAGGGACTCTGTGCCTCCATTCTCCCATTATTCCACAAGTTTTTGAATCTGGATCAGTAGGCCATTCCAGCTTGTGTCCTCTCTCCCTCAGTCTCTCTTTCTGACTCTTTCTCTCGCTCACTCTCTTTTTCTCCGTTCCTCTCGGCCACATTCACCCGTCACATTTCCACCCAGGGTGCCATGGCAACCACTGATGCAGCAACAGACCAACCTAAAGGAGGGGTCCCCCCCCCCCGGTCCTCAGTAGGGGGGAGGGGTCAAAGGGCAACAGGAGGACCACCTCCGGAGAGCAGGAATGCGTGATCTTTTGTTGCCGCACAATTCAGGGCTGTTTCCATGGCAACCCCTGTACCCAGCCAAGGCAGACGAAGAGGCAGGGTGGGGGGTGGGGGGGGGGCGATAGTATAAGAAAGAACGAGGGAAGGAGAAAAGCCGGGAGATAAAGGGAATCAGTCTGCTCAGCCGTCTCACACAGAGCTGGCTTGCAAACACTGGTCCCACAAGTTGTGTGGGAAAAGATTGCTTTCCATCTGAATCGGGCCCAACAGGTATATCAAATTACCTTCGCCAGAAAACCAGTCACTGGTCCTTAGGATATGTGACAGTTATATGAGAACCCACCTACTAAACCCGCAAAAAAGCCCTGTGGTCCAGTACTCCGCTTCACATTGTGGAAGAGCATCCGAGACCGCAATCCATCTATTTAAACCATGCTGCTGTACACTTCAACTGTGTCAGATGAGTATCTCGTCCTCACACACAGCCAATGGAATGGGTCGGATTTTCATTTTCACACAGTAACAGAGGAAATCTACCGCACCCATGAACATGGAGAACGCCATCCTAAAGAGTGGCCCAAACATGAGCATGTGTGCTCCTGATCATTCCGGCAAACGTCGCAGCGCGGTGCTCTTATTCATCACTCGGCCGTGAACAGACGTCATCCGTGCCGTGACAAGCGTGTCGGGGATCGATTAGAAGACCGTGGCCTCTGAACGCGCACGTCTAAAGGCCGTCAGCGGCTGCCACGATCACGTCACCGCACTGAGTCACCGCGTTAGCCGGCTCGGGTCTCCGGCTCTCCTTAAACTACACGGTGACTGCACATGCCCATCCCTACCCAGCCCTCCTATCCAAGCCAGGTTACCCAGAGGCCAAGACACAGGATCTTCATTGTTATTCACTGACGGAGCTCTGGAAAGTTAGTGCCACTGTATGCTACAGATACATTAGATTAAGATTACATATTGTCTTTTATTTAATAGCCCCTGAAAAATTCCATTATATACATCTATATATATATATATACAAACAATAATATATGGTGACATATTCTTATGTTCTTATTCACACATTTATAGCTATATTTATGCTTGACTGCTTTGTTTCTGAGCCTCAGGATGTGACAATGTAATATAATATAATATAGTAATGCATGTCATCTAGCAGACGCTTTTATCCAAAGCGACTTACAGTAGTGAATGCATACATTTTTCAGTGTATGTGGTCCCAGCAGGAATTGAACCCACAACCTAAGCGCTGCCAACGCTGTGCTCAACCTACTGAGCCACATAGAACCACCATGGTCCACACACATGCTGATCCTGGGTTTAATTTGATCAAAGGTATGATTTTGCGAGAAAGGTATGATCAGACAGGTGAATTATTCAAATGCATGTCACCTTTACCTTCTTTCTCACCTACTCCTGGATTCACATGATGGGAGTAAAACGTAAGCTCGGGAACCGCAGTGGTCTTGTTATCTGCTCGGCGCGCTGAACGGCTAAAATGGCTTTCTCCAAATTGCTTAAGATTCCGTCTTCCCCCCGCGTTACAATTTCATGCAGCGCGAGCACGCATTGCCAGGGATAATCGGGAAGCGAGAGTGAGTCACGTTCAACTCAAACTGTCAATCTCCTGTTGAAACCAAAGCAGGAGGCTGAAGTCGACCTTGTATCTTTTCTTTTAGGGCAATTTAATTAGTTTGTTACCGCAAGCTGTGAAATTTGTTTTTGTTCTCTCCCTCTGGCCATGGAGGGCAGGGGGGGTGGGGGCTGGCTGGAGAATGCAATGAATGGCTTTTTTTCTCCCTCTTCCTCTCTACTTAAACCACAGCGTTCCCTCATAAACCCAGCAGGCCAGAGCGGTGCACGCTAAAATAAAAAAAAAGGACAAGGGCCTCATTATTATTATTGTTGTAGTTTAGTATTAGGGGAACAATGCTGCATTTTACAGCAGGAGGGGCTTGTGGTTGCGAGTGCCAGGCAGGCCTTCGAACCCCGTTGAGTTCCAGTAACTGTGGACCCCCTCAGACCCCCGGCTAGCACAGTGGATCACACGCCGGGGCCTGTAAGTAGCTCAGACGTTCACTTCCGCAGTAGCGGCACTGCTGTTGTACCCTTGAGCAAGGTGCTTAACCTGAATTGCTTCAGTAAGCGTCTGGCTGTGCAAATCGATAACATATACAAATGTAGGCTAAGCCATGTCAGGTGCCCTACTTAAGGGCTTCTGCAACTAAATAATGATGGAATATAGTAATGAAAGCTCAACTTCAGAAAAGGCATCTTCCAGGTGTGTCTGTGTGGGTAGGGGGGGGGGGTTATGTTTTATCAAAGGATAACTGCCAAGAAGTTCAAATTTCAACATATTAAAACACTCTGAATATCATATACCCTATACTTAATGAAAGAGCCAGAGAGCTCGCATGACGAAGGCGCATGCAGATTTCACATTAAATGGAACTAACGCGGATAAGTCAAGAACACGTGATGCCGGGAATTTCAAAGGAAAGCACATATCAAACGCCATCACATCATCATATCATATCCCCTTTAAGACTAAATCGAACTGATATCCAACATGCTTCCAACCCACGGCAATTGCACCCGCTAAAAAAATATTCAACTCGGCCAGCGGCAGCGATCAAACCAGCGTGCGGGCGTTTCTGATCCGAGCACACGGGGCCTGCTTAGTGATAACCACGGGGGGGTGCGATTCTGATGTGATTGTAGCCGAAGTCAAGTCATGGGGGGTTGCCCACACCCCAGGCCCAGCCCCAGCCCTCCCCTCCTCCCCCAAACGAGTGCTGTGTATTTTTTTTTAGTGTGGATAAACTCTGCAGGAAAAAGGAGGGCAAGCCCGCATCTGGCTGTGTGCCTATCCGGGCAGGGCATCTACGCAATTATGTAACGCAGGATTTCCACAGACTTAGGGCTGCGGCAGATGGGCGATGGTGGTGTCCGCTCTGCTGTTTTCCCCACCCGCGAGACTGGTCTTAGCAGGGCGCCGATGCGGCCATGTGGGGCTCTAATACTGCGGGTCAGCGTGGCCAGTCTCCGACGGGCGCGACCCGCGGCTGCGACGCAACAAAGGAAAACGCCCGGCGATCTGGACGCTCCGTGGAATACGAAGCTGGCGTGAGTACAGTGAGATCTGTGAGCGCCATTAGTTTCCGCATACGGGAAATGGAGACTCCCACTGCAGCCTCTGTTCCAAATACCCCAGCTAGAGTTCAATGAATATGCATTGTGTACATATTTGCATCTGAATGCAGATTTCAATAACCAAAAAAATTTATTTAAAAAGCAGTGCCGGAATGGCCTTTCCATAGTAGCTCAAAGAGGTTCCCACAAAAAAAAACAGCCTCATCCTCTGTAAACATATCGTCTTAATTCATCATTGTAATTTAGTATGAATCATGAATAATTCATTACTTGCGTGGTCCCACATGAGAGATTAAAACTTAATTTTTCATCATGTGTTTATAATGGGATTGAGCGTAATGCTAAAATCCTGGGTTTTAAAAGCTGGCGAAAATAATATGTCACTTTTTGCAAACAGCAGCAGCAAAGTCACCTATAGATGGATCTTGATCGACACTACTGCTGTAGTTTTAACTGCATAATGTTGCTAGAAAAACTTCCACTGACATGGCTGTGAGTAGTGGAATGAAAAATGGGATATGCCGTTCAAACCGCTTTCCAAAAAACAAAGCATGAAACAGACAACATGAAACAGATACCAATACCACTCTCAATACAATCTCACTAACTATACATCAATACAAAGCTGATCTCAAACGTGTCGTTTCTGCATTTAGAACAACCTGAACATGAGATGAGAGCCCCGTAGGGTGAATACGACCGACAGTCATCGCTGGATATCACGTGCAAGTTTAAGAGACAGTGGAGAGTAGCCTGGAGGGTGGCCTACCCCAATGTCAAGCAGGAAGCTGTGCTGACATCAAAGCAGGGAAATTATTCAGGCTTCAAAAACCCAAAACGAAGAAGCCCAGAACTGTGTGATACTACCCGGAGACATTTCCATCTCTTCTCTGGGGGGTGAATAAAACAATACAAAATGCGATCGCTTTCACACTGTCCCAAAAGAGGAAAAAATAAATAACACAATGATCTGAGGGGATAAAAATAACTCGTCCACGTCCCTCAAGCGTACAGCCAAACAAATACAGGGTGCATCATCCGGGAACCACTGCTTTCACATAACTAGGAGAGTAAATTGTTTTCTTTGTGTTGCATTGTGATAAGAGAAAGTCTAGCAACAACGTGCTAATCCAAGAGTCAATAGAGACATCTTAGCACTGTTTTTCAGCTTGACACACATTTACTGTCCTTTTACTTACGTAAATGGAATATGCTGCAATATATGGACATGATAATGTATACATTTCAATACATTTAATTTCAGTAAGGGTTTGGCCATTTCACACCCATGCGATTGTGGTTCCTGGGGCTGCCGTGGTATATGTTGTGTAGTGCTATAATAGCCTTGTACATCGCTCTAAATAGTAGTCTCACAAATAAATAGTTTAAAAAAACAAATAAACATAAATAAATAAATGTAAAAGTAGTAGCAACCCCAAGTCAGTCTGCAAACAGCACAACCTACTTAGTGATCAGTTTCTCACACTCTCTCCCCACTGTAGAGCCATGGACAAATGTGTTGAAAGTAGCATTACCTCCATAGCGAGGGCGGCCGTCTGCTGGTCGTAGTGGTTCAGCAGGTTGGGCATGAAGGTGCTGTTGTAGGGCAGGTCCTGGCACATGCGCAGAGTAACGGGCTCGCAGGTGAAAGTGCTGTGGCTCTCCACCGCGTCCATGTAGATGGCCACGCTGGCCGTGATCAGCGGGAGAAACAGCCAGAAAAGCACCATTGTTCTCCCGTCGGGGCTCGAACGCTCGAACGCTCGGAGGCGGGCTCGGGTTTTATCCGCGGGGGGAGATGAGGTCGTGTGACTGGGGACGGGTGTGGGGGACGTCAGCTGGGCGTGAGAGGGTTCCGCTCCTCACAGACACCCGCCTCGTCCGAGCGATCCGCCGAATTCATCTACGAGACCCGCTACTTCCATCCCGCTCGGGGAAAGACCACCTCCACCTCCTCCTCCTCGCGGTATCTCTACAAAACTGTCCGTCGCACTCCTCCAGTTTTTGCCCACCATCAAGCCTTGGCGGTCGGCATCAAGTTCCGGCTGCAATCTCCTCCCTGTGGACACAGCGACAACAATTATCAGGTGTCAAAAGGAAGGGCTGCCCTCCCTCTTGGAAGTCCGAAAATCCTTCCTGCACTAGCCTATAATTTATCTCAGGTTACAGTGAAAACGGTTATGCGTATCAACCCCTTTGGAAACAAGGCCAAAATAAAGTTTCAGTGCATACATAGATGGATGAATGGATAACACATAGCAGCTGCAGGAAAATTCGAGGCCAACAACCGCGTAATAAAATCTAAAAGTTATGTTTTCTTACTTACTCAAATAAAAATGGTCAACTGCTGAAACAGATAAGGTCCTCCTGTGGCTGACAATTGCCAGTAATTGTTTTATTTTACTGTTTATTTACCTGATATTTTTGTATCGCATATTATTGTGAGCTAGTTTGTCTATGAAAAAGTGTTAGAAATTGACCTCGAGTTAATTTGATCATCTGTTATACATGTTTCTCTAACTATCTTTCGTGAATTAATTATTTAAACCATTTATTATTCATGTTTTATTAGATGCATTTTATGCAACTCATTATTGCGGTTCAATTAAACAGCATTTGTTCCCTGTTGAAGTAGTTTACATTTTTCTTCCAAGCCGCAAAATGTCAGTGCTCATTAGGATACGGTGCACTGGTTAGCCTGGTCACACACAAAAAATGTCACCCTTCATCTGACCCAAAAAAATACATACTGGTCGTAACATCATGTAACCGTTTATAAACGGAGAATTGTTATTTTAAAAATAACACTGCTAAGTGTAGGCTAGATGTATAATTCCACTTTATTTCGGCAAAACACAAATGTATAAACAGAACACAATATGACCGTTTAATTTTAACTTAATTTGCAAACTGTGCGACTGTTTTGACTAGCTATTTACACTTGGCAAACGCATGTTTATTTAACATAATCGTCTAAATGTTCCGCAGGATGTATAATATTACATAACATAGCATAGGCCTTGTTGTGTGTTACGCTTAAGGGAATTAAAACGACTTGGTGATTGCAACATGCTTTTGCCACTATTACCCCGTGTACATCAATTTCTATTTCTTACTAAAACTGATCTGCGGTGGCTATCTTAAGCCTGCGTGTCAATCATACAATAGCCTACTTGTCAGGGAAAACACACACATTTCACACAGTGCGCAACTAAAGGCGCTGTCGGCAAGATACACCATCCATTTTTACAGTAAACAGACAAACTTACAAACGGTGTCAAATCTCCTTTAAGACGGTTTTCAAATGTTAGCGAACACAGTCGGTCCGCTCCGTATAGTATACGCCCTTGCAGACAATTCAGCCCGATGTAATCATTTTTCACTCATCTTGTATTTCCATCCCAATCCAATTACCCACAGCACGCCAACCCCCACCCACCACGATACACTTACTCTTCTACAACCGTTAAGACCCCCGTCGCATGTGCTTTGACACGCCGGGGGGAACGGACAAATGTAACCGACCCGCAAGTTAGTTTGGAAATAAACGTATTTTATACGAAACCCTACAAGGTAGCCTAATACAAACAGAAATGTTCGATCGTAACACGGGAGATTTGACCACTTACTACGTTACTATTATGTAAACAGCAGCTCGCCAACGATTCTGTACCAGGCACTTAGCTAGCTAGCCACCCAATGCATAAAATATAGCCTATGCTTACAACTGAGAATGCCCATATGATACAGCTAGCTAGCATAGCAACAACGTGAAGCGATATTTAACTCATTTGCAGCATGCTCAGTTGCATATTTCCAAGACTAGAACACACGACACAGCCATAAACAAAAGACTACGGTCCCATCCTTTCCTAGTGCTCCGGAACACATGAATGTCCGTCAGATTCATTGGCTAAAAAAAGGCGTTTTCTAAACGAGCTTGCGTGCAGGTTGCCATAACGTGGTGGATATCACAGCTTGCTTTAAACGGGTAGGTGCCGTCCACATCCATGCATGCAGAAACAGCATTAAAAAGAGCGAAACTAACCTCCGATCGTGACGGCTCTCCGCTGCTGTCCCTCCGTGACTGTGACAATAGCCGTGCTCCTCTCTTCTCTCAGCAGGTTCGTGCGGTCTCCGCGGGTGCGCGCCCGGCGGACACGCGCAGAGCTGAGAGACCGGCGCTCAAAGCAAGAAGCAAAACCTCCTCCCTCACCAGCTTTCCTCGCCAATCCGCCGAGTTCAGGAGTGTGCTGTGGGGAATTAAGACCCAACTGACATCGTGCAAAGTGTTTGTGGTGGCTGGGTTTCAGGTAGATAGGTACCAGCTGTTGGTAGCCTACAATAAGCCGCGCCTGTTTCAATTTAACACCTCCTTTACAGTTTACACCCCCGCGCCCATCCCAATGAACGGAAGAGCTCTTTGTTTTTGTTTTAAATTATTGTTTGGTTCAAATGTGATGATTTCACGATTTCTACAGTTTTAAAATAGAATACCCAGCTATCTACGACAACGGTGAAATACAGTACACGTTTAGCTGCATCAGCAAAGTTAAAGCGAGTAAACAAATCAGGCGCGAATTTAGAGAACAAATTGCCATCCCTTTCAACTTGTCTACTATTTACAGGGAGTTGTTAAAATAACATTGCTGCAGGACGTAGCACATTGATCACATCTAGCGCCGCAAAACGTTGACTGCAGAGCTGTAGGCTATGAATCGATATTTTTATTTCGAATCAGAGATACAATGTTTCGTTGCCTTATCGGTTTGGGGTTTCAGTGTTCCATATGAAGTTGCTGTGCCAGACGGACACGCCAAAACGGGATCGGATAGTGCCACTGTGGTAGTGTCACCAACTCAGTTGGTTCCGTTGCCATTGACGACGCATGGGGGACATGGGAAGGAGTTGGTACGTGGAGGAAGCGGGGGGGGGAGTGAAACTCGCATTTACATTGCTATAGAAACGGCTAAACTGAAGTAAGATAAAGCTCGGTCTGGACTCGAGAAAGCCTAATTATACCCCCCAAAAGAAAAAATAACATCGCCAACTACGTCATTGAGAGGACGAACAAGTGCGTATATTATTTGGGGATTCGTTTTCTGATGTTGTGTTTATTTGTTTTTTCCTGAAACCGTATGTCGTAGTGGCTGACCGAAACCAGGGGTAAGTGAAATGTATCAGCCTAGCTATCGAAGCCTTAGGCTACCTTTCGTGTTGCGTACAGTGCTCAAATATGAAGGTGTATTATTGTTAAATAAGCTATTACAAAATAGACACGTTGCTTGATTTATTCAGTAGGTAGGCGGATGGAGCAATTAACAGGTCCATTCGGACAAGAGACATTGAAAGTGCTCATATTTCATAAGTGCTTCAGGAATACAAGAGCAAGGGTACAGAACAATGGAAAACGTAATAAAGAACTAAGTGCACAGCTAACAAATAGACCGACAAGGGCATTATTTAAGCATATGCTAAAAGCTTTTATTTGGAACTTAGGAATAGGGCACAGCTACTGTACTGTTCTGTGGGGGCGTTTTAAGAGTGCTAATTGTTTTAACAGCCGTCACTGTATCTCACCACGTCGGTAGTGCGGAGAGGAGCGATGACTTTTGCTCCCAGGAAAACAGCTAACCGGATGAAGATGCAAACGAAAATGAGTACATGGACGCCCTTGAACCACCAGCTGTCCAATGACAATGTAAAGAGTCGCACTTACAGATTTCACATGTATATATCAATAATATTTCAATATTAGAGGTCTTGGTGTTTTTTTCTAATAAAAACATCTGTAAATAAATTGACGATTTGTTCATGTTATTCAGCCCAAAGAAAATTGATAAAATTATCTAGTACGGTATATACAGTGGGTATGAAAATGTATGGGTTTTTAAAGATATTGCAAAATGAATGATGTATAATGAAGAAAGTGACTATTGTATTAGGAATAACTGAATTCTTTATGTTCATTGAAACTGCTTAAAGATATTGCAAAATGAATGATGTATAATGAAGAAAGTGACTATACCTTGTACATTGAAACTCGAATAATATGCAACAAAAAGTGTTAAAAAAGAATGACTGAATTATAATAATGAGCTATTCTGTAAATAGGCCACAATTGTATAATAGTGTATTTTGTGTCTTTACTGTAGGTGTTTGAAGAGAGGAGAGACCTGCTTGGAAAGTGGGTAAGTTGATCATTATTGTGTGTCCAATACCCAGGTATGAACAAAGGGTGATCCATGTGTCATGGGTGTAGCATTTTACCTTGCGCTAAGACAAGAACATTATTTTAACATGATAATCATATTACCTAGGATGTGCAAACTATACTGCATATACACAAACATAACTTTTTTCTAAACCAAGTTTATTTTATCTGAAAATCTAAAATATGTAATTCATGAAATCTGAGTTAGTCGAGGTGAAGGGGTTCTCCAGCTGTCTCCCTCAGTATAACACACGCACATCCAAAATCTTGTGCAGTTGCAAGACAGAAAAGCATCAAAAATAAACAGAAATAGAGTCCACACACCACGATTATTGCTCCCTAACTAACATGCATTTCTCACCACAACGCGGTCATCATTTTGACTTGGGTCTTCGTGGTCCTGATCAAAACCCAGCGTGGGTTGAAACTTTAACCATGTTGTGGTGAGCAGTAACATTTGGGTTGCCCCCAATTTATCTGTTCCCTGTTTCCCTCAGTTTCACCATGTTTCACCATGCCTCACGTGTGGATTGTTCTCATACAGTGCCCTGTGATAAACGCTCCCCATCTTGTGCCCCCTCCAGTTTGATAAGTGGACAGACTCCCAGCGGAAGAGGGTGCTTCAGGACTTCTTCTCCCGGTGCTCACCCGGCCAGCTGAGATTCCTACGGGGCAGGCTTTGCAGCCAGGTGCCTGAGGAGGCCCTGGACTTCACCACTGTCCTGCCCCGAGTGCTGGCGCTCTACGTCTTCTCCTTCCTGGATCCCCGCAGCCTCTGCAGGTGTGCACAGGTAGGTGTGCCGTGGGTCAGTCTCCTTCCTCCATTGGTTGAGCAGCAGGTCAGTGACAGAAAGAAACATGGGGTTGTGAGTTCCTTATTCATTGTTAAAGTTGTACAGACAAAACAAACTTATGTTAACAAGTTTACAGGTGTGTGTATATATATATACAGGTAGGTAGACATGGAATAATGGAAACAGCAAATGAAAAGGAGTCATGTGTTTCATATTAATGTCAATATTAATTACCAATATGTTTCTGCAATCAAATATTTTTTTAAATGAACACTTTAATGTGTGAGTTTCTAAAGCAAAAGATCTAACAGATTTTGAAAGATGTCAAATTGTTGGTTCCCAAATTGCAGGGGTGTCAGTCACAGAATCCGCAAAATTACTGAATGTGTCAAGGGGAACACTGTCGAAAATTATGGCGCATACGCCAAACAAGGAAGAACTGCATCAGGAAAGAGGAACAGTGGTTGCAAGTCAAAGCTCACTGACAGGGATAGACGGACACTTAACGGGATTGTTGCTAAAAAAACAGAAAACACAGGCTTCAACAATGACCAGAGAACTGAATCTACAATTCTGTGTCCCAGTCTCAACAAAAACTGTATGTCATGAGCTTCACAAAGCTGATATTTATAGTGGGACTGCCATTTGAAAAAACTGCCATCTGCCAGTTTTTCCCTTCTTGAAAATGGTCCAATATCACACTAGAAACAGTTAAAAACTTGTATAAACACATTCCAAAACTAGAAGTTTGAACCTGTTCTGAAGGCAAAGGGTTGCCCAGCTCCTTTTTAGTCAATAAATATTCATATATTGTTTGGTGTTTCCATTATTTCCTATATATGGACTGTTAAGTGTTATGAGTAAGAGTCTAGTTTAGTCTTTACATGAAGAAAATAATACTTGTAATATTGTTTTAAAAATGAGCAATAATTAAAATTGTTATATACAGTCATTTTAGTATTCTGTGGCCCTTGGGTGGCGTATCCAGCTAAAGCAGTGCTGTGCCCCTCGTCCGTAGCAATGCTGATTGTGGCCACTAGTCCCAAGGGGCGATGCATAATTGGCAACAGCATTGCCTGAGGAGGGAGGGTTAAAGTTGGCAGGGTATTACCTGCCTCATAACGCAAGTGTGACCCCTCTGGTCGATCAGGCGCCTTCAGTCCGCCTGCGCCAGCTGCTTAAGTAGTGCTGTCCTCCAGCGCAACAGCTGTGCAGCTCAGCTGGTAGACTGTAGAGTGGAAATCAGTGGTGGCTAGCTACACGCAGCACAGAGGATGTGCAGGCTAATCCTCGCTCTTGCTAATTTCCTGCTGCAGTGACAGGACTATTGATGGGTGATGAGCTTTTTTTTTTTAAACCCCATAATGGGTGGAGCTACAATGAGTTGTCAGTCACTGACTTTCAACCATGTATTAATATCTTGTAAGTCGCTCTGGATAAGAGCGTCTGCTAAATGCTTAAAATGTAAAATGCAACCAATCAAAAGATTGTGCTCTCCACAGAAAAACACAATGATTGGTTCAAATCAGTGTGTCCCTGGTAGCTTATGGTAGCTCTACCAATTTTTGACACCTCATTCTCCTATCACTAGATAGGACAAGCTTACAATTTTGATTGTGGAATTTGAAATTGGGGAGTAAGGAACAAATGGGTATTTAAAAAAGCTGTTAGAAAATAAAATGACTGATTATATTCATTTTTATATTACTTGTGTTAAACACTGGTTAATCATAGCTGTCCGGTCTAATAAAGCATTTAAAACTAAACCAAAGCTGGTTCATCTGCTGAATTGTGCTGCACCTGAGCAGGTGGCCTGGCGTTGGAGATCCCTGGTGGAGCTGGACCAGCTGTGGATGCCAAAATGCTTACGTCTGGGCTGGTGTATCAACTTTCCACCGACCCCATTCGAACAAGGGGTGTGGAAAAGACACTACCTCGAGACCGTCCAAGAACTCAACATCAGCAAGCCAAAGGTGAGGGCCTTTACCTGCTTGTGGTGAAGAAAAATGGCACCTGAATTTCAGGTTGTGGGACTGCTGTTTGTTTCAGTGGAGTTGATAGGATGATAACGTGTTGAGATTGAGTGGCAAATGTTCACAGAAAACCTGTCGGTGCAAATGCATAACCATAACTTTGATTTTAAGGTTTTCTGACACCTGAGTCCAGGTTACAGGGCACAAGTGTAAATTGGTTAAAGGTCAATTTCGCACTGATATCAGGAAGTATTATAATTTTTTTACATAGAGAGTTGTCATTGCGTGTCAACAGCTTGCCAAGTCATTTAGTAGAAGCAGAGACACTTGGGGTGTTCAAGTCCAGGCTTGATGCAGTGCCTGATACTCTCTAGACTACAGGTAAACGACGAGCCTGTTCTCATCATTATGTTCTTATGTTCTCATGTTCTTACTTTCTTGGCCTTTGATCAGACTCCTACGCAGGTAGAGTTTCTCGTGCCTGAGGTGAAGGCGCTGGGCAGTAAGGAGGCGGAGATCTGCCCCAGACTGGCGCGGTCAGCTGACCTGGGCCAGCGGGGGCGGGGCACCGGTGGAAGGGGCACAGGGGTTCTAGTGAAAGGCCTTCCTCCTTGGAGGGGCTCTGACAAGAACCCAACGGACACCCTGCGCTTCAACTACCTGGAGAATGCTGACCCCATCGAGCACGCCCGACTGCTGTAAGTGCTGCTGCGTTTATCTGAAACCCTTAACATCTCCCAGTTGGCAGGCATACAGTGCCTCAGTGGCTATGGCCCACCGGCATTTTGCAAATCGGCGCAACAGCCGCTAGCAGACTGTGATGGCGGGGCAGTCAAGTCGATGATTAGCTGTTAAGAGGAGGCTAAATAGTTGCTGAATGGTCCAGCTTAAAATCTGGAGACTGAGATGGCCATTGCAAAACAGCAATTTTGTGGTCAGTTAACCATTTCTTGGTCTTGGTCTTGGTGAAAGATCCATTTGTGACCAAGTTTCAGCTTCCTGGCAGGAGGAGAACCACGTTTTGGCCAAAATGTATTGGTACTTGCTGTAGTTTATGATTCTATTCCATTCCTTTGACCTTAACAGGACCCCAGGACCAGTATTCGGCATTGGAACTCTAATGTGAACCAGGTGTTATGGTCAAATGATACCAAAATGTTGCTTTTTGGCAATTTTCCCACTCAAACTCCCTTCCCACAATTATTTTACTTCCAACAAGATATTACTGGGCAACTGATCGATTGCACCTCACACTAATCAATCATTATTCAAACCTCCCCGAGAGATCAATTTCAGAGCAAGGTCGAGACCTCGTAAATCTGCATCTCCATCTCAATCGTGGAGGCTTTTAACCATAAAACACTTTGTGTAAAGCGCTTCCGAAAACAAAACATTTAACATGCATGCAAAAAGACACACTTCATTTCTAACACTCTGTCCTTGCAAAACCTAGAAATTAAGCCAGAAATATGATAATCCTTACAACATAAAAATGCTCCAGAAATATCCTGCTATTATTCTTTGTAAGCCACTCTATAGCGACACTCTTTCATAATGACAGAATCGGGCCGGGATGGTCCCAAGGCCCAGAGATGGGACGTACCAATCAAAGCCCTGATTCTGGAGAGGGACTATTGCACCAGCTGTAAAGCCTTGAATAGCCAAGAGAGGGAACGCTCGCATTAAAAACAATAAACCCGCGGTGATCATAAACTCACCTCTTTTGCAGGCAAGCCAAAAACAAGGTGACCGTCAACCTTACGAAAGAAGAAAACTCCAGGAAGAAACCACTGTCTGATTCCGCTTACAAACTGCGCAAGGCAAAATCACTGGTAAGCTGCGCTAATTACAATGTGACCGTTCTCGTGACCCTGCTGTGAACGAGAAGCAGAGTCCCCAGACGCCACACCGCCACAGGCATTATTCACAAAGAACCACACAGGAATAGATAATTATGTAAATCGACTGGATGGTGAATGCAGCCAAGAAACACTGATACCTCTGAGGAGGGTGTTTTTGCTGTTTTAAAGGAGGAGGGAAAAAAAGAAGTAATAAATCATTTAAAATTATATAATGCAATTCATCTCCTCTCTCTCTCTTAGATGTTCCTGTCGTTGGACCTGAACCAAGGGCACGGGAGACAGAACCGGCCAGATTGGGCCACCAACCGGTCGGCAGAATACCCTGTCACCAAGGCAACCGCGAAGAGGCTGGCTCAGACGGCCCAGTGGAATGCTGGGATACCCCCGGGTCCGGTGAGGCTGGCCGTGCCCAGGATGAGCGAGGGGGGGCTCCGAGCATCACAGCGCTCCCAGAGGAGCATCCCAAGTAAGGGCCCGGACACGCCCCCGCCCTCCCATCCCTCCTCCTTTCTGGAGGGATGAGTTCCCATGACAACAGCTCAGCCAGTCGACGATAGCAGATGCAGCGGGATATATGACGCAGTAGCGTGGCCAGTAATTTCACACTCATACTGAAGTACTTCCTTCCCACACATTTAGTCATCAACTCACAGAATGGCTTACCTGAACATGGAGTGGAAGCAGATAACTTTATAGTGTGAGCAGGCTTGGCACAATGCAGTATCTGTTGTACAAGGCTGTTGTAGACAAGATACCCTAGATGGGTTGAACGCATGGCCTGTTCTCTTCATTAAATGTTCTGGTTTCTCATTATCTGATGTTGGTTACAGCGGTGCCACTGTTTGAAGGACAGGCCTGGAAGATCCCCACCTCTGACCTGGGCTCGGATGAGGACTGAACCAAGCAGCCCTCCCCAGACCGGCCTAAAGATGGATCTCTTCACTCAAACTCAGAAAGATACACAATGGATCTGGAGAAGGCCAGAGCAAAATGAGCCGCAGTATCCAAGAACTTCCAAGTACTACAGTAAAAAAGGCCAACGGGATGCTGGGATTCATAGCAAAAAGAACATGAACTTGGCCAGATATTTAGCAAGCTAGCTTGCAAAGTAACTGGCTGGCTATTTAGCTAGCTAGATACAAACTACAACTTGTCTAATTAAATAATTTAGAAGTTGCCCTGAAATCCAGAAACAGATACAGCCCTCCTTGCTCACCCATGACCAAGAGTTTGGTGTAGCTCTACGGTAAATGAAAAAGAAAAACAAATGGTCTTTTCCATTTAAATTCTGTTCATGACTCCACTCTCCTCAACACTAGTCTCAACTGGAATCTAGTGTTGAAATGTATGGATGTAGCCCCCACCCACTCGCTCTACAATTCTTCCATTGGCTGGGCCCCAAACGTGTTTAAATCCTAGTGACGCCTCTGGGTATGCGTTAGGCACTGAGGCCACTTTACTGTCAATGAAGCCTGTACACAAGTGAGATGCATTGGCAATCTCCAATTCAACTTTTATTTAGTCATTTAAGAAGCACTTTTTACACAGCTTAAAGGGCACAAAGCATAGGGTGCTTTGCAAAACTAAAAAAAGCCTGAATTCAATATACACTTGTCCTCGGATGTGACTTAAACACATGGAAGTACTGGACTTTTCTTCTTAATAAACACAGTTTGGCGATTGCTGAACTAACACTTGAATATATTTGGAAGTCAAACTTAAGGAAAATGTTGATTGAATCAATGTCATAGTGTCTCTAAGGAGATACAATTTGAATGTACCAAGACAGTGGTCCTTAAAACTAAAACTAAACACATTCCCCAAGTGTAGTGCCACCAGGGGGTTGCGATTGGCTGTCCGCCCCAGGGAGGGAGGGAAGTAGTGACTTTTTCTCCCTGTAATTAATTGACATCTCGGAAGAGGCGTCACTAGCTGTAATTACTAGATTGACAAAAAATACTAATTGGCTAGGGAAAAATCTGAAACAAATAAAAAATAAAAAAATAAAATAAACTTCCCCAGTATAGTAAAGTAAATTAAGTAGTAACTTTTTCTCAATTAATTGAAGGGTCAAGCTGTAATTAGATACATACATAGAAAATACTAAATAAAAAAAAAAAAAAAATCACTAACCTTTTCTTTCCCAGTGTTACAGGTATGGTATGCAGCTACCAACAACGATGTCTATCGCTGTATTCCTGCACTGATCTCTTGTGCAAACTAGGATTGTTCTTACCATGTATTAATGCACATTTTGTAAGTCGCTATGGATAAGAGCATCTGCTAAATGCTTAAAATGTTAAAAAAAAAAAAAAAAAAAAAAAAAAAAAATGGAAAATGATTTGTCAGAGAACCAGAAATTGTGCAGCACTGATATCAATGACAAATGAGAGCCACCACAAATGAAAGCATCAGATCTGAACATCACATTTATTCAAAGGACGCATCATGAAATAAATAAATCTCAACAAAGGTTTTTTTTTCCCCGTCGTCTTTAATACAAAAACATTGCACAAAATAACGATTACATTACGTATAAAATCAATTAAAATGAATCACTTGGAAATGTTTAAAAATGGTGCTTGGCCACAGACGGTCAATGATTACTTCATTAATTACGGCACACGTTAACATCATCACAAATAACTTTACTTCATGTGATAAACGCAAGTGTTCCAGATCTGCTGGTGTTCAATCGAGGACCAGCTGTCCTTCAATACACTCAAATCTCAATAATCTGGAAACCTCTACCAAGCGGGCAGAAATGCTTTTGTTTTGACAGGGTCAGTCAGGTCCATGTGTCAATGTTTACATTGGTCCTAAGTCTCCGCTGCACGCTGGATTACCTCAGTGAAGAGAGATTTAAAGCACCATTAAACTTGGCGCTGGATTAACCCCCGTGCAGCTGGCCCGGGGGCTCTGCTTCGCGCGCGGATGTATACGCACTGATAACGCACCACCATCTCCGCTCACGCTGCTACCCGCTCGAAGGGTCAACGCCGTCTCTGCTGCGGGGTCAGATTACTTTTAACTTCACAAAAATTTCAAGCATGGCCGTTTGGGGGTAGGACTGGTATCTTAAAAACCAGATGTCGCCGTGGAGTAGGTCCTAAACCCTGGTCCTGGAGAGCCACAGGGCCTGCTGGATTTCATTGCTACTCAGCACTGAATCAATTAAAGCAGTTGATTACACTGTCGACTCACCAAACCTGGTTACTTGGCTCTGAATTGGTCGCCGATTGTAATATGAAATTTGAAAACCGGCAGACAGTTCTCCAGGTCCAGGGCTGGCCACCACTGTGCCGCAGGGCCTGTCTTCACCACACTCCTAATACATAGTAGTCTGAGCCAGTTCCAGGTCTTACCATAAGCAAGTTAGGGAGAGTGGGTCTGTGACTGTGGACCCACTCAGTTTCCACTACTGCTTCCAGTAAAATCTGGACCACATACTGCTGTGCATTAGGAGTGTTATTTCCATCCCTGCTGCAGGATACTGTGGCAAACTTACAATCTTCGGATGTTTCACATCACAAGCAAATTGATAAAAGCATCTAACGGTCTATCTATTTAAAACAGCCTCTAACCTGGTACACGGAGGGCCACGTCCAGTTCGTTTCACACATCACCAGAGATCACACAAACCAGCAACGCAATCCTGGACTCAATCAACCTTTGTCCTGAACCTTGACTTGTGAACTAATTGAAGCGTTACTTGTTTCTTCACTAGTTTGGCGAGTTCATTTTGGTGATCGGAAGAAACTGAGTCAAAGTGGCAAATGTTGATTGAATTCAGGCAATAGACTCAATTAACTCTGTCTGGAGTCAATGGTGGAGTGGAGGCCAAGTAATCCTGTGTGCCTGTCTGTCTGTCTGTGACTGAAACGGTTCTGCGCAGGTTTGAAGGGAACAAGATTCTCCCCATGAAACTGAACTGAACTGCACAACAATGGGAGCATTTTTGCATCACAACCCGCTAAAAGGCATTGGAATGGCAATCCCCTTAGCTCTCTTCGAAAAGCAACTGGTGCACGCTTCACTTGACCGGTAGCCCAACATCTCTAGAAATACCCAACTTAAGATGCTCCATGTACGTGAGACAAACTGGATAGTGGCTCTCCAGGTTGTAGAGACTACAGCTACTGATCTATAAAAAGTCTGTGGACCGAAGTAAAATCAAAGTGCCTAAATGAAATATCTACATACCCCCCTGATCCCAATAAAAAACATTTCAAACTTACAGTATAAAACATATTAGCCTATAAGAGTTGTTTAAACCAAAATATTATGTCTGTTGTTCACTGCTGGAAAAGTATCAATTCTTTTCATCTCTGCCCAGATGGAGGCCAAAGCCAAGACAAACTCTTTGTGGACAGTTTGGCCAACCTCAGTCTGATTATGCCTCAGTCTAACAGTTTGAACATTAGAATCAGTTTAAATGTTAAAACTGCCTGATACTGGCGTGGACAGTTTGGCCAAGCTCAGAGCCTCATCTGGGGAGTCTCTCCTCTCCAAAGTCAGGGGGTGGGTGTGGGACACGGCGAGGATCAGAACCGTGCAAAGCGTTCATCCTCGCGCTAATATATTACAGCCTCCAAGGGGGAGCAGGAAACCAGATAACCAGGGCAAAGTCTGCAGGCCAAAGGTGTTCCACTGAAAACGTACTGCTGCTGCTTGCCTCGTGGTTTCCATAGGCCCAGGAATGCAGATTTACTGCTGGGGAAAGAGGGAGTCGTGTTTGTCACGTGGGAACTTTCAAGCAGTGCTGGCTTTCAATTTCAATTAGTTTCCAGGATGACACAAAGACAGAGATTCTAATGGAAGGATAGGTTCCTGATCAAATAATCAAGGTGTCCATGTAGACTCATGCCATACCTATTATAAAGAATGCAACCAATCACAAATTTTAAGAATACGCCAATTTGTCTTCTCTTGGTTAAAGTAAATAACCACCAAATTAGAGAATGATAATCAAAAGTAAAGAGTTTGATAGACATTCCGCTGCAAGTTATGGAATTCAGTGATAGATATCTAGAGAAGTCATCTACATTGTATGCCAAGCTATTCACAATGGAAGCTGACTAAAATGGCAACTCAATCAGATATTAGCCAAAATTCACAGTGTGGTTTATAAAACGGGTGTGGTGTAGAACAAGGATCTGTCACTGATGATTCGAGCCTGGAACCTACCTACCTTCCTTCCTTCCTTCGTTCTTCTTTATGATTGGACAGATTGGGGTCCAATGAGGCGACAGCCCTGAGGTGAGAAATCTGGGTCTGACCCCGCCCTGATGGCCATGGCCTCTTCTTCCAGCTGAGGTAAAAGGGGGGGGAGGGGATATGAGCACATACAGAACCATGATCTTTACCACTCTTCTGACACACCCAGCAAGCAAAGGGTGCTATGGAAAAAGTGCCCCTTTTCCATCCCAGAATATTGACCTAACATGATGCACATGTACGTGCATACACCTGTTTGTATGTGTGTGTACATGTGTGATGTGCGTGTGTGTAGTACCGGTGCTTTACATGCTCTGGTAGGTAAGCATGCATGTGTGTGTGTTGTACAGGTGATGAACCTGCTCTCGTAGGGATGTGTGTGTGTAGTAAATGTCATTTACCCACTCTTGTAGGTGTGTGTATGTGTGTGTGTGTGTGTGTGTGGTATAGGCAATGTACCACCTCTCATAGGTAGGGGTGTGTGTGTGTAGCGGTTCTTGTAGGTATACATGTGTGTGTGTGTGTGTGTGTGTGTGTGCGTGCGTGTGTGCGTGCGTGTGTGTGCGTGTGTGTAGTACAGGTGTGGTACCTGCTCTCATAGGTAGGCATGTGTGTGTGTGTGTGTGTGTGTGTGTGTGTGTGTGTAGTACGGGTGTGGTACCTGCTCTCATAGGTAGGTGTGGTGTGTGTGTGTGTGTGTGTGTAGTATGGGTGTGGTACCTGCTCTCGTAGGTTGGTGTGTGTGTGTGTGTGTGTGTGTGTGTGTGTGTGTGTGTGTAGTACGGGTGTGGTACCTGCTCTCGTAGGTAGGTGTGTGTGTGTGTGTGTGTGTGTGTGTGTGTGTGTGTGTGTGTGTGTGTAGTACGGGTGTGGTACCTGCTCTCGTAGGTAGGTGTGTGTGTGCGTGTGTGTGTGTGTGTGGTGTGTGTGTGTGTGTGTAGTAGGTGGGTGTGGTGTGTGTGTGTGTGTAGGTAGGTGTGTGTGTGCGTGTGGTGTGTGTGTGTGTGTGTGTGTGTGTGTGGTACGGGTGTGGTACCTGCTCTCGTAGGTAGGTGTGTGTGTGTGTGTGTGTGTGTGTGTGTGTGTGTGTGTGTGTGTAGTACAGGTGTGGTACCTGCTCTCGTAGGTAGGTGTGGGCGCAGGGCCCCAGGCCCCTCAGAATGAGCCCTACTATGAAGCACCAGACGGACAGCCCTACCTCCAGGGCTGCCAGCAGAGCACTGGGGAACCACAAGGCCAGAGTGGTGTCCTGAAAGGAGACGGAGCTTTAACCCGCCTCCACACGCCAATAGAAACACACACAAACGCCCCAGTCCAATAACAATAACATTAGCTCCCATCATCATTACCTCCCAAGCACTCAGAATTCCCTTCCTCCATTATACAAAGATCCTATCTCCAGCGACCCCCGCTGGTCCATGGGGCACCAATGGTCTGCCTGTATAAAGATGAACTGTCTTTCTCCAACTCAGGTCTGTGCTAGCTCAACTCGTGGATCGTGCAAAAGGCGAGACGTGTTTCAGAGGAGAGCGTGTGCTTGTCTGTGCTCCCCCGGATTGATAGCGGGTGTTGCAGTGAGTGCAGATTGAGAATATGATGGGGCATTTCAAATTGGGAGAGGAGGGGAGAAAAGCATTACGAAAAATGTAAAAAGATGGTTTCTGCTTCTGTTTCCTCCTAAACCGTTATTCCTTCACTGGATCCATTTCAGACACTGGCGAACGGGAACGGCACTTTCACGAAGCAAACCCGTCAGCGTGGGAAGTTTCGGAGGAGACTCACGTAGATGCGGGTGGTGTCGAAGGGGCAGTCCGCCGCGATGGCCACGCGGGAGTTGGCGGGAAGGCCAGTGGAGTTGCAGCCCACCAAGAGGCTACGGCCGTTCCCCGCGATGGTGAGACTGATGGCCAGGAATAGGCCCACGCAGCAGGCTGCCGACAGCAGGGCGTTCAGGAAGGACGACACCAGCAGGCCCACGTGCTACAGGAGGGGTGAGCCACCAACGCTTTTAGCCGGCAGTGCTGGTGCTCATCACAGCAACAAAATGGCCGGTCGCAACGCAACAAAGCAGTGGGTATCCAAAACAGAAATAAACGCAACAGCAATTCCCTTTTATCAAATCCATTGGTGTTTATTTATGTTTTCACTCATGAAACTCAACTGTTTTCAAAGCTGGCAAAAACATTCTAGCCCATGCTGTAGCCTATAGGCCATTTACTGAATCCATTTTCTATTATTTGTTGGATTGGTAGCCTTAATGTCAAGCGTCTATCAAATTTCAACAAGGGCACGATCGCCAGCATGTGCTGAAAAATGACAGGTGTCAGACAAACCAGCCTTGCCTCCATTTATAAAAGAAAATAATTCAGAGGTATAGAGTGATTTTAAATGAAATGAGCGACGGAACAGGGTCTACCTTTACAGTAACGGCAATAACAGCTTGTTTCTCATATCGACCGCAGCAGTGAACCTCATAAAACCCACACAGAAAACTGCAGTCGTCGGCTAGTGCCAAACCCACAACTTCACATTGTTTAAAGCACGGCTGTACTAAATAAATTAGGCTACATATGGCCATGTAAAACCAAAGAGGAGAAACCCTGTCTTACTTTGTGAGGTTTTATTTTTTTGTTTTCAAGAATTTCAGCAGAGTACAATGAAAACACAGATGTAACAAAATAAACTTTACCATTTTCCAATCGGGTAGATTTCTTGACACCAAAATAGCAATTATGCCAGTTGCAATGCTCTGAAAATAATAATAATAAGTTAGCATTACCTAAAAGGATAACGTGACAAAAATGCATAACTTAGGTCAAATCTGTTACTTGAAGGAATTCATGAAGAGACACTCCATAAAACAAGCCATACATCAACAGGCGGAAAAGACGTATAAGGTTACTGACCAGCAGTCCTGAAGTCACGGAAATTATGTTTGCAGCCGAGTACTCCGTTGTAATTTTATCGTCGGGTCTGGAAATGTGACGCAAAATGTTGCCATGCACAATTGCGCCCATCAGGAAGTTTATGTGACCCACAAAAATCAACGTTATTCCTTTTCTCATTAGCCGCCGTGGGCCCTTCTCTTTATCTGGGGAAGTAAAGATAATTATTAATTGCACTCAAGCACCTTACAGTACCAAGAAAGTAAGCACATATTAAATATATGTGGGGCGCGGGGGTTGGGGTGCAGATATTACTCTTTTGCATATTGTGGGGGGACGACGATAACATATAGTCACATTACGCCTACGTACAGTAGGCCTACACATAGCCAGCTTGATTGTTGAATGACACACTAATGACATCAAAGTTTCGTTTTGTTTCTTGTAAAAGTGAACTTAAGTTAAAAGTGAACTTAATTTATAAGTGCAATTGACGTTTACAAACCTGAAAAGCAATACAAATACAATTTTTTACATTTTATTTGAACAACAATTACAACAATTTTAAAGAATTGTGTAGACTACAGATGACTGTATTCTATACGTGATTGTATCAAAATAACACATTAAAACAAATCTATTTCAAACAGGTAGTACATTCATAATCACAGAGAGTAATACAATTCCCAGCATTATTTTGAAAAAATCCATTAAATTTCGATCATGCTGACAAAACAGTATTGATGCATGAAATTCCATCATTTATTAACACTGCACTATACTGTAAACCTAATACTGAAAGGCTGTGAACGAGCACGCGGTTACATTGGTCGCAAAACCACGTTTATTCAAGCCACGAAACGGATCTAAAATGACTACTACGATGAAGGCGCGCTTGTATCCACAGCAGATCACAGCACACGCCTATGTAAATGAAGTGCGTTTACACGAAGCATACACTCACCGAAACCACACATTTCGTCCGCCTCAGGGCTCCTAAAAGTACTTCTGGAGTTCAAGAAAGTAAAAAGTTGTACCCGGAAATAAACTATTTTCTCCTTTTGTCTTTTCTTTCCCGTAGTTCTGCGGACAAGCCGCGAGTCGATTGTGACGTAGAGGCCCTTACCTGAGATGCGGAAGTGAACAAAAGGGATATCAAAGGTCATGCAATGCAAATTTAACCTCATATACGGTATATTCACGACTCGTTGGATCTGACAGAACTGCGTAGTTCGTGAAGGGAACTAGTATGTTAGGTCATTTGTGTTCCATAAAAATGTAATTTTAACATTACAAAGGTAAACTAAGTTTATTATTAGAAAATAACGTATGACCCAATACCATGAACATGTTTGATGCGTTTCAGTGTCTAAATCTGATGGCAGAAATGTACAAAAGATGCTGCTGATGACAACCCTTGGTGCTGAAAAAGCGTTTGATAGGGTATCATATTCAATCTGTAGAGTATTTGGATTCCACAATAAATGAGTAAATTGGCTGGAGATAATGTACTACAGCCCTATGCCAAAGTAAGAGTGAATAACACACTTTTTTATTGTATTTACTTTAGGCAGCGGAACAAGGCGGGGTGTTTGGAACCACCGGCTGAAAGAATAAGGGAAAATTAAAGTAGGAGGAGAAGAACATAAGATGCCACTATATGTTGATGATGCGATTATGTTTTTAACAAATACATTGGTACTTTCTAGTAATGGAAGAAATGAAAGAGTACAGTTCCTGGTTACAGTTACAAACTGAATACAAGTAAATCAGAGGCAATGGGAATCGGTGATCCTTTACATCAAGGTTTTAAAGATAAATATAATTTTAAATGGGATCAAAATTTATATAAATATTTAGTTGCTATACTAAAAAATGTCGATCTCTAGATATCAACACAACTATGGAGTACTGGAAAATTAGGCGAGACAAGACCTCCATGCAGTGAAAATGCCTGTGTCAATTTTTTAATATATGCCATTTAGCAAACTCTTTTATCCAAAGCGACTTACAGTGAATCCAAAGCAACTTACATTTTTAAGTATATGTGGCCCCAACGGGAATCGAACCCACAGCCTAAGCATTGTCAACGCCGTGTTCTACGTACTGAGCCACACAGAACTACCATTAACAAGTTACTGCCTCTATCAATACCGGGAAAAATTGGCAAAATGTTCTCTCCAGATTTTTATTTTTGTTTCAAAACGTACCGATTTGAATTCCAACAACAACTTTTAAAGAATAAATAGAACAATCTCACGGGTACATTTATTTGGGATGAAAGTAAAGCAAGAGAGAAACTTAAAAAGCTGAAAAGATTTAAATAGAAGGGTGGACTTGCACTCCCAAATGTAATTAACTATAATTATGCAGCCCAAGTTAAATTCATTTTGACATGGATGAATGAAATGTCAACTGCAAAATGTCAGAAAATATAACCTTGCCTAACAGAATCTCTAAGGACACTAATATTATCCAGGAAAACAAAGATGTCCATTTCCGTGACTTCAGGACTGCTGGTCAGTAACCTTATACGTCTTTTCCGCCTGTTGATGTATGGCTTGTTTTATGGAGTGTCTCTTCATTAATTCCTGGAAGTAACAGATTTGACCTAAATTATGCTTTTGAAATATTTTTGTCACGTTTTTGGTAATGCTAAGTTATTATTATTATTTTCAGAGCATTGCAACTGGCATAATTGCTATTTTGGTGTCAAGAAATCTACCCAATTGGAAAATGGTCAAGTTTATTTGGTTACATCTGTGTTTTCATTGTACTGTGCTGATATTCTTGAAAACAAAAAAATAAAACCTCACAAAATAAGACAGGGTTTCTGCTCTTTGGTTTTACATGGCCATATGTAGCCTAATTTATTTAGTACAGCAATGCTTTAAACAATGTGAAGTTGTGTGTTTGGCACTAGCCGATAACTGCGGTTTTCTGTGTGGGTTTTATGAGGTTCACTGCTGGGGTCGATATGGGAAACAAGCTGTTATTGCCGTTACTGTAAAGGTAGACCCTGTTCCGTCGCTCATTTCATTTAAAATCACTCTATACGTCTGAATTGTTTCCTTTTATAAATAGGGAAGAACATGTAAAACCAAAAATATAAGGGATGAATTGATACTTTTAAGAAATCTTTCATTGGATCCAGATTTGAACCTAAATACACTGGTGTTTTAAATAGTTTGGTTAACAGGGGACTAACTAGGTATTACCAAATGTACAATGAAAATGGGATACAATCCTTTCTAAATGTATCTAGAAAATATGGAATTCCCCACTCTCACTTTTTAAAGTATCTTCAAACAAGAAGTTACTTAATGAATAATGTATTAAGGATTCGAACAGCACAGGATATTCATCTCCTTTTGTGGTATATTTTTAAAGTGTACAGAACCCTTTAAGTCAAAAATGTTATAGGAGACCTGTATAAAATACTCTAGAATGATAATGGTGTAGAAAATCAGTAAGACAAAAAATAAGTGGGAAGGAGAATTAAGACTAAGTGGTTTTAATGGTGTATTTGTGACAAACAGCTCTATGTATTGGCAGGAATATGGCTGTAAAGTTCAAACAACGCCAGTCATACAATCAAAATATAATTAAGTAGCTCTCCACACACATTTTTCTCCTGTAACATTTTGTGGTCTGATATTTATGAAGCTATGGAAAGATGTTTTAAGAAGCATTTATCTTCAAGAGCAGAACATCTAGTCCAAGAGCAATATCCAGGTAAACTGACAGGTGAGTCACAGGTGAGATTGGCTCAGATCTGTACCAGCCCTTTCCATTGTTTAATCACAGACATGCTTATCACTCTGTAGCAATGATTTGCATGTGTGATCAACTCACTCTGATCACACCTATTTTAAAACCACTGGGTTTGGGATGCTAATATGAACAGCAGAATCCTGTGGGCTCTGTGCCTGCGCCTGCTATAAGTGTTTATATTATTTTCACATTGTTTACCATGTTCTTACATTGTAAACAATCTCGATGCTGTATGGTAGTGATGGAAAAACTAGGCTTCATTTGAACCAAGTGAGGAGGGCCACCATGTTATCAATGACTCACTGATTAGAACCAATCATTGTTTTGCTGTGGCGAGAGAAATCTTTGGATTGGTTCAAACAAGTCAATGATTGACAGCTGACTGTAGCCCCACCGATTATGGGATTCATGACACCTCACTCCCCCATCAGTTCTGTGTGGGTATGGGGTATGTCCAACCAACCCATAACATGGCAGATGTCATTCATACCATCCCCGATGCTTTTCTGGAGTTTAACAAGGTTGCATGTATGGGGTCCAGAGGTAAGAGTCCAAATACAGACAGGGTGGGATTTGAGGGTTCTCCCCCCAGGAAAATGTGTTTAAAAAAAAAAAAAAAAAAAAAAAAAAAAAAAAAAGAAGCTGATTCCTTGTTTCAACAGTGTTTGCCTGTAGTTTTTACAACTGTGACTGAATCATACAAAACACTTTAACCTTCATTTGAAAGGATTGAACCTGGAAATAAAATGCAAAGCAGCAATCGCTAAAATATAATTTGTTTCAGATTTTCTCCCATTTTGGTAGCCAATTACACCCGCTATTTTCAAGTCAATCCCCCCCTCATAATGAGAGTTCGCTGCCGTAGCGTGACCGGTAGTAACGAGGGCAAAGTGTCGTCTCCTCCGAGACGGCACCCGCCATGCCATAGACCGCAACCTGGTACTACAGAACCACTCCTGTGCACAGCGAATGCCCTACCGACTTCCCTCCCCCTCCCTGGGGCAGACAGCCAATTGCTGCCTGTGGTGGCACTCCCAGCCAGAGCCGACTCTGGCGCGGCAGGTGGAATCGAACCTCGGTCGCCGTGGCCAGCAATCACTACAAAATAAATGTAAAAAGTTTGTTTATTGCCAATCTGCAAAATTAATTTTGCCTGCTGTTGTGATTGCTTATCTGCATTTTTGATAAGAGGGGCATGGACAGTGAGGGTGATGTGTCCTTGTATCCTTATTCAGATAAGCCCTACATCCCAGTAGAAAATCATGAGAAATAAAGACCACACAGACATGGGTGCTGAAATCTGCTGTACGTTTCATATTTACTTCAAGAAATGATACAAATTAAAAAAAATAAAAATAAAAAAAGAACAGGAGACTCGTGTTGCAGAAGCAAGTTACAAGATATGCCCAGCGATTCACAAAGACTGTACAAGCCTGCACAGCCCCACCCACCTTCTGTGCCAATCAACAGATCGCCCAAGTCGAACAGGCAGGGTGGGTGTGTCAAGACAACCGTCCACCGTGTCTGTCAAACGACCTGCCGGCGGACTCTCCTGACCAAACAAGTGCTTCTTGCAGGAGAGAAGAGTAAAAGTACTAACATAGAAATACTACAGTAATAAAAACTAGCAGCAAGTGGGACCTTCCATCAGACAGAAACACGAGAAAACTTCATAGCTTACGGCAAGGTACGGTTACACTTACAGCAAGTCGGTGGTTACAGGAAGTTGGATCAACGCTTCTGTGCTTTGCCATTTCCCAGCAAAATGACTATTTTAAGAAATAGTCGTAAGGCAGGTGACTCCATGGCCGATCAGTTAGTCAGTTTTTTTAACCCAACTTTGTTTCTTTGGAATGCACACCGTGACTCGTTCCTGTGGGTATTCCTGGGGAAAAAAGCACTTTCCTTCGCCGTGGTCTTTGAATGTACACACAATAGAATGTATCCAATTTCAAACAGATTTACTTGGAACAGGAAGTGTGTTCTTGCTCATCGCTGCAACCTCCTCTGTCAATTCAGGAGAGCGCAGACAAGCACACACGCTCTCCTCCGAAAAACATGTGATGTCAAGCCCCTGCTTCTTTGAACTCCACAGATCACCACTTAAGCTCACATAGACTGGTTGCTAGTGCACGATGACACAAACATCCGACTGAATGAAATCCCTCCCGGGGGTGACACCATGGCCAATTATACACTGGCCTGTGGGCCTGCTGGCCACATTCGGCACAGACACGGTCCAGATTTGATACCAGACTATGGGACTATGGGACACACTGGAACAGCGCATTAACAGGATGAGTCACCAAGCAGTCCAAAAAATTCATTTTGGTATCTGTTGACATACGAGTTAGTCTAAATATGGCCAAAATGGGTTCATCTTATGATGAACCTGCAGGCATGCAAAAAAACAGTAAATTATTTGAAAAATCTCCATGTTCTAAAACTAACATACAGTAGGCAAAAGGTGTAAAGCATTCGGATTTAACGGAATGATATATTGGCATTCTGCAAGCACATATTTAAAATCAATTTGAATGAGACAGCGGTCAAGGTAAGTGCATTTTTCCCACAGAAATTTCAGATGCGTGGTAAATTATTCAGCAATTGAAAACCTACATTCACGGAAAAGGAAAAAAAAACCCAGCAACTTCAGAGCGGAAACTCCAGCCATAGGATAAGTGGATTACGTACGTAACAGACAGACCAAATAGACTCTTTATTCATTTATTCTCTCTGCCTGTGATCGTCTCCCATTCCCAACCTTGGCTCAGACTCGTTGGGTACGTGGTTAATTAAGACCACAGTAAACATTTTTATTTCATTTTTTTTTTGTTTGTTCATAAAAAATACAATAGATTAAAAAAAGATATATTATGACACCTTTATAACATGACGTTTCAAACGGGAACCGATTCCATGTGAGAACGACGGCGGTGGGAACTTGACTGTAAACTAAGTGAGGGAGAATTGCTTGGAGAAGAGCACAGAGCAGAATTGCACACCTGACGCACTTTTTGAAGGAGTAAAGAGAATTCGGCGCAGATGCCATGCATATCGTTGGTGAGAAGAGAAAAATAGGCTGTGCTGGATAATATACAGCTACCAAGCTGTCGCACAGGTCGGCAAAACAACTTTCAAATACAGCTGATAATACTGACTTTAATTCAATCCGTGTTGGTTTTGTGTCGTGTGTGTGTGTGTGTGTGTGTGTTTTTTTCTTCAAAACAGAAGCAGAAGTCTACACTGAGAAAGAGAAGAAGCTGGAGGCAGGGTTTCCCCCCCCCACTTTCAGGAGGACAGGAAGCGAATCGGCTGGGAGCAGGTTGAGGTTTTTGAACCGCGTTGCTGCTTGACCTTATCCCACAATCATCTGCGATACCCTGCCCTGCGCCGTGAGGGGGAGGTGGGGGGGATGGACCCTGCCACCGTGTTTGGGTTGGGGGAGGGGTTGGATGCAGTTCTGCTACGATGACACGGTGACCGGGTTGAGGGAACCGTTGCGGTTGTAGAACTTGGTGAAGGCCTCTTCTAGAACTGAAGCCAGTCTCAGCTGATCCCCCTGGACAAAGAGGAAGGGAAAGAGGCGTTTAAAGCACAACACACACACCAAATAGCAAACTGCGTCTAACGCTGTCTCAGGCTGGGGCTTTCTGAGCGGCCATCTTGTAAGGGAACTGGTGCTCATTTACATGGAGGGGGACGACGACAAAAGAAGGGGCAGTAAATCAGGGAGAGGAGCTGCCAGCTGAACGTGTAACATATGTGACCGCTCCCCGGTACTGCTGAACAGATGCCCGTCTCGACAGGGGCCAGATTGAGATAAGCAGCTGGCCGGAGACAACCACTGACCATCACTGTGTGTGTGCGTGTGTGCGCGTGTGTGCGTGTGTGTGTGTGTGCGCGTGTGCAATTACACTCAACTCATCCACCCTCCCTGCTGCTCACCCCAGACCCCCTCCTCTTACTAATCAAACTAAAACGACATGCTGAAATCAGGACACCAAACGGCAGAGCTGAGGCGTGCCACTTCAAACATCTGCATGAATGACGAGCGGGCCAGGACAGTGACAGCGATTGGGGTTTCCATCGCACGCTTGTCTGATTCCGCCGGGTCCGTAGCTGCGGAGGTGTGCTGGCGCCGAGGCGGACTCTCTTACCTCACTGATGAAGCCCAGCTGAACCAGCTCCACGGCCAACTCCTGCACATTCTCATCTACAGAGCAGACAACACAGCGTCCGGTCAGTCAACGCTGCGCCTTCAACACGCACATCTTACATTTTACATTTTAAGCATTTAGCAGACGCTCTTATCCAGAGCGACTTACAAGATGTGCATTAATACATGGTAGGAACAATCATAGTTAGCGCACGAGATCAGTGCAGTAATACAGCAATAGACATCATTGCAGGCATCTGCACATTAGCACATTTACATTCTGCCCACTAACCCACTACACATACATATTCTCATATATATATATGCCATTTGGCAGACGCTTTTTTATTATTATCCAACACGACACAGTAGTGAATGCATACATTTTTCAGTATATGTGGTCCCAGTGGGAATTGAACCCACAACCTTAGCGTTGCCAACGCCGTGCTCTACCTACTGAGTTACACAGAACCATCACGTGTCTTATTCTCTCACTGACAGATTTAGTGAAGCTAGTTTCTTAAAATACTCTGATATAGATAGCTAGCCAATTGGGCTGCTAGACACTTGGGTAACATTGAGTACACCAGCAGGTTGACAGTTGCAATAGCACAAAATGTGTAACACTTGTTACATTTAATGTTGCTAGTAGTTATTTACAGTAGCTAGCAAGGCAAACACTGCCCCTTTTAATAAACACGTACTTAACAGTTGATAAATTGGCACCGTGTGCAAAAGCACGATGCGCCCACAGACTCTCGCGCATATGCGGTCACATTCTGCCATCGAGACGGTAGTCCCCGTTCACCCAGGGAGCGTGGTGCTGTGCTAGCAGCTCCCCTCCTGGGACAAAGAGCAGCTGTGTGTGGCATTTACAGAGCACGCCTGCTTCCCTGGCCCCGTGACCTTCCTCGCTCCGGACTCAAGATACCCGCGGGCCGCACTGACCCAATTCCGCACCGCGCACGTGGACACGCCCCCTCAAATCATTCCCCCTAAATATAACGGGCCCGCGCTCAAGTCTAAAAATACGCAGCGCTTTTGATTCTGGCGATTACGGACGAATCCGTATTCAACGTTAGGCCGGATTTCTGTAAAGCCATTTCGCTGTCCGGTCACTGTTGCCATTGTTCAGTGAGAAGGGACCTGGATTAATGTGGGTCAAATGGCAGTTTCTTCCAGGGACATAAGTGTATAAATAAAGTCCTTACGTTCTGAGATAACACACACACTACACAGAGCAGCACCATATACAGAAGAGCTGGGTGCGGCCAGAGGAAATCTAGGTCATTCCTCGGGCAACAGGCACACACAAAACCTTTTTTCTTCTTTACAAACACAGAAAGATACTTACTTGGTAACAAATCACAGCTTAGATGCCTGTTTAACTTGTCTTCCAGTTTCAGTAATAAGGTAAGCTGTTAAGATGGGAGAAAGTCCATTAACATTTGGAAAATAATTGATGCGTTTCTACTTTCTAAAAGATGACCGCTTCATTTACTCATAGGAATTTTATTAACCAATTATTATTTAGGAAGACATTTACTTGACAAATCACATTTAAAAACGAATCTGCGTTTCACTGTCCGCAGCACTCCCCTAAAGTTAACTGGACCCTTTCCACCCATGTAAGAAAAACTTACGTGATGTTTAGCCCCTTCTTCAACTGGCTCGATATTGCACTGCATTTGAAGGACCTGAGAAAGTAAGAGGGGAAAATGAAAGCCCTGAGTTTCTGCAGTGACCACATGGCCCAATTTTACCATGTTGATTTATGGGCAGATAATTTCTACAACCAGGGACTGTAAGTCATAAAGAGTAAGAGTAGGAGCGCTGATCTAGGATCAGTTCCCCCTTTCAGTTCATAATGGATAAGCTTAGGATATGGACGGGGGAAACCTGATCCTAGATCTGCGCTCCGTCACACAAGCTTTATGACTACGGGCACCCTCAATTCCTCTGATGATATTCAACTCTGCTGTAGTCAAATAATAATAATAATAATAAAAAAAAAATTTTTAAAAACAGTATCACACATTCTGAGCACTTCTATCAGGAATTAAGGGAAATGTTTTTGAAGGGAGTGGCTGTGAGGATGCAGGACTGGGGACTATGCGTGCTCAAAGTTTCCCAGCAGGCCTCTGAACACCTTGGCTCAAGTCCGTACCCTTGTGTCCGTACCTGGGCTAGATATACGTGGCTGTGTAAAAGGCTGCATTGACTGTCATTATCGCCGTGTTTAAGGACATGCGTGCCTCCGTAGCATAGAGAACCCTGATCGCTCTGTTCGGCACTCTTAGGGATGGAATGTCTCCAGATCAATCAGGAAATACTGTCGTTCAGACCCTAAATGTCTCAACCCGAGGCGGAGGACTTGGGTGTGTCAAAAGCACACGCATCAAGAGCTTTTGCTTTTGCTGACGGCAGGAGAGAATGAAATGCTCAGCAGTCAAGTGAAATACTAGTGGCCCCAGAGACATTTAGGGTCTGAAAAATCACTATTTCCTGACTAATCAGGAAGAAATCACATCAACGACTCTCCTTCCCTGTTTTTACCTCCTTCCCTCCGTCCCCCTCTCCTTCCATTCCTTTGCTCTCATTCTCTCCTGCTCTTAATTCCCCTCTCCTTCATTCTCTGTCTTACCTTCCTGGTCTCCAGCTCAGCAGGCTCTGGTGTGGGGGTCTTGACGGAGGGGGGTACGATGGGGGACTTTACCGCCTCCTGCTGTGGCTGCTGTGGGCAGGGCATCCCAAATGCTGTGAGGGGGTAGATCCCGTTCCTAAGAGGGGGGTAGCAACGTCACTCGATCTTTAACACAGACAGTCACACACTGCAGCTGATTAACAATCTCATTTAGGCATAAATAGCCAGGAGGCTACCCAGGTACACCCATCATTTATACAATCTTTATAAACAATTTATTTGTTTATTTGGAGAAACTGGAACTGTTGGATGCATGGCTGACAGAAAAAAATAAATCAAGAATATCCCCTGACACATTAACATGAGCGACTGCACTGAAGCCACTGTGTTTACAGTAGAGTGATCACACGCAGACTACTGCCATCTAGTGGCGACGGTGAGCTTTGCCATTTGGGATTTTCGTACGCAGATGGGGTTTCCTCACCTCACATCTTCCAGGAACTTATCCAACTCCAGAGCAGGAAACTGGGAAAGCCTGGAGAAACACAATTCATTCACACATTAACACACAACAGGTCCAGAGCACAGCATCTCATCGACACCATACACAATGACCTCGCAATGGACAATGGAGGAAAGAGGAAATACACTTGCTTTCAAGATAAAGTTTAAAAAAAATAGGAACATCGTTTCGACACCCTGAATTGTTCGAATTGATAGGGGACAGGTACCCTGTACCATGTATAGATGATTGACTTTGCCACTGTAAAGATAACGACAGAGAGCAATAACACAGTAGCAGAGAGCAATAACACAGTAGAACACAGTAGCAGAGAGCAATAACACAGGAGCAGGGGTTCTTCTTTCTTACGTCATCAGGAGTCAATTGTCTAAATCTTCAGCCGGGTATTACTTCATGTTTCGTATTCTGGGAGTTTTATTATCGTTCACAAAATACACTAATTATGTTTTTGGGTGAATCTTCTCTTTAAAAACTGAAGAGCAGGCCTACACAAATGCAACAGAGTAAGAGAACGATCAGGACATCGTCGCTTTGATGACGATTCGCCGATGGGGACCGAGCCGGCGTGGGAGACTCACTTCAGCTGAACTCCTTCCTTGCTCTCTACAATCACGAGGTTGGGATCCATGTTCTTGGTAATTTCTTCTAAAGCGTTCTCGGGAATCATGTCTAAGAGGGGCAACAAAGCAGTGGCGAGTCAAAAACAACCCGGGCGGCGAACGCGCATCTGCTTCACACGAACACAATCAGCTGGCCTAGATCTCCCGTCTGTGAAAGTTGCAGAATCAAAAGAAAGATGGTTTGGTTTAGAACAACTCATAGACTGGCGGTTTCTCACAGAATGAAACAGACTGATTGTTGTGGTCTGATCAAGGTCCGTGGAACAATGTCGACCAGATACAATGGAGAGAAAACGACTCTGAAAATGTACTCTTTTAAGATGCTCATCAGATGTGTTTTACTGGTGAGTCACTCTACAGCTGCAACATGCCAACGGGAGCTTCAAGAGGTCTAAAGCCCTGTTCAGATAGAAAGACCCCCCACCGCCCCCCACTGTGTGTGTGAAGACACACTCACGCTGATGACTAACGATGCAGTGTGCAGCCAGCAGCTTGAGCAGCGGCACTTCAAACAGGGCCTGGTGGAACAGCAGCTCCTTCGCTGTGGGCCTCTTGCCAGGGTCAGCCTCCAGGCATTTCTGTATGAATTCCTACAACACACAACCGTGCGCCCTGTTAAATTACACAGTGACATCACACACACACTCAAAATAGACACACACTCAACACACATACACCCTTATATCAAACACTCGATGTGCCGTGCACACATGCAGAGCATTACATCAAAACCACACACGCACAGAGCATTATGAGGCCCTGCTGTATCCACCAATGTGAGTGTGTGTGTGTGTGTGTGTGTGTGTGTGTGTGTGTGTGTGTGTGTTACTCACTCTCTGCAGAGGGTCCTCCAGTGACTGAATGGCACTGTTAATGGCTTCCTGTGATACGTATGAAGACTCTCCGTTGCTTTGGATTTCAAGCACAGCCATCTGCAAAACAAGCCAGAGTACAGCAGGCCGGTGAGAACCAGGGCTGTGTGCTGTTCCCCTGCATGAGTCTGCTCTTCTCCACCAGCGGCCCCTCGCTCATCCCCATCGCTGTTCCCCTGCGGGAGCCTGCTCTCCTCGCCTGCTTTTCTTCCATTCCAAACAGGACACTTCTGTATCAGCCAGGCACTGCGAATCGATCTGTGCCGCTGGCAAATTGCCTCTCAATAAAAGGAAGCATTCTCCCGTTTCTCCATCTGTACTCCGGGCACGGAGAGCTGAACGACTTCAGTTACAGTAAACGTAAGCCGCTGTAAAAAAATCACATGCCTGTATGCGGTCCCTCGCACTGTCGCAGCATGTTATCGCTTCTCAGAAATGACTCGCCCACCCCACGAGCGAGCCACATTGAACCGTCGCCCCACGACTCCTCACCTCTAAAGCGCACATCCCAAAGGAATAGATGTCCACCGCTGTAGTGACGTCCGCTACGGCTGCGAAGACAAGCACAGGAGAATTACCGCCACGCAAAAACAAGCGGACGTCGGCTGAGGCAAAGTGCGGTGTGCGGTGGCAGAAGTCTACCTCCGTATTCCGGGGCAAAAAAGTGCAGGTTCTTCTGCTCCTCGCGGCAGGTTTTGACGTGGTTGTTGATGGTGTCCGGAGCCACTGAAAGGAACGGAGAGGCGTTAGTCGCTCCCTGGAGCTCCGCGGATCGGCCCTGCTAGCGGCGCGCGGTCGCTTTTACGCACCTGAGCCGATCTTGATCAGCCCGTTGTGCTGGATGAAGATGGTGTCGCACGTCAGGTTCCCGTGAATGATCGGCGGGTCGCAGGAGTGGAGGTAGCTGAGGGAGAAGAGCACGAGAGGCGTGAGCAGCTTTTTATTTTCATTTATTTACTACATTTGTTTAAGATTTCCCCCCATTTTTCTCCCAAGTTAGTGGCCAATTACACCCTCTGTTTATTTTAAATTACCCACTTCCCCGCACAAGAGTCTGCCGTTCATCTCTACGAGGCAAGATAATTCTCTGAGGGCAGTGAACTCCGCTTCCTTAGAGACCACACCCACCCTTAAGGGAGACACCCTTATGTGCTTTGCGGCAAACTCGAGCCGGCTCACCCCCCCCGGGGTAGACAGCCAAATGCTGCCCCCGATCGGGGCTAAAACGGCCAGGGCCGGTCTGGCAGAGACGGGTTTCAAACTGCATCCCTGATAGGCAGCGCACACACGTATCGGACCAGCCAAGATACGGTGCGTTAGACCGCTACGCTACCCGCCGCCCCCCGAGCAGCTTTTTAAAAAACCCAGGCGCCTCGCGGGCTCTGGGGACCATCGAGACAGGGAGACCTGCTACGACTGACCTCCTGCCCCAACAGTCAAAAAGACCCAACTGTGAGAGGAGCAGAAATAGCCTGAAATCTAAGAAACATATCGAAGCCACCTAAACTCTGGGCCAACTAGGCCATCCACACCCTCTCCCTGAACCAATATATCAACGGCTGGATCACACTTGAAGATGGGAGTGGGGGTAAATGCAAACACAGACGGAAATTAAAACCATTCCCTGATACCTGAGCCTCTTTCAATGTCAACTCATCCAGAGTCTGCAGTGATCCGTTTTTAAATATGGCAGCAGTCTGACCTGTACATATCTCCAAACAGGGCTGAAGCTGCGTCCCATTAGCGCGCCCATATATTAAATCGTGCCGAGTCGCCACTACCTCCTCTTCAACTTGAAATGCGAATGATCAATTTAAACTTTGAGGCGTGTTTGCAAACGCCGCCTTGACAAAAAGCACGCAGCAGAAGAACTTTGCGACGTGGGTAACAATGAAAAAGATCAAATAAAACCACTTCAGACAACCATTCGGGGAATGCCTCACTCCTTTCATTTCTTATCTCAAGAAATTCTTTGAGGAGCCGAGCGCCCATTATTTGACTATTTTTCATGTCCTCTGCAGCGCTTCTGTATTTTTCCTATATTCCCCGATGATCCGTGGGAATGACTGACAGCAGCGCTGGCTGACTGACCTGAGAGCAGACAGGATCTGAGTGCACCAGCGTTTCCAGGCCTGAAAGCAGACAGAAAGGAGCCTGTTAATTCTGCACAAACTACGCCCCCGGGTCTACTGCTGACAGGGAGAACGCTTTACCCTCTGCTAAATCAAAAAGGAGCTATACATTTTTTTCAAGTTTGGCCGAGCCTGACAGAATTAGATTTTAGTTACTGTTACTTCATTCACGCAGGTCCACGCAAGATCCAGCAGACCTACTAAACGTCGGACTGTGGCCACCAGCGTGCGCTCTTAAACTACACTTTGTATGTGAAACACGTACCTTCTCATTCATGGTTTTGTGGTTTTTCTTGGTCTTTTTCAGAAACTGTTTCAAGCTTCCTGACGACATGTATTCTGTGATAAAAATAACCTGCGGAATACAGCAAGACAACAATTCTTATCACCTCTCTGCTAGATTAGAATAATGACCATTTACCCCAAGTCTGCCTAAAAGTGAAATGCACACATATACCGTTCACACTATACGACATATGTACTTTATAACATACAAACACATACATGTAAGTCTATAATCAGAAGTAATTGAGCATAAAGGCCTGCATGGCATCTCATCCTACAGCTGTGCTTACCCGCGCTCGGTTCTCCTTCACATCTGCCCAGTACTTGTGAAACTTCACGATATTGAGATGCTCCAACTGGATCAGGTTGTCAAAAACGGCTTTGACTTTCTCCTGCTCGGCAGGAGGAACAAAGAAACACATCAGTGGACGAGGTCAACACGAACAACAGTCATTTCATTCATTCGATATCATATTTAATTATGCCACTTCTCCTTTTGTTATGCAACCTTGAGGGCGCATTAATAAGCTTTGCTTCCCCATTTCTGGTCTCCACCCGCAGGTTGCCACGACAATTGGTGAGCAATAAAGCTTCAGTTGGAATGCTGGGCATGTCTGATGCATGCTGGGAAAAGGACACAGTTCAAGAATCGCTTCTTACAAAGGGCTGTCAATGCTGACAGACTTCCAGAACGCTGATCTATTCCATTAGGAATTCGATAAGAGGCCCCTTGGAGACCGTACGTTCATATGGCAACATGCAGTAACTTTCACAGCAAAACGCTCCTCTCATGTGTCAACAGTGAGCTTGTGCTCAACGAAGGGTGACAGGACGTGCCATGCGAGAGAACACAGGGAGGGGAAAAGGGGAAGAAAAAAAAGAAGCTAAAAGGTGGTCTCTGAGCACACCCGTATGACATGAACACCCAGAACCAGGTATGACGCACTTCCAAAGAGGCATATTTGAAAACAATGCATGTCACAACAACAGGGTTTCACTGTATCTGCTTGTGCCGCACGCACGCAAGCACGCAAGCACGCACAGCGGGAGATGTCTGCGAGCAGAAAGTGGATAGTGCAACATTCCAGCCAAAGCTGATGAGCTTTCACCACTGAACGCAAAAGTAAACAGCTCCCCTGTACCACTACCCACCACTTAGGAAGGGAGCAGATACGCTGCGTGGTTATTAATTAGTCAGCCAGTCGAGACGTCTGTGGTACAACAACTGCTTCTGGATGTTATTTTTGCATACGGCAACTGGTTTCCCTAGTGGCTGCGCAAGGTTATTACTCTGTTCTGTTCTGACAGAGAGAGGGAACACACATCATCGTAAAAATCTGACAGCCACTCTCCTCAGTAGGTGGAGGCTGAAACCGGTGTTTGTGATCTCGACTTAGATCAAAGTCTTGAGGGCAAAGCAACGCCTTGCTATATCCACAGATAGCAAATTATTATCATGGGTAACTACCCACACTGCAAGTTTCTATTGCTTCCATATAACCACTGAGTAATGAGTTCAAGAATTTAAAATGGTACTTTGCATCTCAGATAGGATAATCTATGATGTGAAATGAAAAAAAATTGCATTTGTAAAATGCTAAGCGTGCTGTAATAATGTTATATGAGCTAGCCAACACTGCAACTGTTGCTACAGCAATGTAGGAAAGACAGATCTGTAATGCCAAGTTACACTAGCTCGTTAGCCAGTTGTCCTCTGGGCACTCTCTAAACTTGCAGCAGAGCAGGTAAAGTTGGGCGCTTGCGCTAATCGTGACATACCCTTATTGTGACTTAACTGGCACACACAGTTGTGAGCTTCCAGTCAGGCAGCAGTGTGTCCTACCTCCTGCAGCTTGAAATTCTTCCTCTCTGAGAACATGACCTCATTCCACACCACCTCCACACCCTCCTCTGTGTCCATGGCCAGGTAGGCACTGTCAATTCCGGGCACATTGCGCTGGTTCACCTGGAGGGGGACACGGCATTGTTTAAACTGCAACAAGACGCTTTACATTAAAACTCAATTAAAATGTAGCCATTTATTAGACACTCATCCAGAGTGGCTTACACTGCTTATTTGTATTATAATTTTTTACACACAATCCATTTACACAGCTCTATATCTTACTGAAACAATTGAGGCTAAGCATCTTGCTCAAGGGAATCAACCTGCAACATCGCAAAGCCCAGTTCCCTAACCACGACAAATAGAGAGCCGCACCTCCTCTCTGCGTTTCTGCCAACGTCCGCAGGGGCTCTCCTCCAGGATCTCAGACTCGTCCTCGCTCTCCTCCTCCTCGTCCTCCGTGGCGGTGGCCGGGGGCCCCTGGGCCACGGCTGAGACGGGCGGAGAAATGGACGGCACGCCCTGGGCTCCAGGGGCCGAGGCCACCGACTCCGGCTTGGCCTCAGTGGCCGCGGGCGGGGCCGGCTTCCCGTCTCCCTCTGACATGGCTCCTGGTCTGACTGTGCGGCCCTCCCCTCTCTCTCACCTCTGTCCACTCCCCCACTCTCTCTACGCTCGCACCTGGAGGCTTGGAGGCACTGCAGAGCAAACGCATTACCCATATTACTTCCAACAGGACACTGCGCCCACCCACTTAACCTCAACGAGACACCATGAACACAAATACACAGGTTATGAGTACAGTAAACAACCGGAAGGCACAATCTGTTTAGACAAGAGGGACAACAAGAGAACAGACATTACGGAGTACCATATGACAGAAAGCGTAGTACACATTAGGGCCCTCAACTTGATTCAAATTCCACAGTATTGGCATAAATGTTGTGTGGCTTGAATAAGAACATTCTGAAGAGAACCTGTGAAACCTCATTGCAAAACAATTTGGAAATGTATTCAGTAATTGTAAACTGTTTCCAACAGAGTTCATGAAAAGTTGAAGGATCGAGTTGGAATTATCCCTCCAAGATGACCAAAGATGCTACAACACGGTTATGCAAGTCACAGGCTACTTTTTGACCAAATCAGTGTAGAATCAGTACGCTGAGATCATATTATCAGCAATCGTGAATGGCGTAGACGTCGGTACAAGTTGAGCTACTTCACTGTTGTTAAAACACTAAGCATCACAGACATCACTGCTTTCAACAAACCAAACTTTTTCTTCCAGATTTTTAACATTCAATGGCTTTCTCTGCCCAGCGCCTGACTGAATAAATACCAAAATGATGATGTTAAGAGATGACGTTAGCTAGGCAGCTATTGTGCGCGGTCTTCTTGGGGAGCGAACGAAGTTTACTTATTGGTTGCCATAGTCTTTATGCACTAATCTATGATTTAGAATGGACTACGGTGAAAACGTACACGTCTAACGTTACCCAATACAATTGCGGGTAGGCTATCATCTAGGCCCGTCAATTCATTTTGCGACAGCTAACTAGCTATGTACTGACAACTAACGTTATAGTAGTTAGCGAACATGAAACTAGGTAGCAGTTACTTACAACTCCAATTAGCTCTCGTGTGCTCCTAAACTAGCCAACATTACATAAGGGCACATTTGTGAAATTCTGTAACAAATTCTCAGGAAACGTTGTACTAAGTAGAACTAACACTAGCCTGCCTGGTAGCCGTCTCACATTAAGAGTACGCAAAGCCGTCTGAAGGTGCCAACCAGCCAGCTAGCTAATCCAGAAAGTAAATTCGCTATCTTACCATTTGATAGCTGTAGCTATGCAACTTAGCCACGTTTGACTCCTGGTCGACGCTTGGCCGCCTTCTAGTCACAAGTAGCCGGCTAATGTCAGCTTGTACAGTGCAATTAGCAAGCTTGTCGCAAGTTAAACTAGTGAAATAGCTAGCCAGTCACTGTTGCCTTCACGTTTAGCAAAAAATACGGGAATTTCACCAAGGGGTTGATGAGACAACGTTAGCTATTTGCCCCATCAGTAAGGAGCAGAGGCCTCATGCTAGCTAATCACAACAAGAGGTAATGTTACTCACTACGCAGCTATCTGGCAGGCTAGCTAGCTTGTTAGCAACAAGACATACGATTTAGCTAGCTGGCGCACTTTGACTGGCAAGTTACCTTTTAGGTAGTTGATGAGAATGAAGATTTCTGTCAGCTCCGGTACAGGAAAACAGTCAAATATCCAGTCCTTTCGAGGTGTCGACTTGATGTTACGGTCACTCGAACTCTCTCTGGTCGGGGTGACAAGCAAGCAGAGCTTGCAGAGCAGTCACCGCTAGCTAGGCAACCAAATTCCGTTCAAACGTAGCTCCTTCGCCACAGTTCGACAGACGCCGAGCTCTTCTCAGTTCGGTCACTTCCAGGTCAGTGTATTTTATGGTTGGTAGACAACTAGCAAACGGGCTGTAAACCGAAAAAATTGCGATGTAAAACTAACGAGTAGCTAGTTAGCTAGCTAGCTTCCTTAGCTACCAACAACGCTCAATCAATGACTGGATACCTAACTATTAGCTTATAGCTAGGTAGCTATGATTGATGATGACTAACGTTACTTCTATGCTATCTCGGTCGGAAGATAAAGCAAAGCTACCTGGCTAGTTTGCTAGTTACCACAAACTCGAACACATTTGTGTACAAAGTCTAATCTACCCGCAAAGCACACGCGGAAAAGCGTTTCCATAACCACTATTCCTCAACTAAACGCGTCTCACCAACGCCTACAAAGTCTGGTAATGGCGACTGGCGAACGCACAGAAAGACGCCATTCACTAACTTCATTAGAAGCTCTACTGTTTTCTTACACGGCGTGACGAAAGACTGACTTTGTGGAGCACCAATCACTGCCCCGATGCATGAAATCTCTGCTCTGCGATTGGTCTGAGGTAACCTAATCCGGTCCCTCGTCGCCCCAGGTGCCGAGGAAATGACAACCCAGAACGAAGCAGGCGAGGAGACGAAAGAAAGGGGCGTATCTTGCCAGTAGACTCCATATTGAAGCAAGCGGAAAAACCCGCATCCTCAACGCAGGAGCATAGCACAAGCGAATACGTTTTTGCCGGCTGTGTGCCCCCGACTAGACACACTTTATATTATTAAATGTGTTACTACGAAGTAGTTACAGTTAAGCATAGTAGTTATGCTACTACCGCAATGCTTCAAACGTATTTAGTAAATGTATTCTGGTTTGGGTTAGGTTTTGACGTTGTACTACACGTTTAAATAAATATATTTCTATAAAATATATTATCAACTTGAGTTCACTTACGAGGTCAAATATAGTTCTTCCCACATCCGAGACATGGGGAACAAGACATTACTTTAAAAGAGAAACAGAACCTGTTCCTGGTAAATCCAGGAAATTACATTGTGAAAATAGCTCTGTAAATATTTGTATTTCTACCACAAAATAGTATGGGTAAGGCAAACTTGATTACCACACATATATAGCACTGTGAATAAAGTGCATCATTAGGCCTTTACTTTACTGCAAGTCTGTGCATTAGTCAAAATAATAACCAACAACATGAAGAAAAACACTTACTTTTTCCCACAACAATAATACAAAGGGTTTCAGGGTTGATGTGGTTGCTAACAGCATTTTTTGCCTAGGAAGGTTGACTACCTGTTGTATGAGGGGGTACAATGTTTTCCATTTAATAGCCATGCTGAAGAACAGGGCAGTCCCAAGGTGCAATATATCACACTTACCAAGGTGTGAAAATGGGGTTATGCATGGTCCCAAGGTGTGAAAATGGGACTTCTGATCCATTATTAGCAGGCAAGTCCCAAGAGCTGAGCAAAATGCCAGGGCAAAAAATATAAATAAATTGATTTGGTCCCCCCCAATGTTGACTCCATGGTTACGGCCTTGTTAGCAGGTGACGGTAGCGATATAGTCAACTTGAATCTAGTGATGGATTATGCCACTACCATATGCTACTAGCAACTCAGTACTGCTACAACTAACCAGTAACTGATTTGAACCAATCATTGTGATTTGTTGTGCAGAGCATAACCTTTTGATTGGCTCAAACAAGTTAGTGATTGACAGCTAGGTGACCATTCTGTCCCAGCCTTAGTGCACTGGTGACCACTTTTTATGTTTCCTTGACCTGGAACTTTGGGTGGACCATCATGGATGGTCCTGCAAAGTATGAAGAAACATTTCAAAGCATTTCTTAGTATTTTCCCTGCATTGCAAATACTAAGAAATGCTGCACTACAGGCTGGCAGTGTTGTGTAATGGTTAGGGAGCTGGGCTTGTAACTCAGAGGTTGCAGGTTCAATTCCCAGGTGGGGCACTGCTGTTGTACCCTTGAGCAAGGTACTTAACCTGAATTGCTTCTGTAAAATATCCAGCTGTATAAATGGATTGTATGTAAATAAATTTAAACTGTGTAAGTCGCTCTGGATAGGAGCATCTGCTAAATGGTTAAAATGTAAAATGTAAATATAAAATGCACTGCAGTATCTGGAGCACTTATGTAGTGATCATCATTTACTGACTTCAGCAAACCACACTGTTTTGGAACCTGTCTGACTGAGATATTTAGCAAATGTAACAGTGCTGTTACACTGAACAAGACCAGTAAAACATTCTGTCTAAAGACTGCAAAAATCATACATATTGTATCACCAAGTTCCCCTTCCCCAAGACCTGGAACGTGTGACTGTTTGTCTCCCACCATGGTGGGCGTGACTGTGTCTATTCTGTGTGTTGGTTTGGAGGGAGAGATGACAAGGGAGTAGTTTCATTATCGATGGGGTAATTGTTAAGTGATTGAGACTTTCATGGAAACATATCTAAATTCAGCAACAGACATTTCAGTTAGTTGCAGGGTTTACAAGCTGCAGTGAAGATGTGTCTTTATTTATTTTTTGTTAATTTAGAATTTAACCTTTTAGGGTTAAACCGAGCAGCAATAAAAGTATATTTCTATTTCTAACTTCGTGAGATTTTATCATACACACGCGGCAAAGACATGGACAGAAACCTTAGAATCTGTCTTAAGATTTGAGCACTGGCAAATAATGAGATTTTTAAAATAGCTTAATTAGACCCTCCCAAACCTTGCCCAGTGGTTTGTCCTATTTACAAGCTGCATATGAACAAATAGTAAATAAAGAACCCTAGAAGACATAAAATCCAGTTGGACAATACTTCCTTTGCCACCAGTGGGAGCTGTAGTTAGCACTTTGTTACAATGTAAGTTGTTCAGAATACCCAAAAGAGGAATAAAAACAGAGAAACGGTTACCCCACCTATAAATAAAAACTATCTTTCCAGGCCCATTATGATAAAATAATCCATAGGTTGATATCCCAAGGTTATTAAATTCCTTATTAATAAGTTATTAATGTAACGTTACTGTTCTGTGTGTAGCCTTCAGAACTCAGTTATGATACAGCACTGTGGTTGAAAATGTTTACTCAGATTAGAACATACAATTTTGCTTTGACCATTGACATCATGACCTAAGATACAGAACAATTCATTACAGTGACACATCGATACACACATCATAAAGACTTGGCTTTTTACACAGTCATCTGGAGGGATAACAAGTGTTCTTCGTACTGCTCAAATAGAAACTAATTTGGAAACGGACTGTGGATTCATTTTTTATTTTCAATGACAAGTTGAGATATTACTACTGATTACCACACTATTTAAGGGTTAACTATAATTTGCCTCAAAGTAAAACAAGATTTTCAAGGCTTCTCTCCACATTTTGCATGTTGTTTAGTTCACAGGCGAGTGAATGAAAAACAGGCTTAAATGAGCTCTCTCCTCTGATGTATCATTAAAGATAAAGGGTGTAGGTACTTTAGTGTGGCTAGACAATGTATACAGTGAATGAAACACTATTATTCTGGAATAATGACCTCACAAAATAATAAGAATAATAGGAACCGGAACCTATGATTTGTTTATTTGCATAGGGAATGCAAATAACTGAGTTTATAGGCGTATGTCACCATTCAAAGAACAGGACTGCTTTTTTGAGTAGCAGTGCAGTCTTATAAACTCACTGACATATACACATTCCACTTCAACAAATGTTAGTTGAGAATTATAGATTGCTCTCCTTTTGCAATTTTGATTATCCTCACTTGCGTTCTCAGTACCCAGTGATTCCAGTGACTTTCTTCCTTCTGAATGGTGAAATTGTTATTTGGAATGGAGTTATTTCAGAACATGGTTGTAATTGAATGTTTGGATGTCATCCGACACAGCTTAATGTCTCCAAAACAAGGTGCTTGACCTCTCAATCCATGGTGATTTATATGCTGTGTAGCTGGTATTCATTGATTTCACATGATGTCACTTCCTGAATTTGCTGCCACCCGAGGTCTTATAGTGAGGAGTTGTTGTACTTGCACTCTTTTGCTGTTGGCTGTAAGCATTAGGACGATGTGAAGGGCTGTGTTTGAAGAGTCACTTGGGTGAAACCTATGAATATCTTTCTTATTATATACACATTGATTCAGCTGTATGTTTAATGTACATTTATATATAATTTATTAAGGCAAATCACATTGACATGTTCAAAGGTCCATCAGCAATGTCCAACACAAGATATCTGTAATATTCTAGTGAAAAGTCCACCTCTGTAATCCAAACTGGCACCATCAGGTATGTTGGGCTCACCTATCATGGTAAGAACTGTTGTCTTTACCGGAGCTTATACATTCATAGATTCTGTCTCTTACAGTACGGTTCTGTTCTTACGCCGTACTATGGGATTAACAAAGTGAAGTACAAACATTTTTCAGGTCGAAATCTGTCAGCCGAATGAGGGAGCAAATTGGTTAAATGTCACTTCCGCAATGATATCAGGAAGTATTGTCTTATACAGAGAGCTGGCAATGCCTGGAACAGCTTGCCGTGTCATATAGTAGAGGTAGGGGGGTGTTCAACCCAGGCTTAACGCAGTGCTGGATACTCTCCAGTCTATATGTGAATGACGAGCATGGATGACCTGCTCTCATCATTATGTATTCATATGTTCTTGCTTATGCTCTATGTTGCCCTTTCTACTGCCAGGCCAACATCCATTTCCGACATATCTATACATATGGCTCCCCTGCCAAACAGGTAGGCTTAACTGTATAATAACCATGGCCACTTAAATCATAACACATTTTCATCAACCACAAAGCTCTCAAACGTATCATGCTGCACATTGTGCCCTCACCCTGGCCATCAGGAAAGCTGGTACAGTCCTATGTAGCTCAGAGACCATGTGTAAGACCTGGTGCGTGTTATCTTCTAGACTAGGTCTGACCGCACACCAAATGGACAAAATGAAACATGGTGACAGAGACACCGGGTGGAACTCATCACCCAGGCAGATCCAGATCGATCGCTGGGTGCCCTTTGGGACGGCCGTCTCACGAACCCGGGCGTCGCCCCCACAGACGTACGGACGCGGAAGGCTGAGGGGATTCCACGGTTACAGGTTTGTATCTGTAAACATGGTGTGCTCCTTCCTCACCGTGCTGAACCCTTTGATTGTGTCGACGAACTCCTCGTCATCCATGAACTGGAGGGAAACAAAGTGATACAATCAGTCGATCTTCATTTTTGTATAGCGTTGTACAGGTTTTCACACAATGCTTCACATATTCCAGAGGGAATTAAGCTTCCCCCCACAAAAAAACATAAAATCCCCCATTGAGTCAATTTGGGGAAAAACTGACTCCTTAAAAAGCGATCAAGCTGAACTCCTGGGAAATGGAGGGATACAGAAAAAATTGCTCACAATGCAAAAATATTGTAAGAAAAACAATAACACACTCACACACAGACACACAAACACAGGCCTGGATTCAATCAACATTTGTCTTGAACATCGACTCGCAAATAAATGCAAGCGTTAGTTTTTTCTTCCATTAATTTCTGTGATCGCTGGACTCACCACCCTTTGCTTCTGAAGACAAAAAAACAATAATTTTTTTTAATTGCAAGGCAAAGTTCAGGACAAATGTTGATTGGCTTTTGTCACGCTGCAGAACTGGTTTAGTCTGAATGTAATGTTTGTTTATCCAGACTGCCTTTTGAAATGAGCCGAAGAGTTCTCCGGGCAATGACACACGTGCCGTGCCGCTGAGGGCCAGCCGGAATCTCACCAGGCCGCTGTCGTGGCCCCGAACCACGGGGCTCCAGACCCCGTCCTCCATCAAAGACTTCCTGTCCTGCGTGTCGATGAGCTGGCTGACGCTGCGGTGCAGGGAATTCTGGGAGTGGCCGTGACCCAGTGGCCCCAGGCCAGACCCATGGAGGACCGACGTGGCGTTGGGGTCGTGAGAGACACCGCCCGACACAATCTTGTTTTCCATCGTCCCCTGGAGGAGATGCAGGTCAACTTAATGGGTTGAATGCGATGTACTTAGCTAGAGTTTAACCCTCAGGTTTAAACCACCAGACCTGACTTAATTACAACTAGAACAGCTGTCAGTGAGATAAGGAGTAGCTGCTCCAGTTGTAATGCAGTACCATGGTCTAGTGCAGTGTTCCTCAGATCATGGTCCTTGTGGGCTGAGCACCGCTACTTTTCCACCCTTCCTTTACCTGGGTGTCAGGTGTGAAGACACTCTGGCAAATCATTTGAATTAATTGTTTAATTAACTACCCAAGAGAAAGGAAAACCAGGATCGAATTTGGATTCGTGGACCAGATTTGAGGAACCCTGGTCTAGTGATGATCAAACTACAGATGTTTAAACTCCTGCAAAGTACACTGCAATTAAAAATGATGAACAAGTTAATCCATAACATAGTCATTCTTTCACTCCCAGCCCAGCTGCTCTGCTTTAACGTGTAGTGTTTTTCATACTTTCGTAATGCGCCTGTGGTTTCATTTGAACATTGGGGTAGGTTATCTTGCATGGATACATCAGTTTGCATCTAGCTAGCTAGCTAATCAGCTAGCCAGTTAGTTAGAAATCTAGCTTGCTACCTATCTGGCCAAGCTTGTCTTCTTTTTGCTATATATCCCAGCATCCTGTCGGCCTTTTTTTTACTGCTGTGTAAATCCTAGTCCTTTACGATGTGCAAAAAAAAGTGCATAACTTTTCTGCTGCTCCTTATCACTCCGCAGTCCACTAGCTGAGAAGTCAGCTGTGTTGGAGGAGGACACTTGCGCCATCTGGTGCAAGCAAACTGCAGGTTCCCGATCGACCAGAGGAGGGCGCTGTTGCGCAATGAGACGCCAACAACCCAGCGGACTGAAACGCTGTCTCCCTAGGCGACGCTACGGCCAATTATGCACCTTCTAGTTGGCACCGTCTGGACCTCAATAAGAATGAGCCACCCAGCAGCCCCAGCAAATATTATTTTTTTGTAGATTGGAACCTCTCTAAGAAGGCAATATACAGATAGGATATACACCATACTCAAACATGCTGAAAACAAATTAAACCAGAAAGCCTGCTTCAAACTCCAACCCAAAACAACATGCTTCTTATTATGCACAGTTATCTAACTGTAATACATTTTTATGACAAAGTCACTTGGGGTAACATATGTCAATATTTAATAAGACCCCACATATACTGCAAACAGAAAGACAGGAGCATATTGGCAAAAATAAATCCATACACAAAGAGAACTTCACATACTTTGGCCTACAGTGCAAGGTTGGCACATCAAAGGGTTAATTGTGGAAGTTGTGTGAAATTGTCCCCGCCCCCTTACCTCCAGGTGCAAGGTGAAGCCTTTAAGAGTGACGCTGCTTGAGGCATTTGTGGTGTCCGGGACCGTGTCAAACTGAAAGCAGAATCCATGTGTTAAAGGCAGATTCCAGTATCCAAAAGATATAGTCAGCTATCTGAGCTACTGTCAAAGGGGAAGGGCGTATCAGGGTAACAAAGATCATTTGGGTAAAGTGACGTTCAGAACAAACCGGTTTCCGTGGCAGGAAGTCAGACAATTCAAACGCAAAGAAAAGAAGGTTATCAGAATCAACATTTAAAATGAAAGAAGATGCACATTACTACAAGTTATTTCGGACTCAATAGAATTAGAGTTGGAACCAGAGCGAAGCTGAATTTTGTTTCTACATATTACTTTATTTGCAATTTGTAATAAATGTTTGTAAGCTCCTTTTCGTGACAGATCTGGTTTCACCCTACTGCTCCTAAAAACATGGACAATTAGCGCCATCTTGTGTTTAAAAGACAGCATCGACGGTGAGCTGACTTCAATCTGTTAAGAAATCGCACATTGGCGCCAGTTTATTTGTTGTCTAGTGTGTTGCATATTACACAATTATTGATACATGTTACACTACAGAGAACAAAATAGTGTATGCTGAAGTATAGAATAATATCATAGATTGTCATATACAATGAGCCAAAGTTGTTATTATAGATTTTTAGAAGGATGGTGGAGGGGGAGAGGTAAATGGATAGGGAGGTGTAAGATGTTTTATTGCCACCATCCTTGTTGTAAACTCTAAGAAAAACTAGTATATAGTTTTTATAATATTATTATTACAATGGTAGTTTTGCATGTTATAGCTAATCTGGCATGGTAACAGGCTGCTCTCTCACCAAGTATGAGTCACTGGGGGGGTACACCCCCATGGGGCTTCTCTTCTGCAGGGGCTGGGGCACAAGTGGGGGGCGCTCTCGGGTGAAGGGGGGCTTGTTCAGCGCCTTGTGGAGCAGCAGGCCGAGGAAGATGGCCAGCAGGATCAGGCCCAGGCCAGCCATCAGGATAATGAACCACAGCTCGTTGTAGAACTTGGCTCCGTTCTCCTGCATGCCCGCTTTCCCCCCGGGCGTGGGCACCACGGCGTCTGTAGCGGGGAGACAGACAGGTTAACCGTCTGCTGCCCTCTGGTGGACAATGGGACTCATTGCACTTATTCAGTCACAGAACAAATGAGAGCAAATGTCACTTCTTAACCGAGTCTCCTGTAACCATCATGCATGCAAACATGGCCATATCTACTATTGAGGCCATGACCTGGGTGTGAGACTATACAGTGGCGATAAGCTAATTTAGGCTAACGTTAGCTAACGTAGCATACATTGACAGTGGTGACAGGCACAAAGCTAGCTATATTTTAGTGTACATTTTCAGTGGCCATTTATAAAGTCTACTACTCTTGTATTAAATGAGCTACAAGGGTAGAATGATTACATAAAATATTTATTTGTGACATTTCTCATTGAAACTTTCAATGAATGGCTTTTCTTTCAATTCAGTATTTTACATATCAATATTCAATTTAACCTCAGTTCAACATCAAAATCCTTGAGATGATAACAGCAATTAAAAACAAAAGTAATTAATAATAATAATAAAATAGAGAACGCATTTACCATTGGAAGAGAATTGAAGATGGAGATGTTTGGAGATGTTTCTTTTGGTCCATTACGTACCTACAGTTTATATTTACAAGACTTGCCCTTATTATGCAATTTACACTGTTTATATAATGCAACAAGTAATCTAGAATATGAATTTTACCTAGCAAATCAAAAACATTACTAATTTACAATCAATTACAATTATAATCATTACCACTAAAACTAGGACTATTATAACAGCTGCTGTACTACTATCAGTGACACAGAAGAATATCCCAATCTAGCTTTGAAAACCATTCAGTATGTTTCTAAATTTTTCATACAACATATAAACCCCTTTAATAAATATCATATATAAACTATCTTCTGTCTGAGCTTCTCAGACCATTCTCTGCTTTTCTTTATTTTCTCCATGCTCAGTGTAGTACACACAGTGACACAAAACAGCAGAATGAGTTCAAACTGGTTGAATGAGTGATTATTAGATTGCAGGCACCTGTGACTCACCACAGGTGAGTTCAATTACTAATTAAAGGAGAATCACCTGCTTGAAATCCAATTATGTCCTACAACTTCTAGAAGGTGTCAATACTATTGTCCAGGACATTTTAGGATTTCTGTGTAGAGTTAAGATTCAGTATTTTTCATTATTCAGTATTATCATCTTTTTAGATAGCTTTATATAAGTCCATCTGTAATCAATAATATTTGTAAAAGCAAGCAACATTGGGTATAACCAGACTGTGTGTGGAAAGTTTTGTAGTCTACTTTTCCTAACATCATGTGTAGAAGAACTGTGAACTTCCTGGAGTTATACTCGCAGCAATGTTCTTCTTGCCTCCAGTTTTTCAAAAGTAAGAAAAAGCTTGTGTCCATCTCAAGGCAGAAAGACCCAGGCTGTGTTTTTCCAGCAAAACAAAACATGGTTAAATTGTGTATGATTTCAATTTGTTTTCACATTGTATTTTCTGCACAGAGTAAAACATTTTTTGCTAATAGAAATACCAAATCTATGTAAACTGGGGTACAAGAACAGCCAATGCCTACTAAACCACATACATCAATGCACATCATTGTTTTTCAGTACATACAGGGTAGCTACCAAGCATTCATCTGATTAGGCTATTTATACAATGGACAAGTGTATTTAGTAAAAACACAAATCACAAAAAACAGAGTTAGCTACATTGTACGTAACAAAATAAACTGTAGTTAAGTTTAGCTAATAAATCTATAATCTAATGACTCACAAGTTAGAAATGACAGAAAATAATGTCTGACATGGAAATATTTAATTGTGCCATAAGTTTACAGCTGAAAAAATGACTCGCAAAAATGCTGTGTAATAATGAGTTACCTTTGTGTGCACCAGCACTTGGAAGTATTAAAATGTTATTTCCATTTCAATTTCTCTTGCCTGAAAAATAGCAGTCTCATTTTATATCCCGAACATTGGCGACGTGATCCTACATCTGCCACAACTGCAACAGAAACCATGCAACGGATAATGACTTGCTGTAACGAATACCCCTATGAAGTATGCCTTTGAACCCCAAGTGTACCCTGTAATTCTGCTACTGATATGACGCGGTACGTTGTTAAGATCTGCACCAGTTCTAGGATTGAACTATGACAATGCTTCAGTGATGATGCGTGTACACTTGCTGGTCTGGGACTGTTGCCTAGTCTAGTCTGTGTCACCGTGCTCTGTGTCTATGTCACCGTGCTCATATTACCCTCGTGGATGCGCTTGTGCTCTCTTGCATTGTGAGGCGCTCTGGATAAGGGCGTCCGCTAAATGAATGCGACGCAACGCAGTGCGATTCAGATGCATAATGGTCATTTATCAGGGCCTAAGTGCCAGCGCTCAGCTTCCCCTTCATCTGCACAGGGGCTTTGGAAGGTCTTAATGCGGGCAAGTCAACACCTCGTTCGCTGGGGACGGTGATCACAAAGCCGGGAGCTGAACAGGTCATTCGATGCTTATCTCCTCCGCGTGGCCTACTTTTCACTCCTAGCGCCTCCTCAAATAACCACCCTGGCTCTCCGTGACATGGTTCCCCCTCTCATCTGGGGGAGTTCCTGTGGCGTTGTAGAACCGCGCATGCGACGGCTTCAGACAGGCGTCCGCATGACGTACGGTAACACCGCGCAAACGTCTGCGAAACATTTCAGAACGCGTGCAGCGTAAATGACGGGAACAGCCCATTTGGCCTGCCTAGGCCCATCTTTTTCCTACAATTTGGAGTGATAGTATTCTATTCTATCCCGGTTCTAACTCACTGTACCAGCGCAACCAAGAAAGGGAAGGGAGGCGATGACCGTTGAAAAAGATGCAGAGGAAGCGATCGGCGAACGAGAGTGGCAGTGTAACCGGGTGTGCCGTGGCAGACTCACCAGTGCCAGTTTCCGTGTTGTATTTGGTGATGGGAGCGTCAGTACTCCCGCTGCCCCCGGTGCAGGTGATGTGGACGGCGAAGGCTGGGGGGGGTGGGGGACGCACCTGTCACGCCATCAATATTTCACAGTGGCGGCAGCGCGTGGCGAGGACCGCGATTCCCGACACCCCGCCAGGGGAGAGGCGGCGTCGCTACAGGAACTTTGGCACCTTAAGTCCGCGGGCCCAGCTGTGGCGCAGGTATGAATCCGGTGTCGCTGGACAGCGGGAGAGGCATGCCTTCAGTCCGACCTCACCCGTCTCATCTGTGCCGCTGCAACTATGGCAACGGCATAGTGGGAGGGATCGGTTTACCTGGGCGGCGGTCTCAGAGAACAGGGCGGTGCTTTTCCTGCGTAGCATCAGAGAATGATATTAGACACTGACTGGACCTTCCTGGTTTGAGTTCCACTTTTTTCTGGATAAATAATTAAGAGGAAACTAGGATAATTGCTATAAGACCAGCCTCAAAAACCAGGATCATGAAAACAGTCATTTCATATTATCAAAATTATTAAATGTAAATGTAATTATTATCTGTTTGCATAGTCTACTGTGGTACTGTTGAGTTGAAATATATGTGTATTAAGTGTTGAAAAGTTTTGACCCTTTTGTTTATATGTTTGCAACTATGTTTACTTAACATAGCTTAACTAGGACTTAAATTGTTCAGTGAACAGAATTGTGGGGAATTTTCTCAGAAATATAAATAAATAAATAACACTTTACTTGAACTATACACCATTAAGCCTAAATAAGCATAAGCATAATCATGACACAAAACCAGTCATATTAGCGTATTACAGCTTATGAGAAATGTTATAACATTGTCATAATGCATGCAAGAAATTTGACAAAACGGATGAAAAAGAACTGATCTCTGCATACCTTATGACAATGCTATGACATTTTTCATAAGCTGTAATACGCTATTATGACTGGTTAATAGTCAGATAGATGCCATTAAAAGGACTGAAGCCAGACAAGACTAAATAACGTACAAATAAAACAAAGAGAGAAGTTACAGAGATAATTACACTGTAATAAAACGTACAATTTACAATTCGTTTTTGGCAGAGGCTTTTGTCCAAAGTGGTCATTATCAGGAGTGCATTAACATGGCTAGAGATCACTGCTGGAGCGATCAAACAGTAAGCTACAGTATAATTATAATTAAGTTTGTGCCACAAACCCTGTAGTACAAAGGGGGAGAGAAAGGTTATTTATTTATTTTTTAAATTGAGGTGAAGCTGGAAAAGATGCATTTTCAGTCTTTTGTGGAAGAAGGCTAGAGATTCTGCCATCCTTACTGAGTGGGGAAGGTCATTCCACCACCTAGGGACAAGGGCAGAGAAGGAGGCAGGGCAGCGAGGAGCGGTTACTGGGTGTATGGAGAGATAGGACAGTCAGCTGGCCAGAGGAGGCTGATCGGAGAGACCTGGATAGGGTGTAGGGTGTGATCAGTGACTGAAGGTAGTAGGGAGCAGTACCCCTCGTGGCGCAGCACTAATGACTTGAGTTGAATGCTGAATTGAGCTAACAAAGAGTGTTGAGGAGTGGAGCGACGTGTGTGAATTTGGGCCAAACTCCTGATTAAAACCATGAAGTGGTGTTCATGGTCACTCATCAATAAATCAATGAAATAAATACAGTTAAATGCATTTGTGCGTGAAATAGTGTGCACGGCTCTCTTTGTTAATGTAATGAACTCACTAATTGCCCTGCACCTTGTCACTGGATACGTGTCCACCCTCAGTGTGTCTCACCACCCAGCTCTCCACAGAGGTTCACCTTCCCCAAACATCACCGATGTCAACAATGCATAAAACATACAAACTTAATAAAGTGGCCTCTTCAAACTATATGAAAAAACAGGGAGATGCATGTGCGCGTGTGTGAAATCAGCCTCCGTAATCGGCAATCAGGCAACGATCAATCAGAAAGATGGATCTTGGGAAGATCGTGTCGCCACCCGGATGGAGGAAAGGTCAGCAGACTGCAGAGGCAGGAGGAGATGCCCCGTTGCCGATAAGCCGCACGATTTCTCCTGCATTCTCTCCCGCTGACCGCATTGGAGTGATGCTTGTCACCCACTTCACAATGTAGGCTACATAGCACAATTCTGGCTAGTTGTATGTAAATTCTCAGGTCTAACTTAAGTGAATAAGAAGTATCGAGGTTTAACTAACTTTGTCTTTGTAATGCACTCTAGCTGTAGCTCCTACAGCAGTTCATTAGAAGAGATAATAACGGTGTGGCGCGGTGTGGCAGATTTCAGCTTTTAATCGATAGCCGTCGATGTCACAAAACAACCTGTGATGCAGCAGCAATCCAGCGAACATGCTCACTTAAATACAACATAAGAGTAGGCAATTAGTCACTCATAAGGGCGCTGAGTTATTGTGGTTGTTAACAACTTGTTACTATATTTTACAACATGGTACCTGTAAGAAGCTGAATATATTAAAACTCAGAACTGCATAGCAATTCATTTTAGCCTTCCATTTATTAACTCTATTTCTGTGTGTGTGTATGTAAGAGAGAGAGAGAGAAATACTCTTCTTTCCTCTAGGGAGTTATTGAAGAAATGCAGTATGCTTTCAAATGCTAATAATAAGAATAAGAATAACATTTTTTACATTTTGTCTTCCCAAAAGGGTAAAAATGAGAGTTGGGTAATCATTAAATCCTCCTGCAAAAGCACAGATTGTGGTTATTTGTCATTAGTTGATTATGACCCAGACTCTTCAGTGGGAAACAATCAGTTTTGTCTCAAAAGAGTATGTTGGGCCGCGGCTCCTTAGATTGAAGTTGTGCCCTCTAGCTCCCTCTAGCTGCCTCATCAGGCCACAGCAGTTTACTGGTTCTCCTCAGTGAGAAGGGGCATGTCTCCTTCCATCGGCGCCAGCTCTCTTGGAAGTGCGAAGCGTGGCGAAATGGTCAGCGGCTCACGGAAGAGTGCTTCAGAGGACGACAGACGCTCTTCAGCCGCAGGGCCGTCTGCGTTTGGTGAGGACGGGAAACCTTCACGGCCGAATCATTCACCGCTGTCCGTCCCCAGGGTACAGTTTGCTGCCACCCAATAGAAAAACAATGGACATTAACAGCTCCTTCCAACACATGCGATGTCCAAGGGTGGTGGCTAATTCAATCGGTTCAATCATAACAGTCACTTCATTCACGGCCTCTGGTTTATTGCGGCTGCTCAGATTTACGGCCGCGCGCCTGGTTTCATAAATGATATCTCATAAATAAGAGGGAACAGTCGTGTGTCCTGCGGTAGTTTATCTCCATTCTGCCATCCACACCTCTCGAGCAGCGCATGATAGCAATGTTTTAGCAGGCTGTCAGTTAGAGAGACCCTATACAGTATGCCAGTGCTATGCATATAAATATAGACGACAGATCAATACACTGTATCTCTGCAGCGCTGAGGCGGACACAGGCACTCTTATGACATCACTCAGTTTGAGCTGCAGATCGATAATCTATGGACTAGGCAAGCCACGATCCTGCAGGTTAGATATTTAAAACTGCATAATAAATGTACTGTTATCCTAGCTGCATTTCAGTACATCAGATACATTTTGCTGTCGGTTTCAAGGGAATCTTTCACCTCTTTGGGCACATGAATCTGTCATTATTGAGTTCTCAACTGAATTACTTAGTTGAGAAGTTTAGAAATGGTGATGTAATATCTGGCAGCCCATGCACTGGAGTCAGAGTGTTGGTTTATCTGGCAACCCGTGCACAATGAGAGCCGCAATCAGACGTCCAGACAGCCAGTGCTTATGGAGCTCATGGAGACACGCTATATTAATACACCAATCACTCTGAGGACATTAGAACTCGGGAGGTGTTTTGTGCATAAGCAACAGCTGAAATGTTTTCACTTCTCAAGTGAAAACCTTAACGAAAAAAAGAAAAAAGGAGCATTGTTATTTTTAATCTGTGTACTTGTGTTGCACTGCAAATACTCTTCCCTCAGAAAACGGGTCAATATCGGCTCGAACGGGGCGGCCCGTCTCTCGGTTCAGGTCATTCGGAGAGGGAGAGAATAGAGAGAGGAAGAGAATGGACAGAAGGTCATTTGGGAGAGGCGGGCGATGAGGCGATGATAAAGTTGATGAGCTATTATCATTGGCTGCTTATCTGCACTTCACTTAAACATATGTATACAGCGAAGGCGTTTAATCATCCTCCTCTTGAATGTTGCCCTGTCTTTGACAGGGTTATGGAAACACGGCCAAGAGCCCCAAGGTCAACGCCAGACTAGTCAGCTGCTTCATTTTAAAGGATGTCTTTTTGCTTGCGATGTGGAATGCCTTCCTAAATTTCTGGGCTCGCTAAGTTCACTTTGGAAATGAGTATTTACTTTTGTTCAATGTCATGCAATTATAACAGATGGTTTACAGTTTAACAGACAGACAGGCCATGTGTAAGAGCATTATAATTCCTAAACTTCAACATTTTGGAAAATAAGGGAGACTGTCTTCCAGACTTTGTGGCACAGACTGTCATTGTTAGATCGAAACTGGTCTGTGTCATTTGTTTATTTGTATTTTATTGGAAAGACTTCATGTGAATTCTCATTCAATCTGTCTATTGCCCTGTGTTCTAATCTGTAGTACCTGTGTGCTGTTCTATTCTGTAGTCCATGTGCATGTGAACTATTCTTTTCTGTAGCCCCTGTATTATATTTCTATTTTAGTTTTGCAGAAATGACCACCACCATCTGCCACCTGTCAATCACAGATTACCTGGAGAACCCTCAGCAGAATACCCCCCCCCCCCCACACACACAAGGCATGCAAAGCCTTTGGGAAAATTAGGGGTACAGTTCTTTCCATACTAATGTGATGCAAATCTAGCATGTTACATGCTATAGTAATTCGGACACAATCACAATGATAACATATTTTGATGCTAATGCATGATATTAGCTCGGATAAACACATGCGCAAGTATTATGCATTGGACACACAGCACCAATGCAACCAATATTCCAGGAGTTCATTGAAACAAAGTCAACGGTGGGGAATTTGAGCAAAGCGATGTTCACCTTTGTCAAATCGTTTTTCAACGGGCTGTTACTGTTTGAACACGCCTGAACGTGTGTTGACAGACGCTCCCATGCCCCAAACCCAAGTCTTCCGTCTGCGCTGAATGAATCAGGGACACCGAGCGGTAGTTAGCCGTTCACATCATCCCGATCCCCACAAAGCAAAACTGCTGCCAACAGAATTATCATAATATGAGAAAGCGCCTGCAACCAGAGAGAGCCGAGCTGGCAGAATACACGCCCGATAATGACTTTTAAATAGTCGTTTCCCCGCCCGTGTTTTTATTATGCCAAACAAGATTAATGATCCTTTTTATAAAGAGAAAGTAATTTCTTCTCCAAAGCGCCCAACTTCAGCCGCGACTGAAAACGGCGATGTAAACTCTGCCAAAACGGTAATCTTCCCTCTGACAGATTACAGACCCAGTCCGTCTCATTGTGGGAGGATATCTTTAATGGTGTAAAATATGGACGGCATGTGGACTGTAAGACTCCAAACATATGCGCATTGTCAATAGCAACAGCTGCTTCGTTGCAATTTGTTTCATCGCTGGGACCCTGCCCCTAGATGGCAATGCTATCAAACACTTTACTAAACACAGATATCCAGCCATTAACAGCCTCCGCTCGCTCGTCCAAGACACACAAGACAGCCATTAAAAACAGCTAAGGGAATCGATCTTCCGTATTGATTTTGAGGTAAATGTTGAGGGTTTTTGTTTGTAAGATTGCCCATACAATTAGAGCGCATAAAAAATGTTGCCATATAACAAAATAGAAAAAGTTCATTTTCACGTTCATTCAGAAAGGTCTGTTCATTGTTGTTTTGGATTCAAATATGTTTTGTTTCTGAAATTCTCAATTTTGTCTCGTGTTCTGGACATTCCTTAGGTCATTTTAAACGGTGTTCATCATCTAAATCCAGCTAAATAGTCAATGCAGTGTCATGTTAATTTGAAACCTCCAAATGTTTCGAGGCTTAGTTACTAATATTATAGAACATTATATATAACATTAATACAACCAAGGTGTAAAAAACAGAATACTGAATAAGTGTCCATATGGTGAAATGCTGTTTCTGTTAAATAAATGCTGTTTCATTCTGTTTGATTTCCAATGTTCTGAGCACAAAGGGAGAAGTAGTAATCATTTAGAGAAAAATAAATAACAAAAGTTTATTGAGTTACAAATCGTATTCACCATCGGGAGTACATAAAACACAGTTTGTTTGAAAAGGAAAAGGCATTGTGCAGCGTTTATAAATGTACAATTGCTTTTTTTCCGAGGATCCTCATCAATGTCAGAGTCATTGCCAATTTACATGTTCCATATAAATAATGAATGTTAATACCGCGCTCGCCGTATTTGTAGTACATTGACTCCCAACCGCCGAACTCTCTTTGTTCATGACAATCACATAATGCGCGTCGTAATTGGGGGCGAGAGGAAACCTGTTCATTCGTACATCAAAGAGATGTGCCAGAACGCAATTCTTTATTCATTACTTCTAAGGCATGTTTCCATGACAGGAAGGACCCCTTTTTCCTCCCCTGAACGCCTTAATGCGAGTCTCTGTGGCCTCGTCAGCTGTCCGCCCGCGCGTGCCGTTTGACTGGAGAACAGAGAGCGCGCGCCGGGACAGCGGGCGAATTTAATTTAACATAACCGCGTGTTTTTGTCACAGGAATTATGCTGATCAGATGAAAGGCCAGGCTCTTGACCCTTAAAAGGTGCACAGCTAACTCAAAAGTAGGCCCGCTGAAGGTTTTATACTTTTATTAACTGTCCACCGTTACATTTTTAGGGACATTTATTTTGTATTATTGGTTAAGGAACTTTGCAACGTTAAGGTTGCAGGTTCAATCCCCAGGTGGGGCACTGCCGTTGTACCAGCAAGGTAAACAAATGGTAAAATTCTATAAATGGATTGTAAAGAAAATCACAACTATTCCTAAATGCCTGTAATGGAAAAAACATTAACAAATTAACATTCTTGTTTTCTGATGTAAAAAATGCTACTGACATACATACATACTCAACAGCATAGCTACTCTGAAATGATGCACCAAATGCAACCAAAGCCCCCCAAAAAAGTATTTCATTTTCTCAAATGTCTATATAAATTGACATTTAGTATAAATAAGTGTAACTGTTTTTAAGACCCCATTCTTTCCCATTGATCAACCATACATCCTAGAAAACAGAACATATGGATATTGTACTATAGTAAATGTTAGGGTTAAGGATATTCTGGGTTGTCATAGTTAACTTTAGTGGTGCTGCACATACACTCGTTGTTAGTCTAGTGTTGTTAGTTCTATGTCTATGTCTATGTCTACAGGTCTATGTCACTGTCACTCATATAACTCAAGTGCAAGTGCAAGTGGATGCACTTATGTTTGTTCTGGATAAGAGCGTCTGCTGAATTAATGCAATGTAATGTAAATGTTCCCACTGTGGTTTCAGAACCACGGAGAGCTCCACACATGTACCCCACTGTTACGAGGTGTATATTTGCTTGTGGATTCCTGGTTGCTCATTTGTTCAATGTGACACAATGCACCCGCCATCTTTGAACCTGGAACTCACCTTATGACTAAACAGACCCTGGTTCTATTTTAAGCCAAAAACAAACATGCACTAGCCACTAGCCAGACTAGGAAAGGATTTCATTAGAGGAGTGTATTTGAGATGTGATCTCGTGTGTATTGCAGGCGTAAACATGTCTTCTTTCATCGAGTCATGCATGGCTCAAAAATAATTGGAGTATTAACCATGGTGCCCAGGTCAAATTCCCTCCAAAAACCTGGCTTTCCTATGTTCTGTGTGGCTCAGTAGGTAGAGCATGGTGTTGACAAAGCTTAGGTTGTGGGTTCGATTCCCATTGGGGACCACATATACTGAAAAATTTATGCATTCTCTTTGTAAGTCTGTTAAATGGCATATATTATATTATATTATATTATTATTATATTATATTATCTGGCTGCCTAATCATCATCCCCACTATATCTGACTGGCAACACAATCCCTTGCACTCTCTACACACTCCGCAGGCCATCACTGCAAATGAGAATTGAGTTCTCAGCTGACCAACCTTGTTAGATGGAAGTAAAAAAAACCTAGCCTACTGGATGAGGCCCTCAAATCCAGACAAAGGGAATTTCAGTCAGGACCATAACAACTGGTTCCAATCAGAGTTTGACATTAGCATTGGCAGAACTAGGAAGTTTATGATGAAAATAACCTACACCTATGGTGAAATATGCTGGCGGATCTTTGACGTTATGAGGTTGTTTTTCATGTACTGACCCTCTTATTAAGGTCAATGGAGTCATGAACTCGACCAAGTACCAATATATTTTGGCCAAAAACCTGGTTCCCTCTGCCAGGAAGCTGAAAATTGGGCGCAAATGGATCTTTCAGCAAAACAATGAACCCAGGCATACCTGAAAATCAACTAAGAAATGGCTAACAGATGACAAAATTACAGTTTTGCAATGACCATCTCAGTCTCCAGACTTGTGGAGTCTGAACAAATGTGTGGTTTGAACTGAAGAGGGCAGTCCACAAGTGCAGACCAAAGGATCTGAAAGATCTTGAAATTCTGTAAGAAGGAATGATCAAAAGTAATATGTTCACCACATCTCATAAAGACACTGTAGAAGATGACCCATTTATCCGGTTTTCTCAAACATAAACCCATCCAGATTATTTAACCAGGTTAGGTCAACTGAAGGCATAAATATCAGTCAAATTCTGAGGTCTTTTTTGCAACAATCCTGTTAAGTGTCCATCTATCCTTTTTGTTGACCTGGGTTCCTCTTTCCTGATGCAATTTTTCAAATGCCGTCATGATGTTTTAAAGATAAGTGGGGTCCATGTGATCTTTAGATATTAGGATGTTTTTCTTTACAGGTTGTCAATGCCTCAGGAGCTTGGTTTATCATAGATATAGTACTCATCTTTAGATTAGGGATGGGTGGGACCTTAATGTTTTCCCTGTTCCTTGACCATTAAATCATTTTCCCTAACACACCAACAATTCAGGCATCAAAAACGACAATCTGTTAGATATCTCATGTTGCTTTAGAAACTTATTTAAGTGTGATTTTAAAATTTTTTATCACTTTAGCATTAATATGAAACACTTGTGTTGTTTGAGTCTGATGAGGCTTGCACTTGAGGAATGATGCATTTGTGTTGTTTGCTTTACTTGAAGATTGTTGAAGATTGTCAAGTGGTTGTTTATCTACTCAAGCTGAATGCACTTTCTGTAAGTCGCTTTGGATAAAAGCATCGGCTAAAATGATTGTAATTGAATGTAATGAGTCCTTTTTCATTTGGTGTTTCCATTATTTTGTCTACCCCCTGTATATATGCATATAGATAATTTATTATACAATTACATTCAAATAAAAATAAAAACGCAAACATGTATGCTTTTTATTCATACATGCAGAAATCTGTCCGTGCTCTCCCATGATGTGGGTGGGGGGTGGGGGGGGCTTTACACACCTTTAATCTATTCCATTGTGCCTCCGTAGGGCTGACTGGGGGCCATGCTGGGGGGGCTTTACCATCTCAGTAACATATGGTGAAAGAGAGATGCTGCAGGGTACTTACAAACCCCAGGGTATAATGTCCACACACACTCTTATAACCCTATATCTGCAGTCAATGTTTAATCCATCCACTGTAAGTCAATGTCACTTTTTCAGAATTTGATTCAATTTTTTAAATCAGCCTTTGTTATGAATTTTTGGGGGGAGTACAGCAATGACTTGGACTTGAAATGGGCATAGGCCTACACTAAATTGAAAGTGCATAATGTTTCAAATGAAGCAATTCTGCATTACATTTAATGCCATTTTTATAACAATAAAGGGTAATACAATAATAAACTAGGTAATAGTTTGATCACATTCCTGTGGTAGGCTACTTAACTAATACAAAATCAGATGTGGATAATCCAGCAAACACAACGTATATAATGAGAAGAAGAGAGCTGCAATGGGCATTGCATTTTGCACTGCACAGCTCCCATTAAGCACACTTCTCAGAGAGAACTTGGATGAACCCATCGGCGATCAAACTTTGCAAAGGGAAGACACCAAAGCCTTCCCTAAGCTTTCTTCCCTTACAGGTGTTTGTCCTTTAAATTAATGGGTTTATCAGCACCCATTTAATTAAACGGGCATGACTACCCTCTCAGAACCAGGCTCTTATCTTTCCCACTCTTCTCCAAATGTGCTCTCTGTGTCTGTGGCAAGAAACGGTCCAGCAAGCCCCCTCTCCATTATGTTTATGAAGTAACCATATTCTTAATTACAAACTAACAGATTGTAAACACGCTGATGTTGTTTCACTCTTCCTTTTCCGTGGGTCCTTTTTTTTAAACAATGTCCTTCATGTTAGACCGGTTACAGACGGCAGGAGGACGCCATTAGTTCCATGGTTAAACTGTAATTTAACGCCATTAGAAAGGCAGGAGCAATTTTTATTGCCTAGTAAATTTTAGCGTTGAAATATTTGGACCATATGGCTCAATTTGTGTAATAACCTTAATTTCTTGCACCCTTCAGGTCCTCCTGCCGCTCCGACCGGGAGCAGGGTTTCCGCGGGAGCGGCAGACGCGTCTGTGAGCCGCGTGAGCCGGGATTAATAAGGTGTCACGTTCTGTTTCCGTGCGGGCGTCAGAGCAGCGGCCAGATGGTATCTCCGCAAATGACTGTCAGGGGTCCCGATCTAATCAATAGAATGTATGAAAACATCTCCCCTCGCGGGGACGCGGCGCAACATCTGGAAAGATCGGGAGGAGGAATAGAGAGAGAGCGGGAGGGTGCGGACGGAAAACTGCGACGACGAATGCTTGATTTTTACCAATTAAATCGGTTCCGCACTAATTTCACGTGCGCCCGGTGCTCTGTTCCCGGTGCGCCCGGTGGGCCCGGTGCGTTGAGACAGCCATAATCACATGTGCCGGCACAGAGCGTCCCCGCAATGGGCTTAATAGTGATGAAATACTCATTTGGGATAAAGCAAGATATTCCCCTCCCCCTCCCTCCAGTGCCGTCTACGGGACTCCTTCGATTCAGCGTTGTGTTACTAAATATTACTGATGAGTGTTTCAGAACCATTCTGCCATCTGCTGCTAGGGTTTCTGTCATATTTCAGACGTGCATATGGTGCACAGTTGTACACTCGCGAGAGAGCCTATGGTTCTCATCCACATGTCGGGAGCAGAGATAGTTTTTTTAAATAATAATTATTTTGTCATTTACTGCCGACAGATTTATTAAACTAAACAGAGAACGTTTTCCTGTTTTTCATGAGCATATCTACATTAGCGTGTGCTGTTTTCTTCCTAATAAATTAGATTTGATCAAGCTGGTAACTTCATATTATTCATATTGTGTTCTCACTAGACATGTTTTCCCACAAAGACTTATCTGCTATAAAGCCTGGGAGAGAGTTTACAGAAATTGATTAATTCTGAAAAAAAGAGAAGTAAACTCACAAGACAGGTTCAGTATCCACATAATTCATTGATATTGAATGGGGCCTAAACGTCCGGGGCCAAGAAACACTGACTAACAAGGAGGCCTTTAAGTGACTTTGTGTTTATTGATAACATTTTACAACAGCGCGTTCTACTTTAGCATGGAATTCTCGTTCAATCCCTCACACCCTTTCATTGTGTCCTAATTTATCATCCTCTGAAGAGCCGTTTCCACACGAGTCCAATAGCTCTTTAAAAGTCCTTCTTAAAACCATTGGATTGGATGGCCATTTGTCTTCTGTACAAACGGGTGAAGTCTGCCAGGAAGGATCAAGTTGTGCTGTCAGAACAGTTGGCTACTGTTAACATCAATCATAAGCCAATCCCAACGGCTGATTGTTGGCCACCTGACAAGGCATCTGAAATATCAGAAAGAGACAATCTTAATGCACCAGGAGCTACGCATAATACATTTTGTCTAGAAAATGCCACCCCTCCCAAAAAAGAAACAGGTATAAAATTGCTCCCAGGGTGTTGGAATCCATTGGCCGCTGACACAGAATTGTGACAGTTGAAAATATAAAATGTCCAGGTGTCCATCAGACAGAGCACAGGGAGAGTGCCAGAGGGATAGAGGGACAGAATCAGGGAGAATGGTACAGTCTGGAGATTTTAAAATGAGGGCCGTAAAAAAGCATGTGACGCCACAACATTCTCTGCTCCAAATACAGCTAGACCACCCAGGAGGGCCCCTCCAAACGCAGAATTTTGATTGTGATCATTCAATATAATCCATTACGGCCAGCTAATCCATAATTTATTTTTGACCAATTTTGAATCTTCTGATGGTGGTAATTTATGCTCTCCCTGGCACACAGCATGTTGACTACTAGGATTTATACCAATAGTTTGGTAAAACTGGTTCACTGACCAGTGATCACTGTGTCAAAGAGTATCTTTGCCCCTCTCCCACAGTATATGAATATTGTCTTAAATATTATATTATTATATATATATAATGTCTATTTTCCAAGAATATTGTCTTGAAAAATAAATCTGGACTTATGCCCTTCATGCTGATTGGTTGACGTCCGGCCACAGTGAGACGCCAAGGGTATGAGTTACCAGGCTGTTAATACACTCTGTAACACCGTCCCCAGAAACAAAACTGGAATAATAGAATTGACAGCCTCAAATAAAAATCCAATATGCAATAATGCAAGTGCATTGTAGAAACAACAACCTTGTACTGGATTCAATTCATACTTGTCCTTAACATACAAATAAATGCAAACGTTTGTTTTTTTCCTCGCAAAACTGTTTTGCGAGCTAATTTCGATGATTGCTGAACTTGACAAACTATGTTTGTGAAGAAAAAAACCGAAGACTTGCATTTATTTGTAGGTCAAAGTTTGATTGAGTACATTATGTTTTAAGTGGAATTACTGTAATGGTGAGCAAAAGACAAAACAATATGGAACATTTAAAACAATAAATGGTTAGAGTGGATTCCCTTTAGATATCATATTTTCACCAATGGACAGGTTATTGTTTTGGTAAAGATTCAATAAAGAATTTGAATGACTAAATAGTGGTATAAATCATTAAGAAATGATTTGCATATGCAGGAAGTCAATAAGTATAAAACCTTACATTCAAAGTCACAATGTACAATCAGAACATTTCCCAAATTAAAGTTTTCATATGGTGTTTTGAACTTTTGGGAGATATCATAGAAAGATTTTCACATTCCCACCAGAAATATAATATATGCACAGATAAGACTACTAAAGTAATGTGTACCTTTCTTTAACCCCCCAACAACCGAAGGCCCAATTTCAGCGGCTTGGCCAATACAGGTTCTTCATCTTTGACTGCAGTGCAAATTTCACAGAATATAAACTGCCCAAAATTAAAATGGCAAAATATTTGATAAAATTAAAAAACGTCCCAGGATTTTTATTGTTGTTGAAAAATGAGTCCCTGAAAATCACACTAGGACAAAGAATAAATCAGCTGGGGCTGTAATCAGGTCAGGGTCATAATTCAGAGTACTGGGGGGGATGATTAATTATCAGCTGATTAACAGTAACTACCTGGTGTCATGTGCTCTCCACCTCCCGGGCGTGTGGAGGTGGAGAAACTGAAAGGACGGCCAAGACAGTCCAGCGGTAACCGCAGATGATTTCACAAGAAGTAAGGAGCTGGTAAAACATTTTGTGGGACGACGATCCGGCTAGAACGATACATTTCGGAAACTTTTCTCTGTGTCGCAGAAAGGCTGAGGTGAATAACAACATTGTTGCAACATTTTTACAAGGTTACAACTCTCCGGCTGTGTTGTAAATAGGTCCAGATTCGCAGGATGTGCAAGGATTGAAAGTAAAGGCATGGTTTTCCCAGGCATGTTGGAACTCCTGAAACTGCAGATGCTTTAAGGCTAACCCACAAAACTCAGTGGTCCCACTTTTGTCGCACTTCATGCGTACATGCTAAATACGGGCGCACCAATTTACAAAGCATAGACAGGCAGTTTATAGTACAAGATGGTGGTTTTAAGTGCACAAACCCTTAGCCCTGTCATATAATGGCCCATACACTGTCCAAGTCAGGCCCTGTGAAGGTTTTTGAATATGGGCCCTAAAGTCCTAGAAACTTCTGCAATCCATCCCATGGTTCCTTGACCTACTGTGGATGCATAATTAAATATCTGGCCAGAATATTGTGGGCTTTCTTTTCTTCCATTCTAGTTCCCTCCCTTCGGTATCAGGTGTTACACACTGAGGCTACTCAAACATTAACAATATAATTAGAAAATGTAATGGTGTATAATGCTGACAAGCCACTCACAGTGCCCATGAGAGAATCCTTCTCTCCATCAAGATAATTACTCCGAGGTTCAAATGATTGCTCCATCAATGTTAATGGGCTTTGAACTTCAATAGACTGGTCACTTTCCAATAATCTGCCCTTACCTCTTGTGCTAATGTTATCCTCATTCTATTTATTAGGTTATGACAGAACACTTAGAGTGGCCACTTGTCCAGAACAAGTAGCTGCATTTTCATCACAGTAGACACTGACCTGTGAGGTTGATTGATGTATGTGTGTGTACGCGCCTGTGTGCGTGATTTTATATGTGTTTGTGCATGCACATTGTGTGTGTGTGTGTGTTTGGGTATATGTGTGTGTGTGTGTGTGTGTGTATGATTTTATGTGTTTGTGCATGCACATTGTGTGTGTGTGTGTGTTTGTGTTTGGGTGCATGTGTGTGTGTGTGTGTGTGTGTGTGTGTGTGACCATGTTTGTGCTGCTCAACATAAATTAAATATGCCCAATCATGTTAAATTTACAGCGTAAGCTTGCGTTGTTTGTCGGCCGTATAGATGTGAAAACGCACATGGAGGATGCGGCGCTGAAGGACCTTGGGCTCATTGGAATGTGCTGACCTTTTCAGCCAAGCAAGCATTTTAGCAACGGTCCTCCCGAGTCCCTGCTTTTATACAGTCCACTGGCACAAGTGCATTCACTGCAAAAGGCTGGGCACAGTCGCGTGTGTCCGCAGCAGTCCGGACCGGAACAAAGAGAGAAGTGTCTGCACCTAGCAGACGCGTGCATTTCACCTCGGACACAAATATAGTTCTGTTTTCATGGTTCTCATATTGAATTATTTTGTGATGGATATGTGTGCACAATTGAATAATATAATATAATAATATATACCATTTAGCAAATGCTTTTATCCAAAGCGACTTACAGTAACGAATGCACACATTTCAGTATATGTGGCCCCAATGGGAATCAAACCCACAACCTAAGCATTGTCAGTGCCACACTCTACATACTGAGGCACACAGAACCACTGTGTGGTGTGAATCAAACTTTTCACTTTATAAGGTAATGTTGTGACAGAACAGGATTCTTAGTTTAAATGGCTTTACTGACTTCACTGAATAAACAAACAAATATATTCCAACAAAAATGTTGCAGAAATTGTGTTTCTTGTGTATCCCACAAGAAGGTTGGAACCAGAGTAGTGTGTTGTGCAAACTGAAATGTATATTTTTCCACTTGGGAAGAGAGTATAATTGTACAAATATTCAAACATACCCTTAAGTGCCACACTTTCTGTGTGTTTCTAGATGTTCTCTCCTACCACGTACAACCACAAAGACTCTCTCTGTCCTGCATTTCAGAGGCAGGAACAAGGCTCTCTCAATCTGGGGTGGCGGTGTAGCATAATGGATCATTAACTGGGCTTGTAACTTGTAACTTAGAGGTGGCAGGTTCGATTCCCAGGTTTGAGCACCGCTATCGGGCAAGGACCTTAACCTAAAATTGCTTCAGTAAATATTCAGCTGTAATTTAAGGCATGAAGGTTAAACAAGGCACGGTCATTGTTGGTAGCTTCGATCCATTTCCCAGAGTTAAAAGGCTAATATGAATAGCATTTGGTTGGGTGCATTGTTGTAGGGATAAACGCATACAGTGAATGTAAGAGACGCTATAAGTGTAAGATGTAAATGTAAGAGGCTTGAATGCCTATTTAAATGTAAACCGGAGGCTTGCAGAGTGTTGGATTGTGTGCCGAGCTGGTAGGTTGGATTTTGGGGCAGTTTGATGTGTATTAGGGAGGAGTGAGGGTTCGCAGCAGGGGGGGCGTAGGGTCTTCTGCCTCTCTGCCAGGAGGGAGGAGGGAGGAAGGGAGGCCCTGGGCACTGGGGGGGTTGTTCCGTGGCCCGCAGGCCTGTCCCCCGGCTAACATATGGCACCACGCCCGCTTCACAGCTACGGCTGCCCTCACAAGGGCACGGGACACTGCCAGCTGCAGCGCACAGGGACACACTCCTACTTTCTATTTCCAGAGGTAGGGGATATAAGCCAGGATCTGTACCAGAACCACTGTGAAGTCAAGAGTAGTTTACATGGAAAACTTTTTGTTTTTGCCCCAAGGCCCCCAAAAATGACCACTATATGGCTAAGGATCCCCACCTCAATAAAACTGTGAACCTTTGACACCTTTGTCCAGCAACCACCACTGCCTGCAACACACTGGCAATTAACAAGCTAGTATATGGTCTAAATCATGATGTTATTGAACTGTGGATCTGCATATAAGACTATTGTATAAGCTATTTCAAACAATAAAAAATGTATTTAATAATATATTCAATTTAATAGCAATTGTATTTAAAGTAATTAATAATCACAATCACAATATTACCCGGGATGTGTAAACAAGACAATGTTTATTTTATGATATGTCATGTGCTTATCATATACCAATGTTTATTTTTATTGTGTAATTTATATAATAGGGAGAAATGGAAAACATTTTTTTAAATGTTTGCTCACTACCCCATGGTACTGTTTCATAGTCTCCCAGGGGTCCCCCATTATTGATCTTCTTGGCAGACCCCCTTTTCCAGGTCGATTTGCCTATCTTACATTTAACATGTTAACCATTTATGCAGATGAATATTATAGTATATATATATGTGCTATCCTTATATGATTTTGTATATGTAAGCATCATTGAGTAGGCTAGTTCTAGGTAGGCTGGTGTAGCAGTACTAAATATGTTATATAGTAATAAGATATATTCGCTTGCTGGTGAATGTTCCATTACTGGAAGTCCTTACCATCGCAGGTTTTTATGTTCCCTGCAACTTTTGCTGGCGACAGGAACGCCTTAGCCAAACCAGCGAGCAATGCAGAGAGAGTGTTCTCCCTCAGGATTTAGAGTGTCTGGCTACACCCCCAGGCTCCGCCTCCAGGAAGCCCCAGACTTTTTTCCTCCTGAAGGGCTGCTGAATGTCAAAGTGGATGAACGCGCAAAGGGAGCTCTTCCTACGTGCCGATTGGTCACCTGGGGAGACGTAGCATGTGAACACCACCTGTGGCGCACATAAACCTAAATTCTATAATCTGGCTCATTCCTACATTATGCCTTTACGAAACCTTCCATTTTAATCTCTTACAAAAATGTATACGTCTTTATATAAATGTATACATATCATCGGCATCACAAAAAAAAACTTGGTGTCCCCAAAATGCCCTCCCTTCCTGGCCAATTACTGTATGACCAATTATGCACTACCCTGTGGGGCTCTCAGAAACAGTACTAACATGATCAGTATTCAATTCCAGACTTAAGTTTACAGTATTTAGGAGTATTTATCTTTTTAAAGATTATTTATAATCTTTTATGGTTCCCAGTTTTCAGACAAAATATATTTCTTAAAATGGCAACAAAGAGGGGGGGAAATCATTTTGTTAGGGAGGCAAGAAAGTGACACAAAACATGCTTTACTTGATAGTAAAACACTAAGACATTTTTAAGTTAGTTTTACAATGAAAATGTAACCAATGAGGTCTGTGTCCGTGCAGCAGACTGCGTGTGTCACCTGTTTCTGTCCCAGGTCCTCGGCACACTATCATGGCATGCGTGCTCTGGGAAAGAAATGGCCGCCGCGTGACACTGGAACAACCTCTCCCGCTCAGCGGCGGGGAATGGGAAGGTGGCAGGATGAGGGAGCGGCTAATTGAAAAGATATCAGCAGTGTAATCCTTCAGTGGGAAGAATATGAGCGTGGGAACACAGCCTGGGCCCCTGCAGAGTTTGCACACCGCCCTCAACTCCCAGAGAGAGGCTGCTGTAGCTTTGACTCACTTTCACTTGAAGTCCAACCAGCAAGTACGTATATTATTCTCAAAAATGTTTTCAAACATATGCACGCATTTATATATATGATAGATAGATAAAATAGATATTTATATACATATAAATTATATTATAATATGTATATTTTATTTATATATATACACTACTGTTCAAAAGTTTTAGAACACCCCCATTTTGTACAGAAATTTAAGCAGTTGAATAACTGTTAGTGAATAACCTGAAATGGTACAAAAGTAAGCGGTAAACTGCCAGAGGTTAAAACATTTTTTCCGGTTACCAAAAGCTGAAAAATAATGTACATTTCAGAGTTATAAAAAAAGGACCTTTTCAGGGAACAAGTAATGGGTTAACATGGGTTAACAGTCACTCTGTGCAAGTCACCGACTTTTTCTTTCTTCTTTTCACAGTTGAAACTGAGACTGCCTTACTTCGACTAGTGTTAAGCTGTGCTTGAAGCTGTTGTACTGTGAGCCACCTATCCCGCAAGCTGTTGACTCTCAGAAACTTGTCTTCTGATTTTGTTGTCTGATTCTTCCTGTCAGAGTTTCCTCCAGTTTCCAAGTGCCTTTTGATGGTGTAGGAAACTACTCACTGCCAAAAAATCTCCATTATTTTTCAGTTTTTGGTAACCTAAACCTTTTTTTCTAATTTTACCTTCCAAAAATTTCAGGTTATTCACTGGACTTCAACTGCTTAAATTTTAAAAATGGAAAATGGGGGTGTTCTAAAACTTTTGACCGGTAGTGTATATACATACATAGTATAGTAGTGTATAGTATACATACTATATACATATGTCATTTTTATAAACCCTTCCATTTTAAACTCTCACAAAAAAACAAAAAATATGAATTTATATAAATGTATACATATATCTGCATCACCAAACAAACACATATCTCCAAAAAGACTACTTTATAGGAAAAAAAATGTTACTTATTATATTACATTACACGAGACACGCATTGCAAAGCATCAGCAGACAGCAGTATGTAGTATAAATATACTACCCACAGAGCACTTTCTGTGTATAACTTATATTTCTTATTTCGTTTTTATGTATTCTCATATTCAAGCCAGTGCAAAGGTGCAAAAAGAGCAATGCTTGCTGTTTGTACTGATCTGCATACCATTGGGCATATACAATGCACTGACTTCGTAAATGTGTGGTCAATTTGTTTGCAATCACAAATGTCATGAGTGACAGACTCACAATGATTATTACAGAATCACTGCATCCGTTGTTAAACCAAACGTTTTTGGGGGGGCAGTGAATCCTCCGATGGGCCTCCATTAGAGTGACACCTGGATTTGACCTGTGCAGAACAATCGGTAGCAGTGCAGTGGTGCGGCATGGCAACGCCAACAGCGTGTCCAGACGATGATCACAGTTTATAAGCCTGGCACATTTAGTTGAGGTAGTCATTTGGAGGCCATTCACGAACCGCTATTTTAAATGTTGCTCGATGGGGGTGGTAATGTATGCAGGAATATGGCTCTTTGGGAATAAAGCCAGATGTCCAAGATATCATGGGCTATGCAAAATTCCCCCCTGGCAAAATAGATGGAATTAATATAATTAACATCTGCATTATAAAATAAACATCTGCAAATACACTGAGTATTTTGTGTCATTAGCTAATGCCAGCCGTTAAGTGATGGAGGATCAGCCCCTGCATTTAGGGGCATTTCTCTAATGCAGATCTCATTTCCTCTACTCCTCTAACTTCCTCCCCCCATTCTCTCATTCTTTAAACACAGAGGGTTCTCTGAATGCTAATTATATTTTTTCAGGAATTTAGCAGACTTAGTCTCTGTCCTGACCTTGCACGTGTGTGTGTGTGTGTGTGTGTGTGTGTGTGTGTGTGTGTGTGACATGGGCCAACAAGATGGCCTCTGTTTGACCAAACACTCAACAGATATTAACAGACATGACAAAGAGCGGCTGCAAACCCATGATGAATTCTTGCCATTGTCCTGCATGGAAGAAAACATTATGCCCAAATCCACTCAGCAGACAAAATCCACCTGGCTGAAAAGGAAAATGAATTAGACCCTGTTAATTAGTCAAAATGATAATGGATTGCATTAAAAACACTAAACAAGTTAATTAGAAATAATTAAGAATGCAAAGATCTTGACCAAGCACAAAACAATTTTGTAATTTGATAAGGAAATTGATAAGGAAATATAAGGGCATGTGAAAGTGAATGGACCTTTGTTCATGGGTTGGCAGTGTAGTGTAATGGTTAGGGAGCTGGGCTTGTAACTCAAAGGTTGCAGGTTCAATTCCCAGGTGGGGCACTGCTGTTGAGCAAGGTACTTAACCTGAATTGCTTCAGAAAAGTATCCAGCTGTATAAATGGATTGTATGTAAAGAAATGTAAACTGTGTAAGTTGCTCTGGATAAGAGTGTCTTCTAAATGCCTAAAAATGTAAATGTAAAATGTTCATGTTTAGTGTATGCAGGGTGAAATTTGCTTGGGTTAACTGGTCTTGGATCAGCTGTTCTGGGACACCACCTAGATCAGTGGTCCTCACCACTGGTCCTGAAGAACCACAGTCTGCTCTGAGACCATTGGCTCATGGCCATGTTGTTTGCCATGTTACATTTCCTATCCTTACATCTTGGTCCAGATAACCTTTATACTATATTTCGTGCAAATTGGTCAAACTGTGCAAGAGAAGAAAAAATGTTTTAAAAAATAAAAAAAAATTGTGGAAAATCGAATATAGCAGACATTATGGGTCCTTGAAACCCATATAAATATTTAAATTTCAATTGACTGGTACAGCAACCACCATTATGGTGAAAGTGGTGCACAATACAAATGGTCTGACTAGATGCTGAAATCAGGGACAGCAGCAGATACTCTCTTTAAGCAATGGCTTTATTACAGTGACTTTGAAAGAGAAAGGTTAACAACACTTCACTTCTGTGATTTTCCGTCAGGGTGGCGGTTCACATTCGAGGACTGTTCGTTTTGTAGCTGCATCAGGAGAGTGGTCCGAAGTTAAAGTTATGAAGGTGCTGCAATCGTGCCACGTCGGCATGAGCTTTATTGCCCCGACAGTCGGGAAGGCACTATGGCATTCTCATTCACGTTACCCTTTATACAGGCTTGGAGTGCGCCTGGAACAATCAAAAGCCAGAGGGATCGGGAGAAACTCCATTCTGAGCTGATCGGAGTTTCGACGCCACCTCTCTTTATCCTTCACGTTTTCTTAGCCAGATTTTAGGCTGCTTGGTAGTGCTGATTTTAGGCTCGCATTATAGTGCTGCCTGCCACTCCTGCTCTGCTCGGAGTGTTTCTGATACCTGTCACACCTTATGCTTGGAACAGAGATGTGTGTGCGTATTAACCAGAATGACCTGTAGTCTGGAGACTGTGGTAAGTCTCTCAGCGTTTCTGCAGGAGTCCAGGGTATCCGCATAGCTGCCAGAGCTTGCACTTGTAATGAAAGCTGTTCCCATCCGTTCGGCCTCTTATTGCCCATTACCTTAATAATTTGTGTACATAACTATTTAGATGCAGAGGGGCGACACAGTTGCCTCAGGGCCCCAGGCACAAACATTGCATTCTCGCACTACTGTGAAAAAGACACCAGCCCTGCACAAGCGATGCGGCGACAATCTGCGGGCGAAAAAAAGGAAGCATTTTATCACTTACAGGTAAGCCGTTAAGCCACATTATTTACCACAAATCACTGACGTTGGAGTTTTCGGACTGGAAGAAGATTCCAGTCAGAAGTAATGGTGCAAAGGGCAGGAAAAGGAACATCCTTTTGGACCTGATTTATCAGCAGCAGGTAAGTCTTTAAATGTACACTACACCAGGCTCTCTGACTTAACTAAGTGTGAAATGCCCCTGGATGTTGGAAAACTCAGCACTTATTGCCTACAGTCTGTGGAGAGCACACAAATGCTGTGGTGATTTGGTCTTTTTCAAAGGGCCCCTGTTTCAGGCATAATGATATATACATATAGTATATATTATAATGACTATAAACCAGGGCTATTCCATGACTTCTTAAGGGGAGCCATATTTAAAAAAGAAGTGGGGCCTCCCGGGTGGTCTAGCGGTTACAACGTCCGACAATGGCCACTGTGACCAGGGTTTGATTCCACCAACCGTGCCAGTTTCGGCTCTGGCCGGGATTGCCACTGTAGGGCAGCGATTGGCTGTCCGCACCAGGGAGGGGGGAGGGAAGCTGACATGACATTGCTGCGTACAGAAGTGGCTCTGTGTACCGGAAAAACAGTCGACAGCTCTGTGAATGCAGACTCGGAGGAGGCGGCAGTCACGGCTCTCGGGGCTAAAACTCACAATATGAGGGGGGGTGATTGACATGAAAAAGAGTGGGTATAATTGGCTACTAAATTGGGAGAAAATGGGGAAAAAATATCAGAAACAACAGATAGTGGGCTTCATTCATAAATGCGTGAGAAATGCTAGTTTGCAGCATGCTGAAAAGCACTACTCTGACCACACTGCCGCACATATCATCATGCACATGGGTAGACTCAGCAAGCTACGGGGCCAAACAGTGGCACTCAGAGAGGCATAGCTGGGATTTGAACAGGCAACCTCCAGGCTTTGAGCATGCTTCTACCCCCCCTGGCTCAGAGCTCCATTTGTTTGTTTGTCTGCTCTCCATGTGGGAATATTTAAAATGCCTGGGAGCCCTCAGGCTCGGCGTGAATGCACACACAGAAATATTGATAACCTTCAGAGCTGAAACACTGGGATTTACTAATCAATACCAGACAAGCAGGCTGCAATCTGTAAATACCTGCACCGAATGACTCATTCATGACTATTGCACAAAGACAATATATTGGACTAGGGAGATGTTGAGATGTAGTTTTATTTGTTTATCTTTTGCAAAATTCCATAAACCTCTGCTGCAGACACATTCAAATCGTACGTGCTATGCATGCAGTGCAGTAAAAAGAGGAGCCCGGCTAAGATGGTTGCTCTAATGTACATTGTGCTACATAACAGTCCAGGAATAATGTTTTGGCCTGTATCGTCTGGTCTCTGTGTGGCCCATGTCCTTTCCGGTGTGACCCAATGAATGATGAAGGTGGGGACAGATCTTCGTCATGGCGTCATGCGTTCCGTCCTGCCCCCTGTCCCAACTTGGCACACCTTCATGCGCTCTGAGCCTCCGCTGGAAATGGAGGGGATAACTAATGCTGATCCGCTGACAAAAAGGAAAGAGTGAAGGACCACGTGAGGGGGAAGAGCGCTGGGTGAGATAAAGGAGGAAGAGCACCGGAGCAGGTGAGGGAGGAAGAACGCCGGATCAGATAAGGGAGGAAGAGCGCTGGAACAGGTGAGGGAGGTGCAGAGGGAGGCGCGCACACGTGCGTCTGGAGTGACGTCTTTTGGAGGGCGATCAGCGGCCTCGCAAGGAGAAAGAGCTCTCAGCACCCCACTGACACCAGTCTATTATGCCCGCAAATTTACGGTCTGTTCTACGGGAGGGAAAAAAACGGGCATGTTTGCGGTGACCACGGGCCGGTCACATTAAACACCATCCAGCGGTCCTCGTAAATTCTCCCTCGCTCCAGGTCCTGTGGTCAAACAGGAATCAATCACCTGAGAATGATGGCTAAACAGAGAGCCTCGCTGAGTGCATTACATGTAAATCTTACCTGGGGGTTGTCTGGGCAGTGGAGACAGAACCAGCAAAAACAAAACACAGGGGAAGATTCTGGTCAGATGCATTGCATTTATATTAACATTTAGCAGACACCCTTGTCAAGAGAGACTTACACAGTTGACATTTCTTTATCTACAATCCAGACTCCAGCTGGGTATGAACTGAAGCAATTTGAGTCAAAAGGTACAAACGGCAGTGCCCCACCTTGGAATTGAACCTGCAACCTCTGAGTTACAACCCCAGTTCCCTAACTGTTATACTGCAGTGTATTGCCAGAGCCAACATTATGAAGTGAACATTTCCCAAACAGTCTGTGAGTTTTGTCAAAGTCACAAAGAAATGTTTCAGGCCAATACTGTGCAAGGCACATCTAGGAAACTGGACAAATGTACAGTGTGAATGTGTAGCCTGACTTTCTGGGAATGTTCTGGAGGAAAAGAAAGTGGTGGATTGTGGGGTGGGGGGGCATACACCCCATTGACACCTCACCCCTCCCCTCACACCTCCCCCATAACTCTAGTCACCCCACACACACCCCACCCCCACCCTCACCCCCCCCTCCCATCACTCTAGTCACTTAATACACTAGCACAGACTTCATTACGGTGTTGTACACTGTGAATCGCTCGCCTTGTGTAACTTGTATATAATAGGTATACGCTGGTGTGACGGGTCTGAAAACCTATCACAACTGCGTAGCTTATGCTATATCGTCTCTCACTGTGTTACTTCCTGTTCTGTATGTGCGCCCTTGTTGTCGATAATTATACAGCGGGCAATTTTACATGTCATTGTGTAACACTGTTATATGGATCCGTGAGGCACTCTGGATAAGAATGCTAAGAAAAAAATTAAAATAAAACACTGTTCTTGAACCTTGAAAATGAAAATGACCACACCGTACGCATTTAGCCTTGTGTTCCAGGTAAGAGGAGCACTTTGCGGTTCGATGATCGATCGCACTTTTGAAGGGGAACACAAATGTCAGGAAGGAGAGCAGGTAGCGCTCCGAGAGTTCCGCGACTGTTTGTGTCCGTGCGATTAATTTCACTCAGATAATTAAAGTCTCCTCGCGGTCGCGTCATTCATCACGTCCAAACTGAAGGCCTCCGATTGCATCCACGGCGCAGACGCAGTGAAATTTATGCCCTATTGCTTTTAATCACCTACACTTTAATTAATACGCACCTTATAAAATCGAGGGTGATTCTGTGAGAAATGAAACGCAGTGAGAGTGGGCTGTTGACTTGTTGGACTTCACCAAGAAAAATAGTATACTAATAAACTCCGGTCAGACATTAATCGGGTGAGACTTTACAAGAAGGCACCATCTATAAAGGGTGCATAAATGGTTTATAAGTAGTTAATAAACATTTATAATTTCCGTTAGAAACTAATTTATGATAAATTATAATTTATTATAATTAAAATAGAGCCATTATAATTTCTGAAAGATCCTTTATAAATGATTAAGTAACATTTATTAAGAAATGCCTTAAATTGTCTGTTTCCAATGTTTCGGTGCTTGCCAAATAAACACAGCTATAAATATTGTTATAAGGTTCAGCAAAATAATCCATGACCATGGCATCGAACAACAACACCAAAAGTAAAAAGGCTGCTCAGCAAGATTGAGCTGATTTATCTCAATTGACAAGGGAGCTTAAATCATTTCTAACTACGTTGTTATTAGTCTTAGCCCATGATTAATTCTAAATGCAATCAAGTTTGTCCATCACTTTAAATAGCAAAACCAAGCATTTTTTCCCCATTACTTACACAACATTAAATTTAATAGTGTGTGCTGAACTCAGGTAAGAAAAACTTCATTTCCCTGCTATCTTGAATATGGGGCCTAGTTGTACACTTGAAACTGTGATTTATCAAATAAAGACAGTAAATTAGGTATTTTACTTCTTTTGAAATGAAGTTATGCATAGTAAAAATACAGTCGAAGAGATATTCAACGGAAGGATACACACAAATGCGAACCATGGGAATAGTAGATGACGAAATCGACAGCGCAGTATAGATTTCCCTGTTCAAACTCTGCCTGGTTGCACTGCAGTAACAATGTACTGTTAAAAGGGAGATGTTTAACAGTAAAGGATTTTCACTCACTGTGGAGTTATATACTTGACCAGCCGAATCAGATTCTCCAATTGTTCCCTAATACACAAAATAGATGAGGGTGTAATATAATAATAATAATAATAATAAATAATAATAATAATAATAATAACAACAACAACAACATAAACAACAACAGCAGCAACAATAACAATAACTTTAATAGTGCTTTTACCACTGTACAGTTTATCATTTTAAAGACGCTATTTTAAAGATTACATTTTTTTCCAGAGTGCAATGTACACTGGAGCATGATGGTTCACAGAGCTGCTCCTAGGCTATCTGAGATTTAAGTAGGATGAATAAATCTGTTACATCAAAGGAAGCAATGCATTAAAAGCACTTTCCCCAGGGGAGCAAAAGGTTAATATTTCAGTCATCAGTGAGGATTCCTACAATGGTGAGGTAAGTGACAGCTCATCAGCATTGTCATAAATAATCAATGAACGGGCTCAGCCGCGCCGGGCTTTTTGGCCCGGCCGCACGGTGCGCGCCTCTGCGTTTAGCGTGCCGGTAATGAGGCCACTGCTCTCCTTTGTAACGCCGCGAAAATTGGCCAGGAGAAAAAGGAAAGGGGAGAGGGGGAACGGAAATTCCTTATGGCGGGCCGTCCGGAATTACGGCAATTTAAATGTCACGCGTCTGGTCTGCCGGCCGTCGCCGAAATGTAATGGAAACAAGTGGCGAGAGGTGGAGGGAGGGGGAGCGGGCGAGCGGTGAGGAGGGGCTGGGGGTCAGGGCGATATGACACAGTCCTCCACAGTCGGGTTCAAATCCGGTCCAGGACTGTGCCTTGTAGGCATGGATCCATTCTCTGTGTCCCGGGCGCGTGCAGGGCAGTGATGGCAGTTAAATTTTTTTGTGGATGCGTGAATGAACGAATGAGTTACCTTTATTATCTTTTCAGGTATTTGTTTAGCCTATAGAGGCTCTCACGCACATATTCACATGAACACATTAAAGACCATATAAATATCATGAATAAATATATGAAGTAAAGACACTGGATTAAAAAAAGGTAGTCGTTTATCATACAGCTGTCTGTACAATGGATCCGATTGGAGCTCGGGATTAATTTGAAGTTTTCTGGGAGGGGAAAGTGAACGCTAGAGAGTGGTCAACACAAAGGCAAATCAAAGGATCCCATATATCCAGCAGGATCTAGAAATGGTTTTCAGATCCATCCCAAGACTTTACTCTCTCATTGAACATCCCCAGATGGCCTTTAGTGGCCCTGCTGTTCAGATGAATGCACGTTCAGCGCAGGCCTCTCAGAGCATCTTAGACCACACTGCGCTTTCCACTCCAACAGCAGAAAGAGAGATTCACTTGCTTCACTTCTCCCTGGGTTTTCTCCCAAATGTCACTGAGGTCCATTTTCACGTCTAAACTCTGTTCACGTCTCCACTCTGTTCATGTTTTAAAGCTCCGTCTGTTTTGTACTTGAAGCATTGTGTGTAATATTTATGCAGATATAATAATAAGTGAATATAAATAATATCTAAGTCACTTGTGCAGTGACCACTCACCTTTGTCCAGCAGTAGATATCTACAGCTTGAATGTCAACTGTGACTGGCGAGACGGGGAATTGAACCCCGGCCGTGGTTAAAAAAAGTTTTTAATGATTTTGTTCTGGTGAATTCCTCCCCTTTGCATGGAGAGTCAAAGGATCAGGCAGCGATAACCAGCTCTGATTGGTGGTGGACAGGACCTGGTGTTGAGCTGCAGTGTCAGTGCCATTCAGGTGTCCCTTGTTTCCTGACAGGACGTGGCAGTCTCCCCACAGCTATGACTAATATACAAGCAAATATGACAAGATTAATCATTTGTATCAAGAGAAATATCTTAAATATTATTTTGAGATAAGAGATATTTCTTTTGTTGTGTTTTCTCACTACTTAAAAAAACCTTATAATGCTTGCAAGCCACCATTCCAGAAAATGTTTTGCTTACACATACATTTTTTTATGCAAACTCAAATATTAATTATAGAATAAAAATAATAAATGAGAATATACAATAACCTTTTATATAGTGTAGGACATGTATAGAGAGAGAAAAGGGAGCAAGAGAGATGAGAAAGGAGAAAGAGAGATAAAGAGAAAGGATGAGAAAAGGAGCAGGAATGAGAGAGATATAGACAAAGAGAGAGAGAGAGAGAGAGAGAGAGAGAGAGAGAGAGAGAGAGAGAGAGAGAGAGAGAGAGAGAGAGAGAGAGAGAGAGAGAGAGAGAGAGAGAATGAGAAAGCATGTCCAAAGACATCAACCCAGACATGTCCCAAGACTCTGAATTATTTGAGTGTGTTCTTCATGAACACTGAAAAAGAAAGTACAGCATACCTGATGGTACTAAACAGACTGCAGAGGCCTTTGGTGAACTCTGTGAGGAGTGTTGTGCTGCTGCTGCAGTAGCAGTTTGTGGCCCATAGGTGGCAGAGTTACTCCACAGCTGGCTGATGCTCAGGTGATTTTGCAGGAGGCAGTAGTTTGAGAGAGGCCAAAGGGCCCGGTCTCACTCGCTCAGTCATCCAGAATATATAGCACTGTAGGGGCTACGTTTGTCTGGGCTTAGGCCAAAAATAAAGTTTCCCCCCCAAGAGTTCATAAATCAAACTGGGGAATGGAGAGAAATAATAAAGTATGAGAAAGGGACTTGAAACACAGAGATAAATATTTATATGGAGCAAAATGATCCGATGCCATCAGTGATGTGCTTTATTCTTTTCTCTGTAGGTGAAAATGTTACATCAATTTTATTTGAGCGTGCATGTGCATTTGTTGCAATTAAAACAGATATTAGAATGTTTAGTTTTACAAGCTAAAAACAGATATTAGAATGCAAATATATATTACACAAGTTACACTGGTAATGTACAGCAAAGCATACCTCAATCGAAAAAATATTAAATTTCTTAATATATAAATGCATATATATTATATATCAAGGATTTCATTTAGCCTGGACAGTGTAGATAAATAAAATCATAGCTCAATGAACACTTTTAAGGAATGCCCAGTACCCAGTGGATTATAGATTTAAAAAGAAAACTTTATTTTATTTAATTATGAAAAAAAAGTATATTTACTAAAATGGTTTATACATCATTATTATGCACTCATAATGGCTATTGATGGACTTTTAGATTATATTAAATAAACCTCAATGATTCAAAAGTGTATCAAAAGAATGCTGAAATCCATAGCCATGGTGCCCGAATCAGGAACACAAAGAGTGACCGTGGTTACCTGGGAGGAAGCAAAATACTTCTTTCTATAGGTCATCAATTTTAATATTTTATTCAAATTGATTATCTATAGGGATTACGCTGCAAACGTGAAAGTGCTTTATTTCAAAGCAGGCTTTGTCTATTTTTGGATTTAATACACGCTAGTGTACATCGTGTAGCATTGAAATGTCCCCCAAACACAAATGCAAAAACCCCTATGCTGTATTTTACATCGATTCCATCATCAATGCATTTTCTGTTCATTTCATTATGCGATATCACGGTAAAATTGTCCTCATGTACAAGAAAGGTCATTCATGAATTACGATGGTGCTGAGGCTCGCAGGGTTTAAATGCATGTTAGAGAATCATCTCCACGTGTACACTGATACAGAGAGAACATTCACATGCCAGAGCACGCTATAATTTAATAACAACAAAACACTAGGAGCGCTAATAAAATCTAAACAATATACTGTATGCCATTTTTAAAATGTGCTATATATAATGTACACAACTGAAATGACTAAATAACGTGAAACTTCAGGAGGAATTTACAGTGTGTACCCACTCTCTTGTGTTAATAGGCTTCTTAACTCTTCTTATTTGACTCAAGCTCAATGTTTTCAGTGCACTGGGCTGTGTTTCAGGAAGTGAAGAATTGGGCTTTTCCCAATCTGGGGTTACTGGACTTAACCTTCACTCACTTTTAAAAGAGGTCCCACGAGGCTGTGGATGATGCCAATGTAAAATCAGAGTGGTGGTAAATCATTTTCTTTCTTGGGAAATATACAACAGTAAGCAGTAATGTTGCAAAAGAAAACATTTTACAAGCCATAATTGAAAATTAAAAATTGATATATAGTATGATACATTTTCAAAACGAGGATGGTGGAAAATGAAACAAACAATACCAAGTGAAAAAACAAAACCAATACCAGCCTGTTCAATCCAATCAAATATTTACTGGGGAGAAATCTGATACACCAAATTCAAACAGTATCAGTATCAGACTGATATAAACAGTTATCTGCCACTCATGTGCAACATGTATTTAATGTTTCATATAAAACAATTCTGTGTACTTTGTGACATATTTCACCCATCTTACTAAACAATACCAATGCCGAAATGTAAGATAGTGCAAAGAAGTAAAGCAAAGTAAAATGTGAAGTAATTACATTTCTACAAAAAAATGAATGCGTGTGTGTGTGTGTGCCTTTTGAACTTAAACTTTGTGTACATTCATATAGGCCTGGATTCCATTCATTGTCCTTAACAGAAATTGTGCTTGCAAAGCAAAAAAGTAAAACATTTCACTACATGCTATTTTACTACTATTTAATGAATGTACTCATTTTATATAATGTGGTATTCTTTGGAAATGTACATCATTACAAATGTATGAAATTACACCATCACAAACACATCAATACGGCTTTAAAATGATATGAATAAAATCAATGTGGTGTTCTTTCGGAGTCAAGGCAACGAGGCTTTTTCATAATTCTATATGTTAATATTGTTGAAGCCTCTCAAAATTGTATTACTGTATACAATTTTGTAAATTGTATGAATGTATACTTTTCAAAGATTTCAAATAATTTAATTTAATTTTTTTCCCCCAAGACAAAGCTAAGGCTGAATGTTGATTAAATGCAGGCCATATTCATATCTAAATTCACTCACAAATTCCAATGTCATAATTTGGACGTACATCCCTCGGAGTGCGCCGTGGCCTGTTTAAAGCCCAGGCCTGATGCAAAGTGAAGCATTGCCATAACTGTCACCCAAATTGTTCTGTACAGCACAGTTGAAGTGTTGCCTAATAAATGGTATTAAAAGGCGTTTTATTGACAAGCTGCCATTTTCTGTTTGCATTACCGGATGTAAGAAGATGATGGCCACCAGCCCCAGGACTCCAAAGATATCGGACAGGGAGAAGACAGCATAAAATGTTTCCGTTTACTTTAGGCATCGGGAACACCTCTAAATAATTAAGTGCGGACTTCCTGTCTACAATTACTTAATGCTTCTTTTTAGCGTGGCCAGGGTTATTGGGCGAATTGCGGGCTGGGCCTGATGGGTGTGCTGAGGCTTCCTCTGATCCATTTTCCGTGATCGGGTTTCCCGGACCGACATGGAATTTACAATGAGACCAGGAGGCATGGCATGTCTCTCCCCCCAACCACATCCGAGACACTGTGTGTGTGAGTGTGCCTGTGTGCGTGTGTGCGTGTGTATGTGCATATGTGTGTGTGTGTGTGTGTGTGTGTGTGCGTATGTGCATATGTGTGTGTGTGTGTGTGTGTGTGTGTGTGTGTGTGTGTGTGCCAGGAGGCATGGCATGACTCTCCTCCCAACCACATCCGAGACACTGTGTGTGTGTGTGTGTGTGTGTGTGCATGTGTATGTACATGTTTGTGTGTGTGTGTGTGTGTGTGTGTGATTGTTGCGTGTAGCAACTGTGTGCAGACAAAAGCATTCACCTCTTTCCCTTTCTGTTCCATTCAGGGATGATTTTGATTTGGGGTGAAAAGACACAGCAACAGACATCAAATGAAAGATAAAGTTATGCTCTCGCTCAGTCCCAGCCACAATACAGCAGCTGCTTCACTGCTGAAGAGTAAGAACTCACAGAGGCCTGGGAGAGGAATACAAAGGTATATATCAGGGCACACACGGAAGGGTAGCTAGCTGAAGCATCATAATCTTAATATATCTGAACAGAATCAGTAAAAAATTATGTAATATTCATAAATATATCATATCATATAAATAAGAATTTAAGTAGATTAACCAATATTATTAAGGCAATATTATGATCTATTGTCATTTCTTACCTGTTACTGTTTTCCATTATTAAGACTTTACTTTGCTGTACTTTACTTTACATTCATTTACATTACTAAGGCCAGAATACATTTGCCTCCCCCCCCCCACCCCCAACAGTGTACCATTTTTGTGTTGGTAACAATTTGTAATATACGTTCGTAAGGTTTGTTAGTTAATGAATGTATTAATACTGGGGAGAAATCTGGCTGTGTATGAACTTAGCAGTTAGCAGTTAGAAGATAGCAGTTTAAAGTGGAATGAAGCCATGGCTACAACGATCCTCTCCTGTCCTGGGCCAGCATGTGCTGGCTGTAATATGTTGTGCTGTCACCAGCTTGTTTCTGTGTTCCAGCCAGCTGTGAGCGGTCACCTAGCCTTTCAATACACCTACTGCAGCCAGGGGCAGCCCTACCCTTGTGGTGGCCCTAAGCAATCTTGTTTGTGCCCCCACCAATCCTACCACCAACACCACACCCACCCCTGCCAGCCAAGCATCAACAAATACAATATAAACAAAGGAATACATAAATAACATAAAACTCTTACTCTATTATTTTGAAACACAGTAGTACAATATAACACAAATTCATAAAAATAAATGAAAATGTACTTCCAATAAATAAAAGGATCAATCGATGGCATACGCAATCATTAATTGTTTAATTAATCAATATATACAAAAACTATATTTTTAAGCATAATCATATGCCATACAAATAACAAATGTGCATCTATATCAAACCATTTTATACAATAAATAAGGGCTGCAAATAATATTCAATAATATATAGTTTTTACAAGGCTACAGTTTTGCCACATTTGGCCTTCCATATGGGTAATGCGTTTGCCCACCTTGGCATTCCATGAACAGCACTCGCGTGAGTGAGTGAGGACCGTGGACATGAGGGAGGGGGGCACTTCACATTCTACGAACACATTTAATAGTTGTTTTATTGGAAGTACATATTATAAATAATATTGGAAAATATATTTAAAAATGTATATTTTGAAATATAAAATGATTGTGATGTGGCCCCCCTAGCAGTTGTATGGTCTTAAGCTTCAGCAATTATTGCTTATGCCTGGGGCTGGGCCTGACTGCACTAACAACCAGAAAAGACTTTGGCCTGGATTAAATCAAAATCTGCCCTTAACTTTGACCTGGATTCAAACAACACTTGTCCTTACCTTTGACTTACAAATAAATGCAAATGTTCTTTTTTTCCCCTTCAAGTTAATTTCAGCAAGTTAATTTTGGCAAGCTGTGTTTGTGAAGAAAAAAATGAACAGTTAGTACTGATATCTAGGTAAAACTAACAATATGATCAAAGTTCCGACCTTTAGTTTAATTAAAATTGATAGGAATCCGTTCATTTAGTAAAATATGATTTGCCTCTGAAATGAATTTTCAGGGACAAATTTAAACGTGTGTTACTTATTTTAATTTCTTACACACCCATTGTAAGCCTCAATAAAAACCGTTGTGAAGAGAGACTGAGTAGAATGTTTAGTCTAGTTGCTCTGGTGCTTTACTCTAAAATCTGAGAATATAAGCCATTTTCCCCCATTCATTCACAAGAGTTTCATTTGATGGCTGCCCTTCACAGCTACCAGAAAAACAGTAGCCCAGAGATGGAAGACCCCACACACATAACCAAGTCAGCAATGGCTGTCCAGATTAGTTAAAAGCATGCATACAATGACCTGAATGCATGGTGCCAACTCAATATAACAAGAAAATATCATGTTATGGCCTACATTGATTGGGGTGTGAGTGTATGTGTGTGTATGTATGCATGTCTTGTATTCTTGTCTTCTTGTTTTTGTTAAATAATTGTAAATAATAAAAAAATGCATCACAAAAAATAGGTTAATTTGATATCAGTGACTGGCAAACTGATGGCGCTGCCTACGAATATAGACGTTATAATTCATTTCTCGATGTTAAGGCAAGACACTGCAGTGTGTAAGACTAAATGCATAGCTAATTCTCCACCGGCAGTAATATAAAGGAATCCCTTGCTCTCTCTGAGGTGGGACAGTGAGCAGTGCTTGCCCTCTCGCACGCGCTCAGCGATGTTGACCTCTCACACATTCCGCAGCGGGGAACTGTTCTTTGTGACATCACAAATGGAGTGTGCAGTCACAGACAAATCACCGGGCTAATTACGCATGCCAGAATAAACGTACACAGGGCTATTAGCTTTATGGTCCGCTGTCACATGTGCTTTATAGCAGCTGAGAGCAACTTACTGATCCTGGAGAGAGGAGAAGAAAAAGGTCGTGGCTGGGTAGAGTGCGTTTGAATTTTGGTCACGGCAAGATGCAGAAATGGATGCAAAACAAAAGCTACGTGCTATTTTTTTTATTAGCCATTCACCTTCACTGCTGTGTCTGTCCATGTTTTCATCACCGTTTTCACCAATTAAACAAATCTGAAATGATTTCAAATATCTAGAATAATGCTATTTTGTATCTGATTAAATAATAATAATAATAGTATTAGCAACAATAATGAAAATGTTACAGAATAAGTGGTTTTATAGGTAGTAATATACTTTAAAGTTTCAATCAATACATGCAGTTAAGGAATAGATTTAACTTATTTGTTTGCAGCTATATGAATTTCTCATTTGACAGCATAGAGAATGGGGAGAAAAAAGGCTGTCAATTTCTACAACGTCTGCAAGGGGAGATTAAATGTCAAGAACAGCGCAAATTCTGCACGCTCTCAAACGCATTAAATATATGCACTGCAAAATGAATCGCAGCATATCTAACATTAAACACTGGCTAACTAGAGCAATTATTTCAGCTCGTATTTCATGTAAAATTTTAATTTGTCTTTCCCTCATTTTTCCCCTCTCCATTTTCCTTTTATTTCCTCATTCCCCCTTAGGGTCTGAGCAGCAGTGTGAACTATTACTAATAATGACTTTAACATTTATTTAGACATTAATCATTGTAAAGACAAAGAGCTCGGCTCAGACTGTCTCGCGGCCTCTCTGACAGTTTTCTATGGCGGGACCGTAGCCGTGCGTAGCAGTTCTCACAGGAAGTGGGAAATCGTTGGATGGGAAACAGAGGAGCACATGGTGAGGAAACGACTGGGATTTATGGGGTTTCCTCCGGGCACTGCACCCGACACTCCGGCATGGGTTCAATCAGCCAACACAATAACCTGCCCATTGATGCGTCCATGCTGTCTAAAGTGCAAGCAGTTACCTATTTATTGTGCTTAAATTTTCCATCTTGGTTTGAATATTTGATCACCCACAATTCCACGTAAAACAGTCAAGTCCTTAACTTTTTACTCTTAAATGTGAGTGTTACATTTTCTCTTGATCAACACGACTTGGCGAGCCCAGCAGTCATCGATCGACAAACTGTATTTGTTAAGAAAAAACAACAACTTATGAATTTATTGTATTGTATTTAAGTCAAACTTAAGGTTTAAATGTTGATTAAAGTCAGCCCGCTGCCTGTTTATACATCCCATCACAGATTCTAAGGAGGGTTGGGTGGGAGTAGTTTGCCTTGCCATGCTATTCTATCGAAAGTTTCAAATGGTGAAAAGGTACACCCCACGGCACAGACACTAGCCAGGCCAGAGGTCACAGCACAGACACGCGCCAGCCCAGCCAGGCCAGAGGCCACGCCGCTCAGACACATGGCATCACCACCAGGCCGGGAGAGCCCTGGATCACCCTCGCCAAGTCTTAAATGCGTACCAGATTCAGGTGGCCAAATTCGCCATCGCTCCCCCAACCCCCCGGCTCTAGGACAGGCTGAATGTGCCAGCTCACCTGCTTCAGCATCCCTCCTGGCATCAGCACTCCTCAGTGAAATATCCTCAACTGACAGCGAAGACCTGCGGAACCCAGCCACTTGGAGGCCCGACCAATATGAGGTTGCGATTTTCCGCAAGAGACTCAAAACCCACCTTTTCAGACTCCACTACCACTGAATTCTGTACATCTAGCTAACTGTCATCACCACTGCCTACTTGTTCAATACTTTTGTATATGTATCCCTGCTTACTCCTCATAAAAAAACAAAAAACAATGCTGTATTACTGCACTGATCTCTTGCGTAAACTATGATTGTTCTTACCATGCATTAATGCACATCTTGTAAGTCGCTCTGGATAAGAGCGTCTGCTAAATGCTTAAGATGTCAAATGTAAATGATTTATTCAACAAAGGGCAAGTCTATTTCTTAAGTCTGTGACTGGAGCTGCCAGTCCCAAGACTGGGAGTGAGTGCAACTGCTTATATTCATACAGAGTAGGGTTGCCCTCAGAGTGAAAATCCACACCAACCTCTGGGCCACAGATGAGCTCAAAATGCCCAATCAGAATGGATCATTGACTTGATCATTGTGTTGACTCACCGACTGTAAAAAAGATCCCAACTCTATTCCACTGCAGGCGAGATCCCAACACTGCATCCACAGCAGCTGATCCAAATGCTGTGTCCACTGCAGGAGAGATATTATTAAATGATACGTATATCAAATTCGACCTTGAATTTAATTTCATGTGAATCAGTATTTGAAAATGAACCCCTGGGAGCATGATTACCTGGATGTAATGATTCTTTGTAAAATATAAAAAAGGTGTGCTTCTTTGTGAATTAAAAAAATTCTCAGAACCACAATCAAAGAAGGAACAGGGCCACAAATACTGGAACGAGTTCTTGGCTCTCTCCTTCATGAAAGATTGCCAAAACGTGCCAGTATTCCTCGTCCTGATGTGGTGCTATAATTCAATTGCCCCAAACCTTCCTCGCCAATTCGCTCCTTGCTTGGAATTGGCGTTGAAGATAACGGATTTACCTGGAGGTACGTGCTGCCGAAAGGCTTGCCAGTGCATCACAGTCTGTTTGCTCATCCTCCTGTTCACAGCCTGCAGAAGTGATTTCACATTGGGTCTCATTCACTGACATGTTCATGCGCATCAGTCAATTTCATTCTCACCCACGTGCGTACATTGATGAATCCCACTTGTTCTTACGTGACCTGTCCGTGCACGTCATTTCTAATTAGCATAATACACGCCCCGGAAAACCCATATAAGGCCCTTCTGATTTCACAGTCAAAGTCAAAAGGAAAAACTCAAACATGCTGCCAAAAGGTACTAGATATAGGAACTTCTCTTGGCAATCAAACACGTTCCACAAGCCATTCGTCATTTTCTGCAAGCATGACTTGCCAATCTCTAAAGATGCGCTCACTTCTCAAAGTGAGGCCTGCGAGATCTTCCAGCGCTGCCAAATGTTGCAATGCCAAGCAATGCCATTGTCATACGTGTTTGTTGTGGAGCCTTTAACATACATTTTTCTTAAACAATCTGGTCTGAATACTAATTAAGCTATTTCATTAACTAAATGCAGACATATTTTCTGTAATTTTCAGGTCATTTTCTGTAAACATATATTTGTGTGTAAAACTGGTCTGGGGCAGTGGCAAATCCATTCATACTCTAAGAACATTTTTAACTAAGAACAAATCGATGAATTCACATCATCATACGCTCAGTTTACCCACAGATCTGTGTGATTAATAGCTGGTGGAAGATCAGAGAGCCGAACACAGATCTGGAATTTGATTCGATAATCATGTTATTTATAGTGCTGGCAGGAGAGGAGAGAGAATGTCTCAGTTCAATGCTTTTATTTTCCTAAAAATTGTTATAGACTCAGTGAGGTAAGTGGCCCTTATGAGGGATTTGAAGCCTACAAAGGTGTTATCATTTTGTATTTATCAATTTCATGACAAACTTAATGAAAGCAGAAAACCCACACCAGCTTTTTTCTCAAAAGTTCTTATAAAAATATTTTCCATTTTGAAATGGAATAAAACTAAAATGGCGGTTACATTTTATTTTTTCACCGAATTCCATCTCCAGTCTCATCACTGCAACACCTGCAATCATCTGTCAATTGTGCAGAGTGCAGACAAGCGTGCTGCTAGCCACAGCTTCTTCTCGCTCTGCAGCCAATCCGCTCAGTTCAGGGACGTGCAGAGACCTTTGGTGGGGCAGGTGCTAAAGGAAAAAAAAGGGCACAAATTAAATTGGCGGGTGGGTTAAGAGAAAAAAGTATTTTGGAGAAAACTAGAAGCTATGTAAAAAAGTTTTTTCTATAAATAGAAAATTCTGGTCCTTAACTTTGACTTATAATAAATAAATCATAAATAATAATAATGATGAATAAATAATTAATTAGGTGTATTAATTAGGTAAAAGTAGGTGTTTTCTTCTCCTTCACAAACTGTGCCTGTGAAGAACTAACAATTGCATTTATTTGCGAGTCAAAGTTAAGGACAAATGTTGATTGATTCCAGGCCATTCTCTCATTATAGCAAAAAACATTCTCACGTGAACTATGACTGGAACGAGTGGCATATCGATGATGAATAATCTTGCGCTTCTGTTTGGAAGGAACTCGCTGCCTCTGCTCTGTGACAGGACCCAGTGTGGCCCCCGTGAAAGAGTCCATGTCTGATGGCAGGGTGCCAGGAACGGCGGTCGTCTCCGAGACGAGTGACAGGCACCCCACAAATCAAACGTGTGAGGAGTGACGGGTGGAACGGGAACTAGGTATGAACCTGGTCATTACATGGCTTCCAGAAACTGTGCATATTAACGAACACGTGGTAGCCATGGAACCACTGTAGTTGCTCAGGGTGAAAACAGCCATCACTCAACCTTTTACTCACATCCTCATCTTAACCTAAAGAGTGGGAGGGAGTGCTTGCTTTGTATGCAAATTGAACAACAGGTTTTAATTCATTAGAATAAAAATAGCAATCATCATTTTGTAACATTTGCTGCATACATTATGACAGTGTTATGACATTGGTCATAAGCTGTAATATGCTGTTGCAACTGGTTATGACAGGTGTTATGTCATGTTTATGACCATGTTATGTCACCTTCATGGCATATAGTTCAAGGAGAGCCAGTGACTGTTTTACACCCTACAGGCCATGCAGTACTACAGGAAAGTCAGTGACTATTTTTTTTTCTACACACACTGTACTACAGGAGAGAGCTAGCACCTATCGGAGGACAGGCGTGTTGCTCACTGACAAGAACTGTCCCTCCATTTCATTGGGAGGGACTGCTGTACTGGTAACCCACATTAGTGCCACAGGCTGCCAACTGAAGTGCATCGCTTTTGTGCAATGTGCCTTTTGGGGCACTGAAATGCGCAGTGGGATGTCTCAGTTATTATCATAGTTAGATTGTGTGCCTGTTAGAGCGGGTGCCTGTTCTGGGCTTGGCAGTCATTGTCCGGGCTTAGATACAGGGCCTGTAAACCAGGTGCTTTCTCTATGACCGCTGGGACATTACCCAGAAGTCCCTGGACAGTCACTGCCACTACCTGAAGGCAAAAGGAATTGCAGGGCAATTTGCTGTAATGGAGGCTTGGATACCATGGCTAATAGAATGTCACTAGTGGTTTCAACTCTTGTCTTGGGGAGTGGCAGACCATTAGGAGATGGGTGGGAGACCCTGAGTATTACAGTGGGTTTTTTGGTTTCTTTTTTTTCTGCATCTCTCTCAGGCCCCATACGAAGAAGGAGGGAAACTCTTACTGTTCTATGGGGGCCTTTTTTTTTTTTTGCAATGGCTGCCAGGCACAGATTTTTCTGAGGTAAAACATTAATCTTGTCCATGAGACCACGAGGAAACAGTTATATGAAAAATGGACATAAATGTATAGAGCTGAACAGCCTTACAGCATTGTAATGTAAATTCAAGGGGAAAGTACATTTTCAAGACATAAGTATTGCTAAGGATCCCATCTTGCCATCATCATTTTCTAAAGTTTCTTTCAACAGGACAGGAGCTCTTTATCTGTGTCCAGCTGAATGCACTGAATGTTGAATTGAGAATATTCTTAGTGTCCGCAGTGATTGTAAGCAAAACCGGGCTGATGATGCAATGACAGAACTTTTGCTTTGTGAAGAGGCACCAAATTAATTTAATGGCCAACACAAGCAAAGTAACCCTTATGCTACCACATCATTTGACATAAAAAAGGAAATTCCCAAACACACTCATAGGCAGAGGATGTGTAAGGCTGGGGAAAGCTTGGCATGGGATTTATAAACAATTAAAATTAAATACAAATATATATATAAACAATTAAATACACATGCTAGCGATAGAGGATTCGAGGTGGAGTTAGCTCACTCAATTCACTGCCTACTGCGGAACACGTAACTAAGCTGGCCGGCTGCAGCCGATTGCTGCATGGTTATTAGGCTACTTAGTTAGCTAGCTAGTTCAGTGCTCCAGTCTCATCCAACAATGCATTGTCTTGTCAGTGAAGGGGCAGTCAACAATGTTACCCTGAAAGCTGAAGGATTCATTACGGACTCACATAGCCATTCTGGACACACACTCTCTGTTAATGTCAATAAAAGTGTTATAAATTATGTGTGTGAGAATTAATAAGCAAGCCTTATATTGCACCTGGTATCAAATTGAATAAGTAGCCATAAAATAAAGTTTATTGTTTTATTTTACTGAAGATTAGCACAGGCACAAAACTCTGACAACTTGACTGACTTAACTTACTTCAATTTACTTCAGTGGGGTTTGGCAGTGCGAGGCTAACATGACGTTATGTAGATATTTAACTCACTTTTAGTGAGAATGAGTGCAGAGCATGCGCCTAGACTTCATAGCTTTAACCTGCAGTTGGTTCCCCCCTCCGCCTATGAACACACTCAAACATTTTTACACTTTCAGGTGTGTTCGGAAGAGTCCCTTGTTCCTTTTTGATGTGAACTGTTTATTTTGATGTAAAGGCTTTTGTATTTCCAAGTTCTTTAACAATAAAATGAACAACCTGTTTGAAACCAAAGTGAAATGAAATCTCAGGGAACACATTTCTGCATGCCCGGAGTGCCCGAATTTTGATCTTGGGTTTGAGGCCCCTGTAGTTCCAGGTCTCCCAGCATTTAGAGGGCTGGGCTGGGGAAGAGAACCGAGTGCAGACTGAACCGCCCTGATCAGGGCCCGTATGTATAACGCATCTCTTAGTAGGAGTGCTGATCTAGGATCAGGTTTCCCCTGTCCACATCCTAATCTTATCCCTTATGAGCTAAAAAAAACTGATGATCCTAGATCACAGTAGCAGCAACCCTACCACATGGAGCCTGAGAGCTCTGGATAACTTTTGCAGCAGATTGGTGAGCAAACCAGCTGATTAAAGAGCAAAATGAGGCTTAATGAGCAATAATCACACTCCTTAACATATTAAACACCACAGAAGTTCTCAAATTAAGCTTGCCATTTCAATTATGAACGATTTATGAGCACGCAGGGTTTTTTTTCTCCGTAAGCCATTCCTGTAGCATGTAGATCAGGGTTACTCAAATTACGGTCCTCGTGGGCCGAGCACTGCTGTTTTTCCACCCTCCCTTTACCTGGGAGTCAGTTGTGAAGACATTGTACCTACATTAGCCAACAGTCTGTCACTGGGAGTACTAAAGTACGTAGATGGCTTACATACATCATAGCAAGTCAAAAATCACTTATATAAAACAAGGCTGGAATACTCTTCTAACAATGCCCAGTGATGTCATATGCACTAACTCTTCCATTTGGATAAAAAGAATGTAATGGAAAAAGGGACAAAAAGGGAAAAATAAAGATATATCCATGTATCAGACATTACATCACATGACCATGAAAATACTGTGTATATACACCAGGAAATGCTTAAGCAAACTAGCGGGACAGGTTTGCGAGGCACGAGTCTCTGGCCAGCGGTGCCCCCCACGCGGGTGAAGGCATAACTCTCTGATCCTGCCCCCTCGCCACCTTTAGCAGCGGCATGGACTCAGGGCTCGGGGCACATCTGGAGGAGTGGAGGAGCCCAGCAGGGTGTGTGCTTCGGCCCAGATGGTGTCACAGCGATGACTGCAGTCGGTCGTCTCATGCCAGACCTTCACCCTTCCCCTCCGCCCCCTTCAGACCCCACCCCCCACTTCCACTGACCCGTTGAACTTGATTAATAATACATTACCCAACCCACCCCTAAATAACCCACTGGATGAACTACTTATACAAAAAACAACAACCGCATCTTTCTCCCCCTTGGCGATTTGGCGATGCAGGGCCATTTTAGAATCATTTTAGAATTCTACTCCTGAAGAATTACCGCCCGGCAATCAGTGCGCAATCAAGCATCTGTTCTGCCGCCTAATGCGAATGTTCACAAAATGTACCTCCGCTTTGCCAAAATGCGTGCGTAGCCTTCCGTCTACAATGCTTGGCCCTATGCGTGGTCAGTGCGCTCACTGTAGACTACAGCAACATCTGGTCGCTTCTTCATCTAGGCGCACAGAAATGTGTGCTTCGCCTGTCATGGAATGACCCAGGCACTTGTCACAGGTGTGTAAAGATTCAAGGTATGAGCAAGGTAAGGACAATGAGAGAACTCACTCTCTGTCTTATAGGAGGAGACGAAAAAGAGCATTAAAATTAAAGTTCAGATGTTTTGGTGCCAAGGCAATCATCAGTGCATGCAGACAAAAGAAGAGTCCAGTAAAGACACAGAGAGGCGTCGTATTCCAAAATACTAGTCATGGGAGAATGAGAGTGGTTCTGTGTGGCTCAGTAGGTAGAGCATGGTGTTGGCAATGCTTAGGTTGTGGGTTCAATTCCCACTGGGACCACATATACTGAAAAATGTATGCATTCACTACTGTAAGATGCTTTGGATAAAAGCATCTGCTAAATGGCATATAATAGCGGCAATGTTAGCATAATGGTTAAGGAACTGGGCTTGTAACGCAAAGGTTGCAGGTTCGATCCCAGGTGGGGCACTGCCGTTGTACCCTTGAGCAAGGTACTTAACCTGAATTGCTTCAGTAAAAATATCCACCTGTATAAATGGAAAGAAATTAATGAAAACTATATGAAACTGTGTAAGTCGCTCTGGATAAGAGTGTCTGCTAAATCCCTGTAATGTAATGTAATGGCATATAAAAGAATGAGGTATTGTGACACAAAAATGGGTGGAGCTACATTTAGCTGTCAATCACTGACATTTTGTGTCATGGTACCTCATTCACTCATCACTACAAAAGTGATTTTTTGCCGAGGGGAAGTTGGCACAACCGGGACTAGGGCTCGGCCTTCCAGAAGCAATATCCAAGCCAAACCTTCTATACATTCATTCCCACCTCTACCATACAGTTATCAGATAGGCAAGCAGCAGAATTAGTGACATAATACAGAGGTGGGTTATTTCCCAGTGCGAACTTGGGATTTCCATTTGAATTCAGGTACACTTCACAGAAGCATGTGTCACTGTTGGTCTCGGCAAACTGACACGTGACAGCTGTACTCTTCTCTCCAATAACCACAGTGCTTTATTGCCCAGACATGATATATGTCGATGACTGTAATGTGTCCTTTTCATCATTTATCCTGCTACTTTTGAACACTTTGTAAATGTGTGGTTTATTGTCGCTAAATGTTATGCTGGTGATGCTTGGTGATAAATCAACTCCCAATGGCATAAGTAAAGTACTACTACTAGTTCAATGAAAAGAAGAGTAAACAGTCCAGAAATCTGCTGTCCCTGGTCTTACTCTGTGAAAACCAGGATGCCACATCGCTGGCCCTACAGGAAGGATAGAGGCCTAAGCACCTTGGCGCTTCTACAATGAGCTGTTGCTCAATTTCTTTCACTGCCAAACCCCTATTGCACTGTCTGCTATTTGATCACTAGAAATGTTTGCTTCATTCAGGAGTGCATCTTTGCTACAACAAAAAGAAAAAGTACACAGAAAAAAAGTAAATCAAGCCGTATCTGGGAACAAAATGTTTGTGGCTCACCCTTTAGAATCAATTTCAGTTGCTCTCAGTCCAGCAGGTCATGAAGTCCTTCACTGGAGAGTCTCCCCCTCCCACAGCATGTATCAAAACTGGATAAAAGCAGGCAAAAAAACCGAAAGCAAATCAGGACCAATAAAAGTAATCAATTTTTGCTGGTACTGTTTAGTGTGCGTGTGTGTGAGTGCATATGTGTGTGAATGTGTAAGAGTGTGTGTGTGTGTGTGTGCGTGTGTGTGTAAGTGTATAAGTATGTAAATATGTAAGAGTATATATGTCTGTGTGTGTGTGCTCTTGGAGTGGTAAGGCATAGCCCTGGTGTATGGTGAGCAGGAAACAGAGACAGTCCCCTGCCCCTGCTTGGCTGGTCTCAGGACACAGTAAGGATCCTGCCAGTGTTGTGAGATCTGTGTGAATTTATTAGTGCCTCATGCATAATTCAACGAGGAGGCAATTCCTAATTACCGTCATGTGATCTACAGTCTTACCTTCATATGTCCTCTGTGACTGTGAGCGTGTGTGCATATGTATATTGTGTGTGTGTGTGTGTGTGTGTGTGTGTGTGTGCGTGCGTGCGTGTGTGTGTGAATATGTTTGTGCGTGCAAATGTGTATGGTGTGTGTGTATTTGTGAGTGTGTGTGTTTATGCGCGTATGTGTGTATGTGCATATTGCGTGTACATGTGAGTGCGTGTGTGTTTATGTGTGTGTTTGTGCATGTGTGTGTAAGTATATGCATGTGTATGTGTGTGTGTGAATGTGCAAGTGCATGTATGTGTGTGCATATGCATCTGCGTGTATGTAAATGTGCAAATGTATGTATGTGTATGTGTGTGTTTGTGTGTGTGTGTGTTTATGCGTGTATGTGTGTATGTGTACATTGCGTGTACATGTGAGTGCATGTGTGTGTTTGTGTTTCAGGTGACAGCAATCATGTGGGGCCCACTGGATGGACAGGACCTGACAATAATGCACACATAAAGTAACATGAAAAAGCCAGAACAGCAGAAGTGACAGCACAGCAAGAATCCCTCTCCATCACTCACGTCCCTTAGCCAACCAATGGCGTTCCCATCATACACTGCTGCCTGCTACCCAGCCATTTTCTTAATTGAGAGGGACTCCATCCACATGGTCATCAAAGACATCTGACTGCACACAGCCTTCAGGAGCATATCACAGGCTTGACATTTCAGTTGAGCGAATGCAACAAATACCCTCTCAGTAATAGATAAATAAATTAAATCAAGCTCAAATGAAACCACGTGCTCTCAGGTTGAACACTCATGACTCATTTTTAGCATTTATTATTAACCAAAGCCCTTGGGTTAACAATCTTGTGAGCGCCAGTTGTGAAACAAGAAATGACAGAGGCCCTGACACAAACACTTCCAGTTTTGGCCTAGCCTTGCTTGTTTCTGCAGCCTCTGGGTAAAGCAAACGCTTTAATTGGACAGAAGAATAAAGTGCCATTTTACTGGTCACCCGTCATCTCAAACGTGAAGTGCTACTGTGGATGGATTTGATCTCAAAGAAGATGAGGAGCTTAAGAGTTTAACCATTTCTTGCCAAGGGATTGTTGTTGTTCGTCTACCAGGATGCCGTTTAATTTTCTCATGCGCACCATCGCTATTTAAATGATTATCAACCTTGTTCCACAGTGAAGAATTGCTAATTGCTTAATACCCTAATCAGCGTTTGTTCTTTGTACATATAAACCACAACAGTGGCATTCATTTGAATAATAATTGCTTAACGACCAGAGTGGATGTCACACCCCGCATAGGGTGAGAGTAATGTGAGCCTAAAGGCACTATGCTACTCCACACTTGTCCACACAAATGATGCCAAACCTCTTGGTTGTTGTGTGATTTATTTACGCAGTGGTGCACGCAGCAATGCATGAAAAATATAAACTTAACAAAACCACAAACAAACACTGAACACCAGACAATAAAGCCAGTCACGAGGGACCAAATCAGCTACCGGCTGAGAAGGGTTTTTCACTGAACACCGGAAGAATTCTGGAACATTCTTTCCCTGGCGCCATCGCACTCCGCCTCCATAACTCTAGCGGAGCTCCTTTTAATTCATCTCGCTCGACCCGGAGGATTGCTTTGTCTGCTGTGTTTGCAGGGGGCCTGCATCCATCACTGCAGCATCCTGACGTAAAGATGTCTGACGTGATCTAACAGAAGATGTTGCGGATATCGGCTCGGTTGGCAATTCTCATGGCGCCTCACTTCAGCTTGAATGGCTCGCGAAACGAACAGCTCGACAATTTTTCAAAAAGTGCCTCGGCAAACCCATTTCCATCTTCGGAGACGCCTCTGGGAAACTGTCACAACACTGACGTGGTGACTACCCTTTCTCATCTCTCCTCTCCTCCTGCTCCTGCTCTTTACCCCTCCTGTCCTGTCTTTTTTTACATTCAGCTTTTGTCAAAACGCTACATCCAAAGAAGGAACAGTCTGTAATAAAATTAAAAATAATGATCGATAAATATTTATCAGGCTGTGAAGACCGACAGAACTTTGCGTTAATCACGCCATCCTTTTCATACAAAACTGGGACCACATAACAAATGGGCATATCTACGTGAAGTATGGCACACACAAAAATAATCCCTTTGGGCCGTGAGTGAGTGACATGGTCAAAATCCAAAACATGTCCATGATAATTTACACTTGAAATACACAACTGCATTGCAAATGATGGCAGCACAATAACCAGTGTAATGCTATGAAACACACCACAGAGAACCGAGAGAGGCGACTACAGGCCTGGGTTGGAAATAAGGCCCAGGTTTTAATGTATATTTGGTCCACAATATGCAATTCTGCTTCAAATATTGGGGCTGAATGTTTGATCAAGAGCTTAAAAGCATCAGCAGTCCTCAGAGCAGTGTAAATGGTATGCAGTTTGTGGAACTGATTCATTTATTTTGCGCATGCCCCCCTCTGAACTGACTAATTCTTTCAAGGCACGACTGACTCCTTTGATCGGGGAAATGTTGGATGTAGGGCCAATTCAACCATGTTGGAAAAGGGCAGGCCTCCACACTTGGGAAAGCTAGCTAATAAACCACCCGGCATCTTTTTCTGAGTTGACATTCTGTTAAAACGCCAACTCATTTTTAAAACTTTGATTATTAGTTTATTAGTTTATTCGTTAGGGACAAGTACATTTGTGTATGTGTTTATAGGCAGAGCTTATATCCAACACTAGTCCCTTATTGGGCATTGATGGTTCCTCTAACATAACATAACATAACATATAACATATGCCATTTAGCAGATGCTTTTTTTATCCAAGTAGTGAATGCATTTTTCAGTATATGTGCCACCACCCCTGGTTGGGCCTATCATTACCCAGTACCATGACATCAGCTGTGGTTCTTGTGTCTAAATTGGTTGCTGATTTTAAGGTGAAAACAAAAACTCTGTTGCTCTCTGGGACCAGGATTGAGAACCCCTGGTAGTGTTCAGAACAATATTCAACAGGGATGTCAAACTCATTGCAGGTTTTTGTTGCAACCAATGCACTACACCAGGTGATTTCACTAATTAGCTTACTTCTTCAACCAAAGAGGGGAACTCATTGAAATCACCTGTGGTAGTGCATTAGTTGCAACAAAAACCTGCACACACTCTGCCCTCGATGGAATGAGTTTGACACCCCTGGTATACAATGCTACAAAAAATTTATTGGAAAGTGTTGGATAACACTAATGTTAGTTAATACCACTTGCAAAAACAAAGTGGGAGTGGAATTGAATTGGACTGAGTTAACAATCCCATAGAGAACAAGAATGTTGAAATGCTCTACTGTTTTTGCAAAATGGATTTGTTATGGATTTTTATTTAGTGCAAACAGCAGTTACAGCAGGGATAAGAAAACTTCTGAAAAAGAAAAAAATCTACCAAAATACATTTGAAAGGACAAGCAGACTACTACACACTGCTGGCTTTCTTTGAAGTTAAAATAATTTGGAAACAATTAATTGCACTCCTACAAAGTTAGCTAAAGTTAGTACGGACATTGGGTTTGTGTGTGTGTATGTGTGTGAGAGAGAGAAAGAGAGAGAGTAGCTTTTGTCTGGCCAATTTCTGAACACTGGAAGAATGAGAGTGATTTGAGGACAGGGTAGTGTGCTTTTGAACAGATGTCTACAGTCGTTAGAATCTGAATTTTTAGCCCTTATTAAATGAAAATTGCATTGACACAGTCAATAAAGATGTATTCTTTATTGATAAAAATATATTAGGAATTATAATGCGTTGGCTTTTCGGAACAGGATCAGCATTTTTCATTAACTGTTTGTTTAACAGTATGTATTTCTCTAAACTTGCTCTTGCTCTTGCTATTTCTTGTTCACTGCTATTTGTTTCGTGCTGACTTAGCTATTGTGGCTGGTATTTTATGAAAGTAGTAACCAGCATTGTGTTGGTTCTTAGTAACACTTCCAGCTCCTCTCTATCAGTGCCCATTGCCCTTCACTTGAATATAAACCTGCCTTCAAAGAGCTGGGATTTGGTTTGAGGTGGGATCTTGGGATTGGGATAGGCCTATCATTTATGTGGAATAGGCCGGTATACATTGGATATAAAAAGTATTCACCCCCTTTGGTAATTTATTTTCTTACTTCATGGAGTCAAAATGTATTTAATTGGGATTTATTGCCACTGATCAACACAAATTACTCTATAATGTTGAAAAAAACAAACAACTCAACAACTTTTTTCTTAATTAATTACAAATAAAAAACAGAAGGTAATTGATTTCATAAGTATTCACCCCCTCTGGACACTTGGTATTTTCGCCTTTATCTGCAGTTACATTTGTGAGTACTTGGGTAAGTCTCTACCAACTTTGCACATCTGGACACTGCAATTTTTCGCCCATTCTTCTTTACAAAATTGCTCGACCTCCATCAGGTTATATATCTGCAGATTTAGCCATGGCAATATGGCCATAGCTTAGGGGGTTTGTTGTTTTGTTCTAGACTTGGCAAATACCTGTAGACTAAAATAAATGTATATCTGTTGTCAAACTATTGTCGTTCTACTGTTTTTTACTTTATCTGTATCGCACGAATGAGTGCCTTTTCCCACTGCCTCTCTCCCCATGGGCTACTTAAATTAAAAAGTGTAAACATCAAGATATCACACTGTTGCCAAGGGTAATACACATGCAACTCACATAAAATAAAATGTTGTGATTTGCTCGTGCTTAATGAGTCCTGCATGTTAATTTTTGGAATTCCAATTTTCCAGTTTCTTTTTTCATAATTGGCAACGCTGTTTTGGCAGTGTAATTCTGGCACCCAAGAAACTAAAATAAGATATGGTGCTGTATCAAGTACAAAAGGTCATCCCTAACAAGTCATTTAACTATCAGGATGATTTTAGCGGCAAATGGTCACGGTGTCCTTGAAAACATATTTGATTATTATATTTTTAACATCAGCGCAGCTATTTTCACCACCCCCATATCGTGACCGTGCCCACTAAGATAACTCTTTTTCCAAAAGCTTTTAACACTTGAGTGGTGCAAACATTCAGATTTAACCTTGACCGCCTGATATAGTCTAGACAGCTCCATGCTTTCACAGAGATCATTATGAATAACCATTAAGGAACGGAGTCAACTCTAAGAACTGACACTAACACACAGCGTTAATGCAGATAGCTCGCCTGCAGAAAGTTCTGGAAAGCAATATGAACATGCATTGGTTGAGGACTAGTCACAAAGCATGACCATGCTAAAGTGAAACCCACGCTTGAACTAAACAGTTTAATATACAGTATCTTGCAATAATACAGTTGACAGATTATTTTTCTTAACACAATCAAAAAAGGTATAATATACCTTTATATAAACCATTATATACATTATATAAGTTGAATTCCAGATAATGCCCGAAATGCTGTGATACAGTAAAAATAATGACCCACACCAGATCCAAACCAGTATTGAAAAAATGCACTGTACCATGTTCCACCATTTAGTAATACATTTCAAACGTAACATTTCGTTCTCTCCCAGGATACGACACAAGCATGGTATCCTGTCACACTGTAGACTACATGAACCAGCCATATGAAGGCCCTTTTTCTGACATAGCTTACTTGCAAATGATGCAGGAAATACTTTAATCATCGTCATTGACAAGCTCACTACATTTCTCCCATACCTGATTCTTTTTTTTTTGCAGTTTTACTCTGATAGATTCCAACTCAGCTGTAGTCAGTTTTGTTTGCGTTATCATGTTGCATATTATTGTTTGTCCTGCTAATTTGCATCGCAAAAGGCTAACTGCTTGAACTACCAATACCGATTTGAGACCAAATGTGGAAAATGCAGCAATTAATGAAGTTAAAAGATTTATCTAGTATTTTACACACAGGAGGAATTTATCAAAATATTTAAAGCCTACATTTTGTGAACTACTTTTTTTTGCATTAGAACCTACACCCACCTGACCCTATATTAAAATCTGTATTTTTGACCATAGGGCCTTAATAATATTGCTATTGCTTATGGTAAAGTTCGTCAGTTGAACTCAGGCACCCATCAATGGGTTCATGTTTTGGCTGGTGCTTTGGCGTTGAGACCAGAACTGACAGTCTGTCTCCACCAATTCCCTGCCCCCGCCCCCCCCCCCCCCCCACGACCCAGGAAAGAAAGGCTCATTTCTGACACCATATGTGATAGATCCCACTTTGGGGACGTGATAATCACATTTCTCTCACACGTCTGCCAGGACACTCCAGGGCGTCCCTGGGTTAATATTATAATTCCTTTTCATTGGAGCGCCTCCATTCAATACCCCATGTTACATGGAACCTAATTGCCTCTGTAAATGAGTAATTTCCGTTCATGCACCCTGGTCCACAGACTCTTTTATCTGCTTCTCAGCAGGCTCTTTTCATCGGATACTATTTCACTAATCACAGTTTCGTAATTTTTTTCCCTTTACGCGTGTGTACAACATGCTATTAATGCAATGCACCATATCAGCTTGTTTGTAAATATTAAGACACCTAGGGTGGTGGTGAACTTCTGGTGCTGAAAAGTACAAAAGTACAAAAGTGAACCATGGCCCAACATGACAAAATCTCCCTGCATATTGGATTCAAACGCAAGGTTTAGGAAGGTGTAGATGCTAGGTTCTAAAGATATATCTTATCAAAGATAACCCTAAAGTAAAAGAAAAGTAGAAATTTCCCATAAAGCTGGGCAATATCTAATGGACAATAACTTAACCACTCACCATGCATTTGACTTTCAACCAATATAAACTGGAATACACTTTTCCATTTGGAAAGGATGGTTTGTGATCCATAACCGATTTGGTCCAGGGAGCATGGAGCACTGCCAATGTCCCTTGGAACCCTACGCTTGAAATGTAACCAAAATAAAATTCACATTCGCTATACAGAAGCAATGATGCAATATCCTTTAGGGTGCATTAAACCAAAAATGGAGATACACCTTAAGATATCCAAAGTGCCTCACCAAGGTTAAGTAGCGGATAACCAAAAAATAAATGTAAAAAAAGGCCCTGAGTGCAAAGTGCAGAAGGGCTGTGCCCGGCTGGAGCCTCTGCCCGACGGTCTGACAGCGTGGGTATCGGGCGAATGTCCTGACGGTGCCATCCATCACGGCATATGCTCTCCACAGGACCTGCCCCATGAAGATGGATGGGTTTTCACCCCAGCTCATCTGAACAAGAGGAACCAGAGAACATGTGCAGGGCAGAACGTCCGACCGAGAAAGATTCAAGAAACTAACACCACCGTAATTGTTTGGACTAAATGCGAGAGCGGGCCTGAACAAAATATGAATCCCAGAGAAATCAGTACTGAAGAAAATAAAATAATTAAATAACCTCCTGCCTCTTTGTAAAACAGATGAACAAAAATGTCATCTTCTCTCGGACAAGCAGCTTGGGCAACTTGGGGACAATGCATCAGATGCATGTTGTGCCATTTTTTTGTTGGCCATTGTTCCTGATAAATGATCTCTCGCTGAAGTGTAATGTTAAAATCATGGAGAACTCAGTCTCAGATTCCCTTTGCTTCCATTTCTAATGGGAATGCTGCTGCAGATTATTTGATTCTTCTACTGCTGTGTGTACTCAGGTGAGTAGGGTGCAATGTTGTTCCATCTTCCCAGGGACATCAAAAGTCATCACTGACTTGTTTGAACCAATCACATTCAAATCAGTGAGTAACTGGTAGCATATGGTAGCTCCATCCATTTTCAGTGTTATGATACCTCATTCACGTCATCAGTAGGTACAATGCATCAAATGCACGTTGTGACATTGTTTAGTTGCTCACTGTCCGTGTTACATAAATAAATGAATTAATAAATGGAAATATGGTTTCTGAATCATGTTGGGATGACACACCTCACCTGGAGGGGTCAGAGGTTACAGAACAGGTGAGGGACTGCGTGGAGAAGTGAGCACGCTCAGTTGCTACCCAGCTGGGTCCAGTGCATGCATGATGTCACAACGGATCTGTTACCGCCATTCCATGTGAAGTCTGGAACAGACCGACCCCCTACTGACGCCGATGGACTGTGGATATTATTCTCCACGGGTTCCCTGGACTGCATTCTAAACTGTGGGAGTTACATACCTCCAGGCCAGGGTAGTTCATCCCAGAGGCTGACTGGTGACTGTCTTCCCTTCTGAAATGAGCAAAGCACAAAAAGCTTGGGTTGGCAGCAAGCCGGGGGAGAATGGATTTTTCCACAATGCTGGGATGATTCTCTTGTTGCATCTGAAGAGTCTATGCCACTCCTAATGACAGATATTGCCGTTACTTTTGGCTGTGTGACGAGATGCTCGAAGGAAGACCAGAAAGAGAAGAGTAGCGATACATCAATTATTTACATGTATACTGGCTTCCACTAAACTATTGAAGTCACCGCAAAATGTGTGTGTGTGTGTCTACTGCATCTATTTAACTAGACCTCCATCTATGTATATATATTTTTGGCATAACGAGGGGAATGGTGCTGGAAGATTGTTACTTCCCACATCGTTGGCTGCACCCCTTCCCAATTGATGGCCACTCCTCCTCGTTGAGCACACCTGTAGGCCATTCACGGCTCATCGGGGGAGGAGCCAGCACCAGCCTGTGGTGGGGAGTCTTTAGTTAGTGCTTTACAGAAGAAACTTGGAGAATTGGTGGTGGATTTGGAATTTCTGGACTTTGACCATTCTTTCGCCTGACCCTTAGTATAGTAAGGCTCAACAGAGGTAGGGCTTGTGTTTCTTTTGTTTGTCTTTGTTTTGTTTTGGAAATTCACCTGTACCTAAACCTTTTGTTAATAAACCCCAGTGCCTTCACCTGGGAACACAACACTTGCTGCATTGACTTCATTTTATTTTATTCATTTTATTGTAAATTGTCATCTGCTCATTGTGCCTACCTCAACCTTGTTTACAATATATATACAGTGATGCTTGAAAGTTTGTGAACCCTGCAGGGCGTGGTCATTATTTTCATATATTATATAAAAATAACCCTATAAAATCTTTATCTAAACCTCAATTCTTAACAAAGATATCCCAAATAAATGACACACACAAAGAAATATGATATATTCTCATTGTTAATTTAACAAAACTGGTTTATTCAACAAAAAATCCTTATATGCAAAAATATGTGAACCCCTTCAATCAATAATTTGTGGCACCTCCTTTGGCGGCAATAACTTGAAGCAAATGTCTCCTATAGCCACTGATCAGACTCTAGCATCTTGTTTGAGGGATTCTTGCCCACTCCTCCTTACAGATCCCAGCCAACTCAGTGAGGTTTGAGGGCTGTCTGGCATGAACAGCCTACTTCAGGTTCTGTCACAGCATCTCGATTGGATTTAGGTCAGGACTTTGATTTAGCCAATCCAAAACACAAAACTTATTTCTTCTGAGCCATTCTTTGGTAGATTTGCTTGAATGCTTCGGATCATTGTCTTGTTGGAACAGCCACTTTCATCCATGAAGATAAAGAAAAGCAGCCCCAGATCATGACACTCCCAACACCATGCTTGATTGTAGGGATAAGACTTCCAGAAACCTTCAGGTTTGTCCAGGTGGTCTCTGGCAAACTTAAAACGGACAGCTTGGTTATTTTTAGATAACAGAGGTTTCTTCCTAGCTACCCTTGCATGGCAGTTCTATTCAGCGTTCTTATTGCTGATGGATGCACAATGACAGCAGGTGTGAGGGAGGTTTGTCGATTCCTGGATATTATTATTTGGTAGCTTTTTACTTCACTGTCATGTTAAATGCTCTCCGATGGAGCCCAAGTCTTTTTAATATGATTTTATATCCTTATCCAGACTAATGCACACTCACTACTCTCTTCCTGAGGTCCTCTGAGGTCTCCTTAGATCCTAACATGGTGCGTTTTGCATTCACCTGTTTGGGTAACACCAAACTGACCAGGTTTCTTACCTGTATTTATGAGATTGGCACCCAAACTCTTTCCTAAAGATCTGACCTTTGATTGGTTAACTTGGTACCCAATAATATACCCATCTGATTTTAATTACCTACTTGACTGAAGGCAACAGGAGGTTCACTTATTTTTGCACCATCACTCATTTTTTTCCTCCATATTTTTCCTCTACTATATGCACAATTTCCTCTAAAAATTTATGAAATTGGTAAATACAGACCCTTTATTTCAGTTAAGAAAAGACTGGTTCTGATTAAATAAGGTTTTGTGGTAAAAACTGTAGCTTTCTATGATTGCACAAGGGGTTCACAAAATTCCAAGAATCACTATATATATATATATATATATGTATATATGTATACAGTATATATGCATGTATGTGTGTATGTGTGTTCATATATACAGCATTTTATATACAGTATCCTGGATAAATATATCCAGGGTTATAGCTTGCATGTTAAATAATATCTATAAATGAAGCTGTGTTGCTATGCGAACAACTAAGGTAGTGCCCCACCCACCTTTCCAGTGATATTAGGCATCCAGCCAGAGTCTAGTGCTCTACCCATTACACCACAGTGCACTGTTTTCTATTTCCACATGAATGTGGACACCCTTTACATTGTTCTGAGCTGTGTATTTCAGTGGAAGTGCCTTTGTCCTTTTACGGCTCGTGTTCCCTGTCATTGCCTGTCTTGTGGATAACTGTATGAGTTGAATATTGAGGACGCTGGGCCTGCTCTTCCTTGCCAAGTTGGCTTGCATTCAATAACACTGGGACAGCAGCAATTGCAGAGGACAAGTTAATCTGTTTAAAGAGAACAATTGCGAGGACTGCGTTTCCTGCATAAAAATGCCATCCATTTTGCATCTGTCTATCCTGCCCCTTGTAGAAGGGTTTTTCTCAAGCACTGCCTATAAATCCGGCGACAGCATGGCTGAGTTTCACAGGTGGGAGGAGTCAGGTCCTGGCATTGGCCAGTGGCATCTGAATCACGCTAGGTTGCATTTGCCAAACCGAGCTGAATTGCTACAAGGGAAATTAACCTGGTGTCCAAATGCCGCACGGTGTAATCGAGGAGATGATTCACTGGCGGCTCACACATCTGGCGCCAGGTGTGGAGAGCAGGTGTGAAGATCTGAGCTTCTGGCCTCTGTGTTCCTCTGTTCACAGGTAACAGATAACAGGTGTGATATGGGGCAAGGAGCACATTCTTTCAGCGAATAAACCCCTAATCACTAGGCCCATTTTTTTGACTTTATTTTAAAAGTAATTGATGAAACTTTTACAATCCATAGACAATGCAGTGGGAAACAACGTGGGCAGGCACACCAGCACCTTGCATCCCACTAACCCGGTGTTCCTCAGATACTTTTACAAAGGATTTACATTTTTGTGCGTACGTACCTCCGTATGCTATTTTTTGTTCTCAATTTTGCACAGATCTCAAGATAAAATTTCTTATGAATCATCTACATATCTAACTGTGGAGGATTGGCATAATGATCATTTATAATGTACGTAGGAATGTAAATGCATCATTCGGACACCGCTCTTAGGCTGGGATTAATTTATGCCCATTGTAAACTATGTTGAAGCCACTGTTACCACTTGCACAACCCCCCCCAGAAATATGCTCCTCCTAATGAGACCCCTCCCACGAGAAAGCTGGGTACACTGGCACACATCATACCAGTGTGGTGCCCTTGGCAGGCGGGTGTAATCGAATCTAATCTACTTCACGATTCCAGAAGATTGCACCACTTCTAGACATTGAATAACTCTGGTTAAAGCTGGTGTATCCATTCCCTGGGGTATGGAAGACACATGTTGGTTCTGCTTAGGGACGGTGAGTGTGTTTGGCACCCTGGTGTATACATTCTGATCACTGTCCCCCAGGCACTCATCTCCTTCTTAAGCTTCAGTAAACTGAGCTGCGCAAACTTCCTTGAGGCGAAGTGAGGGTGTGCTGTCTGCAGTCACGTAATGTTGTATGACATGGATCACACCGATAATGCAATACATTGCAATGCAATCCTTTTGTCTGTGGTCTTCTTAAGTCTACCGTCAGACTACAGCACGAGGACTTTTCAGCTTTGCACTCTATTTACCTTCTATGCTAAACTATGCTTGTATTACAAACTCATCTTCCTCTCGTGGTAAGATTCAGTTCCATTCCGAGTTACAGCCGTCAACAATCTCTGGTGCCCCATTGCAATGACAGGAATCTACTCACGCTCTCTCTGTGTAGCAAAGGGCCCGTTTGATTGTTTTGGCTTGCTGCCCAACAGGAGGAGTGGCGCATTTCAATTCCTTCTATTGCCCCCAGTTTTGGGCCTCATGACTAGAAGTGCCCGGCGAATTCTCCAGCTGCTAAATTAGAAGTGTTTTTATTGTCCTCACAGAATGCACTTCAATTCACCATGAAACACGGCTACGCTGCTATGCTTTCCTGTTGCGAGGGGAACAGCATTTCCCCCAAAGGAGCGACCAAACTGTTTAGTCTCAGAAACAAGAGGGTGCATGCCGCTTTGTAGTCTTTTTAACCATTTTAAAATCTTCTTTACTGTTGGTGTCACCAGCGTTCTTTCGCACGTCTCCTTTCCCACGTGTGAATCTCCCGGCAGATACCCGAGACAGCCGAATGACATAATTATCATTCTTACGCGGCCCCCCATCCCCTTCTCCGCTCCCCTCCCTGACGAGAGGGCTAATTGATTGCGAAGGCGCCTGATGACTCAGACCTGACGGATCTTTTTGACTGATTATGAATTCATGAAAAGCGACAAGGTCCCCTTCTTCGAACGCCAGGCACGGAGCACTCGGGGATTGCTGCGCACCTTTTCGTAACATGAAAAATATCACTCACGATTATCTGCGAAAGCGCGAGCCCGGGAACAAACGCATTCGTTTTATTTCACGAACGTCGTGGTCCGGCGGCTAATCCCTCGGCGGGGAAAAACTGCGGAAATTCATATTCCTGCGCCGGAGAGGGCAAAACCCGCTGGTTGTGGCGCTTGTCACATTTCAATCAAGGCTTTAAGCCGCGGTGCCGGTCCCGCCGCTCGAGCCCCACATAGCAGAGCACCAGAATTAATGAATTAGCTATTGATTAAATTCCACTCTAGCAAATCTACCATGGCAAATAAATGAACTGCCTGGCGCACATGTAGGCCAGAGACAGACATGTCAGGGCAATCGATCAGTAGTTAGTATTCTATTGGGATGTAAGTACAGCCGCATGATAATATGACAAGCAAAAGGGGAAGACGATGAGAAAACACTTGTTTTTTCCCCCTCTCTCACGCCCTGTGGATTATACCAAGTTCCATCGTAAGGGTGCCAGACTGACATCTTCCATGGTTTTTGTCACGAGTGTGATTTTGTTATTCTCGCACCTGGCGCAGAATAACGCAACGCATCACGTAAGCGTAGCCATGGCTGTATTTTGAATCTTCACAGGAAACAATGACCTGGATCTGCAGTTGCAAGGCCCATACAGTGGGAGAAGTCGATAGTCTATAGAAATAACGACAGGCACATCTGACCCCCCACCTGACAAGTAAGAGACAGTGGAGACCAGGATAACTCTGTGCTGCTGAAATAGGGTGTGTTCCAACACACAGGCACTCGCAGATGTGTTTTTACTGGACATGAACAGAAGGACAAATGTTTAAATTAGTTGTATCTGGATATATACCATCTTAGTTTGAGTGTTTTTCTGGCATTGTGACGGCTTCACAATAGTAGGATTATGGGTAGTGTAGTTGCTGAGGCTCTCAGTACAGCCAAAGGCATTGTCAAAATAATGGTGATGATACGTATAATAAGTGTGAGGTAGATTTTTGACTGCGTTCTTCACCCCAAGTGAGCCTAAATAATCTGGTAAGTGATATGTGACTTTTAACAAGGGGACATGACACTGATAGGTATCTTCATCAGAATTCAAGGGTACCTTCCATGACTGACAGTAATATTCAAACATATTAAATATTTTTATATGTTTATAGGACATTTGCATTGATCTTCTCAGCCAATGTTCTGGGGATGTTCAGTCACACCTAAACCCATTCAATACAGCATGGGTTTGCTGAAATAATCAAAAAATAATTTCTGCTGGTGAGGACGGATTCTGTCCGACCACACAAACGCCACAGCGTTTCCCAGTCGTGTTATTGTTAAGTTTATGAATCCTGTAATGTTGGAGATGGGTTGTCATCAGTGTCCTATCCCCTGGCCCTCTGTCTTTATTAATGTGGAATTTGAGTGGTTATGTTGAAAGCATCTCTATCTCCACCAGTCAAGGGGACACTCCCAACTCTGTGTCTGTATACAGTATTAGAGGCTTTTAGATCAATGAGCTCCTGGAAATGATGCCACGCGATCAGGTGACGACACTCACGACTTTGACCTGGAACAGAAAAGTCCTTTCATTGTGTTCTAAAACCGGGGTAGGACCGTGGGCATTTGCTGAACTTTAAAATGATGAAAAAATAATGAAATTGCACATAACCGAAAGGACATTACCGGAAAGTCTCGATCTTGGGACCGTCTAGTGGCTTTCTGTAACACATTTAATATGTGACACGTATTCGGTAGAAATGCACCAGTTAGATACTGTAAAATCCCTTAAAGAAAATCGGCCCACAGCTCATTGCCTGTGCCAGCAATATCCTGTATTACCAATAACAAGAACATGAATTCCATTGCTTTAATGATATTTCTCCAATTGAGTGTTGAAAAATATCTTCTCAACACATAACATGGTCTAACTCATTTGACAAAGTGCCAGTGCTTGCATATGTCATTTGGAAATTGAATATACTAATGTAATTTTGGGATGGTAGAGATTAGAAAAAGGGGGTGCCGTGGGAAACTAAAGCATGTGAATACGCTGTGGATACAATAAAACATTAGCATCAATTCAATCCCTGCACAGTGGCGATAGCCGTAGCTGTAAGATCCAGTGCACTTTCACATACTTAAAATGCAAAGGTACATAGGTGCTTTCGGCAGAGGATTACGCTTACATTTGCACTGTATTATATTAAGACATTTTTATATAACTTGTCCTTATTGTTATATTTTGTGCAAAGTTAGCTGCAATGTGTGGGGTGAGAACATCCTCTTTTTCGCATGGAACATTTCAGGGATTAGTAAACATTGTCTTTGACCTCTATACATATTGTATTTCATTCCATACCATTACAACTCCTGCTATCTACTCATCTACTTGTACAGTACAACATGGACAGCACCACTCCCCGTGTTTGTAGTAATTAGTTTGCACATCTGCAAGCTAACCTTTTCACCACATATGATGCATGAGTAGTGTGTAAGTGACTAAGATGAGCTTTCCTGATCGATCGATTGATTTCTTTTGGAAACGTTTTTGGAAAAGTTGCACAATTATTTTCTTTAATCCATAAGTCATGTGATATCCATGTGTTCTAAATTCAAAATACAGGACCTTCAAAAAATAGCAGCAGTGTAAATAATATTATTCACTAACTGAACTCCAGTTCAAAGCGGGTTCTGTAGGTAGGGTAGAGACAATGTGCTGTTTCCATAATGATGATCATATCCTACACACAAGCCATACATATATGCAAATCACTTCCTACACACAAGCCATACATATATGCAAATCGCTAGATTTGTTATATCACATGACATGTGTAGTAATTATAATCCAGTTGTACAAATTGCAAATGAAGTCATTTTTTTCAATGATATGATACCAAGTGAAAAAATAAACCAAAGGTTAGAGATTAATGAATAATTCAAGACATTTTATATTCTTTCCTTTGTTTGAAATGAACATTTATTCAGCTGTTTCTGGCATGAGTGCAAATTTTAAAGGTGTGTGCGTGCGTGTGTGTGTGTCTGTGTATGCGTGTGTGTGCATATGTGTGTGTGTATGTGTGTGTGTCTGTGTATGGTCCAGGAGCTATTGATGGCTGAGCTGTGGGGCTGGTGGGTTATGATATTAATACCTCTCATTTCTCATATGCGTATGAATATCCTGCATACTTCATACAAAATCCCAAGATCTGTTTGTTTTCATCATTCATCAAAAACTAACACAACATTTTGACTCAGGAAAACAATTTGACCTCTAACTACTTCACTAAGCTCTGCTGACATATTACAAAAGGTTTTGCAAAGGAAGTCTTTTTTAAGATTAAAGCACATGCAGTAGCAATGAGAACACATAGAGGACCATATTAATTATGTCAATATCCGGTATTAATTGTTACAAGACCAAAATAACTTGCACTGTGTATTAGCAGTGTCCATGTATTAAAACTTGAAAAATAAGGTGTCACAACATTTTGAGGAAATGAAAAGCAATGGTGTGCAAACAATTTATAGATATTTAAATTTCATACCATCCTTTCTCAAACATTTTTTTAAATTTGTACCAGTGTTTTATAACATTCTTGAATAACAAATACCACATGAGTAAATATTTTGTGTTAGTTTTCAATAAATGATTGGTAGTGACTTTTGGACCGCACTGTATATATACATGAAGATTTGTGAAGAAAAAAAAGTTAAATTCCTTCCTTTGAGCCACGGAATGAAGAATATAATTTCCCTATTTTTTTCAGCATACAATATAGCTCATTACCTGTATTGTGTTATAAAGGTATTAAAAGTTGTGGAGGTTACTGTACATTCCCACTTCTTGGCATAGTATGCTTTTCTTGGCAACTGAGTCTTGAAATCTTTAGCGCCAGTTCCATACCTAGAAGGTATTAGGTATGGAACTTGAAAGGCTATTTCTAGGGATGGCAGCTCTCAGTTCAGCCTATATCAGAACAAGGAGCAGAGTGAAGATGCCACATATATATATATATATATATATATATATACAGATATAGATATATAGATAGATAGATAGAGAGAGATACTGCTGCATTTTGTTCATATACTGTAGAGATATGTAATTTCTTCTCAACCAAAAACCTCCAAAAGGGACTGATCATTATTCCAGTGGACAGATAGATATCAAGCACCTTACAAAAGCAAGTTAAAGTCAATATGAAGTAATATATGCAATTTGTTTCCGTTTTAATCAGCATCAGGTATGCACATCGAAGGTTTCGTTCACATTCTGTGATAAAACCTTGACACCAATAAAATTCGTAAGAAGGAAAGAAGAATGTGTTGGCGTATCGTAATTGCCGATTCTTTCATCAGTGTGGGATCAACCGCCATGTGCTGGATGCAATTGAAGGATTATTTTTTTTCGAATTATAATATGACAATGGCACATCAAGAATGCCATCGCAAGGACAAACGGATTTTGCTCACCGTCATTTCACGGATTAAAATGTAGAAGAATACGAGGGACAAATAAGCTCATTTTAATGGAGAGGACAGGATATAGTCATTTGACAGGGTCTCAGTCATACAGCGAGCAAATATGAAATTATATATATGGATTTATTCAATTATTCAAGGTTATATGGAAAAGGCAAATCAACTAGTATGCCTGCTGCTGTACAGTCTGAAAGGGTTGCGGTGAATTGAGTAAAAAAAACACATTTTGTAAGCATGTTAGTTTGTAACTTGTCATTTTCTCTAAGTGGTCACAAAAATGCCAGCGTACAAACGGAAAGAGATCCATCAGTGCCAACTGGGATCTGACAGTGGAGGTCATTTTTATATTTAGCCGCGGGAACAAGTGTCCATGCATGGGGGCGAGCCAGTAAGACCAGCAACCCTGTGCAATCTGCTGTCTGATTGGTCAGGCCCATCACTGACCCTGTACACACTCTTACCGCACCCGCTATGGTTCGTAATGATGCTTGACCTGCCCTCACCCACAACCCACATTCTTTAGAAACCCTGCAATTATTTAATTTATACCACTGAGCTGTATTTAGGTCTCTGCTTTCCTATTGGATAAGGGGAAACCACTGTCATGGCTACCACCTGGTTAAGAAAACCCTCATTCAAATGTGTATTTTATGTTGTGTGTAATGTAAATAATACGTTTAAGAGGACTACAAGTTCTTATGTGTATGAATGTACTTCTATATGATGTGTCTTATAAGCCATATGTTCTGGGCACCATAAAAAAAATGGAAGCTTAAAACAATAACAAAATACAAAACCACATGAAAGAAACAGAGTGTGTATTATTGTGGTTCACGGTACATCATGTTGAAGCAGGACTCAGAAACAGGCATGAATTATCGATGACAACAATTAAACCACAGCTTACTGATCTATAGCTCTAGCGATGGCTCTAGTCATTTTAACGCAGTTCTGTAATTTGCTTTGGATAAACGTGTCAATTTAGTGATCTGCAATTGTACATTTTAAATTGTAAGAAAGCATCCACTGGTCCAATGAAGGAAAAAGGCTTTTACACGACACACTGGCCTTCCCCGCTGCACGTTCTGGCCCAGATTCCCCCGTTATTCCCCTCGGTTGTTACGAGTAATTTTTTTTAACCACAGCTGTGATGGGGCCCGCCAATTTGGTTCCCTTCACCTTCGGATAAATAAACAATGCACAGATTCGACCTCTGGGTTAACAGGTTTTTATGCTTACTCTACTCACCTCCCTCACTGATTCAATTATGGAGGTTCAGGGGCTTACATGAATACGCAAAGCGCCCGGACGCACGGCTGCGTGGCTGTCGAACGGCACATCTAAGAGCAGCGCTCCGGAGAAAATTCCCCTAATTGTAAATAATTTTACCTCGCGAGACGATCCAGTCACCTTGAGTGTGAAAACCTTGGCACCTAACCCCCCCCCCCCCAACCCCCAGACGCCACTTCTCTTGACGTCTGCAGAGGCAAAGTGTTATTTAAGCTTTACTGGTCTGTGTTAAATTCTGTAATTTGAAGGGCTGTTAAGTTTTTCAATTGAAATTTCATTTGAGATGCAGACTTTTTTTCCATTCCATCGACGCTTCACCGCGTCCGAGGTGCGAGCTGGAAGCCGGCACAATAACACCGTAGTCTTGCTCAATCTGCCATTGGAAGCAAAAGGACTCTCAGGTAATTTACAATACTTACACAGCGACAGGAAAGGCCCTTCTATTTCTCAGCAGCTCAACAGAAAGAAGAAGAAAAAAAAAACCCTGAAAAAAACACTAGAGTTCAGGCCACGGATTTACTTATTTATTTATTTTTTCATAAGGAATTGGTTTGCATAGTAATGACACAATCAGCAGCCGAGGCAAACGGCAGCGAACGCGTGCGGGAATGAGGCTGTGTTCGCAGTCGTGTTGCGGGCTGTTTCCATCTCTGATTTTGAAGGTTAAGACGCGCGGCGTTAGACAAACATCAGTGCACCCAGTTTGTAAATGTCAAGCTAAGACATCTGCAAACAAGGCCTCTAAAATACGAGCTCAAGCTCACATGTGATTAGTGATGATTAGGTGCATTTGTCTTGATGCGTGGCTTTCCCTGCCTTTGCAGTTATTATTATAGTTATTATGGCATACTGTACGTATTCTTACCGCTGGTATATCTTATGTGTCATAATTGTTTTATAGTACATGCAATAGTTGAAATAATATCTATATATAATAATAATAATAATAATAATAATAGTAATAATAATAATAATAATAACAATATTGGGCGGCACGGTGGGGCAGTGGATAGCACTGTCGTTTGGGTTTCGAAACCCGGCTGGGGCCTTCCTGTGTGGAGTTTGCACGTTAGGCTAATTGGAGAGTCTAAATTGCCCTGTAGGCATGAGTGAATGGCGTATGTGCCCTGCGATGGATTGGCGACCTGTCCAGGATGTATTCTCGCTCCGTATAATGCTAAAATAACAACGATTTCAACATAAAAAAGCCAAGCTACTCACATATACGTAACACATAACCTATACATCTGTAAAATTAAATTCCCATATTCGGTCTGCATACCAAATTATTGATATCATGATGATGCCTAGTTACAACTAAAGTTTCATCAATATATTTCACAGAAACGAAACAAGCACTGTTCCAAAACAAGGCTTCCCCATTGTCCTACATTCGCCCAAGTAACTCGGCTCTGAATAGCTATGTCTGACAGGTGGTCATAATACAACATATACACTACAGCATAATACAGCTAAAAAGGTAGTGCATTGATTGTGGTAATGTAACTGTTATCTTTACTTATGGAGAATGTAACATCCTGAATATTGAATTCAAACAAACATGCAGTTTTGATGTGAGCATTATTCTTTTAAACTGAAGATGTGGGATGCCATCCTTCTCACTTAAGTTCACTATGCGTAAGTTAGCAATGCATGCCATGAGCTAACCAAGCTACATTTATGGGCTGGGAACACAGTGAGCAATAGATATCCAGCTAACAGTACAGTTATGTCATTGGAAAGCTAGCTAGTGCGCTGTTGTTAATGAATCAACTAAAGCATAGCTAGCTGGCTAGGTAGGAAACCAGGCCACATCTTAACAAACCAACAAATCAACATCTTATTGGTTTAAGAGTACACATTTAGTCCAGGGATTTAAGGCCTACCTTGTAGTTACCGTAGCTACCTGAACCACAAAACAATATGATGCAGGGTTTATGACAGCATGTGAAATGATAAAAATACATTACAGAATTGTACTTTGTTGGCCGTAGAAAATTATACACACTAAAAGCAATACTATTAATCTTTTGGATAGTATTAGATGGCAAGAAAGCTACTTTCTACAGAAAAAAAATATGGCGTCTTTCAGGTTTTTTGAGCATGGTCTGTTGGCTGAAATAACATCATAAGTGCACATCCTTATTTGACTAAATAATGATGTCACCTGCTTCATGGCCTTACACTCAGTGGCCACTTTATTAGGTACACCTTTCTAGTACTGGGTAGGACCCCCCTTTGCCCCCAGAACAGCCTAAATTCTTTGTGGCATGGATTCAACAAGATCCTGGAAATATTCCTCAGAGATTCTGGTCCACGTTGACATGATAGCATCAGCTGCACATTCATCCCGTTCTACCACATCCCAAAGGTGCTATATTGGACTGAGATCTGGTGACTGTGGAGGCCATTGCAGTACACTGAACTCATTGTCATGTTCTCAGAACCAGTTTGAGATGACGTGTGCTTTGTGACATGGCGCATTATCCTGCTGGAAGTAACCATTATAAGATGGGTAGTCTGTGGCCATAAAGGGATGCACATGGTCAGCAACAAGACTCAGGTAGGCTGTGGCATTTCAACAATGCTCAATTGGTATTAAGGGGCCTAATGTGTGCCAAAAATACATTCCCCACACCATTACACCACCACCACCAGCCTGAACCGTTGACACAAGGCAGGATGGATGCATGGATTCATGTTGTTTACACCAAATTCTGGCCCTACCATCTGCATGTTGCAGCAGAAATCGAGATTTGTCAGACCAGGTGACATTTTTCCAATCTTCAACTGTCCAGTTTTGGTGAGCCTGTGCCCACTGTAGCCTCACTTTCCTGTTCTTAGCTGACAGGAGTGGAACCCGGTGTGGTCTTCTGCTGCGGTAGCCCATCCACTTCAAGGTTCGACGTGTTGTGCATTCAGAGATGCTCTTCTGCATACCACTGTTCATGGTTATTTGAATTACTGTCACCTTCTTGTCAGCTTGAACCAGTCTGGTCATTCTCTTCTGACCTCTCTCATTAACAAGGCGTTTTCGCCCACAGAACTGCCGCTCACTGGATGTTTTTTGTTTTTCGCACCATTCTCTGTAAACTCTAGAGACTGTTGTACATGAAAATCCCATGAGATCGGCAGTTTCTGAGATACCACCCTGTCTGGCACCAACAATCATTCCAAGGTCAAAGTCACTTAGATCATATTTCTTCCCCATTCAGATTTTTGGTCTGAACAACAACTGAACCTCTTGATCATGTCTGCATGCTTTTATGCAATGAGTTGCTGCCACATGATTGGCTGATTAGATAATTGCATTAATGAGCAGGTGTACAGGTGTACCTAATAAAGTGGCCACTGAGTATATGTTTGCTATGATGAAGAGATGCTGTTGTTGGTTTAAATATACTATCTGGACAGATTACAGATATTGCCCAATGGGTAGAATTATTCATTGAGGGCATGGAGCATTTCTGATGATTTAATCTGAGAAATCTATGAATTAGAACAATTCAACTAATTTCAAACTGTAAGGCTTCATTAACATGATTGTGTTTTTGTTTTTGCACATGATGACACATTTTTCGACAAAGCTGATGTATTATGTCAATGCAAAAATAATGAGTTCAGATTTTTTTGTGAGTTTACTATAAAATATCCGAAGATGCTATCATTTTGGACAGTTGCTGTCACTGTAGGATAGTGTGGTGCAGTGGGTGTGTGTGGGTGTGTGTGCATTTGCGTGGCTGTGCGTGTTTGTGTGTGCATGGGGAGGATTGCTTGGAGTGAACCCCCCCTGAAAAAAACCTTGATCCGCCCCATAGATTTATTGTATTTTCATATCCTACGTTTTAATTTCCATTACTACCAGCATATAAGTGCAAATCCAAGAGACGTGGGGAAACAAAGGCTTCAAACATTTCCTTGGATATTCCTCAGGGGTAGGTGACATTGACTGTAATGTGCGGAGACCACCCTTAAGACTACATTTGTACTCTACATCTATTTAAAATAGCGCGTTCAGTCACTGCACTTGAATGGACACTTGCTGGAATAATGGCCGGTCATGAATTATGAAAGAGAAGAGAACATTTGCTTTAATATCATTCCACAGAAATAATCACCTCCATTCTTTATTTTCCAGCCACCGTCCTCAAGAAATGATATAATAGTTTATTAAAATATTGAAGCTTAAACTATATATGAACTTTGGGTCTTGATAAAAATGCTTGAAAGCACTTAATTTCTGGCCACTTCTCCTTTTCATGTATACCTAAATTAAAACAAGGTACTTTGCTTTGAGTAATCCATTTGGTGGTAATTGTAAAGGCATTGAAATAACGTATTTTCTTTCTGACTATTGCAAAAAATATTCTTCATGACAGATTGACTTAAATAAATGGCATATATGTAGAGCTGTATTAAATATGAACTTATTAATGTAAAAAATGTAATAAAGCATCTGTTAGTTTTAAAATTATATTGTAATACTGGTTAATACTGTGTTAAGTATGAGTTCAGGGTTTGGTAATGCTTTGTTACCCCAACAATATTAAAGTTTAACTGCTTAAAGATACACTTCATATTTGGCCTTTATTATCTGTTAAATACAATATATATTACATTTGTTAACGGTAACAGTTCTCTGTTGTTAATGATGCATGTTTAGTAAATAGACTTAGTTATAATTACTTTACTTTATGAATTATTCCATGGCATTACAAATTGGGCAATAATAAAGATAACAAGAGATTTCTGAACCAACACACAAAGGATATTCATCGTAATAACTCATAACTCAGCCTCTCCACACACAGGCACACATATTGTACATAAAGAGACACAAATACACGCTCTCTTTCTCTCTCTCTCTCTCTCTCTCTCTCTCTCTCACACACACACACACACACACACACACACACACACACACACACACACACACACACACACACACACATGGCTGCAGTTGTGTAAATATGTGTTTGTAAATTCCTAAAATTTCCTCCATTAACCACGAATGACAAATGTAGGTATTCTTTTTTCACTTTTCCATTAGGCTGGTTGTGTGTCCAAGGCTGCAGAATGTAGCAGACCGGGGCAGGCTGGAGAGGGAGCACTGGGGCGCTATTGAGACGGGGCCACAGAACAACCAGGGTAGCATCTGCCATGCCAAAAGAGACGGGTGAGACACAGACAATTTAGAGCAGAAAAAGGTTTATACAGCACGTCTCCTGGCTTTTTTCCCCCTACAGTGTTTCTCCAACTCCACTTTTTAGTCAAACTTCATTCTTTGAGAAACTAAAGTGAACTGGAGATTTGTCTGGTACTACTTAAAGTTCTTACAGTAAATTTTTTTGTTCTTGCAGATTTTTAAATGAAAAAATAAATAAATAAAAATTGTGAATGAAATATTTAATTAATTTTGTTACTCAATGTAAGGACAAATCACATTGCATCTATGTTATACCGGGGCCAAGGAGGCTACACAATCCTGTTAGCTTCACATATTTAGAGTCCAAAAAAATGTTTTGCCATCTTTAAACACATTGCAAACACATTCTTACATTTAAATGCAATTGGCTCCAATAAAATTAATTCACAGGCAGGGAAAACCAAGCAAAATTTAGTTAGAAAAGGAACCCAGTTCTATTGTGGTATTAGGCCTACCTCATGATGTTAAGTAGAAATGAGGGCCTTGTTTGATTTTCCAATGAATCCGTTATATTTAAGAGATGGTGTCGGCTGCCTCACCTTAGGACACAGTTCATGCATGTCTAATAACCGGCTGAAATTATTAGACATGCATGAACCAGTATCTATGCATGGACCAAAAAAAAGTGTATCACCGTGTGTCTGTCACAGGAAAGCGAAGGACCGTTTCGATTCCTTGCAGTTTTGTGCTTTTGTGCCTTTACCCGGTGGTACGCCGCTCAATCATAATTCCTTTGATAGAACATGCTGGTGTTGATTTGCGCACCCGCTGCGGAGGACGAGAGAAGCCGCGCGCACATCTCAATCTCTCCGCGGCTTCAGAGAGGGGGCGGCCCCCCGCGGAGATGCTCCGAGGAGCTCAACGTTAAATAAAGCAGCGGCGTGCGGCATGCTATCTTAGAAATAACGTGTTAAAATGTATAGAGCTGCGCGCGAGACGCACAGGATAATAACTTTGGATGGATTAGGGGAACACGCTCCTTATGGGGTTTTTTGATCGGCGAGTCAAGGTTTGACGATTACACTTAATTCCCATTCCCAAAGGCAATGGCCAATAAATAACAAGCAGTCGAGGATTCTTGTACGGTATAGACCGAGATGGGAAAGATGATTCGTATATCCTTTATGGTAAAAAGTGTCATGTCAAACTGCTTGAATTGGAATGTAAGTAAAATACACAATGATTAAAATAATCAAGCTTTTTTTATTTAAAAAGGGATGTGCTAATCTATTTATACAGCTAAGTATCAGGATATTTCTGGTCAAATTTCTGTAAACAGACCCAAAAATCTCTTTAAAAGTGTCTCGGCTGACTTGCTGAACCATTAAGAACACGCAAATGAAATTTTGTAAGACAAAAGAAACACAACAAGCATGACAATGAATGTAACCACAGTTAGGTAAACCGATCCCTCCAAACACTGTTTGCAACATACTGAGTCTAGCAAGAACTGATGCACGCTTCCATGTTTTTAATAAATGGCGGCGAATCAACACCTCCCTTTCAAGGAGACGAGGGAAAGCTCAGCACGAGGGCTGGCCATCAATAAAATAAAATGGTGGAATTGACGCGCATCCAAACATTGTAGAGAACTATTCATCATTCAGGGGAAAGAAAACTGTCCAAGAATCTAGCTGAGGTGACACAATCGCACCCTAACCAGAAAGGGACGGGGACATGTGTGCATATGGGGGGGAGGGGGGCATGGCAGGGGGTCCAGCTCATCACTCATGCTCACCTCAGAAATTAGGTTTGCTGCCAAGTTGCAATTTTCATAATGCATCGACACTACCGTTACTCCAAAAAACGGAACAAAAAGAGGGCAAAACCAAGCCAAGTGAGAGAACGCTGGAGTCAGCACAAAGAGCAAAACGGCCATGTGGGGATCCCTCATTCAGAAAACCCCATAACTGAACATAACGTCAGAGAGAGGAGACAAAGGAGTAGGTCTAATGTAACAGAAGCCATACCCTTTTCAGCCACCAACAGCTGTGCCACCCTGTGCCATGCACCACTTTGCACAATATCATTTCTCTTTTCAAAGTGCTCACGGTCTAAAGACACAGGCCAGGCCATCAGTATTTTTCCTTAACTTTGGCACAAATAAAAGCAAGCGTTACTACAGTTGTACTCTCGTGATTTAGTCTAGTCACAAACATGTCCCTATTTTTCCCCCAATGCAAAACATAACAACACAGCTAGGAAAAAGGAAACATTGCTGCTGCGTCACAACCTGGACTTCGCCACCTTAACAACCACACTGCAACATTGTAAAAAGTTGCACTGAGGTTTTGAGTTGAGCTGGGTTCTCCCTTATGACTTGGAGTGCTTATCATTAATATGTAATGGGGCCTCCTGTCGAGTTCCATCATTGAACAGAATGCAGGGCCACGGCCACCTCCGCTGAATCAAACGGAAATCCATACAGGTTTGACTGATAAAAGCTCATCGCATTTCTGAAAATGAATGGCTACTGCCAGCGTCAACTATTTATAAATTAAAGTTGGGGCAGCGTGCAAAGACAAACAACTCACAGCCATCACTGAGTATCAGAGGAAACATAGCTCTATTCACATTTAGGAAAAAAGGCAAGATAACGGCCAGGAATCGATTGTCCATTTTGACCTACAGTTAGATTTAAGCATCACTTCTTTCTTCACAAACACAGTTTGGTGAGTTCATTTCGGTGATTGTAGAACTGTGTTTCCGAAGAAAAAAACAAACCCGTGCATGTGATTGTGAGTCAAAGTCAAGGACAGATGAGGTCCAGGCCTGTGAGCTGATTGCAGTGTTCACACCTGTAAGGCACTGTGATGTTACTAGGTAGAGCACTGCAGCCTGGCGGGGCCAAGGAGCTGGGCCTTTTGGTGATGAGGTACTGTCACTACGCTGTGGAGTGGGAGACCAGGGTTTGATTCCCATGTCCGGTGAGATAGCTTTCCGCCTCCTCCAGAATCCCCTCCTCGCCACAGTTTGTTGTGTTATATCTATTTGCATCAGATATAAATAAGGTTTATAAAATAAAGTCAATTGCCTCCCGGGTTGCAGATCCAACTAAAACATTACTCTTTTGAAGTTATGTGCCCTGCACTGCTGTTGATGTTGCACTTCACTTACATTTACCTCAGAAATGTCTATGGCTTGCTGGCATTACATAAGCCAAGAGAATGATTGCTGGTGAACTAGCTGCCCTGTGTCACATGGAGTGAAAACCATGAAAAAACAATAAGCCCTGTCTATTGAGAGAAACACCACCTCCGTGCCATCCATGCTGGAAGCCGCACTAAGGATCACTGTTGATTTCCATTTGGGGTATTTGCAGCCAGCAATTTATATCCCGGCAAGACATCAAAGATAGGCCACAATCTTGGGAGATCACAAGCCACAAGGGCTCGCCGAGACTGGGAAACGATCGCGCCCATCTCACGATCGTTTCCGCCCTCCCAGTTCCACTCACGTCAGCACTGCCAGTGTGCATTGTGCGCATTCCATTGTGTAGTACACTGTATGGTGTTACTACGTTAACGTTATTGTCAAATACAATTGTGAAAGCGGAAAGACAGATTTCCCCTTTGGGACCAATAATATATTCAATTTATTATTAGCTGACCACAGGGAGCCCATCTCTGGCAGCGTCGCTGCCTCTCCTCCCGCTTCGATCTGTGGATACAGTTACCTGCCGGTGATGAATCATCATGTGCAGACCCCGGCTGGGGCCACAGCTTATATCAATCAAAAACGGAGCATCGATAATACACATGTGAAAATTGTTATAGCGGGGGGAAAAAGGCTGCATGTCGAAGAAGCACCGCAGAGGGATAAGCTTGTTGGTTGTATTGATTCTTCAGAAAAAAACGCTAGTGAAAGAGGAAACTCGAAACGCGCACCTTGCCTCCTGGGAACCGGATCTACTTTTTCCCTCTGTGGATTTAGATTGTGGCCTGGCAAGAAGGAAACCTTATTGTAACGTTTTGCAGTGTTGCAGTAAGGTTGTGCAAGGTTGTGATTTGATTGGGGTGAGCAACAATGTTCTTTTAGAATGTTTCGTTGTTTTACCCCTCCCCAAACCACAACTTTCCAGCTACATTACAGTAAATAAGTCCAGATTGCACTTTCACTGCAGGAAAACGATTTAAGGATGTGTTTGCAACATTTTCACAACTTTCCACAAACTAAAAACAACATTATTTAACAAGTTGAGAATGTGCATTTCTAGGGGGCATGTCACTCACCTCCTTTATTTATTTATTTGCTATCACTATACACGCCATATGGCTGTTATGTCAATATGTATCATTACATTTATCACTGCACACATTATGACATTTTTATATCATTTGTCACAAGCTTTTGTTGTTTTTTGTTTTTGCTATTTTAAGAAAATCACTGACTGAAGTCACAGTCACCATGCTGCCACCTGCATTCACACAAGGGAAATCCTGCTGCTGAATTATGTGCACTCCACACAGTACTACAGGAGAGCTAGCGCTGATCATAGAATTTATGCAAGCAGTAACCCAAGGAAACCTGAAAACTCTACCCCTGCCAGGACACGGCCAATCTTGCAATCCCGTCCTACCGCTGTGCTGTCCCGTCACAGTCGACCAATGACATAGCCAAAGCTCGAACCTGCAACTACCTGCCCGTGGTGAGCACCTTTACCAACCGAGCCACTGTGGAGTCCTTCTCCTTGTCTCTCGTGGCTCGATTATTGATGCCTTACATTTTTATCTCTCCTCTTCTTCAGTGCAGGGACCCCCGATGGTGAGAGAGGCGCCGAAGGTGACCTTTTAATGACCCCTGCCTAATTTCCCCTCTCCTTAAACACACATACCCTGGCACATGACACACGCTTCCCAATGCCATTCCGTGTGTAAATCAGCTTAATACGTTTTCGCACCATTAACCAAAAGGAAGCACTGGCCGTGGACTATTTAAGCGATGAGTTCTTACCGTTTTTTTTTTTTAAGCAAGAACGTCGTAAAAAGCATCGTTTCAGAGCCGTGAGGGTCATAATTAAAACCAACAGCAATTTAAGAGTGTAAAAAGAGGGTATTTTATTCTGTGATAAACTTAGCGTGCCTTGTCTTCGCTGCGCGGACCGATGTTGATGTGTGTAATGTCCCATTGCTAAGAACAGGCATTACATCCTTTTAGCTGCTCACAGTCACTGCTCTTATCCACCCTCCAGATAGCAGATATGCGAACCACCAGATATCAGATGCCGAAGTGCTGTGTTCATACAAAGCTTATGCACAGACTACGATGATTAAACACACTTGGAGGATATGTAATGGCTTGGGTGACAGTGTTACAGTGCTACATTTAGCACTGTATGCTCAAATCCCCTATGGTACTTTAAGCTCTGTACACTCCTACGATGGCACTTAACGATATGTTGTAAGTTGCGTAATGAGGTCAGATGAATCTAATGTCTCGGGATGGTTGCTGCTCTTTGCCCAACCCTTTTTTGCATGCACTTTGTAAGTTTCTCCCGATAAGAGCATCTGCTAAATGTGATGCAATGTGTTGCTCTCCTAAATGGCGCAGTGACATCACTCCGATTCGCTAAGATTCATTTCCAACCACTCGCCGATGTGAGACTTTGACTCAGCGTGCCACGCCATAAAACGCGAGGCGCGCAGGGACACGGCTGTTATTACCCTTGGCTTGCCGTCCGATTCAATTTGTTGAAGGAAAGCGAGGCGATAGCTTTCAATTTCTTAATTTTCATTGGCTGGCAGTCGGAGCGCTCGGTAAGCAGCTCCTCCCGCGTCTCACTTCCCGAAAGTTCATCCATGTTTACTCGATCGTGATTCATCATATTAAATCATTGACAGGGGGCCACCGACAGGGCCCCTCCCTGCAGCGTGGGGGGGCTCATCACCAAACGCAACGCTCTTAAGGCCAGGCGTTATGTCCGGGAATAGCCCGGCTTTTCACGCCCCTTAACAAATCATTAGTGCACGCTGAGAACAGTTATCTTCAGGGTGAACTGTAAAGAAGCGCAGCCGCGGTCACTGGGCGCAGGGGGACGATTTCGATTGGATCGCGGGACGGAACGCTCAATGGTGAAAACAAGAGGGGTTAAACACGCCCCGCGGTCGCAGGAGAGGGGGAGAGAGAGGGAGAGAAAGAATAAGCACCTCTTGGGATTAATGGCAGGGTCCAGGTGGTGGCGAACGCGCTCTCCAGCTCCCAGAGCCAGCCCAGCGCTGGCCGTGGGTGTCCAGCCAGAACCTTAATCCAAAAATGGGTCATTGATCGTTCCCCTGGGACCGGGCATCGATTTTTACACCGCGCGCACGCCGCGGCGACGAAATGGACCTCTCGCGTCCAGGGAAAAAAAGAAAGGAAAAAAAACACATAAAACAAAGCAGAATAATGAGAATCATTTGTAAAAGTGTCTGCGACCAAATGCACTATAAGAGCCCCTTGGCATGCAGGTTTGGTGATGTCACAGAGCAGCGTGGGTGTGAGAGAGATGGAAAAGGGTAATGAGTGCATATGCTAACATTGACAGATACACAATATACTGTATACATACAGTATGCATATGCACTTACACACACACATACTATACTGTATATACATATATACCCTTATGAAAAATTCACATGTAAAATCTCCAAAAGCACATGTGATTTACATGTGAACATTCAAGTGATTTTCCTTAAGAGTATATATATATATATATATACACACACACAAACACATATAAACGTGCATACTGTATGTACACACACGAGTGCACACACATATGGACACAAAGCTTGTATGAATGCACCCCCCCCCACTTTAAAGCACACTCTCACACCCGACCTACAGTGTCGATACTCAGGTGTGTAGAAACATTAACCGGGAGGTCAAGAGGTTGGAGTCAACACTACTTAGAGTCAGCCAATCGTCAAGCAGGAAAAACAGGCCAGCTTGCAGATTAAAAGGAAATTAATTTCCTTACTTCAAACCCCTCTCCTCAGGAGACATGCTGCTATGGAAATAGGGGTAATATATATATATATATAAAAACAAAAAAATGCAACTGCCCATAACCTCTGCCTCTTGCCCATCTATGTTTTTGAAGAGTGGCACCACAGAGAAATCGATAGGCAGCGTTATTAAAGGAAAGACTGAAAGCACATCAAAGTACAGTCCCCGTCTGCTCTCACGATGGAGAGAACCCAGGATTTGTTTTTTATCTCTATGAAGGAGAGAGAGACCGGGACACTTTCACAGTTTAAGCAACCATAAATTACTTATCTGAGCTTTGTTCCCTCGGTGATTCATTTTGGCACCGTTTGACTCCTCAAGCTCTCTCAATCGCGTCCTGTAATTGCCTCCGGTTTTTAACTATCACGTTCTCTTCTAAACACGCACTGTTCCAAAGCAATGCTATCCATATTTCCCTATGTTTGTTTGAGATTTAATACCACTGGTCCTGGTCTGGAGTCCCCTGATTTCCCCGTTTCACGTGTACTGGCTTCCTATCCGACGTCTGTGACACAAGAGCCTGACTTTACTGCAGCACTAACACGCAAAGGGTCATTACGGATCGACATTTACCTTAAAATGTGACTGCCGGCTACGAACCAATAAATTCCCCAAATATCGGCGAGGGGGAAATCAGTAAACTCAGATGAGGGAACGGAGTCTGCCTGGAGCACGATTCATGTCCCAGCCTGACACCAATTAAGCCAACTGGCTTTCACCAGCGACTCTGTCTCAGCAGTGCACACACACATGAACATACACACACACACACACACACACACACACACACACACACGAAAACACGTAAACACATATTCAGTATGTGTGGAAATGTGCGGTATACATGCGAATAACGTGACATTCAATTCATGTGATTTTTCCGCAAGGGACCCAACATCGTTGATGAGTGCACACCAAAGTGTCCGGTTAAGCAGAACATTGACATTTAGCCAATTCATCCAAAGAGTCTCCTTTTTTTCTGACCCAAACTGGGGGCCCAGAAGGAACAGGCAAGACTTCCTGGCAGCACTGTAGCTTTACCCCAGGCCCTGGGGGGAGTTTTACAAGACCAAATCTCAGTCACATTTAGCGATGGGACCCTTCCCTTTAATTCCCCTGCAGTGTATAACAACAGCAGGCGTGGGGCCCAGAAACACGAGCTGAAACCCGGAGTTCAGAAGCAGCTTCCGTGGGCTCGACAGGGGCCAGACTAAAAGCCTGTTCTGAGGGCTGCAGGTTACTGTACTCATTAAAACGGCGGATGGCAAAAAGCTAAGCTTGCCGTGCATCACGACCCCCTGATTTATATGCATGGTTAACGGCCTGACATTCCTCTTCTTCATGCCTGAATACTTCGCGAAATGCCTTCGATTTGAATCCGGCGGCCGGGTATCGGAGGTGCTGGTGAGAGTGCCTTGATTTATTTTGATTATCCAGGATATTACCCTTTTTACCAACCTGTCCTCTCCCATCTGTCCGGGCTTGACAGATTTCAGATGTGCCATTAACATGGCTGCCCCTGCACCACATTCCTTCATTAGGCTAAAATCCACAGACCAAAATTCGAGTAGACAATGGCCTTCACAGTGCTGCGCGGCCTCGCCATCTAACAGAGCTCAGTGTATGTTAAACACAGGCCCGGTTATCAGATTATCACAGGCCAAAAAGCACTTGACTTGAACTATACATCGTAAATCCTACATAACACCTGTCATAGCTAGTCATAACCTGCCATAACACTGTCGTAATGTAGGCAGAACATTTTGCAAAACAGATTCTAAATAACTGACTCAAAATGCTCGCTGCAAACATTATCCATTTCGATGAAGTTTACGAACACTCAAGAGGGGGCGTGACCAAAGACAATACAATGGCAATGGATGTCTGAATGTTTGAAACTGACATACCATAGGAAGCTCCTCTCACCAAATGGAACCCTCTGTAGTAAGGAAGAATAGAGGACAGAAGGAACACAGGACCTGGTTACTATAGACCAGGGGTATCTTATCTGAAAAGGCCCGCATTGGGTGAAGGTTTTTGTTCTAGCCCAGCACTAAAACACCTGATCTTGATTGAGGACCGGGATTCGCTGATTAGCTGAATTAGGTGCAGTGATGGGCTAGAACAAAAGCCTGCCCCCTCGCCGACCCTTCTTGGATTAGATTTGACACCCCTGCTGTAGGGAATCTGTAACGTCGAGCAGGATCCTGAACTACAAGAGCAGGAACATGGACTCTCTGTGCTCCCTTCTCTCTCCCCGAGTCTGCAAATAGGGTTCCCACCTGAGCAGAAGGACACGCAGGGAATGTGATAGACGTGACAACCAGGCGGCCTCTAATCAGCGCGCTTCCATATGCTTCCTGTTCGGGCTTCATGCACAGAGCTCAATGCGCTCTGACAGCTTCCTGCAGGTGGACCAGCTTCCCAGTCTCCAGTCAGCGCCGTCGCTCACAACCCAGGACGCCAGCGTTCACCTGTATCCCTGTGCCGCAATACATTCACCTGCAACCTGCACTGTTGTGTTTGAGCAAGGCGTCTGACCTAAATTGCATCAGAAAATATCCAGCTTTAATTTATACTCACTTTCATACCTATATCCCCCCTATTATTTACAAAATAAATTAGAACACAAGATAATATCCAGCTGTATAAATGGATACTGTGGGCACCTCATATTTAATGCTAAATCCTGCCACTCTGATTAAATCTAAACTTATGACCCCCCCCCAGCTAATCAACTTTAGCATCTACAATATGAACATATAAATAGAAATATATCACTATTTTATATGCACATAAATTGCATGCAATATGCATATTGTATGGACAGGTTTAATATGCATTTTATTAGAAGTGTAACTGCCCAAGCAGTTCTTTTTTTGTTGAAAAATAATAATAAAAACTGTTAACATTCCCTTTTTTACAACCAACCTGCTTTGTATGGTTAAACAAACACACATTCATATTCACACACACATATACCCCCCCCACCCACACACACACACACACACACACACACACACACATACACAAATCCTCACGGAATTGGTCAGATGGTTTTAACCAGAAAAATGTGCAAGTAAAATAAAAGATTTTAAAAAACGTATCAAAGGGTGTTTACGTACAGTGCACTGTTTTTATTAAATACCGTACCTCTTAAAATTTACAAGAAGAAAAGGACGATGCACACAAAGATCAGACATGTTCAGATGATGTGTCTCAGTCCCGCTCTCTCTGTGAGGATGTGCCCTGCGTTTCTGCTGTCCCGGCCACCGCACCGCGTGAATAAAACAACTCCTGTCTGGAGCTGCAGTTCACAGCATCAGTCAAAAGGGAGCACTTTGCATCCACTTTAAAATCTGCGCTCTCTCCCTCGCTCACCCTACCCCCCTCCCCTCCACCCTCTGCACCCCCCTTCCAGTTCTCCTCGGCGACAGCTCACAAAGTGGAGCAATCTGAGGGGTTTTTATGGGCTAAAATCCTCATTAAAAATGAAGGACCCGGGCCAAGCTGCCATTTAGAATAGCCTCGTTCCTCCCTGACCCCTGGTTTTATCCGCTCTTCCTGCCGGTCTACCGGGAGGGGTTCGGCAGAGACCGGACGTGCCTGGGGAAGGGGACGCCTTGGCTTTTTTGGGGGTGGGGGGAGCTGCCCCTTTTTTCGGGGACCATGCTCGGCTCGCGAATACAAGATATTGACGTGTTGGAGCTCATAGGTCAGAGGTCAGGGGAATTGTCAGACTACACTGGCACTGCGCCCATGCCAGTTGTCAGTCGGTCAAAAGGCATAATTCCATTATAAAGTTGAATTGAAAAGCGTGACCAATGTCGTTTTAATTACAATTACAGCACACATTGATGCCTTCTTCCATAGAACACAACAAGAAGTGGCTTCTGTTTGCCTTTCATCGTTGTTGCAGGAGAAATTACTTACAATAATTACAATAAATAGCCCATGTCCATATACAGTATGACTGACTGATGCAATAAAAACAGTTCTGTCCATATTGCTATATATTACTTGTAATGACTGTAGTTTTCCATGATTTCCCTCCCCAAAATAAAGATGGAATCTTTATCTTCAGGAGCAGCCAATGTATAATCCCTGCCCTTGTGTAGATGTTTGAATATCTTTATTTGTGTTAAAACGGAATCAGTTCAATATAGCGTCTGAAGGCCAATGGCAGTTATTTTGTGATGTGTGTTCTGGTGCAAAAGGTTCTTTCTGGAGAGAAAAGGATTCTGTAAAGATCATAAGGTGAAAGGTGCTAAAGGTAATGAACAAAAAAGTGGAAACACCAAGCTAAAACCAGTCTTTTATCCGCAGCCCTGAGTGGTTTGACCAATACCGATCAAAGAATTAAGACTGGTCACAAATCCATAACGTATTAAATCATATCTAACAAACGCGCCGCAAATTCGCACTCCCAGCCTTCACTGTGCCTTTGGCTTCGGCTATCCTGGAGTTAAGAGTACATTGTTTTGAACCTGATCAGCTGTTCCTCCAGCTCAGGGCAATGAACCCTCCCCACCCCCACTGAGGCCTTCATTACACCCTGTGCCACATCGTCATAAACTTGTTTTCCCTCTGATGTCCACAATCAGATACCCTTTCAGCTTTCAGGACAGCGCTTCAGAGCGTACAGTAGAGCATTTTATAATAATGTTCTTCGATGTACTTACTGTGGAGGGTGTCAGTCCGACCAGGGGAATCAGGGTGATTAACGGCCACCCCTAACGGCAAGGCAAACAGGGCCCAAAGGTGTGTGGAATTGTCTAAATGTATCTGTGTGCTTGAAACTGCTCTGCTTTCTCAGTAGGTGGCTGGAATGGGAGAACAAAAGGAGAGAGAAACGCAAAAACCACCAAACTGAAAAGTCTCGAAGTGTCTGTGTCTGTCTGTGGAGTGTTTTGCCGAAAGGCGGTTTTCTTCAGTTTATTATTTTGGTTTATTATTTGTGTTCCGAAACCGTGGGGATGACGGCCGAAGGTCTTTTGTTTATTTCGTCTATGTGCATGCTCTCTCTCTTCCCTGATCTCCCCCTGTGAGGAAGAAAAATAAAACGCCGGTGTACTGCGCTGGGTGTGTTAACTTGTATAGCCTCCTCGTTTCTTTATTGTTAACACTACTCTTATTTACAAAATAAAAGTAATTGATCACAAGTAAACACCCAGCTGTATAAATGGATACTGCGGGCACTTAACGATATGTTACATGACATAAGTTGCGTAATGACTAATGTACTATTGGCTATGCCACTAAAGTCTCCGAATTGTTGCTGCTTGTCGCCTAACCTATTTTTTTTTATGTCGCTCTGGATAACAGCGTCTGCTAAAGATCTAAATGTAATGTAAATCTGCTGTAATGTACTGCAGCTTATGTCCCGTGTAAGTCACCCTGAATGAGGGCTACAAATGAACAAGTACTGTAATTCACTTCCATAGGGACTGGGCTACGATCAAGAACAGCGCGTCCCAATCCTTACGGTTCTGCACGTCGTAGCCATTATTAACACAGCCAATCAGGATTCTGCCGCACACCTCCGTCGCAGGAGAGGCGAGGCGAGATAGCGCGGAATTTCCCCTTGATCAGTGCAGAAGCAGCGCTCCGGCAGGAACAGACAGATACACCGCAGGAAAAGCCTGTTAGGTTTCCACCCCACTCCTAATTTGACTTTCCCAATTCTATGTATAGAACAGAGGACATCGCTATCTTCAGAGGGAGGACGGGCGCCTTGAGTGGTAAAACTACCGGGGAGGGGAAAACAAAGGCAGGGGAGGAAAAAAGAAACGGGAGCTACAAACTAATCAATTCAAAACGAGACCCCCCTCTAGTCTCAGCAGATTAGCGCGCGCTGTCGTCTGGCGAGTAAGAAGACACGGAGCGTGTTTCAGAAGAGAATTCCGCGATATGCAGGGTCACAACATCTGTACATTAAAGTCCTGGAGTCTGTTACTCTTATGTTCTGCCATGTGTGCAGGCATAATCAGGTTTCATGCGCTATAATTTTCACGAGAGACTGACTGTAGCCTCATCCACTGCACCAACCTGCGGGCGGTACAAATATGCAAATGGTTATGGTTATGCAATCATGGTTTTGCCAAAACAGACTGTACGACATGTAATATCTCACTCAAAGGTGCTAGATGGTACCATTGCACATGCAAGGGTGTTGATGTATTATGTCATATTGTTTCCCCAAGCAGAAAGCAAATGAGAGCCCCCCCCCTCAATTTTTTTAATTTATTGAACTGGCTCATCATACAGATCAAAACGATCCCAAAGCCATGTCATTCTGTGCAAGCTAAGCACAGTTAGCTCAGTTAGCTGCGTCTTCCAGGCAGCAGCTATGTAGATAAGCAAAGCTAAAGTGCTATTTAGCTACAGTAGGTGTAACTAATACATGTTGTTATATATAATTTTATGGAAAATAACTTCTTATTCCTCCAGGAGTTTAAAGTTGCCTTTATTGAGGGCACACAGTCCATTGTTTTAAAAAACAATAAATGAATAAAACATGCTGATGATAAACATTAAATATACATGTTAAGATGCATTACTGACTTGGACCATGATACATTCAGTTGTAACAATTACAAAAAAGTTAAATTTGCAAATGTGTTTCTCTCATCATAATGCATTTTACTGTATATGAACTGCGATGGCTCATGGTCATTTAATATTGTGTACATTGCTGAAGATAATTCTTAATGTAATTGAAAATGAAAAAAAAAGATATATAAAACTTAGTGATACAGAGAGTTCAAATAAAAATAAAAATGAACTGCCACACATTTCCCAAGTATATCTGTTCAAATAATAATTTGTGTTCAAACCTCATTCAAATGATAATTGCTTAGCAAACCAAAAAATCCATCCCTGTACAGACATACAGATTTATAACAACTGTAAGTATGTATTTATGTCTATGTGGTCTATTGTCAAAATTGACTGAACAGCAGATATATTTGATCAAATGTTTATTTATAGCAATTTATTCTCATATAATTCGTATTAGTCTTCAGGTGAGGCCTGCTAGAGGACACAGTCTGGCAGTGGATTTCTGCTGATATTGTTTTACACACACACACACACACACACACACACACAGGCACACACACACACCCTTCAGCCAGGGATCCAGAAACCTTTCTCACAGGAAAAATGCAACACAACAGAACGGTATTGAACACATATGATCCTTCACCTACAGCTCTTACGAATCTGCTAACAAGGCAATACCTCTCAGAGTAACTCTATCCACAATTAGAGAGGAGGAAGAATAAGAGAGTGAGATATCATCTGTGCCGTGAAACTACAGCTCGCCAATTTTCACTCCCTCGTCCGGCGCTGCCTCATCTGACCGTCCTCTGATTTAAATCGAAAGAGTCCCTGGAAATAAAGCAATGGCCATTTTGTCCCGATGCACCAGAGAACAATAAACGAAGCCGACGAGCTTTCGGAACAGAGAGGCCCGGGGACGCTGCCGGATGAGGGCCGCGCCGTAATGAACTTCGATGGAATTCGGCGATGGAACAAATTGGGTCGTTATGCATCTTAACGAAGGACTTACACATATCACGTTGCCCCCGTCTCCTCTAATGCAGAAGAGGGCGCGAGTGCCGTTTTGTTTACAGGCCAAGCAAAATGACGGTCATGAATGAAAAGGGAGACGGGCGGTGGGTAGGTAGCCTCGCTGAGGGTAAATGTAATGCTTCCCCGATGGAACAGGGCTGGGTGGTTTGACTCTCTGTGGTGTAGGTGACAGTATGCATATGTATTCTCCTTGCGCTCGTCTGAAACCCTTCCCCCGTGCTCGCTGAATAAAGAGGTGACATTTTCTCTCTTGTCTTACACGGAGAGTGGTGGGGGGCCCTGCTGGCCTCTCCCTGATGCGAAAACAAAAGTGTGCATAAGTTTACAAACCCCCACCCCGCTCCACTCTTTATTCTCTTCACCCCGTGTCCGATGGTATCTTGTTCTTAAGCGTTGGCGGGTGGCCGGGCAAAGCGGGGGTGTCTAATGGCTTTCACACAGATTGAGGGGAGGGGTGGATGAGGGGAAGCCCTCATGGGGGCCACGACCACAGTCGCTCGACGCAGTTTCCTCTCTGAGACCGCAGCGCTTCCCGCGGTCACACCGCGGAGACCGCCCTGCATGCTAAACAGGACCCGGAGAAGGTCGGCCCGCTCCACGTTTGCTCACGGCAGGGCGAGGCCAGCGCCGGGCGCTGTACTTCATCCCGGTGGCTCGCACGGACAAATTAAAGCCGGGGAACCTTCCCAAACCGCCGGCGCGGGACAGAGGGCGAGCTAGCGCACCTGTTAGAATACAAATGAAGCCAAAGGTAATAAGAGGCATGCTTAAGGGCCAAGAGGGAAAGTTGCAGTGCTCTTCAATGCCTGTATGAGTAATTACTCGGGTATTTATCGAAAATCGCTAAAATAGGTACATCAGCAATTCATTCAATTGTATTTAATACAGAACCTTCAAAGGAACTGTCCACTGATGAATGTATTGTGGAACAGAAGTGCAAACTTACAACAAATTATTCATAACATGAACATGAAAAAAATACATAATAAACTGAAAATATATTCTATATTGATTCAACACCGTTCAAAAATACTGTGACAAATGGAACAAATCACTTTGAATAATATGAAAAAAACCATATACCAAACCACCGGATAACTACTTACAGACATATCCATTTTAGATGCTATTGTAACACACAGGCTGTCGAGAGGCCATCGGTTTGATTAGTCTAGTTTGGTCCGATTTAAATAATTCATGCACTGTAAAATATGACATACATTTAAACAGTAGAGGACAATTCAGGGACAGTTAGTATAAATTCCATCGATTTTCTCGAGGGATGAAATCTTTGGATTTTTTAACAATGGTTGAAAAAAAAAGACTTCAAAAGCCTTATTGTTGTTGTATGAAAAATAAAAAGCCGGTAAAAATGTTTGGTTTGATGATATAAAACATATATAAAAAAATATGACTGAAGGTACAGGTGTAGGGCTTGTTTTTCATTATGCCAGAAAGGCGTCTCTGCCTCAAGAGTGGGACTAATTAGCCAGGTAATTTCATTAGAATGGGTGAGCAATTAGTGTGAAATTGAAATGAAAATCAATTAAGACAACCACTTAAAGTCTTCTAAACAATAAAAGGCAGGAATAACTTGCATCTACGTACAAAAAAGAAAATCTTCTCTCCATATTGTAGAAAACGTAACCTCAGGGAACTTGGGGGATATCGGTTTTGATATTCTACAGTGCTGAATCAAATTAGTTGAATTTATTATAAAAAGTCAAGACACTAATTTATATGTCACATTTAAAGCACCAATAGCCAGACATCTTAAATACAAAAATAGGTCAAATGCCATGTTAAGTAAAGATCAGTAAGGAGCGCTGCCACAAGCCCAGGACCTATATACCCTGGGCAGGTTTGATCCGGTGCTGCATTACTAGCTGACTATAACTGGAGTTCACAGCAGTGGGGCACAAGTGGTTTAGTTCCCATGGGTAGGCCAGGTTCAAGTTTCCCAGGGTTCTGTGGGTAAGAATTCATTTGTTTTGAAGCTAGCTGGCCAATGGTATTCTGCCAATACCATAAGAGAGAAGGCAATTGGATTATTGGACTGTAATTGAGTAAGTTTTGGCCCTAAAGTAGCACCAGAGACTTTGAGTGAGATCGGAGAAGTTCCGGGAAAACTGAGGCAGAGCGGAGAGAAAATTGACAGCGAGGACCGAGGCTTGAGTGCGAACGGAAAATATTCGAGCGAAAGCGGAAAGTATTCAAGGGAGCAGGAAGACATGAATTTCACCGAGAGCCTGAAAGAAACGCAGCGAGGGCAGAGGAATAACGAGCATGCGGACATGCTGTATTCAGCCAATGGTGATCACCGAACTCGCCGAACCGTATGTGAAGAGACTTGCCCTTATTGCCTACTGCCCATCCAGCCCATCCAGCCCATCCAGCCCGTTCTGCATACAAAACAACATTGACTTTTGTACGCGGCACTAAAGCAATGCCATTACCCTTGTGCGTGCCAAGAAGGCACGATACCTAATGTTAAATGTGTTCAATTTAGATACCCCGGGCCCAGGCGCAGTTTCACATTTATGTAAAAAATACTTGAACAAATACTCCATTGCAACATATTCATTCACCCAATAAATCAACCATCTCAGAAACAATCGCAGAACTAACCTCACACACACGTTCGTCCGACAGATGAGAATGGTGCTTTTGAAAGGCTTTACGCCAGAGCCTCTAATTTGCTCCATACCTGCATTAATAATGAACTCGGATTGCTCTAAAGCTCAGTCAGGTATGCGTTTCAAAGCAAGCCATCCAAAACTGACGACGCTGACGTACCGGGGGTAATTATAATAATTAGGAAATGATTTTGCGAGCAATAAGGGGAATTTGGTCTGACAACACGATGCAAATGACCTCTGCTAGTAGCCCTCTGAAGTGGAGCTGGAGGAGGTAATGGGACAGGAGAGATCTGAGTGCCATTGTACTCTCCTCGATGCGAGAACGTACGTCCGCTGCCTTATTACGGATCTCTTTGATAAAACACTGTCAAATAAAAGGTGAGCCTTCCCTACACCTTTCATATCCCCCCGGTGGGCCATCCCAAGGACAGGGCTAGTTAATGAGGGTGGAGTGTATGTATTTTAAATGGAAGAACTCCCCCCTCACCCCCCCACCCTTCCCAAGACTATGATGATGAAAGGTTCACAGTCCCACAAAACTAATCACTCTGATGCATTTAATCACAATAAATCAAATTTTGCTATAAAACCCCTGACCCTCATCCCTCATCTCCCCCTGGTCCCCGAACACCTCGATCCTGTGGATTGGGCTAATATACATATGCTATGTGGCCCCTTATGCTCACACTTCCATATGTTAGCTATGGTCATATGGAGGGTTAGGACCACAACTTCACATTCTGGCTCACAGAAGAGTATTTCAGAGTGGATCACAGACTAATTTGTTGATGTATGGGACACAGTGCACCCCATAGGGTTTGCATATGGAAAGGGTTTCCAATATGTGAATATGGTTTGCGTTGTATTGCAGTGTTAGTGCATGCGAGGCTGCGTATGGTATCTGTGGTGTGTGCCAGACTGTTTCATGGGTGAAGTTGGCTGTCTTGACAGTGCAGTATATGGTGCTTGTATTGTATGTACAGCACTGTAAGCCACAGTATGCTTCTGGTAGAGGTTGGACTATTGAACGGTGTGTGTGTGTGCATGTGTGTGTGCTCGTGCATATTTCTCTCTCTGAATGCACACATAGCAATGATCCTTGGTGAGACCAATGGATCCCCTTTGGAACAACAACAACAACAATAATAATAATAATAATAATAATAATAATAGCCATCATGCATACTTTACTGTCATAAATATATATATATTTTCCCCATAAGCTACATTAAATTAATAATATTTCAAGATGATACAATCCAATAAATGAAATTCATGAATTCATAATAGTTCCCGCCCATTTATAAATATTGTTATTTTAACACAACATGCCAAATCAAACTGCAATATTTCTAAAGACGCACTTAAATCTTGCCCCACACTAATGCCTTCAGACACACAGCTCCGGCTTCGTTTCACCAATACGTTATTTTATCAAAAACCTTATAAAAGAGAGATGGCTGTCCCATAAAGCCTGCATCAATCAGCGCAATTAATTTCGGCTCAGGGGCCTGACACGAGGGCCGCTCTGTTCTCGTTCCAGGAGCAAGATTTCCGTCAGCGATTGCGCTGACATCCCCCCTATCATCACAAAATGAATGAGCGCCGAGCACTGAACGCATAAAGGATGAAGCCACCGATGAACAGGACAGTTTCACAGCGCTGTAAACATGCCCACGACAAAATGATTCTCAGCTCTAGAACAAACACGCCCGCTACACAAATTGCGATGGGTTTAATTAAAGAAGAAGACTCATCACTCGTCTGTAAACGTGACAATCCTTTGCAGTCGTTGAAAGCGTTTGGAGAAAATTGACTGTGCAAATTATGGCTTTGTTGTGAAACAACCTAACTGCCATTGTTTGGATTGGATTCGTTCAACATTTGTCCTTAACTTTGACACACACACCAACAGTTTAGCAAGTTCAGCAATCGCCAAAATTAACTCGCCAAATTGAGTTTGTAAAGAAAGAACAATGACACAGATTTCGATTTACTCCAGGCCCTAGTGTAAACTAAAACACTATTCGCAAAGGATTTTCACGGGTGTAATAATTTTCATATGTCTTTACATGTGTTGATCTTAAGAAGAATGTGAATCTTTAACTTAAATGCCCTCTTCAATCTTCTCCCTGCTACTCTCGGAGATGAGTTACCATGATGATCGACAGTTTCCTGCCGACTCCTCGTCTGTGCGGTGGAGTAACCCACTGGCTGAGCGAGCGTTCCCCATTGCTCATTTGTAAACCATTTCAACTCAATTTTGAGGCTGAAATTTCAAATGGTGCCTGGGAACAAAACATTTCAAAAGGCTTTCTCCTTTTTTATGTATTACTTTTTATACAATATGACATGAAACAAAATGAAATTAATAAAGAACGTTTTTATGTCTGGGAACAACACATTTCAAAAGGGCCTCTCAACAGGAAAGAGCTTCTCTTCTCAAAGATCTCAAAATAAGTGTACTGTTCGCGAAACAGGAGAAATGCAAAACGGATGTAGAATCACAGCGTGGGGTCTGTGGTGAAGCGGGACTACGATGCCCTGAGGAAATTCAAATTGCTATTTGGTCTCTCATCTCAGACCTGTGGTTTACTGAGCCAACAGTGAGTGTTCTTCCTGAGGTGGGTCTGAAGTAACTAATGGTTCTGCAGAGATATTCCCTTAGATTCTGTCAGTTATTGGGAATTTGTATGAATTTCTCTTTTAATAAATGTGTCGTCACCCAAGAACGTTTCCCTGCAAAAAAAAAAATCCTCTTTTGAAAATAATATATATCTCGTGGTTTTATTTACAATGATGTAATCATTTTCATGAATGCAGTCCCTTTTCAGAATGTGTGAAAAGAGTGCACATTGACACTTGAGGCTCTGAAATCTTTTCTGCCACAGCACACAGCTTGACTCTCCTACCGCTCACAGGCCCACTGGACTTATTGAAATATAAATTTGGAGTGCACTTACAGAAGTGAATAAAATCAGATTTGCAGCCCTCCCAGGGGTGGCGGCTCTAGGTGTGTTTCAGGTGCGTAATATAAAACGCCAAGCTGAGCTTTCAGTCATCTGTGCTGAGACGAGGACACCCCCAGGGGACACAGGATCCAGGCTGGGCTGTTTGATTTCGTAATGCACTGTCAACATGCGCGACGCTGAGTCAACACGGAATCTTCAACGGGAGGAGCGAGGATTGCGATAGACACCCTGTGGGAATGTTCATATTCATATTCGTACGTCTTAATTAAACGGTTTATCAAAGGTGGGGAAAACAACAAATGTCTTTAAGTGTTCAACATTGTAAACAATTACACAGACCTCTAATTTAATCATTTTGTGCCGTTTTCATTGCATTTTTATGAGCGTGGGATGTACAGCAGAATGGCATTTTTAATGATTCATCTATAAGTGTACAGAGGGTAGTGGTCTTTACTGGGCACATATGCTTTTGGCAACACTTTCACTTGGGGGTCAAACAGTGGCCAGGGAATTCAGGCTTTTAATAAAGCACATTTTACTGCTCTGAACTCTAATTGTTATGAGCTGTGGTGGTGGGATGATGGCAGAAGCCTGGAAAATAGCGTTCCTCAACACTGCCTATGGGACTAGTGAATAAACAGCAATGCCCGCTCAACACGACTACTCTATAAAAATGATGAGTACATCATTATTTCTTAGTTCTATTTCATTACAATTACACATTTCTTTTTTCAAGTTTTTTTCCTTTATATGTCCATGTTCATTGTTTGCAGGAAGTCCAAGCTATTTTTGAAATGCTACCAACATCTTAACGCTCTACAAATGTTGAAACAGGAACACATTATTAAAAATTCCAGCATAATAAAAGGGATCCAGTAGGAACCAGACTTAAGAGGGGGAGCCCATTCTCCTCTGGCCGGCTTATAACGTATTTTAGCTTTTACAATGTATCACTTAAATTTAGATCACCAGAATGAATTTAGATATTTCATCAAGTATTCTGGTTCAGATAAATAAAGTTTAAGATAAACACAGTCTAAATTGAAAGATTCTCATTCAATTCATAACTTAAAAAATAGTCAATCTATTTGTGTTAAAGTATACAAGACTTGTATTTCAGCTAAAATGAAACAGAAGTTAAATGTAGTGAGGTGTATAATTTGTGTGTTATAATTTGACATTTTTCTGCAATTTATTTTACATTGGTACGTGAATTGGTCAGTGAAAACATGTTCTGTTTTGTTGTAAAGAGCCAGAAAAGGGCTGAGCTTACTTTAATTTGACATAAAGTAAGATGGCCAATCAAATAAGGACACAAAGAGGAGAGGTCTATTTTGGTGAGTGGAATCATGACCATTCACTTTGATGGGCACGTGCACCCTCAGTTTTCTGGCAAAATTGTCAGTTTGCTATCAGAAAAGTGTGTGTCTTGAATTAAATATCAGTCGTATTTGAGTTAACAAAGAGCGAGTCTGGTGACATTCATGGGAGGGATTTGGCAACAGATGTGTAATTCGTGCATTCAATTGTATGTTTTTATATGGCTATTTAATACTGAAGAAGTAGGCTAATTCATAGTTTTTAGAGATATATTATATATATATATATATATAAAATAATGATATATACAGTATGTTTATTCATTATCTATCAGTAATATAGGGTACAATAAAAGCTGAGGTAGCATCATTGGCCCCTCAACATGGCTTGGGGGCTGCTGGGTGGCTCACCCTGTTAAGGCACTGTTGTAGTGTGTGGATAAGCCCCACAGTCTGGTAACAAATCCAAACCGTGCCAGTGGCGACTGTGGCCAGCAGCCCTGCGGGGTGATGCATAATTAGCAGCAGCATCACCCAGGGAGGGTGGGATGGATTCAGTCGGCATCTATGTCCCATCGCACACCAGCAACCCCTGAGCCCAACGAGCACGGTTTAAGAGGACAATTGGGGATTCCAAATTGGGGGAAAAGGGAAAAAGCATAAAAAAATAAATGGTAAAATAAATCAATAAAAAATAAATACAAATCTTTGGTTGGAGATGGCCCCTAGCCGGCTCCTCGTGACTACGGTAGACCAGACAGCAGTCAGTTCAAACAGGGACCATTGAAATGAAGATTCTTGACTCTCAATTCCATACCTCGCAACACAATCAATTCTTCGCAGCCACTCTGTCTCAGCGTTTGCTTGTGTGGCGTGGCAAAACGAGGAAGCTTTCATTAATCTTTCAGATGTCTCGCGCCGAAGACACGGCGCTCGCATGAACAAAGGAACAGCAATTAAAAAGCCAATTAATCTGCGGAGCAGCTATTAAAGATGCATGTCATTAAAGGGTATAAGAGTTTGATTCATTCTCCCTCCCACCCCCACTTAGATCCCTATATTTCTCTGCTCTCAAAAACAAATGGAGCAATTATGCACTGGCTCTGCACTTTACCGGCCGCATTTAGTTCGGAGTCCCCCTCCCCTCCACAAATGGCTCAACACCATTTGAGCTCCCCAAAAGGAGTCTTATTCATCACGTAAATGTGTGAGTCAGGACTTTCTAAATGCCTTTATTCTCTCACGGGCTGCGGCTGGTCCCGTCCCCTCGACTCCGCCGCGACGCCACCCCGAATGCACCCTGTTAAGATAATGCCATATCGGGAGAGAGGAGCCCAGCTCACCTCAACCCGCCTCAATCCTCTTCCATATTTCAACCCCCCTGCTTTTAAAACGGGTTCCCGGGGACTTTGAATGGCCTCTCGAGGGAATGCATAAACCAACCATCGTTCCTGGATAATAGATCCGAATGCAAAAAGGACCTTTAACATCAGATAGCATCATATAGCGTTCATAAAAGGAATCTAAGTGATCGAGGGGCTTTCTTATATGAAATATGATGCTAGTTTTTACATGTACGATGCTGCAATTTATTGGTTATTGCTGTCGTTAATGGTAAGTAAATGGAGATAGTGGTCCTTGCCCTATAAGGCTAATGCTAAGCCCATGCTGTTTTTTTCCCCTTCATTTATTTTGCATTGATCTTTCTTGAAGATAATATATACATGCTTACATACACACACATACATATATACATACATACATACTGTACATACATACATACATACACACACACATACATACATACATACACACACATTTATGTTTTTCATGATATCCTGCAATAACTTTTTTGCCTTTAACAACATATGGAATGCATTTCATGTATTTGAATGACATGCTGTAAAGCTTTGATAGCACTTGTTATTACACTGTACATATGGTGAGATGCACATCATTCTTTTGGGTCTCCTAGGTTCCATATTTAATGGGTATGAGACTCCCATCATCCATAATATCACTCATGGATTTCAATCATGGACTTATGTTTCTTTTAATAGCCTGAGAAGTGTACAGCACATATAAAAAAAACGTCGGAATGTTCTGCTTTTTAATAGATTTCTGTGCTTTAAACTGAGAAGATATTTCTTATGAGATATAAGGACAGATATGAGATGTAATGTTTCATGCTGGCTGTTTGAATGGCTCTTTGGCCAGCTTCCACGGTTATGGCCTCTCCTTCATTATGTTAATCTGTGGGCGGACAGATCTCCGTCACCTCCAAGTGGCTCACGTGGCTCTAACACAAAGTCTTGGCTGGGCGGCTGTAGTCTGTCCATTGTCTGTGTCCCTTAGTCCATTTTTTAGCTCCACATTCTTTTTTGACATTTTTTTAATCTCTCCTAGCCTAGTCTTATATTTGGTGCCACGGTCATTATAAAACAGACGACCATCATTTTGCTGTAAAGTGAATGCCAAGAAAGTATGACTCTTATTTTTGCTTGGAGTATGGAAGCCAATAAGTTAAAACGTGAAATAAAATAGAAAATTGACAGCGGAATTGACAGCAGTGAGTGCGGCATTGGGCATTCCAAGATGAAAAATTCCCATTTTAAAAATGCTACTTTGCAGCAGTCAAAACACAATACAGTACAATATATCTATCTGCCAAAGCCAGAACACACAGCTTCCCTGTCATCTGCAGTGTGCCATTATATATCAGTGATGTCAGTATGTGGCCCATTATTTTTCTGGATTCACAAGGATTCTAAAGAAAATGTTCATGGTGGGGCTGGCGGATAGCGTATCGGTCTAACGCACCACACTTTGGCTGGTCCGGTGTGGTGTGCGCTGCCTGTCAGGGGCGCGGTTCGAAACCCGCGTCTCTACCGGACCGGCCCTGGTCGTCAGCCCGATTGGAGGCGACGTTTGGCTGTCCGCCTCCGGGGAAGGGGGGAGGGTGAGCCGGCACGAGTCTGTCGAGGAGCAGGAAAAAGGCGTCCGTGGTAGAATTCCGTCTTGGAAGAGGCGGATAAAATTCGGCCCGGAAATAATGTCTCGCCCCGGAGGACGGGCGGCAGACTCGTGGGGGAGGGGGAATTGAGATAAATAGAGGGTACAATTGGCAACCAAATTGGGCAAAAAAATATATATATATATATTTTCAAGGTGACATGTTTACAGGGGGTTTACAAGGGTCACAGTTGGGACTTCATTGGATCAACAATGTTCCCGTCAGCTCAGGGTTTATACATCTTTAATTGTGGGATGCTCCAAAAAGTGTGAGTGCAGTGTGTGTTTTTGATTGCAGCAAATAAAGTTTATTATTATTATTATTATTATTATTATTATTATAATATAGTGCACAAGGACTAGAAGGAGGTCTTTCCAGATCAGAGCAGGAACAATTGCACAAACTTCGGCTGTCTGGACCCACCTTGGCCCCTCTGTCCCGGGAGCGCTGCTCTGTGTCCAGAACCACGCAGTCACGGTTAGGTGTGCTCCAGAAGGTCTGTCTTCAGCTAAAGGGCAAACCTCTCCCCCATGTAAGAAAATAATACTCACAGCACAGACTCCTCAATTGTATCATTTCCTAAAGTTCATGAAATAACATGAATTTAAATTAATAGTCATGGACTAACATGCATTTAATTTATATTATTTTTTATTTTTACAAAACCATCCCATTTGTACAGTACACTATGTGTTGATGAGTTGATATTAACCACAAAACAGACACTACAATATTATATTGATTATATATATATATATATAATACTAATACCCTTGATTTATACTTGAATGAATGTAAATAAATGTTTCCATAGCATCGCTGTTATGTTTTACATAAATATGTTTTCATTTTGTGAAATAGAATCGTATTAGTTAGGGCTGCTTGATCTTTTTCTCCACACAATAAATACAAATGCTTCCTGAAATCCTTTAATCTTTGTCAGATCACAAAGCTTTCCTCAAATGTATTTCTGCAGCAGTGGGCACGCACTTGAAACTGCAATTAATATTACTTAAAACATGGGTCTGGTCAGGAGAGAGGCAGAATGCTTGATTGTTTTGAAATATAGCCCTCAGTGAATATGGTGGAAGATGTACAGTCATATTAAATCAGTGTTGAAAAAGTTACAACTCAAATAAATTGTATTTATGCTAATGGTTGGGTATGATTTACTGCACCTATTAATGTGAAGAATCTGTGTGATGCTTTTCTTGGGGCTGACAACACGCTCTCTCTCTCTTTCTCTCCCTCTCTTTCTTTCTCTCCCTCCCCCTCTCTCTCTCTCTCTCTCTCTCTCTCTCTCTTTCTCTCTCTCCCTCCCCCCCTCTCTCTCCTTTTCTCTCTCTCCCTGCCCCACCCCCTTTCTCTCTTTCTCTCTCTCTCATCTGCGTACAGTTATACAAATTGTGCTGGCTCCCTCCAGAGTGGTGGGTATAAATGGTAACACAGCGCAGGTGAGCTGGGACAAGCCAACGGCTGCAATACAATGCAGAAATATCTCTGCACACTATTCCTATACTCACTTAGCCCTGACTTACTCTGGCTATTTTCAGTATGTGAAAAGGCATTCTGTGATCTTAATGTCACATGTAACAGTCCCAGGCCTATTATGTACTTTATCGTGAAGAGTGTCCTGATTTTTAGCCATTGGCCAATTTTACCTACTAAGTTTGCTCATTGGTAGTGATAGCAGATTGAGATTAAATGAGATCAACACATCAAAAATGTGTGGAGCTACAATCACTGTCATGTTAGCTGTCAATCTGTACTCGTTTGAACCAATCAAAAGGTTTTGCTCTTAACAACAAAAACACAATAATTGGTTCAAATCAGTGAGTTACGGGTACAATATGGTAGCTCCACCCACTTTTGGTCTCATGACACCTCATTCACCCATGACCACTAATTTGCCATTTATTTTCTCCTGATGAGAAAAACAAACAAACCAAAACAAAGTAAGAGGAACGCTGATACAGGCTTACTCAAAATGTGCACTATTTGACCAAGTTCTTTAAAGTCAATAAAAACTGTTCTATAACTTAAATATGATAAGAGCACACTCAAGTATTTATGTTCTATGGAGAAATGGACTTGAAAAGGCTCCAGTTATAACCATAGCGAGACAGAGAAGTAAAAGGACCAAATATAATAGCCCCTCTTTTGCAAAAAAGTCATGTTCTTCCATTAATATTGTCAAACAAAGGGAAAATGACATATTTCTGGAAGAATGGAAGTCTGTTTTTTTCAGTTTATTAGATTGGAAACATACTGCCAATGTTTCAGTCCAGCTGAGCCTTCAGCTGTGCACGTGCGCATCCACAGAAATAAAAAACTTACTCAATGTCTTCTTCTGCCTTCTTTCTTTCTTCTTACTTGGAGCCTACAATAGAAAACAAAAATATCCCTTTAATTTATTGATTGACTGAATTTATTTGAAAGTTTTTAAAAGAACATATAATATATATATATATATATACAGTCTACAACACTGGTGTGTATACAGTATATAACTCTAAAAGTCTATTGATCGCCCTCATAAGCTTTCCACAATTCCACATATTCCGCATTCCTCTATTGTTAAAAGACCAACAACAGCAACAAAAAAATCCCCCTTAATAAATTAAAATGGAAAAAAATGAAATAAAATTAAATGTTTGTGGTCGTTCTTTCTCTTTCCATGATACGGGAGACTGAGGTAATAGAATAAGTGAGTCTAATTTTTCATTCTAATAGTTCTTTTTCTGGTAAGTCTTGCTGCGATGTCTCCAAGCCCACCATGTGATCACAGGCCTGAACGTGGGCACTGGCCAGAGCTCTAGCAAGTTCTGCGAGTGCAAAAGGAAAGCACCGCTCAGCCCCCTGAGTCTTAATCGAAACGCAAGGTCAGTGGAGGAGAGACTAATTGTTCTGTAATTGTTCACACTATGAATAGCAGAGATTCACCTTGATCGTTATCTCCCTTGAAGTCGAGGGAAGGGTTTAGACATAATGACACAAGAGACAGAGAGTCTCGGTCAATGAAAATGATGAGTTTGAACACCTCCACTCTGCTAGATACTATTGCAATTCACATTAAGCCATGGAATGTTACATTGCATCAAAAGAATGGTGGACGCGCCCATGATTGTGGTGTTTGATGAAACAATATATGGAATCATGAGTTTAATAAAAGATTCAACTAAGCTTAATGTTTTGTAGAAGATTATTTTTTCAACAATTCTTTTCCAAAACACTTCCGTTTACAGTGTATCTATGAGTAGTTTAACTACTAACTTCTTGCTTCTTCCAGAAAAGAATAATTCAGTTAAAAAACAACGTTTTAAGTGACCATGAGATTTGACAAAACCAAAAAAGGGACATTAAGGTGAGAGTACCACACCTGTCATAACAGTGCTTTCCAACAATTTCGCTTCTCAAAATGGTACTGGTGATACTTCATTTAAGACAAGTAAAATATTCAGTATTATTAGCAACCTTATTATCAGCAGCCCTATTATCAAGTTTAGAACACCCAGTTTAATTTTCATGAATAATGTAGTTATTTGGTTGTGTTTTGCAATGATAAGTTTGGTTCATGGGCTTTTTGGTTCATGTTCAGTGTGCTCATGCATTACGGAAATTTGAACTGTCGCTTTATTGTTTTTCTTGTTTGCATATTCCAGTCAGGATTTTAGCTTTTCCATATCATAAACCTATAAAAGCTGTACATTCTATTTCCCTCCACTGACTTTGCTTTTAATTCTATTGTGGTTGCCATTGATTTGAGCTCTGCAGTTGACACATTTATCTGAAATCAATATATTGGATCAAAAGTATTTTTGAGCATTGCTGTCTGAGACTATCTCTAAAGCTTAGGATTCATCTCATATTTTTTTACTGCATCCATCTCCTTTGCAAACCAGTTGGCATGTTTCTGTTTGTCTGTCTCCTGTCGACGATCTAAATATCGCATCTCTAATCTGTGATTCTGATGTAATGCTCAAATTAATATATGGGTGGATAGTAAGCTTACTGTTTATCGTAAAGTCTGCCAATGCTTCATTGTAGTGTAAGGCATGAGATCAGGGAGGGAAAATGGAAAATAAAAAACATCTGCCCGGTCTGTCTCTGTGATTGACAGAGTTTCATCAGTTTTCTCCAGAACAAAAGATCCCCTCTGTCACAATTCCAAAAAGCTTTTTACCAAAGGACCATCTGCTATTTATTCCGAGGGTCACTTTCATTATTTTAAGCGGCGAGTTGGTTTAATACAATAAAGAAAATGCAGGCCAGAGACCCCTCTTTTGAAAACATTCCCCCAAGAACTTTGGGATTCTGGTCACCTTTAATGGAATAAAAGACACTCGCACGCAAACACACGCACGCAGAAACCCCCCGTTCTTTTTTCACCGAGCAAGCGGTCAGCGTCCATTTTTAGAGCGAACATCTGATGAAAATATTCACGCCCACTTCAGATGACTAGATAAATAGCACTCATCCAAAGTGCTGAGCTGAACATAAGGTTGCTGTTTGTAATGCCATCATATGCAACCTCGGGGTGAATTCAATCACTTATGTACTCCTCCGGACGGCCAAGGTGTGCACATGGGAAAAATGCTGGGGATGTTTACTTTGGAAAAGCTTCATTTTAAGCCATTGGCCAAACAAAAACAATCATGGCGTGTCGAGTGAAGAGCAACTCTGCACTGTTTGTCCTTGTGCCTCCAAGACAACCATGCCCACATTCCTGGTTTTACCCTTGACCCTGGCGTGTAACCAAATACCTGGGCCAAATACATGTTTGATATACGTTAGCCCTTTAGACGCCAGTAAAATTCCTGCAGAATACTGACATTCTGAAAGAAACATTGAACACTCCAATATTCCAAAACGAAATGAATATTCTGTAAGATTATACGTTTTTGTTGAAAATTCTCAAGGATAACCGGTGTCTAAAGAGTTAAAGTATGTCAAGTGCACCTTGGACCAAGGCCTTTGTGTAGCACTACACTGTCATCCACCGCATTGTCTAAACAGTTACAATCACTGCTTTCATCGGAAAGAGTTTAATAAAATGCTCATCAATTTCACCATTAGGAAGTGTATTCAGGGAAGCCTGCTGGTTTTCTATGTCACACCCAATTAACATCCAGTGGTGGTAATCCCATTAGTATTGTTGAATTTACTAATGGAGGAGCTAATGAGCATGCCAACAGTGGACATTAATTGGGCATGGCACCACTTTTAGCTCTAATGATCAAACTACCTCGATTAAATGTGCAAAACGAGGGGAATCTGGTGTCTCATGTCATTGGCGGGGAAAGAGTCGGTGGTCTTGTGGATGTTGATTTGACATCATCTTACCAGTCGCTTTCATCACATCTGAGTGATTTGTTTGTCCCTCGATGTTGTGCCGTCATTAGCATGCTAAGGACATTTCCCACACAATGTCTGCGGGTAACAGTTTAATTGGAGGTCTAAATGCAGCAAAACATAAAGTTCCCTGGTTGGTGGGGCTGCTGGGTGGCTCACCCTGTTAAGGCACTGTTCTTGTGTGTGGATGAGCCCCACAGTCTGGTATAGTCTGCCGATATAAAGCTGTGCTGTACAAGCTTCATTTGTAGACTGTGGTGTGAAAGAAGCAGCAGCTGACATCACGTGTTTCAGAGGAGAGCATGTGCTTGTCTACTCTCTCCTGAATTGACAGCGGAAGTTGCAGCGATTGGGAATTCCAAATTTGGAAAAAAGGGGAAAAAACCCATTAAGGGGTTCACGATCTGGTGAAAAAAAGGATATAGACTGGGTTTATGAATGGAAACAAGCTAATTTACTGTAACAAGAAAACTATTGATTACATGCTAAAAATTAAATGAATAGCTGCCTACTCAATAGTTTTTTTTAGTGCAGATCTGATTTACTCTTTTGGGATTCTTATTTTATAGCTATTATTGTTTGCTGTAATCTTCAAATCTTTCAAAAATAATGACACCACAGAGACCTTGATTCTGCGATCTGTGGCCCTTGATTCCTTTGCTACTACTTTGCGAATTTGAGTTACATTGGGACTAATTATTTTGTATAGAAGATGTATTTCCTGACAAAATTAATTGTAACAGTAACACATATAGACTGGAGATATGTGTAAACATAGCACAAGTTGCTCATTAATGTAAAAACCTACTTAATGGTGAATATAAAACTGTAAATGTAAAAATAATTGAAGTTAATGTGAAACTTCCAGTAAATGTAAAATGTACATAGGGACAATGTACAGGTATTTAAGGTTCAAATAAAACAATGAGTTTTCGCCTTATTGTTAAGAATGTATTATGTACAGGCTAATGTTTGAGTAAATGCTAAACATTTTAGAAAGGCACCCATTATGTGAACCTTCCATTGCCCCAAATTCAACCAACATTTTTCCTTAACTATGGACTGTGAGTACAGCGGGTTAAGAATATAAGAACATAAGAATACATGATGAGAACAGGCTGTTCAGCCCATCTAGGCTCGTCATTTCCTAGTCCAAAGAATATCCACTTTAGACTAGGAATCAAGTACTGCATCAAGCCTGGACTTGAATACCCCAAATTTTTGTGCCTCAACTACCTGACCTGGCAAGCTGTTCTACGCATTGACGACTCTGTGTAAAAAACAACGTCCTGGTATCCGTAGCTTTGAACTAGCTTTGAACTAATTGTTCTAAACTTGTTCTAGCCAAACTCATCTTAGAAAATTGTTGTTAGTTCACTTTGTTAATCCCTTTTATGAATTAAAAATCCTCGAATCACCCCTCAGTTTCCTTTTGCTAAGCTTGAATTGATTAAGCGTCTTAAGTCTTTCCTCCTTTCATACCAGGTACAAATTTAGTTGCCCTTCTTTGTACTTTTTCAACAATTAATCATTTTCTTCTTGCTCCTCTAGTGTATGGAGAGTTTACACATCAACAGGACTGTCCAATGCCAGAGGGGGCCCTGCCTCCAAGGGGTCAGCTCTTTTCAGCATATGCATTAAGCTGGTTGGGCACATCACATCATGAATGCGCCGCATGGGCGTGCGACGGAAAAGCTATGCGGGTCAAGGTCTCGACACAAAGTCACGCTGTCCATGACAGAGACCCTCAGGCAAAGGCAGCGTGATGCAGTCCTTGATCATTTCTGACTGTGTGGCAGTGATGGATCAAACATGATGGCTCTACCTCTACATGGAATGAGGAATTCAGGTGAGTGAAGACGTTGAAGCTCACGCTGGTGACATGCTCATGTCACACGATGACAGACAGGGTCAAAGACATTGCCTTATGTCGATCGTTGAGTTTGTTCCTGCATACACCTGTATGTTGTTCTGCACGAATCGGGTTCTGCTGTCTACTGTCCTCACGAAATAAAAATGGAATACTTGTACATTGATGCGACCCATGCTAAAGTCACTACAGTGATGTGAAGAAAGAGAACGCTACAATGTGAGGACACAATTAATAGGACGATGACTACTCACCAATGGATTATTTGCCCTTGTTAATAAGACAAAATACATTAAAACAGGTTGAGACCAATGGTCGGTTTAAAGGTAAGATTTCAGCCTCCTCTATTCCCAGATAATCAGATATACAGAAACACACACCAGTTTATACGTATTCTCAAATAAGACCTTTACAGTAAGAACTTTTTTTCTTTTCTTACTGTAAGCCTATTTTGGCCATCATTGGGGTAAAACAAACTGGGCACTGCCTATAAAGTCTGCAGTACACTTTGTGAATACCTTCCTACATATTTGCGTAAATCCTGCAGAAATCAAGTGTTTTGTAATGAGCTTTCAGGAGAAGCTAATTACTTTAATAGATTCTGTTGCACCCCATTACATGTACAAATTGCAGAGTTCCAGCTAGTCTTTTCTCATGACTTACCTTTAAATGGGGAGTAACTAATGACGGCTTTACAAAGTAACACTCTACTTTCTAACAATGTATCACACGGATTAGCCTCAGTCATTGGGCCGATTGATCTAACCTAATTCATCCTAAATCTTTTGGTAATTACATTTTATTTATTTTTTCAGTGCCATTGTTACTTGGGAGCCTGAATTATTATTATTTTTTGCAAATACATTTATCTCCAATAAAAATGAATGACCAAAGACCCCTCTGATCTGAAGAGTGCCTAAGAATAACAATTTCCTTTCATGTTAAATTTCTCAAAGGACAAATAGAAGGAAGTTTTTTTTTTTTTTGTCTATCTGGATGCCACTAGAGACTTCCACATACTATGAGGCTAATACACACAATCATAGGGCTTTATTAAGACTCACTCACCCTTACTGCTTATTATGAAATGACAAAGGCTAAGATAGGGTAAAAGGCAGTTTTGTTCATGCAAACATATTTTAGCATGGCACAGTTGGTAATCGCCCCACGTCACATCACATTTAAAAGATTTAAAAAAATGCTAATCAGATATACAATACATTATTTTATCTACCAACTATATATATAATGCTCTAAGCAAGCAGGCATCTCTGCTATCAATAATCTGCATTTCAGAAATGCATTTCATTCATCAACAGTTATAAGACTAAATAATCAGCATTAATTATTAGCAAGGGGAAAATATGAACAATTAGAAACAAGTCTGCAGAAATTGTGATAAACAGTCACACATTAAATGAGGATTCATGCTTTGACTTGAAGAAACAAGCTTAATATTTCTGCAATTAGAGCTTGAATTGGTTTCTTGAACCACCGATTTCCTGAGCCATTTTGATCATTCAGTGTACCACAGCCAATTTTAATAAACAGTAATAATATCTGCTATTTTAAAGATGGGCATCCATAATAATCTCCTACGAACATTAGACACAATTAAAAGGTGTATAATACAAACAAATGGCTCAGTCAAGGATTTCTTTTTCCTTTTTTTGCAATTGTAGATGAACCATATCGTGTTTTCATTTTCAATGCAATACCCAATTATGTTTGTAAACAAAAGTCTAATTGCCCTTTGTCTAATTGTGGAATGATTCATTTAGTCATTCGAAATGTCGCAGAGGGTAAGGAAGTAGAAGGTATAAACAATTTAAAAAGTTTTCTAATAATGCGGTGAACACTTTCAAGCCTCCATGAAGGTCAGTGTGACAAAATCACATCTTATATGTCACGCTTCTGTCCGATGGAGCCAGCTAAACCTACGTAGCATGCTGGGCCGAGACCTCATTATTGGTGTCATGGAATTGGAGGATAGACATAATTTAACCCTTTTTGTCCATCTTTGGCCTCTATTTTTTTTACATATTACTTCCTGTAAAATAACAGACCAGCACAAGGAGCCTATTTTGAAAAGAATAAAGGCACCAGGTGCTAAAGCATTTTGGAGAGGTTTAAGTGGCAAAAAAGACACATTCTGAGGTTGACTTTGCACAGACGATGTCATGTTTTCTGCGGGGGTCCCAGGTTGCGACTATCACTGTCATACCCAGCCCCCCTTTAATCCTTCGATAACCAGGCCCTGGAAAGAAGAACCGAAAGGCAAGGATGACAAGATCTGGGCTGTCCAACCTTATCTGTGAAGGGCTGGTGTGGGCATAGGCGTTTGCGGAGGGATGGGGACGGGCTCATCTTGTCCCCCTCAATGTTGAGAGGGCATTGAGTTTATCATCAGGAATTGTCAACGTATCAGTGTAGTTCAAATGAAACCTGCGACCTTGGGTCTGGGTTCAGGCTTTTGTTGTAGCTCAGCACAAAAACACCTGATTCAACTAATCAAGTGGTTGATTGGAGACCACGACTAGTTGATTAGTTGACTCAGGTGCTGGGCTACAACAAACGTCTGCACTCACACTAGTCTTTCTGGGATAAGTTTGGACACCCCCTGGAGACAAAGATGGGAAGAGAACAATGGCAGTATATTCACTATCACACAGATACACATGTGCTGCTGTAATGATGAAAATTGTTTTCTCATATCTGGAGAGAGGGAGTAAATTATCGTCACTTGACACATCCTATGGGCATTAGCACATATTGCGCGTCTACGGCAAGGAGAACTCATAAAACCCAAATGGGATATGGACATGTTGTCTTCTCGGGCCCGTGTGTGCTTATGAGCCGTAAATTACACTTAATCAATATTACCTGAGTCTATACAAATGAAATTGAAACTGGAAAACCAATATGATTTTAAAATTCCCTTGATTGTTAAGAGAAGCTAACCTTTTTTAATATATGTTTTTATTTTAAAATATATAAAAACTGTTCCTGCTGTGGTTCTCTCAATCTTTGAGAAGAAAAATGTCTAGCTACATTGACAGCTTCAGTGCCTGTGGGTCGGGGGGGAGGGGTTAGAGTAAGTTTTGAAAAGCGGCTCTTTCACCCTTTTCCTTGCGATGGGTGACTTTTGGCAGCATGAATGACCCGCTAATGAGTTAATTGTCTGCGGTAGACAGCCATGTCAATGGGAAATACCACCCATCAATGCGCCCCATTTTTTAATAAGAGTCTGGCCCCCAGGAAGAAGTAGTTGAAGAATCCTTCCTGCACAGTGTCAGAACACGTAATAAGTAATAGCTGTGCGGCATTTACTGTTTAGTTCTTATTGATAGACTGTTCCAGGTCTTGGAAACCCAGCTCTTTTCTCACATGTTCCACAGGTTAAAAGAGCAGCGGAAAGGTTAACATCTCCTTCAGCAGGTTAATGAATGCGCTAAATCACCCGCCGTCGTCCGTCATCAGTAAACAGGAGCGTTTACCGTTTTTATGCAGCCGGACATTTTTTATGAGTTGTCAGGTCAAGGCCTTCTTAAATGTACTGTAATATTTATTTCGGTAACAGGGGAAGCATTGATTTCTGCATAAATTGTCTATCAATCTTGGGAACAAATATGCATGGCACAGTTAGAGACAATGTCTTGTGTACAGGCAGGATATATGCATTTGGCCATTTTAATATCTTAAACATACATAAAAATTGTACCTCTGACCCTGGAGCAGCAGTTCACGTTTCAGTGAAACATCTTTGAAAACAAAGCTTAGAGTGCCATCTGACATTATTGTCCCTGTCTTGCTTTGTAATGATGTATGTATACATCCTGAATAAATACTCTTTAGCTAAAAAAAAGGAAACAATGCACTTGGGATAGAAGCATTATAACTGAAAGAAAATAAGGGGAGAAACAAAATAAAAAAATCAATTTAGACTAAATTATGGAATCATATGGCATGTATTGGTTTCTGTTTCAATACCAGGTCAATTAGTTAATACCAAATGCCAATATGTAACTATTGTAGAAATCATATCTGTTTGCTAATAATTACAAACTGTTTATTAACCTTTATAAATAGAAAAAGTGTTGAATGGAATGGGGAACATGATTGTAAGTAGTCTCACAGTTAGCTATAGATTAGAATGAAATACAAACTACAGTAAGTGCCTGAAGTAGCCACACAAATGTTTTTACTATGAAAATGCCATTTGAAGAAACATTCAGAAAGTTGTTTAAATAAGTATGTAATGCCTTATTCTCAATGTCTGCACAGCCCTAGGGCTTGTGAATATTGAACACGAGGAAGAAAAATAACTGCCATCTCCTATAAGCAGTAGGGAGCCTAATAACTGGCTCAACAGTAACAGCACACCATTCATATCAGTTGTGTGGTATTTAGAAGAGTGTAATGTAATTTAAGTCTAAAAAGCTGCAAAGCAGATGCCAGAGTTTCCCTCCGAACAGATGGTAATTCTGTCTAATGGGGCATCGATATAATAGTGATGTGCATTGTGTACACAGACAGACATAAAAAGCCAGATTAGGATCAAACAAATTGCAGTCATCAACATTAAATCCTGGTGGAAAGGCTGGGAAAACATGGCTGATGGGAACACAGGGCATTGGATACTCAGCCCTGCTCACGAACAGACAGACTCAGACCGCCACTTAACAGGTTGCGTGTGTGTTTGTTAGCGGGGGAATTTGTCGTGTTGTCATGGCGACGAAAGGCGCAAAGCACCACAGAGGACCGAGGCGGAGCAGGAGCTGCTCTTGTTAAACATTGGCTAACTGCTCCGAATTAGCCAGTGTGTAATGGCTGAATTCAATATCTATGGCCTGGATTCAATCAACATTTGTCCAGTCAACAACTTTGACTCCCAATATAATGCAGGCATTATTTATTTTCCAAATGCAAACAATTTATTTTGTTTTTCAAGTATTTTTGTGGATAAAAAGCTAACTTGTGAATTTGTTTGTGAATCAAAGTTAAGGGCAAATGTTGATTGAATCTACAGTACCAGTCAATAGTGTCAACCAGTTTGAGTCTACACCTGCTGGAAACTAGGTTTATTTCATAATTGACAATGGTTTACACATTTCTGTAAATACTTGAAAATGACCAAAAACACAATGCAATGTTCAATACATTTTTTAATCGTCTCTAAATCTTGGATTCCTCAAAATAACCACCCTTTGCCTTGATAACAGCCTCACAAACACAGGCCATTTGGTTAATACGTTTCAGCAGGAAATCACCAGACATGTCTTCCCAGCTGTCCCAGACACATTTGTGGGTTGCTTTGCTTTGCAGTTCGTCCCATACAAGTTCTATGGGATTGAGGTCTGGACACTGGACAGGCCAGGTCATTAGTTTGAGTTGTCCTTCATGTTCCTCCTTCACCAGATAGTTCTTGCACAACTTCAAGATGTGTTTTGGGCTGTTATCTTGCCGAAGAATGAAGGAGTGCCTGATTATCCGTCATCCAGATGGAAGGTGTACTCAAAATTTTGACTAGTACTGTAGGTCTATGACATTAAACTTTTTTTTCAATTGAGTTAAAAAAAACTGTATGTGTACCTTTCATTCAAAGTATTAAAGTAAAAAATGTATAGGCAAAATTATATTACAACCGCATTACTTCCTAATGACATTCACACTCCTACGCAGAGCACAGCTGAAGTTGTGTTCTAGTAGTTTGCCTCTTCGTTAGTTAGCTAACATTACCTAGCTAGCAGTATCTAAATATAACTAGCTAGGTAGCTAGGAGGTATCATGCATGGTCATGTTCACTAGACTAGACACAATCATGATTTTCTAAATTGCTTTAGAAATGTTTTACCAACAAAATTGCTTTGTATGCACAATAACGGTCCTCTTTAGACTGAGAATGAACATTGCTAACTAACTAGCTATGACCATGTTGCCCAAATCACCCCTAAATAAAAAATGTTCACTAGCTTACTTCTAGGGCCACATTTCCAAGACTTTTGAACCAGAAAATAACCACAGGCAATCTCTTTAACAAGAAACAAAGGTATATAAGGTGAAATCTGTGCTCTAAAAATGAAGTGTAGCAGGTCCTCTCTTGGTGAACATATTAATGTTAAAGGGGAATGCTCCCAGATTTATAGAATTTTATGTTTTTTCTCACCTCAACAAAGCATCGTTTGATTTGTGCAGTGGTCTCATAGCTGCTCCAGTAGCCAGAACTGTGATTTCTCTCCAAGCACTGCTTAAGTAGTTCAGAACTGGATGTCCTGCCTGCTCCCTGTGAATTAATTCTCACTTCCCTGAGAATTGTTGCAATACGATCTAATAAAAACAAAATGTATCTTGATAACCTATACTTCCTGACACTCTTATTGGTTGTGAATCTTACATACGTTGACCTTGAAAATACTATAGATGTTTCAGAAATCTTGTTAATTTCAGAGAACTGTTGGAAGCAGTGGAAGTGGAAGTGGAAGCAACGCATGCGCATACTCTCGAGGGAACTGAAGTGCAGGGCTCATATTTTAGGCGTCACAAAAATATTTGTTGTGACAAAGAAAATTCTGCATAATAGCTGTATCACTCAGTTTCTACTCTTAATGTACGCAGGTGATATCTCCCACCCCTAAATTTCAACAAAGTGATGCGTGAAATATGAGCCCTGCATATTTCTCTGGAAAGTGAGAATAGACCATACATTCACTGGGAGCAGGCAAGACTTCCTGTGTCAGCTGTGTTTGTATACCACATTAATAAATACACTGTATTTAAATCTCAGGACATTAAACTTCCTTGATTCCAAAACCTTACATAAACCAGACCTGGGTTTCTAGCACACTGTTAAGGCAGGCCCATACTGTGTTTAAAAATGGTCTTCTCACTTTCATTAAAGTCAAGCCCTCTCTCTTTTACTGGTTTTATCAGGACATCCTTCAAAAAGTTTTTTCTAAAGAAGCAATACATTTCCCGGTTTACCCACCAGAAAAGACAGAATAAATACAACAAACAATATGGTTTAATTCAAAACCATTGATTGATGGAAAACCTCTTATTATTAAGAACATGTTTGAAAATTAAATTATCTTGATCAATGTCATTGTCAATAAAGGAAAGGAAAATGATGACAAAAAAACAACTGACTACTGCATATGGACGTGTTTGCTTATTGCATTATTTCAATCAGCTAACCTCATCTATACCATTCAAATGAAAAGGGAAAATTGGGGAAGAACACAGCCAGGAACTCGTCTGTCAACCATGGATCCAGATTATAATTTTTTAGTTATAAAAAAAAACAAAACAAAAAAACACAATGTATTTACTGGTTGTATACACAATGACTCCTCAACAGCCTGCCCAGTGGTGATACATTTTTTTTTGAAGTAGACCAACATAGTTACAGTGTGGTGGTTCTGTGTGGCTCAGCAGGTATAGCATAGTGTCAACAACGCTTAGGTTGTGGGTTTGATTCCCATTTTGACCACATATACTGGAGAAATGTATGCATTCACCACTGTAAGTCGCTCTGGATAAAAGCATCTGCTAAATGGCATATACTACTATACTATTATATACTCTATAGTACTATACAGTACCATAGCACGTATAAAACCATTGTGTGTTGGAAGATTTGTCAGTGCATAGGTCAAGATAACGGTCAAAGTGCTTGTGCAAATTTCCCATCCTTTTCGGCTTGTACATGCATATAAAACGCATGCAGGCAAGCTCCTTGTTTTTTTATATTCATCAGATGAGCCACCCTTTTGAATTTTTAAAGAAAAAAAATATAAGTGATAATTAATCAAAAATTGACATCTTAAAACAACAAGGACGAGACACGCAAAACCAATCCTTCACAATAAAGATTCCGCATCAGACATGCCTCTACAAATGTGTAAACTGAAAAGCAAAAAAAAAACACAGGCCCCTTACCATAAGGGAGAATGACGCCCAGCCCATTTAGGATGCGTCGTCGTGAGATGGCCATATGTTACAGCGCCGTTGAGCGGCTGAGTGATTCATGCCCATCACATTGGAGTGTATCAATTAAAGCTCCTTGAAGTCTGTATGATTTGTGCCTCTGTTATTAAACCTTGCTAATTCCTCCCACTTACATATTGGTTATAAATCTCCGGCAGTGATCTGTGATTCATGGCAGCCGGGGAGTGTGCTATACGGCACATTTTTTTTCTCCGCGTGTAATTAACAGTAAATTGTTTTTACTGCCGCGGAGATGAATTTCCTGGTCACGCCACAAATGAAGTACTAAGTGCATGCAGTCCTGACTGAGGGATTGTTTTCTGTTACTAAGCAATTGTGTTTTTGAAGGAATTGCCTTCGAAACGAAATAATGAAAAGGAAACAATATCCTATATGTATGGTCCTTATGCCATCTCTGAAGCTGATTACACACCGTGCGTGGTGGATAATGGGTGAAATATGTCGCCGCTTTACAAGATGCTACTGAAACAAAATGTCTCAATTGCACGGGAGACATAGAGGCATTATAAAGCACCGTGGTAATGCAGATTTGTAGCGGTTCAGCTCATATAACGTTATGCAAATTTAGTTCTATGGTGCTGCCAATTATGAGATGTTTCTAGGGTATAATTGGAGTCCTTTGTATGTAGGATAAATATATTGTAAATTTTTCCCGCATTGTGCAAGTGTACAAAATAAATTAAAATCCAGGAGCTTCTTTATTCTTGAGATTTTTTCCTATCATTCCAAATTAGGAACTGTACTTTGCTGAATAATTATTTGGCAGACTTTTTGTTGTTAGATTTCGTCAAACAGAATGTAAGGTAGCCAACTATAGGCGTAATTTACAAAAGGCAAAATCAGCATTTCTGCATCAGGCAGTATATTACCACTATTTATTTAATTAACGTGAAATGCATACTTGTGTCCAGCTAGATTAAAATTGTAGTTTTAATACATTTCAATGTGCTCATAATTTCAAATTTTTAATCTTTGGTGCATGTATATACATACATATCGTACATCATATACTCATGCATACACTTTCATATAATTATGTGCATACACGTCCAATTTACATGAGATTTCTTTGGTTGTGGTTTCCTGCATGTTCCTCACGCATTAACCTTGGCTAATTTTACACATGACATAAAAACGAAAGCAGGTTAGGTAAGGACAGAGGAATAAAATTAAAATGTGAATGTACTTACAGTAATTGGGTGCATTAATAATGTGTGGCTCTCACAAGACACACATATATTAAATGTAAAAATGTTTGTATCTAGAAATGCAATATAACATTTAAACACAATTTTTTTCTTCCTTTTACTCAATTTGTATTCATAGGCCCATCTCGCCACCGCAATGTCCTCTGTCTATTCTGGAGAGCACAGACGAGAATGTGCTCCCATATGAAGTGCCTGCTTCTGGCAGCCGCGTCTTTTCACTCTGCGGTCCACCAGCTGAGCTGCACAGTCGTTTGGTCAGAGGACTACACTTCACGCGCAGATGGTGCGGGCAGACTGCGGGGATCCGATCAGCCGGGGGAGTCGCTCTTGCGTGATGAGAGGAGGACAATCCCGCTGATCGAAACCCTCCTTCCCTGAGCAACCCCACGGCCAATTATGCGCTGCCCTGCAGGGCTGCTGGGCCACAGTTGGCACTAGTGTGGCGAGGTTCAACATCAGACTGTCGGGCACTTCGCACTGTGTCAGCAGGATGGTGGGATTTAAACAAAAACAAAAACAAGACAAAACAGGAAACTAAAGCAAGAAATGAGTACGCCTGCAGGAATGCCAATCTAGTGTTGGGTTATTTATTCCATGTTCAAAAGTGTTGAGGGACTATGACATTTAAAATGGTCCATTAGCTTGCTAAGTGGGCTTAGCATGCTAAAGTCATTTGAGGATAAAATATTTACATGCACAGCTTTGAACTAGAGCCTTGCTAGTACACCCTGGCCTGTGTCCTAATTCATTACCTTCATGCGTTTTTCATACAGCTATATATTTAGACATTTATTTAAATCTTAATTGGCTTGCTTTCTCTCCCATAGATTTAGAGCTACAGTACATTTTCTCCATTCTTCAGGCCTGTGTATATGCTTTAAAAGCCTAAAAAAACCTATGTACACTCCACCTTCTGTTCGAATGAGGAGTCTTACTCAAGTGAGTTTTAGTCCTTAACATCAAGCTCTGTTTTTACTTAATGTTTGTTACACATGTTATATTTATCTGTGTTCTGTGTTTGAGCAGGCAATGTGATATAACAACAATTCCCTCTTCAACTCCTGCAGCTCTCGCTCTCTCTCTCTCTCACAAACAAACACACACTCACATATGCACGTGCACACACCCCCACCCACCCACACACAAACACACACATACACACACATACATACACACACAAACACACATGCACACACAGACACCCGCCCTCTCCACCCACCACACACACACACACACACACACACACACACACACAATATTGTATACTGTCATATACTGTTCTTAGGTTCTTACATACATTATGTCACACAGTGTTACATAATATTTTGCTCACTGTCATGAGTCTCTTGTTCTGAAGCAGGTGCGGGTCAAGACTGCAAGTTGGAGGCATTTCATCTCTGGATGCCATAGATCTACACCATTAATCCCTTGCATAGAAAGACCCAGCGCACTTGACCTGTCATGTGTTGCAATAAACCTGCTTGCAGCACACAACACCATACTGTGCATTTATTGGGTACATAAATTACTTATGGATGACCAAAACATTATTAACAGAAATCATGCTGTGACAATGAAATATATCCAATTTGTCTATTTTTCCATTACAAAATACCTAACTAGCGTTACATATTTCCAAACAATTCCACACACTGAAGTTGTCCATGTTGCTGAAGTTGAAATTGTCCTGCAAATAAGTATATATTATGAAATACTATATTAAACCAATAAGCAATACTAATGTAAAAGGGAGGAAGCTCAAGGGAAATGCAGCCTACAGCTATCATAAACAACTGTTTTACTAGACATTCAATTCTGACATAGTGTTCCTGCACACACTGCTTAACTAACTGGTACCTGGTAAAGAACTCCATATTTAAATGTATGTGGAACTTCAGTCATATATGGAGCTGTTGAGTCCTTAAATAAACTGGGCAGATAAGCAAACCCAGGGTCAAAATAATAATTTTGTCAAATCATAATTTACCTTCAGGCAGACTAACGGAACAATAACTTTACAGTGCAGTACAGCAAAGTTTAAGATCCAGAAAGTTCATGGCGTCCACTTTCACCTCACTTACTCCCACCGACATCTATGGGGATTTCCTCAGATAATGGAGCACTTCTCCACGGTGGTGGGCCGCTGATTAGCATAGATTGGCGCTATGCGTGGGCAGGGATGGCACATCAGCCCTCAGTGATCACTCCCCTCATTAATGCCACACAAAGTTGTGTGGCACCACATAGGAAAGAACAAACCACATTTCATGAAAAAGTCACATGGATCCTTCACATATGACCCACATGTATACCACACATTTCCACATGCATGCCATGTATTGCAACATGCTGTCACATTTACTTCACACATATTCACATGTAACCACACATTGTATATGCATGTGTTTTTCATGTGTGAAATTCACAAGAGTTTTTCATTTGGAATTTGAGGGCATATCTTTCTGATCCACATTAAATTTATATCTGCTCTATATTTTCATTTTTTAAGTTTGCCCCTTTTTTCCTCAATTCATGCAATTCAGCCCCAATCGCGCTACTTACCACCTGCACGCACGTAAGGAGTTTTTAATAAAAAAATCACAAAACACATAATTCGTCTGCTTATTGTTTGAATGAGAAGAACATGGGTGGAAGGGATATTTCAAAACTGTGGTAGTGAAATAGACTCCCGATGCATTATTGCTTCTGTTGCAGGAACTAGAGGAGGTCCAAATAAAACTTCTTCATTCATATGTGAGAACAAGGCTGATAGAAACATTTCTGCTTTAAAGACATTTTCTAAACCAACATAAAGTATGTCCCATTCAGTTATTCTAGTCAGGGTTGCCATTGTCTGTAAATTGATGGACAGTCTGTAAAACAAAATCATAAATCTGCATTTCCCAAGTTCATTTTATGCTGCACAGTTGGTGTCAGTAAAAGATGGTCAAACTCAGACAATCACGTCAGTAAAAATCAAAATGGAAGGTTGGCAACCCTGATTCTAGTTCCTTTTCCATGAGCAACCATACAGTCCCAAACAGGGGCCTGGATTCATAAGCATCTATAGAAAATCAATCCCTTGGATGAGAGGAATTTGAAGTTCATGGCTTACTATATCAAGGAGCCAAAATTCATACATTTTTACGGTGAGAATATATTGATTTTTCCTCCATGGCGTAGAGCTGCTCTATGCCACATTAACTGTAATTTAAGGTTATTACCCCACTGCATTAAATACAGCTCATAGCACAGTTTTGTTCTAATAAGGCCCAATTGATACTGTACAGGTTAATTGAAAAAATAAATCCACATCTCTTTATATATTTTCTGTAGGCTTTCTCAGAACCTAATTTAGGTTTAGGTTTTATTATTTAATCATTTACATTAAAAAAATAAAAGAAGCCTGTTGGGCTGAAATGGAAAAAAGCATGCAAACATGTAAAAACAAATATTGAAAATATTTACTGTAAGGCATTCTGTAAGTTCAAAGTTCAAGATTAGTCTCGACCCCCTCTATCTCTATAGTGTCTGAAAAGGAAAGTCACAGTTTGGGAGATTTGGTTCTGCTAAAAACCCTACAATCTGATTGGTTCTAGCAAGGTATAGCCAGCATTGAGTTCCTAAGTCTTGAATTGACTGCCTCCAATTGGAGCCCTAACTATGCAAGATCATGATTCATCAGAAGAATTAACTAACCATTGGTTTATTAGCAAAGCACATCCCCGGAAGGCAGATTTATCTCACATCAGTGGCTCATGGTACTGTAAAGTTAAGACTTTTAATGTTAAAGAATGGTTATGTTGACACACAAAAGTCAGAAGAGACCTAAAGAGCCATCTTCTGCTGCCTGAAGCTGAAAGAGCCATAATAACTGCATAGTGATGTTTGTGGCATATAACCATGTTTTACATTTTCTCTGCATGAAGACACTTAGCGTACAGTCTGCTAGATCCTTGGGGAGACGGCTAACTGCAATGATAAACATGGTAGGGTCTGGACAGGCACTGGGCGTCTTTACATTCTAATACTCCAGGTGTTCCAAAATAGAACATGCTTTCTCATGCAAGAAGACAGTGACTAGGTATCTAAGAACATTTCTTGCAGGTGCATTTGAAACAAAACCATATTTCCTAAACAATGTAAAAATGAACATGTTTGCACACTAGAAATAAGTAAGTAAGAATACTTGTTTTTTCTTTTACAACAAAGAGTGATCCTGGCCAATTCCCTCCTGTAAATATCAGTTTCAAATGTTTTGTGTGTGCATGGGTGATTCTGGTATAATTTCAACGAAGACACTTTTGTAAATATGGAGAATTACCAAGAACCAATTAATATTTTCCTTACCTTAAGATATTGTATATTATGCAGGGAAATGATTATGCTCTTTTACATTTCATATCTCAGTCATTTGCTAAAGAAATCTACATTTCCTTTCCAAAGTAATATATTTAGATGTCACAGACTGTGGCATCCCAAGAGGCAGGATGAGAAAATGGCTGCCTGGCCTTTTACTTCTTGGGAGCCACTGGAGAAGAAAATACTTCATTTCCCAGCAGCCCGAAGTCCCACACCTGAATGAAGTCAAGCGATTGGGACTACGGACAGCTGAAGACCATTTAAGGGACTTGTTTGTGTTATGCTGGGGGGGAGTAGGTTGGCTGGTGTGGAGAGTGTTGGATGGTGTGGAGAGTGTTGGATGGTGTGGAGAGTGTTGGATGGTGTGGAGAGTGTTGGATGGTGTGGAGAGTGTTGGATTGTGTGGAGAGTGTTGGATTGAGAATTTATGAGAGATTTGTTTTGACCTGGATTGTTTGAGGACCCTGGACCCTGATAAGGATTGTGGACTTTGTGTTTTGGATTCCCCTAAATACCCCAACCTTTGTTTTGTTTGTCAGTATTAGTTTAATAAATTATTGTTTCGTTTGTATTACTGCCTCCTCCTTGTTCTTTAACTTGCCTATGCCCTCTTCAAGGTCCGTGAGTGTCACCCAGCCCCTAGGGACACCACAAGACAGAAGTAAAGCTGGACTCCAAATGATTCTGTCCATTTCCAAGCTTGTTAAAAGGATACAGCAGATTTCATCATTTGTGAAATGTGTGAAAGGCTATTTTTGTAGACCCATAACTTGAATTGAATATGTTTCAAGATGACCACCTGCTGCCAGCCAGAGCACAAATTGGAAGGTGCAAAATTTCAAACAAACAGCTTGAGTACCATTGGATCAGTGGATTTACTTACCAAAAAATGACTGCAGAACTGAATATACACCTCTGTGACCCATTGTCAACCAAAACTGTACATCATGAGCTTCACAAAACTGATATTTATGGTAGGGCTGCCATTCAGAAACCACTTGTAACTAAGGCTAATGTGCAACTATGCATAACCTGGTGTAATGAGCACAAAACCTGGATTTGTGAGCAGTGGAAGAATGCACTATGGTTGGATAGATCATTTTTTTACTATTTGGACGGGTTTATGTTTGGAGAAAGCCAAAGGAAGCCTTCAACCCACATTGCCTGTTCCTAACTGTTAAACAGGGTGATGGATGTGTTAGTATGGGCAGCCATCTCATGGGAGTCATTGGGTGGAGTCATCCAATTGTTACTCTGCATAGTACAATTAAGGCCAAGGAATACAAAACCATTTTAGGCAACTGGGTGCACCCTATGGTGCAAACATTGTTTCCTCAAGATGTTCCCATATTCCAAGAAGATAACACTCTCCATACATACTGCTAAACAGATTCAAGAGTGGTTTCATGAACAACAGGATGAAGTCAAACACCTTCCATGGCCTCCCCAATCACCAGATCTAAACATCATTGAACCTTTATGGGAAGTTGTGGATTGTAGAGTTAGATTTCCACCAACATCATCTCTTAAAGAACTTGAGAAATGTTCTAATATCCCACTAGCAATAGGTAAAAGGATTGAAGGATTTTAATTATTCTGAAGGCAAAGGGTTGCCCAACTCCTTATTAATTAATAAAAATTCATATATTGTTTAGTGTTTCTATTATTTTGTCCATACCTTCTGTAATTGGCAAGTTCAACAATCACAAAAATGAAATCACTAAAGCTGTGTTTTTGTTCTGAAGGAAAAAGTAACACTGACATTCATTTGTAAGTCAAAGTTAAGGACAAACGTGATTGAATGCAGGCCTAGGTGACCTCGAGCCATCAAACTGACCTACAGGATGACTCTTGAGAGCAAGAGAGGGCCGATACTGTGTAGTCTCACAGTGTCTCCACTCCCGGTAATCCTGAAGCAACATAAGGTACAGTGTCACCCCATGTTATAGGCCCCAGCTTGTCATCTTATGCCACCGATTTTAGTTCACAAAGTAGAACTCTGCTTATTATGTGCAGAGTGTTCTGTATTGACACCATAAGAGCATGCCAAGGTCAAGCTTTGACCTGACACTTCATCTGTTACTTTCTGGGGAGCGTTCAAGACGCACAAAGTGCTGGCTGGCCTCCCCTGACAGTTTCCGTAGGGAGGGCGCGACGTGTCCCCCCAGAGTCCGGCCCTTCCGCCCCAGCCACGTCTGCGGTGGGCCCTCTCCAAATGGATCCATTCATGGATGTCTCTGGCTGCCCGTGACAGTTTTCTCGCCCCGTGACGCGAGTTCACATATGTGCGGTGCAAGCCCAGCGGGCTGTGCATTAAGTGGTGGTGGGGGGGGGAGGGCTAAGCGCTTGGCACCCTTCTCACGACTGATAAAAGCCACAGACGCCGTAATGAGTTGCAAATTTGTCCTGTCAAGAGAGGGGACTTTTGGGCTAAAACTCCAGCTGTACAAACAATGCGTTGACCTTGACTCCTCACGAGCAAACAAAAAGACAATTGAGGAAAACTTATTACGCCTTTTTCAAGCCTCCAAAAGTTAACACAAGTTGCACATATGGTGCAGATAGCTGATTTTATATTAGCACTTCACTCATGACACTCTCTCAGCTAATTTCCTTTCGGCTACTCGGCCCATAGGTAATTGGCAGACCTAAAATGTTTGAGAATGTCTGGACATTAAGCAAACAGTGAATCTTAAAGTGAATGCTAAATCATCTGTCCATGTATCCAAGTGATCGACAGCTATGCATATATAATGAACTATGCTGGCTTCAAACCATTCGTACCCATAACACACCACTGCTAACTAGAATTCAGTGTTGTTTGCACATGAAGATCAAGACTCGGGATATAATCCACTCCACTGTAACATTAAACCTCATTTTGTGAGAGTTAAATCGTTACTTAAATATGTCGTTCCGCAGAGTACATCCTGTCATTTATTATTGCGGAAAATATTCCATAACCTTTTTATAGGATGAACGGTCCAGATGAAATAAAACTGTAAGCAGTGGTCTAATGTAAGGAATACAAAATAAGATGCATTTTCTTATTGATTCGGCAGGACAAATGGGCTTATAATATTTGGATAAAGGAATCTTTCTTGTGTTGTGTCTTGATGGTGCTGCGTAGACTTCCCATGTAATCGGTTTAAACAGTCAATCTGTCATCCTTACGGGGGAGAGTGGGCTGCTGAATGGATTGTATAAACAGCGATCTGTCACAACTTGCATGGATTAACAATTTGTGATGTCTAGCAATCATGCAGTATGTTGATGCATTGAAAACACACATTTGCTGTATTTGTCTCTCCCCCGTCTTCATCACAATTAATGTTGTCTTTGCGTACTGTGTGCAGAACCATGAAATATTATTGTAGAAAAAGCAAATGGCCATTATGATTTTAGCTTATGGTGCTTTCCTAATGTTGTTAGACTCTCTGCAGGTTGGATCTGGGTTAACGGTCTGTAATGATTATTCCGGAAGGTCATTCAAAAAAGGCTTAGAAATCACACGAAGATCAGAATCTCAGCAACTTCACAGCAACCTCGAAAATAATATTAAAAATCTCAAAGCGCAAACTATTCTTACTGCTTTATTCATATCACACTTTGCAATATGTGCACTTGTGAAATGCATTTTTTAAAATCTTGATTCAAGTAAGGAAATCGTTTTAGCTTTGTTCTTATGCTAACACCATATGTTCACGCTGTTGAGCTGCAGTACTGAATATCATTATGGCTATCTAATGCATGATGTATTTAAAGCTTAATTGATATCTCCTACAAATCAAGTGCACCAGGGGCATTAAATCTCTATGCTTCATTTAGAAACGGGTTACTTTAATGACTAGGGTGACCTTTACTAGTGCCGTTTGAACCTTCAAGCCTGTATCTAGCTAACTGGTTTAAATCTGGAAAAAAAAAAACTATTAACAGAAAACTCTCCCTGTATGACATGCGACAGATTTTCAAAAGAACATAGAGAGTATGACATTCTTTTTCAAATATTACTATGTAAAAAGAAAATGTATTTTGTGTGAAAGTGGTATGCTTGTCTATGTCATTCATATTGGTTTGTATTAAACTTTGAGTTAAGGTCTTGAGGTTTCTTGCTCCTGAAGTCCTGAGGGTTCTACAAACAGAAAGTGCTTCTGTATAAGAGGATCGCCCATCAGTCAAAGTGTTTTTCAATAGGACCAATGCGCTTCTCAATCCACAGTGCTTTTTTATTAGAAGAGTGAGATTATCTAAAAGGCTTATTTATGAGTGGACTACTCCAAATATGAAGTGCCTCTCTACGGCTTTCTCTACTAAATGTGCTTCTCCAAATTCAGCAGGTTTTTCTGTAAGACAGATGTGCTTCTCTAAAGCAGCGGTTCTGACACTTTTCAGCCCACGACCCCAAAAATAACGGAGACTCGTGACCCCCACCATCCCCTGAGGTGCTTTCCAACAATCTTGACCACACACACAAATACACGGTTACAGCGCCCAGATAATAATAACAACATAAAAAGAACACAGGAAATAACAAACATATATCTGTTATCTATATCTCTCTTGCATGTTAATTAAGTTTAACATGTAGGCCTACAACTTACTTGTTTTAATGAGATGGGTGGGCCTGCTGCTTTTTGGAGCAAAACAACTCCACACTCAGTTTGATGTTGGAAACACCCACTCGAAGATCATCCTCCACGCTGAGTCGTGATCGGTATTTGTTGTTTATGTACGTCATTGTGGAAAAAGTAATGTTTGCACGACTGTAATGTTTGCACGGTCTACAGAATATCTCGTAGACTGGTGAATGAAGGGTTTGCCTGGTCTACAGATCATTTGAAGTAGATCAGCTTTTCTGAATTAATTGAATGAATTGCTTCATGGTGACTGTTGTCAATCTCAATATCTGTAGTGTCCTTTTTTATGTATTTATTTAATTTATTTTATTACTCCTGCTGTGCTTAGTTCAATCCCCTCCCTCGTAGTTCGCTGCCATAGCCCTGTGACCGGCAGTGACAATGGAAAAGCGCTGCCTCCTCCGAGACAGCACTCGTCGTGCTGTCGACTCTAATTCCAGCACCCCAGAACCACCCCTGTGCGTAGCAAACTGTGTCGGCTTCCCTCCCCCCTCCCTGGGGTGGACAGCCAATTGCCGCCCCGGTGGCACTCCTACCCAGAGCCGACTCTGGCGCGACGGGGAATCGAACCCCAGTTGCCGTGGCCAGCGTCGGACGTTGAAACCACGAAACCACGTGGGAGGCCTAGTGCCCTTGTTTTTACGGATTAATCACCATTCCATTTTGCAGATTAACGTCAGTTAGCTTGCAAAAACTATTTATGCACACACATGATAGTTTGTAGGCTAATACGTTTAGTGTTGCACTGTAAATGTACAGTACATGACACCTCGTAAATACATTTATGGCAGGTCAGGCAAGGCTACTGGGAAAATGTTTGTTAAAATTCATACATTTAGGCGCTACTATCTATGCTAGCTACGCATCTATCCCTCTCATGCTGATTTTCAGGCAAAAAATGTAATAAAATTACATGAGCTTGAACCAATGAGGACATGTGTTTGCACTGTGCTGGAGAAAACTTGTATAAGCAATGATATTTCCACAAAGCTGGACACCAAATGGGCGGCGCTCGCCACTGTTGGGTAAAAAGAAAGGACCGAAGGCAAGAGTCTTACAAGTAGCACATCACATTAATTTCACAGACTGTATTACACACAGAGAGCTATTGTAAGCAGAGCACTCAATCCAAATTGTCGTAAGTACCTCAGGGGAGGAGGGAGCCTTGGGGTCGCGTCTCTACTGGGAGTCACGTGCTGAAAGGTTTGCGAACCTAAATATTGTAGGCTACATACTCTGATTGTTAAAAGAGTATGACAAAAAAGAGAGATGAATTGTAGGCCTATTTTTATGTTATGCATAAATGCAATTATGGTAAAAAAAAATCTTGAAATCATCTCACGTCCCCCCCAAAGAGATCAGACAACCCCCACTTTGAAAACCACTGCTCTAAAGCACAATCTCACCATATCTTAAGGGATAGATGCATGATATGATATTATATCACAACAAACCATTGATTTTATGTTGCAAAAATACTAACCTTTTAAATGAATAAATACATTGTTTACTTTACTGAAACATGCCGAAGACGATCACTTATAATAGGTTATATAGTAAAACCTGTTTCAAAATCTCTTACTTACCTTACGTATAACTATAGGGCTTGTACTATAGTTTTCCATAGTAAACTCATGGTGTGTCTTCTCAATTATAATGTCATATAATTGCTCATGATATATATAAATTATAAATAATTTAATTCATTAAGTGTGTCTCATTTGAAAAGTGTTTTTTAATGGCGGTTATGGCAAGGGTGGAAGACGCCTGACTGTCGGCTTTTGTTTGACCTTAAATATGTTTTTCATAGTTGAGGACAAAGCACATCATGCTAAGACTGAGGAGAGGCCTTAACTGAAGTAATGAATCATTGAATATCAAAAATGTAATGTTGTCCCTTATCTTCCAGCTTAATAGGCATGAATATTGAAAAGCAAGGGACCAGTTTCACGTTGGAGAAATCTAAATTTCCTTCTGCAGCCTTCTCATCCTGTCGTCACCATGTGATATTCCCTCTATGATGCATGAGTGAAGAATGGGCACTTGATTTATAACTCCCCGCAACAAGTTCGCTTCTCTCCTCTTTCATTTCATACATCAGTCCTCAAAGCATGTACAGAAGGCTCTCCTGAAACCTTTATTTCCAAATGTTTACGTTTCTTCAAGTTTGATTTGAAACAGAGTTGACCTTTTTTAACCTCTGTTCCCGTCTGCCTACTGTTCCTAGAATGCGCTGTGAATCTGGCCATGCCCCCTCCGCCTGTTACCATGGGGCTAGTGCTCTGATAAAATGTGGTGAGGTGAAAAAAACAGCTTTGCATGCAATGAGTAGATTACATCTACAGTTACCCATGCACCGAAGTGATCAAGATGTTAGATGTCTTTTTAAAAAGAGTGGGGGGAAAAAACAGCCACACTGATGATACCTGGACTCTACAAACATTTCAGTTTGGTAATTTCAGTTCCTTTCAGTTCACTATAACGATTCATTCACAGATTTGTTCACCGATTCACTTAAAAGAGTCATTCATCGATTTGTTCAGCACTACTTCTGGTTGGTCTTTTGTTTGCGAATGACTCACAGCACCCGTGCGTAGCCTGCATTCGTTCAGCACAGATTCGTTCAGTGACTCCTCGCGGCAGCAGCAGTCATGGGCGAAGAGAGAAAGGGTAAGAAGAATCAAATGTAATAAATGCAATACATTTTGTTAATGTAAACCTAAAAGGAAGAATAATTTGCGAGTGACCCATAACTACTTGATATAATTGTTCTATAATTGTTGACTTTACAGCTAAGACAACTTCCTCACAGGCAGCTCATACACCGTGTGCTACAAAACAATTCTTTCTTCACAAACTCCTGTCCAGTATCGTGGAATGCCTCTCTCCAAGAAAGCTAATGCACAACAGCAAATCCTAATAGCTGAAATGACGTCAGTTTAGCGTAAACAATCTGCTTTGCTGGCTCTGACCTGGTTCCCTGAACTTAATAACCTGATGAAAATGACATATAGTTAAATAAACAAATAAATAAATCAGTGAAAAATAACACACGATTACAAATTCTGAAAATTCCATCATTAGGCAAGGTCCTTTTCTACAATGATGGATGACCCACCTCAGGCACAGCACTTAATTTCACCCAGAGAAAATAAATAAATTAAAACGTCCAAGAGGGGCGAGATATAAAAATAACTCTGAGGTTGAAAAAGAATTAAAGCTCATTTGAAACTATTAAAAGAGGTCTGCACAGATTCATAGCACACCAAGTTTTGAAAATATGCACAGCTCTTATTTGAAAATGCCATACATATTCTTGACAGGTAATCTATTCCTAATTTTGCACAGAAAGGCCCAGAGGGCAGGGACTTTACAGCTAAGATAACTTCCTATACATTGTATTTACAGCACATTTATTATGATGCATGTTTTCAAACACGTTGCATATTAACAGCTGGTATGTGACAGGGTGTTCTCCAGTCGCTGGGTCATCACCAGGTCAACCAACGCAATCCTTAGCTACCCCATTTTTAAATGTACAATTAGTGATGCAAAACACCGCTCTTACAATCAGAGGTACATTTTATTTATAAATACTGCTTCCTCGACTACACTACCTGTCCCTTTCCAACAGCAAAATTAAGATGCATTTCAATTTTAGTCCTTACGCATTTGCAGTGACTGCCAAATAAAAGTGGATACGATCTATAATCGTCGTCATGTTTGTAAATACCGTGGAGTTCTCTATTAAATTGTAAGCAAATGAGTACACAAGCGTCTGTGCCGGGGAGGGTATGTGGGCAGTTCTCACTTCATCAGTGACGCTCGGCACATAATATTCCCATACATCACTGTTTCAAGGTGCATTATGTACACGGTGTATTTTGGGCACTTGATAAATTTTGCCCCTATGAAGGCGCCGCTCCCCCAAAAACGCTGAAGGTAATAAATTGCTATAATCAAATCTAATTTCTGAAAAATACCTGTGGGAGCAACAAACAAAAAGGCAGGCACTCCGGGAAGAAAAAAAAGAAAAAGGAAGGCATGAAAAATAATAAAGACGGGGTAGTTTATTATAATCAACAATGAATTAGAAAATTGAAACGAGTTGGCCCTTGATAACCGGCTGTAGCAATGCGCGGCAACGTGCATGCTATGTTTTCTGAGTGACGTTTGTTTGCCTTTAATAAGAAATAGTTCAAAGGCACACGTTCTAAAATAGAACAGATTTATCACAAAAAAGGCCCGGAAGATAGAAAAGCCCTGTGACAAGTCTATTTGGTCGTAGTAGGTAATGAAATGAATATTAAAAATACAGACTTGGCAAAAATGATTCAGGGCAAACAATTTAATCATGCCATTGACTCGCTCAAAAAACACTGGCACCACAAAGTGAATATAGGGCTTATTAAGTATTTGTATTTGGTAATGTCCTTCAAGTGAGCCATTTTAAGAAAAATGATATGTACACATAGGGCATAACAGTCAAATAAATTACTTTCACATGCTATTGGTAAACTCCGAACATCTCACAGAATAATAGTCTTATTAAGGGCCACAAACACACACATTAATGCTTAAAATAAGTAAAATATGAATTACTATGTAGAAAGGGATGAATTTAAAACTGAGAATTGTATGGAAATATTTATATTCAAGATTCAAGTTCGAGTGAAGTATTGACATTTTTTGGTTCCCGGAATTCTGTTTGTGCCAAGCTAACTGGATCTATTTCTCTTTTTACCGTGTTTATTGTTGATGGTGCCTATGCAGCAACTGAGGTATTGTACAAGATACTGTAGTGTTGTACAGGTATAATTTTGTTTCACCAATGTTTGGAACAAACCACTCTATTGTCCCTTGACTGCTAGTACTGCTTTTATCGCTTTCAAATCTACTCCTGAAATACTTACTATACTTACTGGAAGTAGTAATAAATGATTTTAAACCAACCACTCAAGCCTTCAGCAAGCAAACAGAGTTTGTGCTGGATCTCTACATCTCGTTTCAGCTCTAGCTCAAGCATCTGCTCTCATGTCTTCTCCCCAAAGAGCCAGTGGACCCGTAACGATGGAGGCGCTGATGTGTCTGGAAACCCGCTAATGTCTCTAGCACCCGCGTTGACCTGAGCCCAAGTGACAGGTAAATATCTAACCGCGCGTTCCCGGAAGGCGCCCCCCGTTTATAGGCACGGCAGTCGCCGGCGTGAGAGCGGGCGCTGGCACTGATTGCACCCGCCACCAGACACATGTCTCTTGCGCTTATCCCACCCTCCGATGTGCATAGGAAGTTGAGCGCACGTAAATCAGTCAGCTTGTGCAGTGTACTGTGAGCGTGTTTCAGGGGCCCTCTCCCCACGGGGCCCCCTGGGCACTTATCGTCTCAATGAGCCGCGAACGTGCACACTGACGTGTGGAGCGCCAGCCCCCAGACTGTTAAAATCCAAGGTGCGGCACACCTTCTCCTGCTCATGTCCGAGGCGCTTGTCTTCGGTTACTCTGTTTTTGGAAAAACAAAAAGTATAAACAGAATGTGTGTCTCTCAATCATAAATAATAATCATAAAGCAGGAGTAGTCACTCGTTTTTCTTTATAGGTAACTGAGAGCAGCAGCTTATTTTGAAACCCGTCCCTGGAAACATTTCTTTTGCAGGCTATCTAACTGTAATATAAATCCCAGGATGCATTGCTCCATTATTTTCAAATGGCATGGTAAGTTAAATGAGAAAACTTTGTAGCTCATCTTTAAAAAAATACATTCCTAATCACTTAAAAGCATACATTTTAGACTTTATCTGAGCTTGAGATAAACAAAGTGGTTTTCTCATTCTTTCTGTGATGTGGTTGTTCACAGCCACCTTAGTGCAGTTTGAATTTTAGATTTGATATCTTTGTCTCAGCAGTGCTGTATGGAGCCAGCAGCATAGGCAGGAAAATATATCTACACGGGGATTAAGATATGTGACCAATGCAATGTGTGAGTTACAGAACGAATGCCTTTCATCACAGAGGTGACCTGGATGGATTTGATCTGTGATCGCTGTTGGCTGGTTGAGTAACTCCAGAGGAAGATTTTTGATTCAAGGTCCATCTGGCTGGCCTGCAATAATACATTCCTAGAGATCCAGGGCCTGACCCTTGTGGAACAGCTTGGACTAGTCCAAAAGGGAAAGATTATTTTCGAAACTGGAGGGCCACGGACACATTTTGGCCAGCATATTCTTATACTATCTGTGGAGTATATACAGTATAAGGCCCTGTTTACACTTCTCTTGTTATGCAACATATCCGATTTCTTGATAAATGATAACGATAATTTCTTGGGGCGGCAGTGTAGCGTAATGGTTAAGGAACTGGACTTGTAACTAAGAGGTTGCTGGTTCAATTCCCAGGTGGAGCACTGCCGTTGTACCATTGAGCAAAGGTACTTAACCTGAATTGCTTCATTAAAATATCCAGCTGTATAAATGGATTATATGTAAAGAAATGTAAACTGTGTAAGTCGCTCTGGATAAGAGCGTCTGCTAAATGCCTATAATGTAAATGTAAATGTAAATATATCGCATCCCCCCCCATGTTCAACCATTTATCCGAACCCCCACGGGCAACAAAACGCCCCTAGTCCATCTCCAACTTTTGAAATCAAAGTTACGCTTCCGGTTCTGGGTGTGATTAGCCAAAAAGGTACAGTGACACACTGAGCAGTATTAGCCCTCAGACACGGGAAAGTGCACACCAGGCCACAGATTGAAGGCAAAGAAATGAAGCCATCAGTAAGAGTAGGAAGTAATCATTCAGAGAATTTAAATAAGGTTCACACTGTATGACCCGGGGATTGATTTCAAATTTGTCATCCGGCATATCTATTGACACAAATCTGTCTCTCAGAAATGGGGTTTCATGATCTCCAGATAAAGGGGACGCCGGAGCTCTCCAGAGCTCTCATCTCTAATGACACTTTTACACACCTGCCGAAAATCCGTCATCGATCAAAAAACTGATAAATCGTATTGCGAATTACAAATTCTTGCACATCATTGCTCCCTTGTCAGGGGGGAAATGCTTGAATTGACAATGAGATTTATAGGGATCTCATTGCCTCAACCTTTCACTCTTCGCTCTTATTTTTCAACTGCAGCGTACGCAGGTTATCGGCATGTAGAGGGGGCAGATAAAATGATGGAAACACCCAATGAAAAAGGACCAGTATTTTGAAGTAACTAAATCACAATTAAAAAGGAGTCTACGCGTTCCGTACTCGTTTCAATGTCAATACTAATTACCGATATGTTTCGGCTATTAAAGACGTTTTAAAATCAATACTTTGATATGTGAGTTTCAAGAGCAACATGAGAGCACTGACAGGTTTTTGAAAAAGGTCGAATTGCAGGTGTGTCAGTCACAGAAATGGCGAAATGATTTAATGTGTCAAGAGGAACAGCGTCGGAAATCATGATGGCATATGCCAAACAGGGAAAAACTGCATGAGGAAAGAGGGACAGTCAAAGCTCACTTAAAAAAAAAAAAAAAAGATTAAAAATGGCAATCACAAATCTGCCGAAAATAGTATTGGACAAGTGAAAATTGTACAGCATGATGATCTTATGATACAAGTAACTGCCCTGGCTTGGTCTAGGAGGGAAAGGTGAGGGCCGGGCCTATCCGCCGGTAATGGCCATGGCACTTCTCAACGGACACTCACATACTGCATCCATTTAAAGGTTCCCTCATTTATTCAAGTGCTGTCTTTATTTTGGCCTGTTACCTGTGCATTAATGTGCCTAATCCTATATCAAAATAAACTACAATTTCAAATTCTAATTGCATTACATTCATTTAGCGGACGGTCTTATCCAGAGCGAAGTACATCACAGGAGAACATAAGTGGATCCGCATAAGTTTTATGAGTGACTAACAACACTCCCTGACCAGAGAGTGTATGTGCAACATCCCTAAAGTGCTGAAGTAAGTTAACTATGCCAATTCTAGAACCATCTTTAAAACTGTGAAAACATACAGAAACATCCAATATCATAAAATGATAATAAATAAAACACCTGAATTAATCATTATTTTGGGCATTTAGTAGATGCTCTTCTGCAGTTTACATTTCTTTAAACACAATCCATTCATACAGCGGGATATTTTACTGAAGCGATACAGGTTAAGCACCTTGCTCAATGGTACAACTGCACTGCCCAACCTGGGAATGGAACCTGCAACCTCTGAGTCACACATACAGTTCCCTCACCATTGTACTACACTGCTGCACAGGTGGGGAATGTGGGTAGTAGTGGTCTGAACACTGGGTTCAGTTGCACCAGGTGGGGACAAACCTGAGCCCCTCTGGTGTATCCCCGAATGGCAAAGCTCATTTTACCCTCACCCGAAGAAGCATCTTCCTCAGTGTTGGAGGATTCACAGTTTGAATTAGCACCCGGTGTCTGTGGAGGTAGAGCGATGCTAACTGTCAGAGGTGACGTGATTTTGAAGTGTCAGGACGTGTTCATGAGCTTCCGGTGTCAGGGGAAGAGGAGACACTGACGGGGCACATTTGAAACCGCTGCTCTGGGGTTTTATTACCTGGGAGGAAACAGCAACACAGGACACCTGAGAGCCAGTCCACAATCGGTCTGTCACAAGTGCACTTTGTCCTGTTGAATAGAGAGATATTGCTTGTGCCACTGTGTACTTCCACATTGCATATATGTGACTAGGTCTAACAAAATGGAGGCATGCATGGAATTTGAGCTACGTATACATAAAAAAAAAGCTGAGATTGCAAATCTGATCAAAATGTTGATTTTTGCCAAAGACCATTGCTAATTTTTATATAAATAATGACAGAACACAATCAGAATCATATCTGGTCAGAGTACTCCAAAGAGTGCTGAGGAATCTAGTGACAAAATTCAGGTGGTCATTACACAAGAAAAATATAGTGATTCTGAATCACTGAGCAGTTTCAGCATTCAGATTTTTTAAACAAAATGCAGTCACACTTGTACTGATGGTTTTCAATCTGCAGTGCTTACAAATGTTCAACAGAAAGCACACAGCATTCATATAACAACAGCCTGGCATACCCTGGCATACCCTATATAACAGCCTGGATTCAATCAACCGCAAACCCCAAACCCTACACTTCTGCCCATTGGCCTGGATTCAATCAACATTTGTCTTCAATTCAATGAAATGCAAGAAAAACAGTTCATTTTGGTAATTGTTGAACTCGCAATGTGAATATGTGACACCAGCAGGGGTGGAGGGAGGAGTAGAGAAAGCTGCTCCTTCTCTTTGGCTGCTGTCAGCTGCTCCTGTTCCCTCCCACAGCCTGGGGAGCCTGCAGGACCTTGGACAGCAGCAACTGTATGTTTCCCCGTTATCTGGTATAAGTCGCAAAACTGTGCTAATTGACAATGTTAATTGAATCCAAGCCTACGTGTTGCAGGCTTGGTTCACTAAAAGCATTGCTTCTTTTTGTGTGAGAACCGGTGGCTTGTATGACCACACTCGTCACACAGGGAATCCGCAAGGCCCTCTATGATCACGTTTCTTCCCGAGATATAATTACCCCCCGACCGGATTAATCAGGACGGCACCTTGGGGCTGATGGGGTAGAAAGATAAGCGCCTCCATGGCCCAAGGAGCCACTTCAAAACCACCCACTCTCTCTCTCTCTCTCTCTCTCTCTCTCTCTCTCTCTCTCTCTCTCTCTCTCTCTCTCTCTCTCTCTCTCTCTCTCTCTCTCTGTCTCTCTCTCTGTCTCTCTCTCTCTCTCTCTCTCTCACTCTCTCTCTCTCTCTCTCACTCTCTCTCTCTCTCTGTCTCTCTCTCTCTCTGTCTCTCTCTCTGTCCCTCCCCTGCCTGCCTTCAGCACATTCAAGGGCAAAGTGGTTGAGCTGTTGCTTAAATTTCACTCGGGCCCTATTTTTAGCCAAGTGTTCATTAAAGGAACTTTTGCACGTCATTAAAGGAATGCAGTTAATTAATAATGGAGGCCTCCCTCGGGGCGGAGGGGAGATCTCAGGAACGCAGACCGCAGTGGGAGGGAATGGGAATCATTGTCACAGCGATGCGCCAAGCCATGGAGGCTCGTGCCAACGTACGCGGATCGCCACTCACAGGCGCCATGTGATTTTTCCTGGTTAATCCTGACTTTTCAGACCCAAAATTTCTCGCCGGCTGCTAGCATTTGGTTTTATTGCTGATCAATCAACTGTACAAAAGCTATTGATGTGTGTGTTTATGACATACCCAGTGACAGGCCTCTGGTTGAGACATGTAATGTATGAAAATTGATATTTCCTATATATTTTTTTGATATTGAAAAAGTCTGCAAAAAAATCACATCCCAGCACCGAGGACAATGCCATCCCATAATCCCCTGTTACTGCCACTGACTCTAGAGCCAGGAAGCCAGCGTAGCCCCCATCTCCATTCTCACCTGGGTAATGGGACGTGCCATTCAACATTTATAAATGCCACTGGAAATATCCACTCTGGGCTGCAGTAGACGGCAGCCGATGTGACAGACCTCTGTCAGACAGAGCACGATGTCATAGGTCACTCGTTCCCCTCGTTTAAAGGCTCCGTGCTCACAACGATCTCAGTCCGATCTCCGTCTAATCTCAATGTAAAGGAAATAAAAGGGATTTAATACCTTTACTCCTATATTCTCCTCCAATATACATTCACTCCATTTTGGATTAAGATTTCACCCCGGAGACAGAAGCAAAAAACAGACTGACAGACGTGTTGAGACCTGGAAAGCATAGACAACACAGCAGTACACTCAGTTTTGTGATTTATTTTAACACAACACTTTAAAATATCCCTTTACCACACTGCATACTCTTTATTCCTATTCCTATTCTGCTTCCTTATATCACCTGTGTCTTAATACGCCACAGACATGAATAAGGTAATGATGCTGGTGCTGATGATGGAAGATATCAGCAAATGAAGAGTTTTACGTCTGTAAAACTCCATGGCCCCAACCCCCCCCCACTTCCCCCAGCATTATACCTAAGGCTTAATTAAACCACTTTTATTTCCCTACACGATGAAACGAGGGAATGAAATGACTTGCTGGAGCGTAATGACATAATTGCCATAGTCGTACAAATAGAGGCTGGTTACTGGGCTATATAGAGATACAACACAATGTTCCTGGTGTCCAATAAAAATAAAAAAACTCAACGTTTCTTCCGAGGGGATGAGAGGAAATAATAGAAACAAATGAGGTGCCTTAAACCTTGGGAAGAGGAATACATTAGCGGTGCGGTTATTTTTTTTCGCCCACTGCGGTCAAATGTGCCCTTTTAAAGCAGCAAACATCAACAGCACCATGGGTATTCTCACAGTGTCACCCATGGTAAATGTTTGTTTATCCCCAGCGCTGACTAAGACATGCCATAAGGATGCTAATTGTGAAGTTATGCTAGCACAAGTAGGTATTATATTACATACAGCCATCCCTCCTTTGATACAGTTGATGTCTGCTGTATCTGTCATTAGTTCCCATTACTAAATGTAATCCTAACGACACGCTCAAGAGCACATAAATAAGACTTGCCGTCATTGCTGTGCTGTGGACAGAATGGGAAATGTGACTTCAACCAATCAATCAATCAATGTGGACATAACATGTGCTCTCATTCTTTCAGGCTCATTATTATAGCTAACCAGCTAAAGTCACTAACATTAACTTCGCGTCATTTGGTTTTTCGTAACTAGCTAGCTAGTACATCATGAAATGATGGATTTTGGTCAGGGTGTTCCTTTAAACGTTGGTGTAAGTGCAGTGTAGCAGCTCAGCTGGGTTAAGTGTACGTGAGAAGCCTTCTCAGGCACCCTGCGCCATGTCTCCCACAGGCACGACAGCCACTGCCTCTCCTGCATAATTCAGCCACCGCTCCCTCGAACGCACTGTCAGTTGTAAACGGTTTCACTCCTGCTAAATGTTAACTTGGCTCCTTAGATCACAGCCTGGGGACAGATGCATGCCCCTGCTGGTGTTTTTTCGGAATTAAAATATTTAAATACTCTTTGCCAGACATCTGGCCAGCATACATTTGCTCTTAAGATATTGGCCCCTTGTGAACGCAACATTCGAGTACTTACTGTCTCTCTGACTTTGTCTGAGGATCGAGGGACTGCGGTATCGTCCTTAGGCTTCAGCTTCAGTTTGGGTCATACCACCGGAATGAAAATAGAACATTAAAAATGGTTCAGGCCAACCATTGCTGCTTAGCTCTGTAAGTGACAAGAACACCTTCATATCTGTATCATGGCTGATAAAGAGTCCTATCTATCTATCTATCTATTCCTCAATCTGTGCTCCAACACAGAGACCTGAGGAGGAGTGGTGGACATAACTTGTTTGTGGTACGTCTCAGGCTGAAGCTGAATTTGAAGGATGTCCTAATTCATCTGTACCTATCGACATCTCCCTTTTCAACAAATACATTTTAACAGGTGAAGCAGTTATTCCAAGGCTGTCAGCTGAAATTGTGGTTCTTTGTGGCTCAGTAGGTAGAGCATGACACTGACAACGCTTAGGTTGTGGGTTTGATTCCCATTGGGGCCACATATACTGAAAAATGTCGCTTTGGATAAAAGCGTCTGCTAAATGGCATATATCATATATATTATATTATACATGTATATATACAAATGCGCACAATAAATGTGAAATAATAGGTTTTTAGCTTTTATATGTATGAATGAGGATCTTTTTTTCAAGAGTGCTTTTAAAATCATTTAAAAGTGTGAATTTCCTTATGGAAAATCTATCAATCAAGCTGTCTATCCATGTATCAATCTGTCTGTCTATGTCCATCTTTATCTATCTCTCTATCTCCATTTTTGTTTTGTTTTATCATTTGCTATTTTGCTGTATCGAGTGGATACACTTTTTATTATTGGGGACAGGTGTTGGAAATGAGCCTTTGGCTGTAAACACTTCTGCATCTGATTCTTGTCTTGTAACAATGCTTTTGCTATATCCCTGCCAAAAAATAAACAAATCTATCTCCATCTATCTATCTATCTATCCATCAACCATCAATTTATTTTTTGTTGACCACATACTGTAATACAAATTCTAAAGTTATAACCAAGGGTCATCACCGGGCTTATGGTAATGTATCTGCTTATGGTTAATATTTTAATGGAAATTATGCCATTAAATCGCACCACAGTGAAAATCTAAATTTGCAACTAGACTCCAAAACCCCTCCCAAAATATAAGTCAAAAATGTTGTTTTCTTTTGTTTCTTTTGTTTTCTCATAACTAATTTGCTGTAATTAATGCTATTGAGTGAGAATGAATGTACAGTGTAATAATATGTCAATCACGGGAAACAGTACACAGTCATATTTAGCAACAGAGATCAGGGCTTTGTTTCCTTATCATTTTGGCCAGCAGATTTGTCAACACTCAGCACATTGATGCATTTCACTCACATATTAAAAAAATAAAAAAAATGACTATAAAAATATTGCCACCTAAAATCTGTCTTTCTACTCCAGGGGGCAGTAAGGATGTACCGCTCATCAAACATAAAAACTGCAGAGTTCAACTTTTAATTGACCCCACAAAATGCTTAAAATGCATATCAAACGGATACTTCATTCGATGGCTGGGATCTTAAAGCCCGATCAGATATTGTGAGGCAGAGATCACCTATCTCACACGTGGGCCCTTTGAAATCGGGCAGGGAAGACGTCTGCTTCCAGGCCTCAAATAGACCGGATTGAAACCTGGTTCCTATCTCCGGAAGGGAAGGCTTTTAGTGACTGGCAGCACGTCAACTTTGACATTCTAAAAGCTTCACTCCGCTTCCGCGATAGTAAAACAGTGGGGTTTATCTTATGCTGGTCCCTGGGCCAAATATGGCCCGTGTAGTGCTTTGGACAGGCCTGTGAACTAGAATTCCTGACATTTCTTAAAATGAAAGCAAATACATTTGTAAATGAACAAAATGAAACTGAAACAAACAAGCATTTCTCACGCTTTTTAAATGACAGAAAATAAATGTTTAAATGAACAAATCCTGGCCCCCTTCCCCTCTCAACAATTTGTCCCCCCTCCTCAGATACTTGAAAATTTGTCACCCCCCAGCGCTCAACAATTGGTCCCCCCCCACCCTCAACACTTTGTCCACCTGCTCAACAATTAGAAGGAAATGGAAGATGTTTCGCCACCAGAATATTTAAAATCTGGCCCCCATGAAACAGTAATTGAATTGCCCCTGTCCAGCAGATTAGCAGATTATCAGATTATAAATTATGGCTATATTCTTTCCCAACAAAACAAAAAAAAGCCTGCCTGTGAACTGATGTACACCAAAACAACAGTCTGCCAACTGACATTTACAATGAGGACCCAACCGGCTCCATAACAAGGCTTTAGTTTGCAGCCATACCTGCTGGCGCCTGAGGATGCTGCCTACAGTAAGTCTTATGGACGTCACTGTGTTCGCTCATACGGCAGAGGTGTGGCCTCTCACTTTGGGCTTTGACATCTAAAAGAGGAACTTAATATGTTCACTGCTGGGAGAAAAAAAGGACACAAATCCTAACTAGCAAGCCACGTTGACTTAAATTAGTATGATGTAGTGTTCCCCCACTTTCCATTAACTGCTGAGAAACAGACACACTGCAGAGAATGCGTGCCAGCCTCAATCTTATTTGCATGATACTCTGATCAGCAAAGAAGTCAGAAAATTGCTTTTTTTTGCTACATTTTCACTTGCTCACTATCTGTGAGATGTTCCCATATTGATATCTGGTTCAGTGCCTTAGATACATGATTTGCATAATTTCCTCCTTTCATTTTTGTCACACTTTGTATTTGAAGCATAATTTCACAAGACCTTAATAAACGGATACAACATTAATGTGCACTGCATTAATGTGTACTACTCTGTAAAGCATTCATAAACAAGTACAGTGCTTTATGATGTCTGAAATAGAGCGACATAGTGCATAGTACCATTTTTAAACAGGTGAAACTAATTGCATGCATCGCCAAATAAAAAAGGAAATGGATCTAATAATACAAATAGGACCCAGCCAATCAACCAGCCATAACAGACCTGGGTCAAATACATTTATATACATTTTGCACTTGAAAGTGGAATTTGATTGATTGAAATTGATGCATTAGAGTTATTTCCAAATACACTGGCCCAAATAGAATTTGTATTTGAAGTATTTTCAAATACCATCTTAAAATGCTACCTGTGTTTTCAAAATATTTTTCAAATACTGTCTGAAATACATTTGAATTACCTTGATCAAAAACTATGCGCAATAATATAGGCCAGTGGGAGTGATGAAAGGCTTATATAAAAGTCCATCGTTTTATATTATATTCACATTTAAGCATTTAGCAGATGGTCTTACCCAGACTGACTTACAAACATAAATTATAGAAAATTACCAATACAGTAATCAATTTGCCAGACTTGAAGATTTGTTTCCCTTAATATACAATATAGAAATTGGATAAAAGTCTGCTTTACCAATTTGGATTAAACTTTTTAATTGATTTGAGTGGGTACTTTTAAATACATTTAAATCATGTCTAAATGTATTTTTCAACTACATTAAAGTATTCAAAAGCCTCGTATTTGCAAACAATACATTTGAAAACACTTTTATGAAAACTATATTTGATAGTAATCGAAACACTTTAAATAGGCATTTGACCCAGGCCTGAACCGCACAATCGGTTATTGATTGATCGGACTGACGCCTGGAGATAATGCCACTGTTTACAAAGCCGCCGTCCGGTGTTCCTGTTCACTGAGCCCATAGAGACAGCCTTATTAGTCCCGTGGCAGCAGGGGACACTTTTGACTGGGGCTGTACTCTCTGGCTTGAGTGACAAGCCATTCCCTGATAAAAAAAAAAAAACACTTTCCATTTCATTGGTGGGAGAATCTGTCAGGAGCCCAAGAAATATTCCGGTAAAGGACAGGGGTATCAGTGGCAGCAATCCCCTTTTTAACTGCAGGAGCCTGGCTCTCTATCTCACACTGGATGTATTATTTATGCTCCTCCCTGAGCCTCTTGGTGACTGACTCTTATCATTTAAATGAGGCAAAATGTTTCCATTTTTGTCGTTTGCTCCAATATCACGTTTTTACAATACCTCGGGCCTATCCTGCTGACATATGAAATATAACTGTCTGCAACTCTGCCTCTCGGTATTAATGTACAACCGAGCGCGCTTGGCCCTCGCATTGTTGTCCCTCTCCGGCAAAGAGCTGATCTACAGCCAATTTCCCTTTATCACATTAACACAGGCCAGGCGAGGGACACATTTGTTCTACTCAAGTCCACTAAAGATACCGTTACCAATTTAACACATACCTGCTTTATATCTAGCGCGTTCCTCCTCCCGGTATGAGCGTGACAACAATACATTAACACCGGCGTGACAGTTTATTTAGGAGGGGAAATTGTCTCCGAGGGGGAGTAAGTTGGAAATGTAAAGGGATGAGCTACCTGTTTGTAGTTCAATTAAGATAACTCAATACAGACTGGCCTTTAGGTAGCGTGGGGGGGTTGGCTTTTTTTTATGATGCGACCGTGGCTAAATGAATTAATATCCCCTAGCATTCTTTAATGCACCGCTTCTTTTCTGTAGCGTGGGTCTCCTCTAGCCTGCTCTTCTTTGGCTCTTCGCACAGCTTTATGGGGTTACGGGGGGAAAGGAAAGAATAACCCCCATTAAAACAGGAGCCTCACCCACGGCAATTTCAAGGTCCAACACGAGCCTCTGGAAAGATGATTAAAACATCGGATGAAAATTTAAGCTCAAAACATCCTAATGGATTTAATGGCCGTCGGTGCCGTTAATCAAGCGCGCCCGCCTGTGGAGGGGTCATAAAACGCAGCCTCCTGCTTAACCGTGGAGAGGAGAGGGCCGCTGTTCTGTCTCGAACGGTCCACTCGCGGTCCCCTCACCCTGAACGCCGTGCCGTAAAGGAGCGGCTCTCTGCCTCCCTGTTAGTTTGTAAGTCAAAGCTAAGGGCAAATGTTTATTGAATCCCGGCCATAGTATCAATAACAGCCAAAAAGAATATCACTGCTGTAGTGGGATCATTTTTTGTCTCAAACACGGTTTGGCATGTTCAGCAATAATCTGTTCAGCAATAATATCTTCATCTGCGTCGGGGAAGAAAAATACAGGTTACACTTGCATGTATATGTACATTAAGGACAAATATTGATTGAATCCAGGAAACAGATACCACGTTTCTATCATCAGGTGGGACCTCAGCGTATAGGCCGGTAGAGGCATTGAGGGCTTCAACCCGTTGGCCAATTTCAGAGTACCTCCACCAATGGGCACGCACTATTCAGGCGAGAGTGAGGCAGCTAAGAAAGACATAATCAGCTTGTCTGTTTCTGGCAGCCCTGACCCGCGGTGGGTGACAGATAGGGGATTTGCATGGGCTTCGCAGCGCATTTGATCTGTCCGATCAGCAACTTGAAGTTCCAGGATGCTTTGCTCCGAGCAACACTCCTGTCGGCCGCCATTACTCACGCTCGGGCCGAGAGACGTAATTTACAGCGAAATTCTTCATATCAATTTATGGCCATTACCAGCCCATGACGCTTCCCTTAGAGTTGCCTGTCTTGATGTATGTGCAAGCAAGCTGATTTCCTTTGACTTTAATCTGAAGAAACAGGTTGGCATAACTTGCCGAGACAGGCCGATGGCTTAGCGAGTAAATAATGCCCTCTGACATTGATGTGCTGAAACGCATCGCAGAAGCCTCAACAAGCCAGATTAAAGCACACAACGATACATCACCACTCCCTGCTCTTACAGTATGGCCAGCACTCCTTCCTGGTATCATCGCCACACTCTGTGGAAAGCACCGAAGATGTTTAGACATCAGTCTTCTTGTCCTGAATCTTGTTTGTCAGCTTTGACAGAATGTTGCGTGCAGCCGAGAAGACATTGCAAATAGAAATGGATTGTGCTTTTATTTCAGCCCTTTGGGTTAAAAACACAGTTGCATAGTTCAACGGAATTCAGTTGCTACTTTCATAGAAGATCCTCGCTTAACTTTTTAAAAGTTAAGATGAGGCTACACGATTCCAGTGTTTTGGCATATTGATAAACTGAAGTGGTGTTATGTGCTGATGGCAGTCTTACATACTCCCAAGCATCACCGCAGGTGTACAAGCTAATTAGAGAGAAACAACCAATCAGTCCAAGTTTAATTTCCCCAAAGAACTATCTGCAGTGTGCAATTCTGTGCCATGTTATGACTAGCTACTGGTAACTGTTTTTTTCCATGGCACTGCTGGTGTCATGTCAGTCTTACACTAATTGGTTCTCTGGCTCAACCCTGGATTCTGGTTAGTAGAGGTCTAGATGCTGATTGGTGGAAATGCATTGAGTGTCATGAAAGATCATGACACCCTTCTCTAGTTGATACCATTAATCTCATGTTAACAAATAACATACTTTTATTTCAGCCCTTGCAGAAGTAATGGAATGTGCGTAATTAGACAAAAATGTATTTGTGTCAAATAATTTAAAAAAAGAAAGATTCAGCTTTGTATCCAGGCAGATTTAAAGAGTGTAAATGTCCTACATAACAGATTGAAGGCAGTATTGTTCACTGGTGTAAAACCAGGTCAGTGCATAGGGAATTTTCAGTACCAGGTTTACCATGCGACACTGACTAAAAAGACATGCAGCAATAATGCAGATTTTCAGCACTGAAAGAGCATGTCTCCCCGGAGACCGATTCCATTATTCTTACCTACCTCCATTCACGTATTAAACTTTAACATCTGCTGTTCTTATTATGTGCTAGGATCGTCCAAAAAAATACCTGTCAGTTGTGCTGTGATACTAAAGTGACTAAAGTGACTGATACAACAAGAGATATTTCTCTCATCTCTCATCTCCTCTCATCTCCTGCGCTACTTGGGACTCACTTAATCTGAATTGCAACACACATTCTCAACAAAGGGAGAGAAATGACCAAAAATACAGAGAATTAAAGAAAAAACATTCCAGGGCTGCACACTGTCACTTCCTGTTGTCGTCCTAAATCCTGCCTCTTGATGCTCCTCTGTGTTGCTTCTCACAGTTCCTGTTTTTGTCATAAAAACAGACAATACTTAAAGGGCAGACGTCGTGCCTTCAAACTTTTGAGCACTGTTCTGTTGAGGCATTTGTGCTATGACATTCCTTTGAGGTTCATCAGAATGTGAAAGTGACTTGTTGGTAGATAGTCAGTTCAGAATTGCTTTTAAGGTAGTTAAATCGTCTTCTTTCTTTGATACATGTAAGCACAGATTCATTATACATGTGGCTTTCAGTTATCGAGGTTCTACCTGGAATAAAGGGTTTGTATTCTTTCTTATAAAATTAAAGCAAAGAGACAATTATTTAAAAATCTGAATCTTGAATTTATTTGAAGTTTATAGCAGAGACAAGATTTATTTTATAAAGAGGATAAAAAATTCCACCTACACTTGGAGTAGAATGGAACAAAGTAATCAATGATCAATTATTAGTTAAACCCAACGCTTTTCAGCATACAGCCTTCATCAGGGATTCAAACAGTGGCTAGGCTAACACATTCAATAATTAAAACCATCCAGTGGGAATTTAAGAGAGACAGACAACCAATGCCATACATATACACATACATTCAAAGATAACCATACAGAATGCCAGGCAAAAGTCATGTGATCAACTACAAATAGGATTCACCAAACCAGCAAGTGGAAGTAGTCGGTAAGCTATGGTTGACCAATAAGATTCTACTGATGGCACATTTTTCAAAAGCACAAAGAATGAAAGAGAACTGTTTGTCAATCATATATGGAAAACAAAAGTAACCTCCAAGAGCAGAGAACAAACCAGACCCAGGGACATACCGTCTCACACATTTGTACAATTAATAGGGTCAATATATAGATAAAAACAAGTATATCATGTTATTAAAGATAGCATGTAAAAACTATTGGATAGTAGCATCTTTCCTTGTGGTAATAAACTCTTCAGATGAAAAGTCTACACACACACACTGTATAGGTATAGTGTAATGATCACACCTGCAAACATGTTCAAGATGAGCCATAAACAACAGACACATATGCAATAAAAAACAAGGCGTCAGCGTGTACCTGTTAAATATCTGCTACAGTAGTGACTTGCAGGCTTGCGACCCTGCAACACCACAAGCTACCCGGCACCTCGACAGGGTACGTAATAAGGAAAGAGAGGCCAGAGATCAATACTTTTCTAATAATCCCTGACACAAATTCGATGTCAGACAATGAATGTGCTCTTGGCGCACCGTCAATAAGCACAATGGGGATTTCACTGGACGTTTCGAACGGAGACATCCGCCATTATACCCATTATGAACAATGCACTTTTATGAGTGCCAATTAGTATTGACATCTGTTTCCTCATTGACTATTGGTGGAGAATCATTGTCATCTACAGTGATGCCAATGTGATTTTGACTGTGCTGGCGAGTTGAACGTATTGTCCTTTTTTCGATTGGTCCACTCAAAATGTGAGGGTACTAAGGTCTACTGTTGTGAGTGTTGTATGCGTAGCCTGCATATTGTAATTTTTGAATGTGATATAAATTGTTCCAGGGTCTGTTGATTGTATCAGACTCAGTGCTATCCATCTTTCTAAGGTAATAAATGGACACGTTTGTATATTCTGCTGCAGCTTTTATAGCATAGTGGCAAGCAAGATAATTCAACTGCTAAATCTACTCTGGCCTCTTTAACAGGGGCGTAAAATGTATGGGCCCTACCACATCCATACAGTGTGAACAGAATGCACTTTGTCCTTAACTCTTAGCAGCACATTTAAGCTGCTATCACATTTATTGTACGCTAAACAACATCATGGGTTTGGGAGTCACAGAAGATAATTTGTGAACAGGACAAAGTGCATTGTGGTTAATGTAGATTACATAGGGGCCTAGAATTCTCTTTCACATTGTTAAAATGCAACATTGTGACAGTGTCCATGGGTGTTGCATTTCAGGAACCATTTCCATTCATTGTTACATAGTTTTGCCAGCTATGTAATGTTAGGAAAACAAAGTATCCTTCGATTTGACTTTTGTTTTTTAACCAGGGCCATATTTGAATTGGTAGGGTGATTATTTTTACTGTATCATATAGAGGTGGCGTTAGGGTCGGCGTTAACTCATGGCAGAAGTAGGGAGCTCAGATTTATGTCTTAGATATAAGAGAGCAGTCTGTTAACAAAATAATAATTTAACAGCATTCGTTACTTCATAACTTCCAGAGGAAGAGTTAGAACAAAAAACAACAACTGGGTTGCCATGTTTCTTGCCCAATCATCATGTGACAGACTCTGGTATGCTACACTGACTCTGGCATGAGCTGGGATGACAGCATGGAGATGGGTTTAAAATCTCCTCTCCAGCCAGGCCAAGCAGCCTCACGGCTGACCAGCGGAGATTCAGTCCACACTAATAGCATACCGCCTTTCTGCAATAGAAGCTAATTCATTCTCGACAGCCTCCTGATGTGGTAATCTTAAATAAGTAATGATGGTCATAGCAGAGGTGACATTTTTTAATGTCCAGGGCTCCTGGGTAAGGCCCCACAGCTTAATTGCACAGTGTCCGAAAAAGGGGGCCAAATCTTTCCCATGATCGCCGGGGATTCCTTTTGGATGGTATCCTGGAAAAGTGTTCAAAAAAGAAAGAAAAAAACATTTAAACTTCAACAAGGATTTAATTTCCTGGGGAAATAGCCACCTGTGCCCGACAGGTCTGTTATAAGCAAGCTGATGGACGGGAGTGGACTGTTATTATCATTATTTATCAAAAGGTTTAGATGCTTGATTATTGAACCATTCTGGGGAAAGATAGGGGCATAAATTAAAAACGGTCAGCAACGTTGAGGTGACCACATGTCTTGAAAACATTGATGACAATGCCAGTCAGGCGTAATATTAGTAGAAGAAGACGAAACCAAGAGTGTCTGCAGTGATCGTGTGACCACAGTGGAGGAGGGTGGGGCAGGGACAGGACAGGTCTATAGTCTGATTTAAATGAAGGAGGAGGCCACACCTTTAGCAGGTGGACAGGCCAAAATGGAGCAAAAGGTAAATTCTTCCAAGAGATCGAAAATCAGGCTAATCACCAAGCGGACGGAGATCTTCCAGAAACTGCTTTATGCTCAGGCCAGCCTTTTGACATCAGTTTCCAGGTGGCTAAGTGTGGGGTCCTTGAAAATGATTAATTGAGAGAGCATTCAATTGCTGGATACCAACTTTCATATTGTACAATTTGATCCAACAGGCTGTGTTGTCTGACAAAAACCTTAATAAGTGGTAATCCAAAATATCTGTAAAGGACAATACCTGGAATTTGGTGTGTCAGGAAAATGAAAAACAATTGTAAGCCAGAATGCAAAGGTGCACACATAACAGATACTGTATATATACAGTATATATATATATATATATATATATATACATTAAACTGGTATAATGTCCCCTGTAGTTAATTGATACACGTGAATGTGCAATTCTGCATGGCTATCCAGTCAAATTGATTCATGAAAGGATTTTTGTCATGTAAGCAAAGACACCTTTTCCAAAAATAAACACAATTTGAAGGAGACCTTTGTCCACGTGCATAAGACCACTTCACTTCACTGGAAAGAATCTTGGCACACATACAAGGCTTGTCCCGCAGCGCGTCTCAGAGTTTTGTATGCTTATCATGCACAGACCTTAGGTTGTGGGGTGTTGGAATTGTGAAGGAACAAGTGCTGTCATCGAAGCATTGCCTAGCCACGCCCTCAAAGGTTCACCACCCCTCAAAATTAGCATTTTCCCTCGGCCATTTTGTAATCCCCTCTATCCTACAGGGCAATGTGTAAGACCTTTATACTTGTTTTTAACATGTGCTGTCTGTAATGAGCTACTTGAAATACAGTGGTACTTATCTGATATGGTATTTTGGCCACGCCCCCTAAAGTTTGACTGGCCCCCCAGAAAAACGTTATTTTCTCCACACCTCGCTGGTAAATATGAACGTCCTCCCACGGCACACCTTGCAGGAACTTTAAACATTTTGTGTTTATAGCGCACATAGCGGTCTACCGCAATTGTGAACGTGCAGTCGTTCCTTGTGTGTGGGAATGCACATGTAAGCAAGCAGATGCAGGGTAAACACTGATGACAATGATCTAGCGATGTGCATTCTGGCTTTGTAAACAAATTCAATCTTCGCACGTGCATACATATATATTTTCCGAGAGGGTTTGCTCTTTGCTAATCTAATTTTAACAGCTGCGATTGCTTTGGTGAACAAAAGACACTCTCTCTTTTAATTAAGTACACTTAATGACCTTAGGAAGATTAGCGCACATGCCCAGTAATCAATAAAGCAGACCCGGTTCTTGCTCAGCTGAGAGGGGCACTTTTGTGGTAATGTGTTACTCCACTGAAGATCTGAAGCCTTCCTTCAGAAAATGTAGGATTCTATGAGGTCATATCAACAGTGCAGGTGATGTGGGTCAGTAAAAGAATCTTCATAGTTTGTTTTTAATTCATTTTCAGGACCATATTTTGAGGATTAAAACAAGTTTGGCGTTAGCGTAAACGCAGCTGTCACAAACGCAGACTGACCTTTGAGAACAGCACAGGGCGGCACAAGCTCATAAAATGTAGAGCTTGGTCTTTTCACCCTGTTTTTGCACTGGGTGGGTGGAACCCGGGGCTGGGTCGGTCATTTGGCGGTGTGGATCAGGGTAGAGGCACAGCACAGTGCTATTTTAACAAATTGAAGGGATCTGAACATTCCACCACCAGAAACCTGGGGCCTCATTTATAAAACGTACTTACGCACAAATTTGATCTTAGAACGTGCGTACGCTCAAATCCACGTCAAAGTTCAGATTTATAAAAACGGTCTTTGACGTGGAAAAGTACTTACCTCCACGTCAGGTTTCAACCTGGCGTACGACTTTCCTTGTGGCAATGTTTGAGTACTGCAGGTATTCGCGGTCTCGTCTCTTCTCTGTCCTGACCCCTCGCTGGTGAAATTATCTTCCGCAATCGGTCAGGACCGCGGAATCACCTGCGATCTTCCGCGAGAGACTCAAAACCCACCTTTTCAGACTCCACTACCACTGAATTCTGTACATCTAGCTAATTGTCATCACCACTGCCTACTTGCTCAACACTATATACCCCTGCTTACTCCATTAAAAAAATAATAATTGACTAACCTTTTCCTTCCCAGTGTTACAGGTATGGTACGCGGCTGCCTGCAATGGTTTATTGCTGTATTACTGCACTGATCTCTTGCGCGTACTATGATTGTTCCTACCATGTATTAATGTACATATTGTAAGTCGCTCTGGATAAGAGCATCTGCTAAATGCTTAAAATGTAAATGTAATGTAAAATGTATTCGGAAATCTAACAGCGCCAACATGTCTGCTGCCTATTATTATTATTAGTAGTAGTAGTAGTAGTAGTAGTAGTAGTAGTAGTATTACCAGATTGAACACATTGCTTAGGCTATACGTAATGGTTTGCACAATACATTTATTAATAAATTAAAACAACATAAGCTAAGCTACTTGTGGAAAACAAAACAAAAACACACATTGGTTTTCCAAAACTACCCCAATTAGAACAATTGACACATCCTTGAAATGTATTTAATACATATTATGGTTCCACGCGTGTAAAACACGCCGGTCAATCTGTAGGCTATAAAATAGAATGGCTTCGCTTCTCGAAGATATCGCCAACCGCGCAATAAGAAGGGAACGAGTTATTAGAGATTTTGACCTCAGTTTTAAATCAGTTTTAAAATTATTTACGTCCTTCAGGGACCTTTGCTGCCCCCGTTCACAGCCTGGGCTACAGACTGCCAGGCCACGTACTTGGTTGTACTGGTAAAGCCATTGAAAGGCTCCCAAACAGCGTCCCTGCACACAGCTGCACCTCCGCCAACAAGACCTCGATTTCCGCCTCGCTAAAATTCTTTTTCTTGCAGCTCGCCATTATCAAGTAGAACATTTCTGTTTTGATTCGTGCTCCTTTATATGCTAATGATATTAATTAGGGGCGTTTACAAGGCGGAGATCTAAAACCATTCAGCTACGCACAATTTCAAGATCATTTGCGATTTATAGATTTCACATCTGGGGACTGGCGTACGCGTTTTTTTTTTTGGGCGTACGTTCAGTTTCTCTGAATCACACTTACGCACATTTCAGAAATGATCTTAGATCAAATATAGGATGGTTTCTACGCAACTTTTTATAAATGAGGCCCTGGTGTTAGTAACCATGCACTGGCAATAACTTGATAGGGGGTTATTAAATAAAGGTTTGTTGAGGAGGCATCCACACAGACTACTACTACAGTGGCAATATCATATTTAAATCTATAATGGAAAAATAATTAATCATATTTATTTTAAAACAGTTTTTAATATACACATACCATTAACTCCAATAGCTGTACACTTTTTCACATGCGTGCATGGGCACTCTCCTGTTTTCGACTTTGAGTCTTGAAGTCACACAGAACAGAAGACAGGCAGTTAGGACTGAAATAGGACCGAAGGAGCTGGTGGACGTTGATTCTCCAGGGAGAACAGCACCAAGTTGACTTTTTCACACCTTGTCATAGTTCTGATAGACACACTCTCTCTCTATACACATTTGCCACCAAAAAGCTCCTTTTCTCAGGCAGGACTGGTGCCAGGGGAACGAGGAGCTTGGGAAAGGCCATTAACACTGTGTGAATGGTGTCACCGGTCCGGGAACTCTGGGAGAGTGACCAGCATTGATTCTTCGAAAGAAATCAAGCATATTCAGTGACAAAACCGCCACTGGCAAAACTGTTGCACATTAGCACGTTCAGTAAACCTGTTGAAGCACATGCTATGGACAGTTCGACGAAATATTTATAAATATTGTTATTATTTGGAAGTAAGACCAGAATTCATTTGTACTTTTGCAGTTGACTTTTTTTACTTATGGCCCTAAATCAATTAAGACTCACTCTCCCACCCCGCCAATATAAATCGAGTCTATAGAGTAAGAGGTATACGTGGCGCGATGCAAGTATTACGGTATCGAATTGATTCTGTTTTCAAGACACAAAAACAAATGGATCATTCTGTGCTTCACTGATGTGTGCTCTGTGTTGCAAGGAATGAAGATGCCAAATAAAATGTGTGCAAAAAAAAGGCTGAAAAAATGAAAGCCATTCCAGAACTATATTTAGCTTATTACGATTATACGAACAGCTATTTTGCGCTACATACATTTTTAGCAAGACACAATTTCTACAAACACCCAAGCCTTCGCTGCCATCATTCACTCCACAGATTTGTTCCAGTGTTGGAATTTGCATTGCCTAAGCTGTGACTCTTCCTGTATCATTATCTCGGGCAGGAGAGGGTTAAACAGGGATTATGCATGCTGTGGAGCACTTTTAGCATTCCACAAGGTTAATGATAATGGTAGGGTGCAGCTCGAATGCTCAAGTAGCTTTTATTGTATCATAATAATGAATCAATGGCATAAAGATAAAATAAAATAACCTAAGAGAGGACGAGTAAAATATATGTACAGCGCACAAATAATAAAAAAAAGAAGCTCTACTGCTGGCACGATTCAGTAATATCTTATGATGTAATCTTCTTGAAAAATATTTGCCTTCAGGTCACTGCTCTGTATTAAGCCTTAAATGCTTTTTGCTACAGAACATTAATACCACACATTATTTCATGTGTTGCAGCGGTGGATAGATCTTCCTTGCTAAGTGCAGATTTTCATTCACCCCGACCCCCTCCCTCGGTCAAGCATTTGGATGTAGATTGTGACTGCCAGTGTTTGTCCTCGAAATAACTGTATGAAAACAACACATTGTAATGCTATTCAGGGTTTCCAGCAGGAAGAAGGAGAATAGGAATGGTTTCACCAAACGGGGGCCTGTATGTGTTCTTTGTCGCTCAGTTAAGTTTTGATGCTTGTTCCCAGGCAATTATGGCTCGACAGCTAGTAATGTAACTGTTAGCTAATGCTACAATAATGCTAAATGCAGCAACGCTTAAATTTTTTTCCTAGCCCTGAAAACACAACTTCAGAAAAGTTCAAATGTATGAAAAAAACGCACATTACATTTAATAATTTCTGATCAGTAAGCTAGCTTTTGCTAACAAGGTAGTTCATTGCAAGACAGTACTGTACTGATTGCACTTGGATTTTACATTGTATATTCTGGTTAAATTGTTTAATTAAAAAGCTGCTGTTTTGATGGAGAAAAAAAACAAGTCTGGACATGTGTTGTAGTTGAATGATGTATCTATAATATGTACATTTGAAAGATTTGCCAAAAGCAGCTTTTTCAAAGACAATTCACAGATGTCAGAGAGAAAACAAAGGAAAAACATGTCGCAAGAATTTATAAAAATCACACATAACTGACAAAGAAACGTCAAAACCGGAAGCATATTTAATATTGCTCTACCATTATCCTGAAAGGCATAATTGTAGTTACATATCTTGACTGATTGTTACAGAATCATAGGTCTCTCTTTTTGCATTGAACAATATATACAATGTAAAATAAATACATTTACACAATTGACATATTGTTGGAGCACACTTTATGATACACGTCACAAAAATATACAGTTAATTGTTTTTACCGATGTAGAATATCTAGAGCTACAGACATGTTTTTCACTACAGTTTGTTTCAGCAACTCCTGGACTGAAATAATTTTCAATCTTATTTTTAAACTTTTAAAACATTTTTTTTTGTACTTTTTTCCTCATTTTTCTCAAGTTTTCCAGCTTTACATGTAAGACTGCCATGAATCACTTTAATTAGCTGGCAGATACACACTGATGCATAAATATTTAAACACAACCACCAGCACCCATAATCTCTTCTATAGTAAAAATAGCAGTTGTTTTTTACATTTTATATTATTATTCCTATAATTTAATTGCAAAATAGTCCAATAAATACAGCATTTTGATCTAGTCAAACAAAAAGTACAACGTCTGTAGGTTGCACAATCATATTGCTTTAAATAAGAAAAAAAAGAAAAAAAAACTTTTGAAAAAAGTTGTCAGAGTTGGCATGGCTAAATAACATACCATTCCTATATTAAATATCCTTGTAAGGTGTTGAAAGATACAGCAAAACATTTGCAATATAATTTAAGCTGAGAGCTCTGGCTATTTTCCAACAGTGTGCATGATCACAATTGCTGGGTTGTTGTCATGTAATTAAATTTTGGGTAAACCTTCTTTGAATTGATATTTTTGGACAGAGCGAAGACATAATATTAGTTTGACATTGGGAGGATTGTTCATCTTCCACCATATATATACATATATGGGCCCTGAAAATCAGCTCAGAGTATTTTCCTAATTACGAAGTCATTTTATGCTTCAGCCAGTTTCATGTCATTTAATTTATTACATGTTCAGTAGATATCAGTTAAACAATTCAACAAAAAGGACAAAAAAAAACAAGAAAACAGCACCCTTCCTCCAGGAGTTGTGTTTGTGTTATGATGGAAGTGCCGACATAACGTCAACAGTGAGACATTTCAAATTATTGACCACTCCATGTGTTGCTATGGATGATTAAGTCTAGAATCACAGTACGTTTACCTCTCAAAACCACAATCTATATAGTTTTGTATAGCTAATGAAGGACACACAGTTTATAAAAAAAGAAATAAAGAGCAAATTATTATCCATAAATAAGTTTTTCTTAAAAATGTTTTTTTTTTTTTTTCAATTTTGTTAAGCACTCAAAGTTTAAAAAGTTAGATTTGAAAACTGGTTTGCACCAAAACAAAGAAAATCCTTTTCGTCCTTCGAAAAACCCCAAAGAGTAGAAGTCGATAAAACAATGTTAGAGCTGATCTGCACAGAAGGCGTTATTTACAGCGACTCTTTAAAATAAATATACAAGCGATTTTTCTGAAATATTCAAATTCTCGTTAATTTTAAACCTAGGATATACTTCATTATTCTACAAGAAAATGGTACACAAATGATCCCTTTCATATATGTTTTTTTTCCCCCTCTTAAATAAGCATAACTCAGTTACATGCCAGTCGAGAGTTACTGGTTTTGATCTGTTTGATCTAGAAGTTTCTAGTAAGAGCCTTATTACCAGATATGATGCTGAAGAATACACTGCAGAAATCTCCTGAGGATCTGTACATCCAGTATTGTCTCTAATTCTACCCTGCGTATATGAAAGCGCTCGGCACAAAGAGAGAAAGAAAAAAAGGTTTTTAGAACACAACTGAAAAACGGAGAAAACCAAAAATAAACAAAACAATTTTTTTTCATATATAAACAAGCTCAGCAAATGTTAAACGTAGAAAAGCTGAAATCCACTTTTTCTTTTTGTTCCAATAAAATCTCAGGGTAGTTCTTTTTTTTTTTTTTTTTTTTACAGTCTATTAATTTACAGTGTACAATGGATAACAAGAAGGCTCCAAAAATATAGGACCCCCCCTTACTAATGTTGGTATATTCCTTATAAAGGGATGTAGGCTACACTTAACTTAATATTTAGATTATCCACTGCTACGAGCTCAGGAGGTGATCAGATAGCCATTAGTATTAGATTACACCATGTATCTTTTTTTAAAATTGACATCTCAATTCGGAAAGTACAAAAAAACGATCAGGAGATTAGGGCCAACATGGACCAGTACTTCTACATTCCATGGCTATTTACCAGCCAGTTACTTTATTGCTCTACAATATGATTCACATAATATTTCCAAGGACACATACATATTTTATTAGTGGCATGTGTCAGCTGTCACAATTTTGTTTCGGTTGGTTGTATCATAGCGGCCGGTGCAATCTAATAATCAATGGCATTGCGGGAGAAATGGAGAGAGGAGCTACAGCACGTGTAAAGGAAAAAAGAAAATACCATCCTCCACTAAAACTGGTATAAACATAATTGCATATGTGCTACTATGCACCTTCTTATTATTGACTATTGCTTGAAGTTCTCACAATGAGCACATTGTGCGAGAGTGGTAAAGCTGGTACAAAAAAGACCTCAATTAATTATTGAACAAAAAATATCATAAAAAATCCTCAGTTTTTTCATTTTAATTATATTCTTATATATTTATATATGTATATATATATATATACATATATATATATATATATATATATATATATATATACTGTCCTTCATTATTGTTCCTCAGTGCTACAGCAACAGCGATAAAAACGAACAAATCCGTAAATAAACGTAACCTTTTCTCTTCAATGCAGTACCTCTTCTTAGTTTTTTTTTTTTTTTTTCATATTGCATGAGTGACCACAGCTTTGAACTACTCCCTGAAAAATATGACAATAAAAGCATAAAAAACCTTAAAGAAGTTTGGAAGACTTGAAAGAAAAAAATAATAAGAAAGGAAATGGCTGTAATTTATCTGGGGGGGCGGGAGGGAGGGGGATAGGATGGTGAGAAGCGGTCGCCCCCCACACCTCCACTTGATCAGCGTTTGTGTCAGGCCACTCCTGTGAAATCTAATACCGCATTCAGTCAATGCACATGTACCAGACCATGCTGAGAGGAGGAAGTGTTCACTTTGATTCCCTTTTGGGCGGGGGGGGCGGGGGGCACGGGGTATTACACGTTACAATTAAAGTTCGCTGGCATCCACTGAATGGATCTCCATTCTTTGGCAGGGTGGCTTCCTCTTCTTCGTCGCTCCAAAATGTTCTCGATAAAATGAAAGTTTTTTTTGTTTTTGTTTTTGTTTTTTTTCCTTTTGATGCCACAAAAAAAAAAAGCATCGGAAAAATGTAGAAGTGTAGAGTTGACAGCTGGTTCACAGTCTCACTGCTACATAATCAGCGCAGTCTTAAAACATTTTAATTAATGATCGCCGTATATCGTTTGTTATACATAATTATTGTCATGTATAGCTATGAATGCCGTAACTGTTACTGTTATAATTTCTCTTTATGATTTTGTATAGCGTAAAGACAAAGTCCCCCTGGTGGTGGGAGGGTGTCAGTGCCAGAGGGGATGGAGCGAGGGGTCGGACTCTCCCACTCTCACAGACGAGGGGGGTGGGTGGGGGGTTGGGAGAAGCAGGGCGGGGAGGGGGAGAGGGGGGGTTCAGTGGCAGGGGGTGGGGTCAGAGTCAGACCTTGGCCTCCAGCAGCTCCAGAAAGAGTTTGTGCATGGGCACCTTGCCGTCCTGCTTGATGCTGTAGAAGTGCTGTACGGCCTTGGTGGAGGTCTGCCGGAGGAGGGGGAGGGTCATGATCAGCTTGCCGGCTCGACGGGGGTCTTCTGCGTGCTGGCCCGCCTCGTAGTCCTGCAGGGCCTCGTGTAAAACATCCTGGAGCTTCTGCACAGCCTCCACATCCTCTATGTGCATGGAGTCTGCAAAGAGGACAGAGAACCCACTGTAAAAGGCCACTCTCATCCACTGTAAAAGGCCATCTCCATCCACTGTAAAAGGCCATCTCCATCCACTGTAAAGGCCCATCTCTGTAACAGCCTACCTCCACCCACCGCAAAAGCCCATCTCCACCGGCAACTGTAACCATAACTATAACAATAACCACAGACTGTAAACCACTCATTGTATTGTCTACAGCAAGAATTGTTTATCATTTTTCTGTAATACATCATTCCCACGACAGCTTTCGACAAAGCCTCGATGAAAATGGGTTCAATTTAATAGCCCAGAAAGCATAGTGTGAATTTAAAATCAACTTTTATTGCATAATTGTGTTATTCTTGAGTGCAGAAGCACACTGCCTCTGTCCTGTCTAAAACATGTACTTGTATACTTGCATTTTTTTTTTGGATGATGTAAAATGATGTAAATATGTTCCCTGTCCTCATCTTGAAATGACATTTAGTTTTTGTTAGGGTTTCAAATTCCCAACCTATTTTGTCTCACTGGAGTTGGTTTATGCTATTGTCAACCAGACCTAATTGTGACCGACTTCTTTGTGACTGAGTGAAGGTGCTCTTTCAGTTCAAGCATTAGTTGGATACTCTTTCTTCGTTAGCTAGTTAAAAGGGTCCAGCTTTTTTCTGTGGAGCCTTCAATCTTCTCGTCAATTCACTCAGCAAGGCCTCACAATTAATCACAAACGTGACCCGTGAAGTCCGACAAACCCCCTTTACTCCTTTTACATGACAGATACAGAGCTAACCCTCTGAGTCACTATCACGACTGGAAACCCCCCCCTTTTAACACGGAACCGCGTCTAGAAGACTGTTGCTTGGAAAAGTTTGTGTTTAAATAGTTCGCACGGTGAGAGCCATAACTGAGAGTCAGAGCGCAGAGACGAAGAAGTTAAAACAGAGAGAAATGTTTGCAGTCTGTTGAACTGTCTGTGTGCAGTACCACTGCCTCTGATTGACTTTGACAGAGCGCTATCTGCTAATTACAGCTACATGTACAAATGGCCTCCAGGAGGATGTGTCCCGGAATAAACACGCTAGAACAATGAGGCAAGGAGGCGGACGTGCAAATAACGCACTGCAGGAGTTTGTTTCCTGTGTATGTACACACAGTTAGCATGCATGTGTGTGTACATATAGTTAGCATGCATGTGTATGTACATACAGTTAGCATGCATGTATATGTACATACAGTTAGCATGCATGTATATGCATGTATGTGAGTATATACACTCAAGGCTCCTAGACTCTGGAACATTCTCCCAGATGAGATCAGAGCAGCTACTGTCTGATATCCGTGTCTTCACTTAAAAGCCTTTTATAAACTTATTTTCATAAACTTTATTTTAATTGTATGTACATTTTAGTCTAGGTTTTAAATTGATGTGCCCTTTTTCTCTCCTTGTGTGCTTTCTCTCATTGTTTTTATCGGTTTGATCTGTTTTCATCATACTCCTTTGGTTTTGATCCACATTTTATCCATGAAAAGCTTGAGATATATAAATAAAGTTATAAATAAAATTATTATTATTATTATTATTATTATTATTATCATCATGATATCTGCTCACACAGAAAGTCCAGACATAGAGACCGATGGGAACAGATTATACACAGTAAAGGAACCCCAACAGAGGTAAAATAGAGTACAAGTAAAAAATACCCAGATAAAATGTGAGGGGAATTTTGATTTGGGGAAAATGAGTTCTATTTTCTACAGAGCAGAACTAGAGGCCACCCAGTGGGGAATTAAAAAAATAAGTCCTTCATATCTCAAAATAATGACCCACAAATTAAATAAATACCTAATCATCAGATACATCCATTTCTAGATGCTTTTTCCTGGATAATCTGCGTTTCACAGATAATTACGTTGTTGGTATAAGTATTAATTACGCGTATTGCAGTCTCATGACATACAGAGTCTCATGGGTTATTATCATTAATGCAGAAGATTATTGCCCTGGGCATTAATTAAGAGCACTGCTCCTCAGAACGCTCATTTTTATACATTTCCTGTTCTCTACGCTGTCTGCCTGCACCCGTCTGCGCCATTGTCTTTCTACTATTCATGACCGGAGCAAAAACAGATTTTCTTTTATTTTCTCACACAACCCTTTTCTCTGAGAACCTTTGAGCTTCTGTGATGTGTGTGTGTGGTGTGTGTGTGTTTGCAGACTGGGTGCCCGGGAACGGGGGTAGCTGCCGAAACAGACCCTGGAGAAACGCAATCTGTGACAGAGATGGAGCCCAAGGGCGAGGGGGAATTAGGCTCGGTGGGGGCGCTGCTGCAGCCGCCGCCGCTATTGTGGAGCGAGCTCAGGAGAGTGTTTATTTGAAACGTGCTCCTCCTCCAGCTCCTCAGGCGGGATGGGGTTCCTCCGCCATTCCCTCTCCCCCTTTCACACGCCTCCAATCAAACGACTCGCTTCAAATTTGCGTGTTTGGATTTCTCTAAAATGTACAGGGGACCGGCGTAATCCCACAACATGTTAAGTGACTTGTAACGAGTTCAGTAAGCAAAATGACACGTTTATGTTTGCGTAGCTCTTGAAATGTGCAGCGTTAGCCCGTGACAACGTAGGAGCCTCTGACATTCCCTGACTAACAGGCAACATTAGTATTTAGCTAAAGAGAGACATTTTTCTCTCTTTCTCGAAATGCTTAGCTAGTGAGACATTGTTTCTTATTTTAAACACCTCTGATTCTCTCTGATTAAGTACATACAGTAGGCTACGTGGCATTTGCATCTTGGACGTATCATTTTGGAATCACATTTAAACTCAAGTGACCTGGATTCGATCAACATTTGTCTTTAACTTAATGACTGAAGACATTAAATGCAGTCTTTTTCTTCACAAACAGCTGGGCGAATTCAGTGATGACAAAATGAACTCCCCAAACTGTGTTTGTGAAGAAAAAAAACTATCACTTGCATTTATTTTTCAGTCAAGCCTTTTGGAAAATGTGGATTGAGTCCAGGCCAAACATAAGAAATAGGAGAGATCGCAGCACAATAAAAATATTGAAACAGGGTTGTAATACATGGTAAAAACATGGTAATATTAAAATAATATAAACACATCTACATTCAAGTTCAATAATAATAACAAAAAAACAGATCCTTTCCATTGGTGCGAGAGGGGTCGAGTTGATGGAAGAGATAAACCATTAATTACAAAATCAATTGGGGGGAAAAAAAGATACAAATCAGGAGTCACGTGCTCTTGTCTCTCAGGGGCGTGCAGTCTGGGCACGGGGTGGCCGTTTCGGCCGGGGGGCTCGCCAAAGAGAAAGCCGTGGTCCACAAGCAAGCAAAAGCAATCTGCTTTTCCATTTTTCAGCGTGGCTGAGCCCAGCCTGAGATTGATCGCCACATATGGCCCCAGAAAACAAAACTGTCAATACCTTGAGTTGCAGAATTTGAACAAACGGCCGGGGCCGTCCGCTCAAGCCGCCTGCTCCGTCCCATTTAGCGGATTTTATTGACAGCTTCCTCCTTGTAATTAAAGGGAAAACTACTGGCCGGCAACCAAGATAAAGTTCAAAGATGCGGTCAACGCGGAAAGGCGACGGAGGGCCACCGTGTGAATGCGTAATGGCGGGCAACATCAGAGCCCTGTTATCGACGGGCTGAGGTGCCTAAAGATTGGCACCTTATTGAAGAAGGATCTGAGGCGAGCTTTATGCTAATTCTGAAGAGGTGCTTTTGGGAGCAGCACAGAGGTAGGATTGGGGGGGTTGGTGGAGGTGGGCTTTGGTGTGCAGAAGAGAGACAGGGGTTTGTTTTAACTTCACTGTTAATTCTGCTCTCAGTAGCTCCTGCGCTTGACGTTGACATGGCACACGAAGGCTCATTCTCAGTCTGATTCCTGTGCTGGAACACTATAGGAGTGATATTGTCTGCTGTGGTTGACACTGTGGACGTTATTCAATCAATCAAACTTGTCCTTAACTTTGACTTACAAATAAACTGTTTGGATTTTTTTCCACTTCACAGTTTGGCAAGATCATTTTGGTGGTCGCTGACCTCAAAATGGTGAACACCCAAATGGTGTTTATGAAGGAAAACAAGAACATAGGAATTTAATTGCGAGTCAACGTTACAGGCAAATATTGGTTGAATCCTGGCCCATATGCTATATCCTGGGAATATTTTCACAGATATTTTCAGGGATTTTCAAACATGTGAAACTTAAATGTCTAATGGGCTTAACTTTCAAAGGACCTCCAACCTGGTCTACAGTACGCTGAACAAAAACAAACCCATATATATAAATGTATAAAAACATGAAGATGGCAAATGACGAGAAAGAGCACGCCAACAAGTTGCCAAGCAAACGTACTAACCTGAGTTAGCGAGGGCTATTGCTTTGAGGGTGACAAACTCCTCCTTCTCTAGCTTCATGCTCCTGTATTTCTTCACCAACTGCAGGATGGTGTTGTTCAGGTCCAGCAGGCCGGCCAGCTTGGACTGGTCCTCGTCCATGATGTAGTCCTCGGCATAGACCAGCTTGTCCTCGAAGGACAGTGAGCGGTACACCACGCGCAGGATCAGGATCTCCATCCACGCGCTCTGCAGTAAACTCATCTGGTCTGCCAGGGAGAGATTGGAGAATCCTGGAAAACAAGGGAGGGGGGCAAAACAAGGGGCGGAGGAGCCGTCACACAACAGATTTAATATACCAACCAGATATTCAGCTCTATATTCTTGACATTGAAAGCTCCGTCTCCCTGACGTCTGAAGCAGAAACGTTCCAATTTGATGCAATTTTTGAATCTCGTGAATATTCATTAAGGGGCATGGCCAAAGGCGTTGCTGTGACAGTGGGCGATCTGTACTGTAATATAGCACCGGAAACTCATGTTACCAACTGGGACCTCCTATTGTTTGTAAGCAGAGAGGATGGGAGAAAAGCAGAAAATGACCATCTGGTTAGTTTATACAGATAATCTATCTGTGGTCACACTCAAGCCGCAGGGGAAAAGGTTGTGTCGACACATGCATGGAGTCTCACTCGGCACTTACATTTAGGCATTTAGCAAATGCTCTTTTCCAGAGAAACTGACAAAGTTAAAAATTTTTTAAACACCTAATCCATGTATATGGCTATATGATATACAATAATATATAATAATATATACATGGTGATATTTACTGGAGAATTTCAATTTAAGTACTTTTTTCAAGGGTACAACGACAGTGCCCCACCTGGGAATCAAACCTGCATCCTCTGAGTCACAAGCCCAGCTCCCTAACCGTTATACTACACTACTGTGGCAAAATGTGCACTGGGCCTCAGTCTAGGCCTCACATCTTTACAGACAGCGGTACTCGATGGCTGTGCTGGCAGAGCATTGAAATTCTGAGGGCGTGCGCCGCCCCTGGTCTCACACCCACAGCCGACTCTGAAGGGTTACTCCGTAAGGTGAGGCCAGGGGCTCCTTATCTTCCCCCAACACTCTGCCCAGATCAATGCTCCCCACCACACCGGCTGAAAGACTAATCGCCTGCGTCCACACTCTCTCCTTCTCCAAGGAAAAAAATTAAAAAGAAAATTTGGGGGGTTTCGGAGGCTTGGTAAGAAGAAAAGTCTGTCGCACGTACATAGCTGGCACACATATATTTGACATGTTTCACTTGTCCGAGTATCTGTCTTAGGTGAATGTGTTTGTCCCGATGCTGACTGAAAATGCTCGAGGAGCGATACGGTTATGGTGTTCTCCCCGGAGACGCAGCCTGGCTGAGGTAGTACGGCGTCCTGCCCACCGAGGTGACACCTTCGCCACGGCAACCGAGCCACATTCAGTGTCGGGGGCGTCGGCGGCGAAAGAAACCTAGGAGTGGTCTTACGGCATCCACGCCACCTGAGCTGATCTCACTTGTTAGCATATGGCACTTCTACCTGCAGACACGGAATTTCCCTGGATGGCGGCTCGTGCCGTAATCCGGTCAGAGGGGGAACCGGGAGATATCTCACAACATCTGGTGTGGCAGGGCCCCCTTCCGGAGGGGGGGGGAGTGCTCCTCCACTGATTCATTCCTTCTTCTTTTTTTCCCATCTCTCCTTGACATGATCGCTAATGGCAAGGAGCTCATTATGTATAGGTTTTCAGGCTATTGTTTATAACAACTTGCTAATTTATTATCCCAAACTGTTAACATCTCTGATCTCATTAGGAGCGGCGGAACGGCGCGGAGCAGTTGGTGCTTCTCGGGCCCTGCTGGTGAGGCTCTGCAGAGTGCCAGCTGGCAGGGACATCCACTACCACTTAATAAAATCATCAAAGGGGATTAGCGGGGAATTTCTTAAGGGGGTCTTTTCATGTAAGACTGTTGCATTCGTTTGAGGGGTGGGTGGGGAGGGGTGGGGGGGGACAGTGACACAAGCTGGCACCGCGGACGAAATGCCCGTCATCATCACCCCCCATTGCCATGGAGATCCCTGTTCCCGAGCAGTGAGAGAGGTGGACAGAGGACAGAGGGAGGGAGGGAGGGAGGGATGGGAGGAGCTGCACAGACTGGGAATGATAAAAAAAGAGGCAGTGATATGATTTTATAATTTAACAATTCTTTAGCGTTCTGGTTCTGGTTGTGGCCAAATTGAGGTGCATCGAGGTGAGTGAAAGTGTTGGCGTTTTTACAGTGGCCTTGAAAAACAACGGGGACAAATACTGTACAAACAAAACTTTCTCTACAGATTTCACCCAATCAAAGCTCAATTTAAAAAAATGTCATCCCTAAAAACAAAACAACAAACCTGGGAACCCACAAAATGATGTAAAGCTTCTACGGGGAGCTTTGAGAAAAACACAGATGAAATGACAATAATAAAAGAGACAAAAGAAAGAGAGGAGGAGGAGTGGAGGACAGGAGGAGGCTGGGGGAGGGTGGAGCAGCAGATGGATGAACTCCATTGCCTGGAGCACTTTCCTGTGACAGACCCCCCCCCCCTCCCTCCCTCCCTCCCTCCCTCCCCTCCACCTCTTACCCTTCCACACCCCCTCCCCAACACCGCTGTTAGTAAATAATTAGATTTACACATTCCGCAATCTCCACACATCTCTGCCGAATAATTAAAAGAGGGATGATTAGTTTATTGAGTGGAAGGAGGGACTTTTTTATTTTTTTTATTGAGGTCCATCGACGATTGTATCAGGGCCCCTTGCGTTTACGGTTGTCATGTGAGCGCGGGCATCCAATTTTTCTTATCTACCTGATTAAATACAAATGCTTTTTTTCCAGGACGCATTAATTAACAGATACGGATCTACGTTCTCATGGCTCGGATCGATGGAGAGAAGAAAAGAGCCATCGCCATGGTGTTTACTGCTGATGATGGAGAAGCTGTTTCATTGACGTTCACGCGCAGGGCGGATGTAGGGTGTATTCTTTTCATCCCTGCCATTTCAGTTTGCAAGAAAAAAACGATATATTTCCAAAGTATTTCAACTGTAATTGGAATTTGCCCCTCTGGTGCGGTTTTAAATAATAGAAAGAATCAAATTATACCTGCTGATCACAATGGTAATTAAAACCTGTACTGTTATCTGTTATCTGTGGGAATAATTCCGGCGCTTTCATTCCCAAGCCGTAGTCAATTTTGCAACAGATTCCAACATAAAAATCTATATCTGTGACATGTGTTTAACCCTGGAATGCAGCAGTCTTTTGAAAATTATTTTTCTGGATTACATTGCATACAGTATGAAGTGTGCTGTATTCTTAATCAGAATGGTTCGATATCTCTACCGAGCACACAACGTTACTAATGGCTTATGTATAATTTCCCACACCAAACAAACATTTTTTTCTTTCCTATTTAACAGAAATCGAATATGAGATTACTGGGGAATAAATGGTACCTTCTTTGATCTCAATGTATTTATCCAAAGCAGATGTACATCCACATTCAGTCTACAATGCACACCGTCCTTCAATTGAGGAACTCACATTTAATTTGAAAGACAATTAGAGTTTAAAAGTTGTGCATTTTTGGCTAATTTGATATTATAAGAATTGAATAAAAAAAATAAAGTAACACTTGGGATTTATGGACAAAACGCATTGCGGGTAGATTGAATACAAGTCTCAGTCTCAATGTCTTGAAGATTGTCTCAGTTATACAGCGCCATTATCTGATCCTGCCATCTCTGGCAACCCCCGCCCATTTATCTCTATTTCCCCACAAACGGAGATACTCAGCGCGCGCCGGCCTGCCATGGGCTCACCTTCCCTGACGTCCTGTCCAGTTTCCCCCCTCAAATTCTCCTTTTCTCCAGTCTCGTGTTCTTCGCAGTCAACTAACAGAAAAAAAGGGCTGAGCATTCTGAAGTGTGAGGGGCGCCCTATAAAAACACATCCGACGGCTCGGCCTTCAAAAATACTCAGGGCTTTCAGGAGGAATGAGCGTTTGTCTCCCGCGCGGCGCGCTGACAGGAAGAGGCCGCGGCGCAGCCATGCGGAGTTAACCCCTACCGTGCCGGGACTGCACACCGCTGGGCCTACCAGCGACGGCCGCGTCTCGCAAATTCGTTTCGACTGCGTTTACAGTGCCGCGAGTGGGCTGGGCCAGGCTGGTACCCCACCCCCACAACCCCCCAGGTCTCTTCACCCCAGATGTACCCCCCCCACCTTCCGCCAGTCTTCACACTCTCTCCGCCAGACCAGCTCCTGCGTTCCAGGGGGTTACAGGGCAGACTGCCACGGATAGTCTGTGAGACTCCACCACGCCGTGAGCGCTGGATGCTGGATGCGCATTTGACACATATTTTTCCATGACTTTCTCTGATTTCCCTCCTGCCTCCAAAAAAAACCCAAAACACCTGACGGCCATTTTCGCACGCGCTGCTAGAGCCCGAAGTGTGACTGTTTACTGTTTCGATGTGAACTCAACCGACCTTTTCATTTAAAACTGAAAGGAAGTAGGGACGTGTGTTATTATAATATTATCCGTGAAAAAATTGATTACAAACCTATAAAATGCATCAAATAATTATTTTCTTTAAAAAAAAAAAAGAAGGAAAGTATTCTTATATATTTTAAGATAAATAATCATATATAGTTGAAAATAAAATAAAATATGCAATTTACAGTGCATTCCTTTCCACCCGGAACAGTGCCTGGTGCTCCGGGCTATTTATCTACAGCAGGGCATGCTGGGATACATACACCGGCCAAATCTCTGGTTCATCTTACTCTTCATTTACTTCCAGTACAATTTAGTACAATGCCATCTGTCGATCTCCAAATACAGATCAGATTTTAGCAATGACTATATATATATATATATATTGTTTCATCTCCCAAGAGGTCATAGAATTAACCAATATGAATATAAATATTTAGTAAAACCAAACGAACCAAACGAAAAACAGTGTGTACCCCACCCATCAGCAACCCTTTTTGCACGGAAAGGACCAGCGCTTTAGAGACAAGGGGAAGTGATGACAACTGCAACAAAACAGATGGAGCGCCTCTGTCTGCTTTTTATCACCACCCGTCTCTCATCTCCACCAAACAAGGGTGGAAAAATCACAGCCTTGCGTGGTGCCCGGGAGAGTGGAGGTGGGGGCTGGGGAGGAGGGCGCACGTCTGTGGCAGCTGTGGCCGTCCGTGTCCATTTAGGACACTGGCTATCGGCTAAGAAAATGTTCACCTGACGGACCCGAGCAACCTCCCTGTGCAGGAAGTTCTCTGATCCTGAGTGTCACCATGTTAAAGAGAGCTGCTGACCTATGGTACAGACAACCTGGATATTTTATACATATATATACACACACATACATATGTAGAATATCCAGTGTGTGGGAACTGACTCATTTTCTTGAGTGTGCTGTCTGCTAAAAAGCCACTATTAGAGAAGTTGGCTCTTTTATTTGTCTCTTGCTGCAACCAGCACCTCACATACAAAGAGACATAAAAAACATTGTGCGCAAGGCTTTTTTTCTCTTCTATATAGTGTATAAACAATGTTGTTTTTACTTTCTTTTATCCTCACTTTAATAGGCATATATCTTTATTGCCGTTGTCTACAGTAAATTCATTTGCCATAGTAAAAAAGCTACAAAAAACTTCTCAAAAACAGTATTAAAAAATACTACTCTTCCTCCCTTTCTCTCACACATGCACACACACAAATATATATATATATATATACATATACACACATATATTTCTGTCTGAGTTGCAAATCCAAGGCAGCTCCAGATCATCATTATACATGAACTAGAATGAGTGTGTAAATGTACTGGACAGAATGGGTGTGTAAAGATACTGGACAGAATGGGTGTGTAAAGGTACTGGATAAAGATACTGGACAGAATGAGTGTGTAAAGGTACTATTTTTTGCCATTCGTACTTGTTTTGCGCGACACAATTTCTTCCTCTCTGGATCATCCAAGGGGCTCTCCCCAAGCAGGGATTTGGGGAGGGGGGGGGGGGCGGGGAACCGGCACGCGGAATCATCAATTAATCACAGTGTCTGAGAGAGCCGCTTGATTCTGATGCACCTAATTAACAATCGGCAGACTCTTAATTGCATACATTAGTGGCGATTGGTGGAGAAGATTCATTGTACATACACACGGGCAGCTGCTTGAGATGCCAGAGATTACAGTGCGGACCCTACTCTTCCTCTTAATTAGGTATCTGCTTTAAAGGCAACAAGCGTTTGGCTGGAGCATGGGGGACAGGGCGGGGGTGCTGCTTGCTCTCTGAGCTCCCCACAGATGGAATTTGGCATTTAAAGTCAAAAGGAGCCATTTCAAATAATGAAATATGCTGGAAAGACCTACATCTTAACCACCTCCTTTCCCTTCTTTTGTCATTTTCGCCACCGCCATCGCACTCTGTCGTGTGAAAGAGCGACAGTAGTCCATGTGTGTGTGTGTGTGTGTGTGTGTGTGTGGGGCGGGGAACGATAGAGAGATTTGCCTGCTTCTTTTTTTGTTTTCTCTTCCCCTCTCCCCTTTCCCTCTCACTTGGAGAAGTGTTCTCTTTTTTCTTCTTTGTTTTTTTTTTCTGCTGATGTTTGCAGGAATGACACAGGTTTTGTGAGATTCCTATTAGGGGAATTAGTGTTGTGTACACAGGGAGCAGGAGCTTACAGGAGGAGGCGACAGCTTCCTTTGATGTGCACGACCTCAGGGGGTGGTGGTGGTGGGGGGTTGTCTTTGAGCGGAGAGAAGTTGCGGCAATTCCTTGGGGGGCCACCAAACTGGCTCAGTAAAAGAGGTTGTAATTCTTCCCCCAGACAGATGGGTTTAAGGGTGATATTTGCACGTGGGTGTTAATTTATTACGGCGTAGTTGAAACAGCATTTTGTCTGATCCTAAAATAAAAATGTACAAATGTGAGGGTTTTTTGTATTTTTTATTAAATGTGTTCTCAAATATTCTGTGCCATGAATCAATCGGACGAATCGAGCTCATCATCACTGAACACAAACTACACTATTTTCTTGATCTCCCATATTGAGGGCTTGAATATGGGTTATAAGGCTTCAGCAACAAACAATAGTTATGGAAATATAGCAATAGCATGCAGATTAACTAAATGCTCATTTTAGAGTAGTGATGTTAGCCTGTTTTATGTTACTATGACACTGAAAAGTCTTTCATTAAAACTGAAGTGCAAGATATATAGTATTCTGCCAGTAATAAGTGTAATGATTAAAATCTCAAATATGAAAGACAGCATAGACAGCAATGTGTATATATACACTGTATATCCAGTATATAAATTGGTAATAAACAGAGTACAAAAGAGTTTCTGTGTTCTGTGTGTGTGTGTGTGTGTGAGTGTGCACATTTACATTTACATGTGTGTAAATACATTTCAAAATGTACTATAAATATGAGATTAGTCACAGATTTGTGGCACTCCCACCTATATATCAATTAAATTCACAATGAGAGAATAACCTGAAATGTAAATATGTAGCTCCGATGATAAAATCTCGTATTTCTGATTTCTGGGGAGATACTGAGCCGCTTGTGTTTACCGCAGTGCATGCACTCATACGAGCGGGGGGGCAGGGAGGACTGTACGGAAGAGTCATTTTCCCAACAAATCCAAGATACAAAAATCTTCCAAATCTGAACTGCAATTATGGTCATTTGGTAATTTAATGGAATGGAAAGGCAGATAGAGAGAGAGAGAGAGAGAGAGAGAGAGAGAGAGAGAGAGAAGAGAAGAGAAGAGAAGAGAAGAGAGGAGAGGAGAGAGAGTGAGAGAAGAGAGCGGCGCACGCCCGAAGACAAGACATTACCTCTATTCCACGGCAATGAGTACCTTTTAATTTCTGAAAAAGCCATGGCTGAAAGTCTTAATTAATTGTTCCTTACTGCTTGAGGGTCATTATGCAATGTAATAAAGGGCATGTAATTATGAAATTTTACAGCCATTACTGGGGCTGATAGCTCGTATTTCATCATTGGGCAGAGCAGGCCCACTGGCTGTCCAATCACACGGCTCTCCTTTGATAGACTACACACAGATCTATCAGGCCCAAACAATAACCCGGCCAGGCAGCTGTAACAGCTACCCACAGATGAAGATAAACTATAAATCCCATCTACCAATGTGGCCGCCGCCATGCGTGCTGTAAGCAGGGAGAAGGGCAGGATGGTGGTCAGGCTCGGTAAAGGACAGGACACTGACTGGAATGGAGCCTATGAACACCCCCCCAAATCCCCCCCCCCACAGTAATAACAATGAAAGCCATGCATTTATTTCAATGTTCATTTCTAACACAGTAAACAAATGTTACCCTCCACTTCCACTGAACGGGGAGAATATGCTGAGGCAGAGCACTTGGAAGCCACAATACACCTGTTTTGGGAGCACACACCTGGCTTGCCACACTGGCACACCTATTTTGTTTCATAAGCATAACGAGAAAAACATCAATAAAAACACAGGTGTTTTCTGAGGTGGCTACAGCGTATCAGCGTAGGAAAGATACAGGTAAGAAAAGAAACGGAAAGAGATCGGACTAACAGAATTAAGAGTGCCGTGTTTTGGTTGGCAGTGTAGTGTAATGGTTAGGGAGCTGGGCTTGTAACTCAGAGGTTGCAGGTTCAATTCCCAGGTGGGGCACTGCTGTAGTACCCTTGAGCAAGGTACTTAACCTAAATTGCTTCAGTAAAAATATCCAGCTGTATAAATGGATTGTATATAAAGAAATGTAAACTGTGTAAGTCGCTCTGGATAAAAGCGTCTGCTAAATGCTTAAAATGTAAAATGTAATGGTTACTTGCACATTCTTCTGTTTGACCACCAAACTCAGTGTCAAGTTACTTACTTTAATGGGCAATGGTTAAGAGTAGAAAGCAGTGAGGTTAGTCTGGCCGGAGCCACAGAGAGTACATTTGAATTTGAAAGGGGACACGGAGAGAGGACAGAAAGACTATAAGGGCGAGAGATATCAGATCTGATCGTTTCCGAGAGGTCCTTAGCTCAAAGCTACATCTTAACTTTGGTAATTAAAAGTGGATTAACTTCATTGAGTGTGCCCTCTTTAATTAATAGTTTAGAGCCTTGAACCACTTGGCGAACTGGCCCCGGTCTTTGAGAGTGAGTACACACGGAGAGCCGGGAATGGAAGGCTACGGATTCAGGAGCAATTATTATGGATATATTAAAAAGCCCTGAGGATTTGAAAGCCTCATCTGAAGTCACAATGGTCCCAAATGTGCTGAGGTGCACTGTCCACTCGGACTCAGCGAGGCCTCTACCGTGAAGACGAGAGGCTGCCCACACTGACATACGTACTTTGAGTCCTATTTAATTCAGTGCTTGTTCCGCATCTTGTCGTGGGAACTTCAAACGACGGTGGGTCGAAAATCTCAGCCCTGTCATTTCATCCACATGCAGCAAACGTTGAAGCACGGGAACGTTGGAGCGTGGCAAAGTCACCCCCCCCCAACATCGATAATAATTTGCATTGCGATTAGTTCAGCATCGGGGACGAACCTTATTGGAGTTTGCCGTTCCTTGTACCTGCCAGGAATCCCTGTTTAACCTGGGCCCTTGCCTCGCCTCCTGCTCCGCACACAAGCCATAATTCCCCTGAACAGCCTGACAGCTCAAATCTAATCCCATTTCCCTGCCTGCTTGTCCCCTGATGGAAAGATGCCCCCTTCTGAACTGTTATTTTGGGGCCCGTTGGGGGGGCGGGGGGACGAGGGCATTTCATGCTCGGCGTTGAACTTTGCATGAACCACCAGATGTAATGTAGTGCGATGACAGGATGGTTATACCTTCCACTAAATTTGCTGTCTGGAATGAGTTGCAATGGAGTTTGGGTTTGTGTAATTACGTCCATCCATCTTTATATTCCGGCGGCGTATCGCAAATTGAAAATACAAAAAAAACTGACTGTTCGTTCTGATATTCGATGATTGCCAAAGACACGCCAATGATTCATTGGTTACTTACCGATGCGACAAATTTGCATCTTATTAAGACGGGAGGTTACCGGGGGGGGGGGCCTGCAAATGGCAGGATGGACTGTAGAGCTCCTCCTCTGTCTGATGGATTGATTTGATTTGCAAATGTAATCAAACTAATAAAAGGGGGAAAATTAGCGATAACACCCTGTCCCCCCTCCTCCCCCCCCTCCACACGTCACCCCCTCTCCCATCCCCGGCTAATGGGGCCTGACATCCCAGGCGGCGGGTATTGCTCTCTCACGCAAACAAGGGTGGGTGAGGGTGGGGGCTGGCCTGGGTTTTGACGTAACACAGATAAACGCTGTTGCCTCCCATCTTCCGAGCTTTACAAAACAAAGGTGTCCTTTTATTAAGCGACGCTAGTGATGACGCGCTGGCGGCGGCAGCAGGCGGTGGCGGCTGTGTGGTGTGAAAACAAGCTGGAAAACAAACGCAGGTGGCGGCCCTACGGAACAGCTACTGCGGCGCGGCTCTGCTCCTGCTGGACAAGAGTGGGCGGGGTCGACTCTTCCTCTGTGACATCACTGTGCTCTAACGACAGGAAGTACAGCATTGCTCCAAACGCACCCCCATCTCATTGAGCAAGGGGTGGCCTGCCAAACCCCAATACAAACAGCCAAGGGCCTGAGTTTCATTTGAACATTAGAGGGGGGTCACTGTTGCTGCCCCCAGCGTTCAAACCTAAGTTGTCTTGTATGGCTACATCAGTTTCCTTCCAGCTATCTAGCTAACCATCTAGTCTGAATATCTGAATATCTGGCCAAGCTTATATTATTTTTGCTATGTTTGCTGGAATGCTATATTACACCCCCCCCCCCCCCCCGAAACCACCACCTATGCAAACAGCAGCATATTGTTCAAAGAGCTTCGATGGATACAGCTGGCAACAGTGGCAAACATTTATAAATTAAAAAAATATATTATGGTGTACAGTTGATTACACCCCTCTTCAGCACACCAACCCTAAACGTTATGCATCGAAGACTACCTTTAAATGGGTCTTCTCTGTTCTTATTCTGAACTCCTGTGCTGCTACAGCCGATGTACACTGGGCGCTTTTTCAATTCGCTTTACTCAATATTTGCAATTCGGCTAAAAACATACAAAAGATAATCTCTGCATTTGCCCAGCTACATAAACATAACTAATACTGATTGAGGCAAATGCATTCTCCAAATATTTTACGTTTCACAATTTGATGATGATTACAGCACCAAAGCTTAACAGATTAATAATATTAACAGACTTTATCTAATATTTTAAATAAATCAAGGTGTGGTTTGCGATGTATTTTAACTGGATAAGCATGCATGTTTATATGGCTTCAGACTTGTAAAGCTTAATTGGTAAAAACTGGTCAATTGAGAATGGACAATATCTGAACATAACAAGACAACACTGTTATTTAAGCATAAGCAGATGGTAATTTATAACTGGTGAACACCTCAATCCACTTATCAAAACATAATTCAACACAAAGTACTTATGGCTCTCATACAGAAGCCATTATCCATCCATTGGGCCTACTCACATGAAAATATTTCAGATATTAAGATTCTCTCTGTTGAAATAAGGATGTACTGTATATGATGCTTTTTATTTTCCTAGGTTGTTGTCATACCTTCTAAAACCAACAAAGAATGAGAACATGAGGAAAGAATGTCATTTTAAAAATGTCATGGCTTAATTTATTTCCCAGTGCAGCCTTTTATAAGAATAAGCTTTCAATGTTTCATTATTGTCTTGCATTCTTATTTTCAGTAGGCCTAATTATCCTATTTTAATTTTTTTAAATATATATTTTTTGCAGAAGCAGCAGCAGCAAAAATGTTATTTTTGAACACTATTCTGGTGTTACCTCCAAACCAAAGTGCATGATAAAAAAAAACAACTTAATGTAAGGATTTTAGCCAGCATTTCTTCCATGAAATGTGAAATGGAAGCAAAAAAAGTTGACACATTTTCAGACACATGACAAAGGCCTGTGCCCTGATGAAGGCTTACAGCTGAATCACATTGGCCTTTTAAGGAGCTTGTATTCACTGTGTCACACGCACAGAGAACCTCTGACATGGAGCATGAGGCGGGCGTCAAACCGAGTTTGTTGTGGGGAGGGAGGGGATAATGTGCTGAATATTGGGTACTGGATACTGGATACTATGAGCCTCTGGAGGTGGTCTACCTCTGTCAATTCATATCTCCACCTCCACCTGCTTGTGTTTTCCACCAAGTCGACGGGCCTGTTCTCCTGTGTGGGATGCTGGTAATTCTTGGTAAACGCTAAGGCACCTTCTGCAAGCAGCAGCGTTATGCCGCGGGCTTCCCAGGTATTGTCGACGCAAACGTGAGGAGACACGCTGCGACGCTACGACCTGCTCTGTTCCAGTGTGTCTGTGAGGCGGATTAAGGTCTGCTGACAAATGCTGACTGGATCTGTCACAGTAAGAGCTCTGAGCTCTGCACACTCATCCCTCTCACTGCTCTGGATGGTGACTCAGGATTGCACGCTAGGGTCAGTGAGTGTGTGTGTGTGCGTGTGCGCGTGTGTGTGTGTGCCTGTGTGTGTGTGTGATAGCATGTGTGCATGCCTGTTTGTGTGTGTGTGTGTGTGTGTGTGTGTGTGGTAGCATGTGTGCATGCCTGTTTGTGTGTGTGTGTGTGTGTGTGTGTAGCATGTGTGCATGCCTGTTTGTGTGCGTGTGTGTGTGTGTGTGGTATGTGTGCATGTCTTTTTGTGTGTGTGTGTGTGTGTGTGGTAGCATGTGTGCATGCCTGTTTGTGTGTGTGTGTGTGTGTGTGTGTGCATATGGTAGCATGTGTGCATGCCTGTTTGCGTGTGTGTGTGTGCGTGTGTGTGTGTGTGTGTGTGTCTGTGTGTGCGTCTGTGCGCCTGTTCATTTGTGCCCTTCCTACAAAGGTAATTAGGTAATATCTGAATGTAATGGTTAATGTACAGGGAACTAAAGCCCTGATGTAGGGTAAGTACCTGGGAGGTGCATAAGCTGGGAGAAAGTTGGGTCAGAGGAGAGCAAGTCTCCTAAGATTAGGGGCAGCACTCCTTGTCTAAAGCTGAAGCGAGTGAGTGAGTGAGTGAGGAAAGAGATGGAGGAATGGGAGCGAGAGAGAGAGAGAGAGAGAGAGAGAAAGAGAAAGAGAGAGATACACAGATACACAGATACACCTTTTAGCAAATAAAATGGCCATTTATTCATCTGTAATTGCCTTCCATAAGCTCATCAAATGTAGCCCCTCACAGAAGTGTGAGACTGGAGAGGACTCAAGAATCCCTTGCAAGGCCCTTTGCTCTGGATAGGGCTTATTCAGAGCAAGTGGCTTTGCTGAATACATCATGAGCCAAAATGTGTAAACATGTACTCTCACCAAACATGTGCATTTTGATTTGCTAAAAGGATCTCGCGGAATCTTTGTAGATCGGCCAATCAGAGCGAGGTCTCAATCGGGTGGCGCGGCCTGACTAAGCACCTCCAGCCCCTCGCTAACGAGGTTCTGCGGCCAACGCTCTAATCTCGCACGCAGGGCAACTGCGCGTCTGACCACTGAGCCCATAATTGCCTTAGCGATGCCCCCGAGGAAGCTATCTGGGGCCTTTCCACCGGGCCGTCTGTCTCTCTTTCCCCCACACCGGCCGTCGGCCCGGCCCAGCCACCGCGGCGGGGGAGAGAGCGCGCGGGGGCGAACGGGAGCGCCTCGGTATCACCGCGAAGGAGATTAGAGACGGCGGCGCTCCGTTTAACGACTCAATCACGCGGCGGAGCGCACGCTTATCAGCGGGCCGGGGGAAAGACCGAAAGAGAAATAAAGAGAGGAGAGCAGTCGCTCTGAGATAGGAATGAGAGCAGGAGCAGCCCAAACCAACCCCCCACCCCACCTGACTGAGTCTAGGCCCTGCTTGCTCCTGTAAGGTAAAGTCAAACATGGCTGCCTGCCTTACTTGAAATGGGGCAATCGTACGTTAGTATGTTTTATTTTATTTAGTAATATACTGTACGTCGAATATCCTCTCTCTCTCTCTCTAAGTACATATATATACACATATACACACACACACACACATACACACACCCACAGTAATTACCAATAATTGATTGTTTTATTTACAGACAAAGGTATATTTCTTCCTTTTATCCTTTTTTATTGTATTTTTTCCCTGCCTCCCCTGTTCACCCTCAGACATGTGGCTTATTACCGAAATAAAATCAGCCCGGACGCTTTAATCTCGCAAATGGGATCCTGAGAGTAATCCACATTATGCGCGAGGAAGGCAATTCAGTTTTTCACATGCAGTTAATATCACAGCTTGGCCATAATGAGATACTGCGTATCTCCCCTCTTCGTTCGGGAAATCTGCACACAATTCCACGTCTTACGTTCTGGGGGAGACGCGTTAAATGTGAATTACGTCTAAAGCCACAGACCTGTGTGTGTTGGAAAAACAACAACAAGAAAGAGAATGGAGGTAATGTTAAACGGAGGTTCTGGTAATCCGAGGGAAGAGCCGCGGAGATGGCGGAATGACACGTCTCCGTTCGGCGGCCGGGTTCATTATCCGGGCCCCCCCTGACAAGGCAACCCCTGGTAACGCTGAGTGATGTTTAAATTAGTTTACAATTTTCCCGCTCCTGGTCCGGGGGCCCGGCGGTAAGCGAGGGCGCTCAGAAAATGTCAGCCCCGGCGCTCCTAACCACCGTAACAAATCGTCGCCCCCGTACGCTGAACACCTGATGACTTCAAATTAGCTCCCGCGCAGGAGCCTGACAGTTTGTTACGACTGCTAACAACATAGCCTGGCCGTATCATGGGCGATAAATTGCTTTCGGCTCTCGGGGAGAAGTGAGCCTCATCAATTTCATTAAGAAATTACTGTACCATAGGAGGAAGGAGACACTGCTTTAAGGGGAGACAAATATGTTACGCTAACGGAGAGCGTGGTTGTCACTGAGTGATAAGGAGGGGGTTGAGAAAGGGGCGCCCGTTCCAATAAGTAGGGAAGGAGGGGGTGAACCCGGTGTGGTGTAATGGTTAGAGAACTGGGCTTGTAAGCTTGTGAGGTACGATTCACAGGTGGGGCGCTGCTGTCATACCCTTGAGCAAAGTGTTGCCTCAGTAAAATATCCAGCTGTATAAATGTATGTGAATCATCTAGCCAAGCTGTGTAAGCTGCTCTGAATAAGAGCTTCTGCTGAATTCCTGAGAAGCGTAAAGGCATTGACACTTCATTCTGGCTGAAAGTAGTGGCGTGCACTTCTTTTCGGAGGGAAACCGAGATCTGTTGTGATATTAGACGATGTGTAACATCACGTAGACATTTCCCTCACGGTATCAAGCTAATTCCAGCATCAGGATGCAGAAATCTCCTCAAACAGAACTGGATTTGCCTGCCGTTGTCTTTTCTCAAACAATCATCTTTCTTCTACAGAGTAATCAGTCGTAACCAAAAACAGCTATGAAAAGTAAACTAGTTCAGGTGGGCAAAGAAGACCAAAGGGTTCTGAGTTGCCTCCTGGGAAGAATATATTAAGCATTATAAGACATTAAGATTCCACACAAACCAAATGATCACAAATACAGACAGATATTATTTAATCCCAAAGCTTTTGGGTCTTTGGAGGGTAAATATAAATATTAGACCATAAAGACAAGCTTAAAAGTCTTCCTTTTTACTGTGCATTTTGCAGCAGCCTACCAATAAAGAAATTAAGACCTGTTTAAAGAATTTATAATAATTTTAGTATGCCATAAACAAAAAAAAAAAAATAAAAATAATAATAATGCATAGCACTTGAGGAGCCAGTACATTTTCTAATTTTCCCCCTCTGGCAGATCAGATGGCTCATATCACTCGTCTTTCTGTTACATTCACTCCCTCAAAATGCAAAATAAGGTTATTAAGGCAACAGTTTTATGTTGCAGTATGTTATGACTTCATCATTCAGATCCTTGGGCTGATACGATAGCCAGTGTTACAATTCCTTTAAAAAAAAAAAAAATAAAATGAAAACTGTGGTAAAGTGGTATTAGTGGTAGAAGCAAAGGAAACTTAATAAAAACGTAATCTCCTTACGCAATTTTTTATCCATCTATTAATCTTCAATAATTGAGTCATTTGTGAATACCGTATGCACCCTTTAAAAAAATTTTTATTGTCCTTACAACTTGTCTGTCTTTCTGTTAATTGATGGGTTTGACCCTTTTGTATATTGCTCTATATATTGTTTGTGTGCATGAACAGTTAAAAGCTCAATAAAACATACATGTTAAAATACATGATGCTTTCCCCCAGAATTGTGTCTCTCAAAGGGGGAGAAGCTCTTTCCTGGGTCACAGTTCTGGCTGCGGGAAACGGCGATAAGCCACAGGTGGGTTGGTACGGGCTGGAAATGCGCAGAAGTGTCGACACGGGCACGCGCCCCGCCCCCGCCCACCCGCCGTCTGTCCCGTGGTCACAGGAGAATCACCTCACCTGTAATCTGCGGGCCAATCTGGCACAAGGGGATCAGACACAGGCCTTTCAACACCGGGGTTTGGCACTGCAGCGGGGAATAATCCCATTACAAACCCTGCGTGCCACTCACCCCCTGGGGCATGTCGAAGGCCACAGCTGCCGAGGATTGTGGGAAAAAACTAAACCAAGGACCAAAACATTTTTTAAATGTATTTTATATGCTTAGCAGACAATATCATCCAGGAATAGTAAATACACTGGCCTTGTAATATAATCTTTGATTTAATTGGGATGCAGTAATTTGATTTAAATTTTTATATACATTTACTGTAGCGGTATTGGTATTGTTACTTTGCTCAAGAGCCCAACAGCAGTTGGTCTCTTGATTCTTGGATTTGAATCTGCAACCTTCTGTTTCCATAGTGCCACACAGCTGCCCAAGTAGTTAATTTGATTAGGGTAGCTCTATTTGTGCTACTGCACAATGTGAGCAGTGGTATGCTCAGTAAAATGCACCAAATTAAAGCACAGCAATGACCCCTATACCACAAGCTACTGTCAACAACTCTGACCCCCAGTTTTTCAAGCTTCACTATTTTCTGCACACTTACCTAGAATTTGAAGCCTTTCTCATTTTCTCTTGCCTTATAAAATGCTCTGTCATTGTGATATAAAAAGTGACGGCTTAGAATCTGATGCACGTCTCAGCAAACAGCTGGGTTGGGGCCAATTCTATTTCAATTCAGTCAATTCAGGAAATGAATTGAAATCCAATTATTGAAAAATGCTTATTTTTTAATCAATGAACACAAATACCTGAAATTAAATATTAAAACAACAAATATATATTCCGTCTATTGCACAGCTTCAGGCCCTATAACAAACAAGTTCCTATCTCTGTCCTCTCTCCATCCCTCCTTATTTCTGTCATCAGTCATAGTTTAAAAGTGCTGCATACTATTTTTAATGTCAGCAAAATAAAACGTATATATATTTTTGTCTTCTCAAACAGAACCATAAAAAGCTTTGGGATGTCTCAATGTCTGGTTTTCCCCCTGAAAACTCATTGCTATGTGGGCACAAACCTGCACCAACAGCTGGGTTAGGCGGAGATAATACAGAAAGTGTTTTCCAAAGAACCAGTACCTTTTTCCCCAATTGTTTTCAATGGTATGTGGGCGCTAAGCACACTTCCCTACCCTTGTGACGTGCCTTTGAGATGAAAATAGTTCAGTTTTATATAGGGTTATATATTCTTTTGTTTATGGGTTCTTTAGTAGCTAGCTAGCTAACATTTAAGCTAGCTATATGGTGGCTAGCTAATAATAATATCCTCTCTAATGGATTAGCTAGCTAGTTACTAGTGATTTAATGTAACGTTAATCAGGTGACAGAGAATATTTTACCACGGTTTTGTCACGGATATGTCTTCACAGCTATTGATGTGTGCTAGAGTATTTGTCCTGTTGCTGTCCATTTGAAATAACATTACCAAAGAACAGACTTTTTTTAACGAAAATCGTGTACCGCCCTCTCCACCCTCTCGGCTTCTTCCTGGAGTTCTCCCCAGCGACGCACGTGCCTTCCGTTCTTCCTCAGTAAAAAAGGTGATGTGATCACAGCCGTATAACTAAGTCTTTCCATTTAAGGGCATGGTTGTCTGGTGAGAGGTCTCCTAAAGGTTCATACCTGGGATGTGTTTGGCCCAGCCGATGTTGACCACCAGTTCGCGGTCGGCCAGGTCGCAGAGCGTGGTGAGGGCCTTGATGTCGCTGTCGGGGACGGTGGGGTCGGGCATGGCGTAGATCTTCTCTGGCTCTGCCACCAGCAGGTGGGACACAACCTTGTTATCTGCAAGGCAGCCAAAGGGGACTGTATTTGAACACCAAGGAGAAAACAAAGAAAGAAAATCAAGTCATACAGTAGGCGCTTTCGTTAACATGGACAGTGAATGGAGGAGGCTGCACTGGAGAGGTTACATTTAAAATGGCTGATACTCATTCCCATTTCTGTCGCTCATCTAAGAGTGACACAGTCAAGTATTTCTGCAGCTGCATCCTGATAATAGATTCAGGGTCAATATACATTCCAGGGTAAGCTGTCACATTTGACTGACATCTCATAACGTGAAATTAGATGGTGTGCCACAAACCTGCATTTACGGGGGAAAAATGTCACCAACAATAATGGGTGTAGACAATTACTTGTACACAATATACTGGTTATAACATATGAGAGCATAACACATGTATAAATACAAATACAGTCAAATATATAAGATAAATAAAAACAAATGTGAATTTTGATGAGGAAAAATACTCGAAGAATGCGTAATCCTATTTATTTTTATTTTTCAAGGAGAACAAAAAATCATTATCTAGATTAAACAGGGTAGCTTCAACGGACTGAAAGATCATGTTCTGCTCTCTCCTGTTGCAGAGTGCACTGTCTCTTCTCAGGGGCAGTGGTGCAATTATACTGCGGAAGCAGCTGAGAGGCTCTCGGCCTAAGCGTGCGTGTGAGGCCTGGTCAGCAGTGGGCTTATGCGGACGGATGATTAGCAAGTTACAAAGCTTCAACTCCCACCTGTTTTTTAGTATTCAGACCATGCGAGAGAGAGAGAGAGAGAGGAGGAGGAGACCGGGGCACAGTGGATCAATCGGAGCAGGTCTCCACTCTGGGGACACTAGACCCACGAGCACTATCTCTGGGTAAATCTTATTTAATGTTTCCCTAATTAGAATCAATGCAACCCAATTTCCAATCCGCAAGCCTTTGTTATGTGCAAATGATCAATCAGGAAAACAACGACTGTGCTTCCTCTGAGCCTGTGAGCAGGGCATCTAGAGCCGGGCTGTGATGCACAGCCATTTCTAACCAGGCAGTGGGGAAAAAACAGACAGAGGGAATAAGCCCTTGAAATATATTGGTCGGGATAAATTAAATAATCAAAATAAAACCTTCACATAGCACAGGATAAACAGGATAACGCAACGGGCTGCCACTTATTATTATTATTATTATTATGTCTAAGGTATAGTCACAGTAATGATTTCATACTGCTTTCATAAACAAAAGCATACTGTATTCCATGAGAATATGTGACCATTAAGTAAAAAGGGTTTATGGAAGAAAAAAATGGTTGGGCTTCTGCGTCTGTGTGTGTGTTTGCAGGGCAGTCAGACAGATTGGAAGCTACATATTGTGCGTTCAATGATGTCTTTACCAGATTGGATTTAATCCGGATTAACCCCCCACCCCTCCTCCTCTCCCTCACTCTCTCCCTCTCCCCCTTGTGTGAAGCACAAAGGGGTTGTGGGAATTCTGCTGAAATAGTGTTGTATAATAATTCTATAATAATCACAAAATAGTCTGATTCTTAAAGGTATGTAATTACTGTACAACAAATATGCAAATAACATTTTCCATATTGGACATATTTAATTCAGAAACATAATAAATACATGTTTACAATGGCACATTGCTGTAGGCCTGTATTCAATCAACATTGGTCCTTAACTTTGACTCATGATTCAATTTGGCAAGTTTGACAAGTTCAGTGATCACCAAAAATGTACTCGCCATGCTGACATTTATTTTTAAGTCAAAGTTCTGTAAAAAATATTGCTTGAATCCAGGCCATAGCATGTTGTTGAGTGTGGTGGGGGGGGGGAAAAGGGTTAGTTCTTACATGGCTTTTTAGGGGGCAGGGCCAGCTGTGGGTTCAAGTAGGGGCTGTTCTCTGCATCTATCCGGCGCTTGTACTTCTGTCTGCCTCCTCGCACTCTGTCAAGACGCACTCCTGAGAAAAAAAAAGAGGGACAACAACACAGACTTTAGGTCACTTCGGAGTATATTCCAGCAAGGAACACCTGGATAACAGAAAGAGCATCTATAAAGGCCATAGATACACAGAGAGTTTAGTCCACACTAAGTAGAGATCAGTGTGTTATCTTCCAACTGCCAGTCACTGTTTTATAAACACAGGGAGGTACACACAGCTGCAAGGCAGGCCTACATCATGCGGACAACCGCAAATCACCTGTCTGGGTAAAGACATTGTAACGAATTTGGGATTCGCGCTTGCCTTTCTGTCTCGCAAAACATTTTTCAATTAAATTAATTTCTGGTTGCAGTAAGCGTGGGTTAAGAATGCGATTGGCCATTCCAAATTGAGACACAAACGGGGAAAAAAAGCATTCAATAAAAAATTAAAAAAATCTTGTTGTGAAGCCTGCTGATCATCGTAAACCACCAGGTACAGTGCAGCAAATACATTCCTAATGCAGGAAGTTCTAGAATATTAGCATTGTATTTCAAGTTGGCTTTCTATTGTAGTTACATTGTAAATAAAATTTGTAACTGACAAACGCAAATGAAAAAAGCAATCTGACAAAATGATCCTCTCTGCTGGGGAAAATAGCCAACAGGACAGTAGCGATTGTTTGATTGATTAATTAAACATTGAATTATTATGTTGCCACTCTGTATCTATATATATTACCTACCTCATGTGAAAAACAAGCATTGGGTTTCTGCAACAGCTGACATGAAAACACCTAACCCTAACCCCAACCCTAACCATAATCATTACCCAAACCACAATCATACCTCAAACCCTTGTCTCAACAAGCAACCCTCCCCAAACCGAATTCAGATTTTATTTCAAATAATAATTATGGGTACAAATAATTATGACATCTTTTTCGGGACTACAAATATTGCTTGTTAAACAAAATATTTTTCTCACAGCAATTGCATTAATATCAAATAACATTTCCCCACTGTTTTTAGCATGCAATATAACTGTATTGTTCATTTTATACAGTCTTGTTTGCTCATCTTTATCTAGTGTGAATAATCTTGGAGGGTACTGTAGCTAGAGTGCATGTACAGTGCACTTGGCGTGACTAATTTGAGAATGAATCAGTAGGACTTTTCATAGATAAAAACCAGTGTCAGCTGTCCTTTAATATTGTACATCAATAATACAGTACATCCCTCCTTTTCTAACCTCTCTTAATTCTCCATCAGTCACATACATGCCAATACCTTCCATCCTGAAGAGCCCTAGCACAAGACACGGGCATGGCTTATTTATTTCTGTACTGTGGTCGTAAAAACATTCACTTGTCCCGAGAGCATTCAATTAAATACCCATTTATCCATTTAATTAATTGCTGAGTAAAAAGTCCCTATTTAATTACACAGACCTGAACTTGCACCTGTTGTATCCTTGGAAACAACTTAATTAAAGGTGGCCTGGAGACATGTTTTGTATCGCACAGCATGGTAAAAGCAGCACCCCTCCACATCGCATGTACAATACACAGGGAGATATATTGACTCACAATTAAGCATTCGAACAGTCTGAATCCCCCAAAAGCAAGGATAAAAAATGTATGTTTGACTACTCCCCCCTCAAAAAAAACAAACCACACTTTATACTAGGGCAGAGTTTTCCTTTAGCATCACTGAACATCTTTCAGATGATTACAAACACAGCCATTCAATGTTATTGAATTCCACGTGTCATAAATAGTGAGGGCTTTCTATTTCAATTTCAGTTCAACTGTATTTAAGTATGTACTATTGTAGATGTACTAATGATTTTTGTACTATTTGTATTATGGGATTGCAGCTTCAAAATCTGTAAAACAGATGATAAATGATTATTTAAGTCTAAATGAAAAATATTACACCTTGCTTTGCATCATTTCAATTTTGATAACAAGAAATATCTTTTTGAACTTTGATTTGTTTGGGTGTCATTGACGGGGGTCCAAACAAGTCCATGATCTTGGAACGAAAGCAACGATTTTTGTTGACACACGAACGCACACATACGCACACCAGAATAGACAGAGCCTTAAAAAGACGTCACCCATTGCTTGCATAGCGCACTAACTCTAGCAACACAATATGCAACAACACACTGTCAGATGTTGACAACTGCTTCATCTTAACAAGCTCCAGCAGTAACACGATCTACTTAGAGGTCTATGGCTAACTACGAGGGGGAGGACGGGTAGGGAGGGGGGGATTTACAGTGTTAATATAAGGCTACAAGCGGTGCCTTTGCCCTCTCCTGCAATACCATCAACTCTACCCTGGGCGACACCTTATCCCTGCCACAAAGTGTGCATCTGTTCGCAGGCTAATACCAGAGAGATTTATGGGCCTTTTATTAGACTGATCGGGTTACTAATACTGATGCCTGGGTTTGACTGGTAACCTCCCAGTATCCGACCACTTAACTCTGAGCAAGCGGTAGCACTGCTACAGCACGCCGCCTGATAACGTGTGCCTGTCTGGTTCTACTATAAATACCACTGGAGATAAACTAGTCAGCGTGGACTCGGCAACTATGCAAATGTGTCCATGCTGTGCAGCTTGGGGCTTTGAAAAAATCTTTACATGCATATTTGGCCACGCTGTGACTTTCTCCTGCTTGAAGACTGGGGCTGGAGTGGAGTTGGACTTAGTTAGTACTTGGGTGGAAGGCCTTGTGGGGAATTCAGGTGGGTGGTGTTGGTGGGTCAGTAGGGGGCATTCTTTCATCTGGGCAAAGCAGAAAACAGATTTCCCAGTGCAGTGATGGAGGTGCCATATTTGGACCATGGTCTGACCCAGTTTGGCCATTAAAGATCCCATGGCAAGTGGCCTTTAATGAGGTAGCGTAACAATCAAAGCATTCGCCCTGAATGCATGTTGCCTACTACAGCCACGGTTCAAAACCTGGCTGCGCCAGTCCGGCCCTGGCTGAGAGCCCCACGGGAGGCAGTGATTGGCAGACCACCCCAGATGGAGGGGGGAGGGTGAGCCGACATGGGCTTGGCGAGAAGTGTGAAGGCGTCCCTGTACGGGAAAAACTGGCTTGTCTCTGAGGACAAGCGGCGGGCTCGTGGGGGAGGGTAAATTCAAAGATATAGAGGGTGTAATTGGCTACCAAACTGGGAGAAAAACTATAAAAATTCTGAAATAAACAAAAGATCCCATGGCAACTTATTGTCAAAGGTACAGGGTTCCCCAGTGGTCTGACCAAATTTTCAATCTGATTCTTTCAGTCTGACCATATAATCATTCCTCACTTCAATGTCAAAATAATGCATTCTGTTATAATTATTATGAGACATAAGGTCACCACTTGAAAAAAGCTAAATCTATCTATCTATCTATCTATATGTATATATATATTGTGGCATCACAGGGGGACGTGTGGTGGAGGAGTGCTGCATTCCCCTGCTGATCGGTGGCCACTTCACAAAATGGCCGCCGTTGTACACACTACAAGCCCCACAATGCAACACAACTCCAGGTGTAGGTGCTTGGGCCACCTAATCAAGGCCAGGATAAGAAGCCGACATGCAGGACAAAGAGGGAGAGAGAGTGAGGAGCCGAGCACATGGCTGGAAGGAACTGGAAGGAAGGAACAAACAAACCAAGCAACCAACCAAGGAAAGTAACCTTTTGGATTTGGGAATTGTTTAATTGAAGAGGATTGTTGGCAGGATGAACTGTAACATTTTTTGATTGAGGCATTTTTTGAATAGTTGGATTTTGGATTATTGTTTGGAGGAAAATACCCATTCATGCCCTGTGGAGAAATAAACCGGGACTTTAAGTTTGAACCATCTGTGTTTTGCCTGGTTTTTGTGTATTTTTGCACTGCCCCACACCGACCTGCCCTGGTCAAACCTCTCATGATGTCACAGATGGTGGAGAATGCGGGCACTGGGGGCCTAAGTGCGGAAGACTTGACTCAACTTTTTTCAGCACTACACACAGAAGACCAAACCCAAATGGAGCCACTGATGCAGATGCTGTTGGAGACCCAGAGGGCGCAGCAAGAAACCACTACAGCCTTGTTGCGACAGCGAATAAGGGCTAATGAGCTAAAGGAATGGGAGCTTCAGTTAACCCAATCAAAGCCCAAGGCCGGTGATTTCATCCCTAAACTGGGGGTGACAGATGAGGTGGAGGCAGACCTGAGATGGCTGAGGTCCCCAGAGGTGTACACTTGGCTGCAGATGGACGGGGAGTTGTACCTGGATCAAGAGGACCTTGATTCAATCCTGAGCTTCATGTGTGAAGACGAGGCTACCCAGAGGGAGGAACTGCAGTGCAAATGGCCCCCTCCTCTCGTCTCATGGAGATGGTGGCTCCAGTTGTCCTTCTCCATGGGCCATTGAGCCAGAAGAGGACGGACTACACCCTCCCACTAGTCAACGCTCCCCAGCCCCAGCCGCAGCCATGCCAGGCTACCGACCCCAAGAAAAAGAAAAAGAAGAAGAATAAGAAGAAGACTGCCAGCCCGGTAGAGAAGCAGACCGAGGTGACCCCCATTGCCGCTCCCAAAGCGATGGATAGGAAAGCGCACAGTAATGAAGTAGCTGCTGAGTCCATGGGGGAGGCCGTCGCAGCCTCACAAGAAGGGGCCGTAGAGGTGGTCGCAGCCTCACAGGAAGGGGCCATAGAGGTGGTCGCAGCCTCACAGGAAGGGGCCGTAGAGGTGGTCGCAGCCTCACAGAAAGGGGCCGTGGAGGTGGTGACAGCCGCAGTGACTGAGGAACCAGTGCCGGCTGAAGTACTGGAGACACCGGCCGCGGAAGAGGCACCACCTGCAGATGAGGTCACCCTAACCAAAAAGGCAGAAGGTGATGTTGCAGCGTTAGCCGTGGTGGCTGAGGCAGTCCAGGAGATTGTCCAGGAGACGGTGAGTACCGAGGTCCTGGCACCCACAGACGAGACTGCAACCACAGAACCGGCAGTGGAAGAAGCTGCACCTGAACCTGAGCCTGAGCCCGAACCTGAGCCCGAACCTGAGCCGGAGCCCGAACCTGAGCCCGAACCCGAGCCCGAACCTGAGCCTGAACCTGAGCCTGAGCCCGAACCTGAGCCTGAACCTGAACCTGAGCCTGAACCTGAACCAGAACCAGAGCCAGAACCAGAGACGGGCAGTCAAGCAGAAGAGCCTGTCCCAGCAGGTGAGCCCACTGCAGACCTGGCGCCAGAGCCCATTCTGGAGCCTGAAACAAAGGCTGGGGAGGAAGCCCCAGAACCTGCCCAGGAGGAAGTTCCTCCCCCTGTCATTGAGGAGCCTGCACCAGTCAGTCTCGCAGCCGCAGGAAGCACGCAGGAATTGAAAAGTGACTTGGAGCCTGTCCCGGAAGCGGTGCCCATCATCAAACCCGAGCCCGTGGAAACTGAGTTTGAGGCGGAGGCTGAATCTGAACCAGCTGAGCCTATGGTAGTGTTGGGCACAGATGGCGACAACCTGGAGGGCCCAGCCAATGTCACCTCACTGCGCTGCCCAGGGGTCTGCTGGTGGCCCCCATGTTGCCTTGTCCCGTGAGGCCAGATGAGGCCCGCATGTTGCCTTGTTCCGTGGGGCAAGCGGAAGGCACCATGCTGCCCTGGCTGGACACCCGTCCGGTGGTTTTTTCACCCCACACCAGTGTGGGGCTTCCAGTAACTGTGCACTCATTATGGTCCAAGGGATCAACTGTCTTCCGTCCCCAGCTAGGGGAGCCATGAGAGTGTGTGCCTCACGTTCAGCATAACTGTGCCCTTTGTGTTACAGAACTTTTGCATCATCTCCTGATCTGTTGGGAGAGCAGTGTTCGATCCGGGGGTTTGTTCACCCTGCCGAGGGCGGCAGGCACGGGAAGAGGATGTGTGGCATCACAGGGGACGTGTGGTGGGAGTGCTGCATTCCCCTGCTGATCGGTGGCCACTTCACAAAATGGCCGCCGTTGTACACACTACAAGCCCCACAATGCAACACAACTCCAGGTGTAGGTGCTTGGGCCACCTAATCAAGGCCAGGATAAGAAGCCGACATGCAGGACAAAGAGGGAGAGAGAGTGAGGAGCCGAGCACATGGCTGGAAGGAACTGGAAGGAAGGAACAAACAAACCAAGCAACCAACCAAGGAAAGTAACCTTTTTGGATTTGGGAATTGTTTAATTGAAGAGGATTGTTGGCAGGATGAACTGTAACATTTTTTGATTGAGGCATTTTTTGAATAGTTGGATTTTGGATTATTGTTTGGAGGAAAAATACCCATTCATGCCCTGTGGAGAAATAAACCGGGACTTTAAGTTTGAACCATCTGTGTTTTGCCTGGTTTTTGTGTATTTTTGCACTGCCCCACACCGACCTGCCCTGGTCAAACCTCTCATGATGTCACAATATATATACATATATATATAGTATATACACATACAGACAAACATACATGCATACACACAGACAACTGCCAAAATAAAGGAAATGAAGAGTTCTGGCAGCAGTGCCTGAGACAGCGTTTTTCACCACCAACAACAAAATAATAAATGATAGAATTTATTGTGGAAGAATGGTGTTGCATCCCTTCCAGACACTTGTAGAATATATGCCAAGGTGCATTGAAGCTATTCTGGTGGCTTGTGGTGGCCCATGTTGGTGTTTCTTTTATTTTGGCAGTTATCTGTATATATACACATCAGATCTAAAAAAACCGATGCATTTTGTTCTCCCTAAAAGTGCTTTGTTGGTATCATTGCAGTATAGTAACATTCTGTTGAAATTCACCATTTATTGTTATATCTCTACATAGCACAGTACCAGGGAAGTGTTTTGCTGGCCTCTGTCTTTCTGTCCTGGCTTCTGTCTTTCGGTCCTGGAACAGAAGTGAATATTCGGCCACAAATAATTTGAGTGCCAGGAAGGTGGAGCGGGGTGAAAAGTCACAGGGTGTTGTTTTAAACAATACCCTTGGCTGGCGTTGCCTGAGATGGGGCCACAGTTCCGGGGACTGGCAGCAACATCGGCCCCTTTAGAGCGGAGCAAAAGCAAACAGGATTAGTGGGCCGTTAACAGGTGCTTAAAAGGGCTACAGGCGGGGAACATACACTGGATCATGTCAGTGAAGTTGGGGAAGGGGGGGTTCGTTCGGTACATCTGGGGGAAGCTACAGCATGGGGCGGAATGTGCTGACACCGGGCTAGGAATAGCTCCGGCAATCAAACCTCGAGTGCAAATACGCCATAGGTGCTCTCTCAGCTGGTGCGGCCGGAGAGCCATTCCCACGTGGATCAGCGAGGAGGGCATAGTTTGGTCGTAACCCTGTAGGCTGTGGGGGGGTGGTGGGGGGTTTGAGGCTTTTTCCTGTTTGAAGTCCATCTAAAGTTCCGGGGAAGGATTTACACGACCACAGCAAGATATGGCCCGGATCACGCCAGTGTATTTCGAGGCCTCGTGGTAAAACCGGGCGGCTAATAATACACCGTGACATCATTTCACCTGTTAGTGAACCACCGCGGGCCCCTGGCTCCACATGTCCGCACGGCCCATGAAAGGCGGGAGGTGTCAGGGACCCGGTGGAGATACGGAGCTGTTTGTTTGCTGGGGTTTGTGTACGGCCCGGGAGCGCCTGGCAACCGCGACCCCGTCTGAGAGGCCGATCCAAGAAAGGACCGGAGCAAATATCCGCTCTGCTCACGTGAAGCAAATGATTTCCAACTCAAGAATTCTAACAGAAGAAAAAGAAAAAAACATTTGTATTTGCAACTAAATAAACAGTTGCCTTGCCTCTGAAAAATCACTCAATGAGAAACGAAACCTTTTCTTCCCGTCGTAGCGATTCGTCGGCTCTTTCGTTCCCTCAACAAATATGTACCTGGCAGATGACACAAGGTGTGACTTTAATCTCGGCTGTCCTCTCTATAGACTTCCGGCACGGTGAAGAACAAGGCCATTCCGAGACAAAAGGGAGTGGTGCTTAGCTCTCCGTCTCCACAGGACTGAGACAGCAGCGAGGAAGAAGATTGCTTTCCTTTAAGATAATAAATAACGCGGTGGTTATTGCCAGAAATCTATCTTTTTATTGCTTTCACATGTGACCAACATGGGCGTTGAGGTTGGGGAGGTGGGGGGGGTGGGGTGGGGTGTAATAGATGTCTTCTCTCTACCGGGACGAACGGCAGAGGAGCAGGGGACTCATCCAGGGCAACAGGGCCAGCAGAGGGAGAGAGAAAGAGTACGGAAAGAAATTAATTTCATCCGGTTATAAATCCCTGGCAGATTGTAACACTGGTTTAATTAAGCCTGCAGGCCTGTTGTTAGGTGGTCGTCATTCAGATTTTATTTTGTGTTTTTTTCTCTCTCTCACACGCCCTTTTTTTTCTGAATGCCACAGATTAAAATTAAAAGTTAAATTGTTACGGGGCTTGTTTCGAATTTCATAGGTGTTGCGGAATCCCGCGGGGCGTCTGAAAGAATTTACGAGGACCGCGGCAATCAGCCTCCAGGACGTTCTCCCGCTTAAAAGCAACTAATTAAACAGACCGGGCACGGGGACTCTTGCAGAGGGGGCGGAGGGGCGGAGGAGGGGGAGGGATCCAAGCACAGTGCAAATTCAGGCCTAGACTCAATCAACAATTTGTCCCCAACTTTGACTCGTGATTAAATACAAGTGGTTGTTATTTCTTTGGTTGTTCTTCACAAACAGTTTGGAAAATTCTGCAATGCACCAGAACTGTGCTTGTGAACAATAAACAAACAACAATTTGTATTTAATCGTGGGGCAAAGTTAAGGACAAATTGTTGAACGAATACAAGCCACTATGCCCTCTCTCTCAGCAAAGATATTTAAAAAATGCCTGAAGAACCTTCTCGTTCCCTTTGCTCTGAGGGGCGAGCAAGGAAAAAACAGCCTCAGAGGTGAAAAAGTGGAAAGTCCAGAAAGTGGAAGCCCTTCTAAATGCGCTGTTGGTGTTTACCTCATGGGCTCGCCTCCGACGCGTAGGGCACTGGGTGACCGTACCCCCGCGCCCATGTGTTCGCCAACCTCCCGGCCTAATAAAGACATCCGTCCCTGTCGCTCTGTCCCCTCCCCGATAAGGCTGCTGGCTGTGAACGAGTGACTGCTTTGACTTTATTTTTGCTGCCCCCTCCCCTACCAACCGGGCTCCAGCAAGACCCCCCAACCCCCCTAACCCGGCTGCTGCCTTCAAAGCCAAACCTGGCCATTTGGAATGGATTTTAATCAAGCCGAGAGCTGAGCCCTGAGATTACCAGCTAGGTGTAAGAGGAAATGCATGAGAGGGCTTCCTCTGAAGAGAGCCGAGAGCTGGCCACAGAGAGAGGGCCAGTAAGATGTCTTATCCCCTGGCTTCAATGTGACTGTGATACTCAGTAATGCACAACATTCATTTTTCAGCTGCATTGACAATGACCTCTGTTGTAAATATCTGCTACTACTAACACTTTTAGGGGAAACAAACATGTCCCGTATCAAGCTTTCCTGAAGCAACAGAAACACTGGATCCTTAAAATGTTGATAGGAACATATCCATGACTGCAAGGAAGCCAAAAGTAATCAAATTGATTTTGATGCTGGATTAAATGTGGTTTAAAACACTGTTTTCCTCTTGTTTTAGACCACCGGTCATATTTCCATTGTTATACTTTCGAGTAAACACTGTGTAACACTCCAAAGAACAAACAACAAAATCATGTTCATCTTTCTCAATACTGCCCTGAAAAAGGATCACAGCAAAAATGCAGCTAATTAATAAATAATTAATAAATAAAGACATTATTTTTATACATCCATTTACCTCCATTTCATTCTACATGCTCGTTGCGGTCTCGTAAGGGCCTCAATGGCAGGGGGGCAGACATACTCTGTGTTTTTTTCTTTCCTGTCATGTTTTTAATTAAATCTGCGCTCACGCATTGCTGAGGTGCACCAAGCGGGAGCTTCCGCGTCGCTTCCTGCGGGCTTCCAGAGTGAGCCGGCCTGCGGCGGGAAAACCGCCCCGTCGCCTCCCCTTTCCCGAAACACGCAAAGGGTCTCTGACCTTACCGCAAACAAACGTATTTTCCACGGTACATGCTCTCTGACGAAGCCTGCATCCGGAGCCTCTTTATCTTTATTAGACACGTGCGGAGACATAAACAAACACATCCGACCCCGCTGGGCCAGCGAGGAGAACTGAAGAGGGCTCCCAAATCAGGGGGGATGGATCAGCACGGGACGCCCGACTGCTGGCTCTCAGTTTGCCTGAGACTAAAACTACTTATTTTGGGTTGAAACCGCAATCTCCCTGGAAACATTTGGAGACAACAGCGCAACAGTCCCTAAAGGATGACCCCCTGCGTCACTTTCATCATTGCTACATTCCTTTGAGCTTCCAAGATCATGCTTCGCTTCAGAATACAAATGTGACAATCTTTTGTCGCAGAATCACTGTGTCACTTTTGTATTGTGATTTACAATGAAGAGGAAGATTGCCCTTCCTGTCAAATTTATTCTCCTTTACCTCTCTCATTGATGACCGTTTCACTGGGCTAGGTCTGGTTTGCATTGTTATTGGACTTTTCCCTACTGCAGTCTGAGTGGGTGACAGCACAGACACATATCTGGGTGGATACTTTGAATTGAGAAAATAAGAAAATAAGAATACTTATGATGAGAATAAGCCATTTGGCCCATCTAGGTTTGCCATTTACCAAAAGAATATCCAAGCCTGGACTTGCACAGCCCAAGGGTGTCAAAATACTTCCTGATATCAGAGTGGAATTTACCTTGAATTAATTCCGGTGTATGCCTATTTTTTCTGCTGACAGAACTCAACCTGAAAAAGAACCTCAATCAAATCTTCCCCTTCCTCTGCTTTTGATGAGCCTGAATGTATTAAGTGTCTTTCCTCATAACTTTTAACTTTCATACCAGGAGCCAATTTAGTTGCCCTTCTTTGTTCTTTTCAAGAGCTTCTATATTTTTCTCAAAGTGTGGTGCCCAAACTGCTCACAGTACTCCAAATGAGGTCTGACAAAGGCAGGTATAACATCAATATTACCTCCTTTAATTTAAACTCAATTCTTGCTTCATATCCCAGCATCCTGTTGGCCTTAATGACTGCTACTGCACAATGCTTACATCCTGATAGACTTTGGTCAGCTACTACTCCCAAGTCTTTTTCAAAATGAACACATTCTAACTTTGCTCCTGCAATTAAAGAACGCTGTCATACATTTGCTGATTTTATGGTGAAAGGTATCTGCTCCGTCACAGTATCACCATAAATATGAAAAATCTCAGACAACCCAGGAAGCAAATGGAACCGGGACTTGTGAAAATCAAGACATGGTTCGATTCTGAACTAAAGGAGGGCAAGGAGGAAACTTGAGCAGCAGTTTACACACACTCACTCTTACAAGGTGCCTCTTACAAGTCTGCCTCATTAAAGACAGTCCCCACAAGCGCCACACTGCAAACATAACACACAGAAGAAGATTCACATTACTAATGTAATTATGCATTACAGTATTCATCTCTCATTGTAAGCATGAGCGCGCTCTTTTACGTCGATCCTTAAACTTAATCTAGAATTGCTCTCAATTCCTGGCCCTTTTGCATAGAACACCTGGATTAACTCAAATTTGATTAAATTGATTGCTTTATTAAATCATGTAAAGGAGCACTGTTTCATTTAATTTAATGAAATATAACAATCTTTACTAAAGTATGAAGTCAGAGAAATTAGGAGGCTACATCAATACCTCAGAGCGCATTCTGAATGAAGTTTGTGAAATTATTTTTTTATTAATTTTCACAATTTTAACACCAACAGCCTCTGCTTCTTAGTTTAGTTTAACAACTCAATTTAAATTACCCCCCCCCTCCCATTTTTCACGAACACAATGAATTAAAAAAATACTGATACTGATACTCTTAAGGTCCAGTACCTTCATCCCTCGCGTGCTGTATAAACGTGGTGATCGTTAAGCTCAAAAGGGTTTACGGGGGCCCTGTTCTGCTGTAAATATAGATGGGAAATTGGGAGAACAGATAGCAAAGCTGCTGTATCTTTGGCTGCTCAAAATAGCCAGCGCTAAGTCACCAAAAGGGCCGAATGCACCGCGGCCTCCTGACCTCATGGGATTTCATCGGTCTGTTCCGCTCGCTTCACTGCGGCACTGCGAGCGATCACAGCTCTGGGGGAAAACTCCCCACCCTCTGTGTTTATCAGGGTTTGTTCCTCTCTTTTTTGCAATTAGGAAACACGGAGGGTCTTGCGTGTATGTAAATGCCCGACGTGCTTTTAATACACTCCTGCTTGAGTTAAAGTAACGTACAAGGTTTTGCACGCTGAATGCCACTTCAGCTCGAAGGGAAGTTGAGTTGGGGTTTTGGAGGTTCACCTGGAGTCAAGAGAAAATGTGTTTTGTTTATGTTTGTTTATGTTATGTGTTGTGTATGTCCCAGGTGGGCATCAGCACTGTAGTGGCTTTCAGTAAAACTGCCTCATTGGCATTTTCAAGGTTAAAAACCTGTTTTAGTGGTTTTGGGATATGGGGCCTGCAAAATCAGTAGATACAACAATTAATTATACGTTGCAGTGTTTGGGAAATGAATATTCTAATTAAATTTGCTTCTGCTATGTGTGAATTTTCCTGACAATACTTCAGATCTTCAGGGATGTCTATGAAAGGATCATTTTAATATTGATAAATATTCATACCGTCAAAGTCTTCTCGAAAATGGCTAATTTCCTATTGAGGATGCATAAGGTATAGTTTTGAACTAATAGCGAATGAAACACCGGACAGCACAGGGCACCACAATGGCTACCACTGAGTCAAGCCATTTCCTGGTCTTCTCCCTCTTCTGCAAAAAAACACTACTTAATAAAGCCCTGTCTTTAACAACCTCATTTATTTCCTGGAAAATTAACTCACTTTCAGCCCTGATTAATGAGTTTAATCTAAATGAATCAAATTAGAAATTGAAAATCATATTTCCAAAGCCCACAAAAGAGAAAGAGGAAGAGAAAAAAAGGGCATGAACAAATGATCCTTCAAGTATTAAAGGATGACCGGGAGAAGTGGATGACACTAATGAAATGGCTCTGGGATTTGAAGATTTCCAAGGGGCTGGGAGAGAAGCAAGGTGGGCTGGGGAGAAAACCTACACGTTGTTAAGACTTGCAGTCCCACAGGGGCCTCTTGTGATGTCCCTCGGTTTAATTACTGTGCTGTAGCATATATACACACACACAATGCCTATACAATTTCATACGTGTGGTATGAAATTCTGTCTGCTCCTACCCTAACAGAAAGAGGTACCTGTGGAGGAAGCGAATGATAGCCGCCTCCCAAAGCTGATGTTTGGGGTTTGAGCCCCAGCACTTCCATTCTAGAGCATGGCGTTAACAACGCTTAGGTTGTGGGTTCAATTCCCATTGGGACCAAATATACTGAAAAATATATGCATTCACTACTGTAAGTCGCTTTGGATAAAAGCATCTGCTAAACAGCATATATATATATATATATACTGTATATATATATATATATATATATATATATATGACAGAAAAATCACGTGAAATATCCCCCACAAAAAACACAGGTACAGGTAGTGTCCAAGAAGGTTGAAACACAGGTAAATGAGCAACCCAAAGTATATTCAAAGCAGGTGCTTCCACACAGGTGTTGTTCCTAAGTTAATTAAGCAAATAACATCCCAGCATGCTCAGGGTCATGTACAAAAATGCTGGGCAGGCCTGGTTGCCTATAATTGTGACTAGCATGGCTAGAAGAAGAGACTTCAGTGACTTTGAAAGAGCGGTGATTGCTGGGTTGGGGCACGTTTGGCAGGAGTTTCAGTGATGAAGACAGCTCAACTTGCTGGTGTTTCATGAGGAACAGTGTCTAAGGTGATGTCACAATGGAAGTCTGAGGGAAAGATATCATCAACAAAGCGCAACTGTGGTCAGAAGTGCATACCCCTGGATCGTGATGTCCGTGTTTTAGTTTGAGGTGCAAGGCTAACCAGGCGAACAAATGTAAATCAATTTAAATTTGAGCAGGTTGAGCAGGTTGTTTCATCAAGAACAGTCCATTGAGAAAGGGTATCTATTCACACACTGCTGTGTGAAATGACCAGCCTGTATCAGCTGAGTGGCCAGCTATCATAATCAAACACCCTTAAAATTTAAAAGAGAACAACACTAGCTGCGTATTTGCTCTGGGCCTCAGGATGGTGGATAGTCTAGACTCTAGACCGATGTTCACAAAATGTAGAGGAAATATTGGCACCTGAACATGCTTTGTCTTTTTTCTTGGGTCATCAATGCTCAACTGTCAAATACTTTAACGGCTTAATAGACAATGCAATGAATTAGGGACAATTTTCATTGTGGAAATACCAATGAGTACCAATATTCTGACTCGGGCTTATTGGATCAGCATTGGATTTGCTGGGTCAGACAACCCTTGGATTCAAATGCTGACAGCTGAGGAATTGGCATGTAAACACCATTGACATAATTGTGTTTTTATCGTTAAATGAAACAGAATAAAGTTGCAAACTTCAATAGAATAGTTCCTGGGTATATAAATACACCACCAACGTCATTAATCGCTGACTGTTAGTGTCCACAAAAAATTTGTCAGTTAGAGAGGTGCGCAATTTGCCTGGAATTTGTAATTTAAAAAAATAAGTGTTAATAAAGGCTGAGCAATAAATGCTATTCATATGTATTGAAAGTCACTTTAATGATGTATGAAACAATAGTGGTGTATGAAACACAATAGCCTACATGAATACAATTAATAAAACGCGTTGTATGAAATTCTTTATGTCCAGACCAGCCCTGGTGGGGAGCCCTGATCGGGAGCGGGTATGGCTGTCTGCCCCAGGGGGAGGGGGAAGGGAGAGCTGGCACGGGCTCGCCGAGGAGAGGTAGAGCGACCTCATAAACAGGGTTGGGCAAGTTCTGTCTCGGAGGAGACAAACATTGCCTTGAGGTACCATGGAGGTAGGCGGCGAGTTCGTGGGGGAGGGTAAAATCGAAAAGAAATAGAGGGTATAAATCACTCCCAAATTGGGAAGAAAAAAAGGGGAAAAATCTGAAACGAAAATTAAAAAAATAAATTCTGTATGTCCTACAGCGTGAGGATATCACATTTAGCAAAAACATTTCAACTTCCTGTATTTCATAGCTCATTGTCAAACTCAAGTCAAAATAAAATAACTTAAATAATAGCTTAAACACTTAAATAATATGAAATAAAAGCATAACCCACTAGCAACACTACACGTATTTAACTGCAGACAAACACAATGCAGAACGGCTACATTAACGGACATTATTAGAAGCTTCCTGTGTACGTTAAATGACTGTTGCTTCTCATCATTGCTAGGAAAGTCACTCGTTATTTTCCTGTTTTGTTTTCTTGACCTGAATGGTCTGACAAAGTCGCATAATATTGCGGATGGTAAACAAACCATTAGTACACAGCTTTGCCGATGTCGCAGCAATGCGCTGCTTTTGTGGACTTTCTTTTCAAGCCTTCTGCGCTGGCTGCCATTGCGCTAGAAATCTTTTCATCGTATTTTAGCCATCGCCGTACAGTGGCCACACCAACATTAAGTTCAGAGGCTGTGCATTAACTTGTTTCGCTGCCTTTTTAATTCTTTTGCTTGCGTTTAATTTGTCTTGAATAAAAACGCACACATTTTTCCACGGTTCCAAGGGAAGATGTATAACAACCGTGGAAATATCAACAAAATAACATTGTTATGCCTGCGCTTCAGTGCCGCCCATTTAACAGTGAGTGACTGGTGGGTTTTAAATGCACATAAAAAATACATTATATGAAATTGAGGTGGTCGTGTACTTCTAATTTTGTGCTTTTATTCATTACATAACAGGTTATTCATAGTATATAGTTGATAATCTGTTCTTGACCCCCCCACTCACACCCCACCTTGAATGGACCATTGCTGTTGGATGGATCATTTGTTGTTGAACCAGTTCAGTACAGTCCTGTACCCAGTAATACTCAGTCCCAAACGGAGCAGATTGATATTGTTATATTATCTGGTGGGGTTTTGGTGTAATTACACTCTGTATATAAACTCTATATAATTACTCTCTGCATTTATTTCAGAACGGAAAGCCTTTTATTTTAAAACGAGGGACTCGATGGTGTTAGCCCAAGAGTGTGTTAAGGTATACGAAGGCTATAAAGTTTGCTGTCGTTTCCCGTCGAATGGGGCCTTTGTCGCGGTCTTTGTCGAAAAGGAACAATCTTTTCCCTTTTTTTAACGAGTGAGATGTAAAACACAGAGTGCGGTGCAGAAAGGCGGCCCCCTCTCCCTCTATAGACGGAGATAAAGGATCCTCGGCGGAGCGCCGGGGCCGGGGAGCCGGTGGGCCCCGGCTCTGGGCTTTATGATAATTGAGCTGGTTTTACTGGGTGGATTTGGACAGCTCTTTTCATCCGCCTCGACTCAAAGAGAAATAAGCAGGTGTTATCTCGCCACCGGCAGAGTCTCCTCTATTGTTTATTCAATAATGCGATGGGTCTCTTATCGGCACTGAGAGGTGACTGATTGACAGGCCGATACGCTTAGACAATGCGCGGTGTTTAACTGAATTTACGCAAGGGGCCCCGCGACCGGGCCCAGCTCGGTAAATGCCGCAGACTAATAGGGAATTAAACTTTCACAATGAACTAAATGTGTTTGCACTCACCTCCAAACCTGCGTTTGGTTAACTTGCTTAAAGGAGCTCTTTTCTTTGGACTGCACTACGTCGTCCTGTTTCAGATAGGGCTCTTCGCGCCACAGTGTTAGATATATTTAATGGGGAATAGGCACCCTTGGCTCATGGTCTTTAATAATAATTATTATGAATGTAATCATTATTATTTATCCACTTTCTTTATCCTGCCCATTATTCCAGATCATTTGTTTAATTTTTACAAACTTTGCATTATTGCTATATTAATAATATATTAATATTATTAATATAGCAATTATATTAACTATATTAATTTGGCCAATTTTGTACCCCACAGGTCAAATAGCATGGGTGCCATGTTAGATTTTCTACCAATTCATTATTTTTATATCTCTTGGTACACATATTTTCTCTAATGTCTTGGTACACATATTTAACACACAATCAGATGTTCCACTATTTGAAACATGAAGAATACTTTCATTTCTATGGAAAAGGAGACTTAGCAGTGGTAGTCAGTTTGTTAGTTTTACCCATGGAGCCTCCACTGCCACCCGCAGCATGGACCCACACCTGTTGACAGTTAATTAAATCTGCCGTTTGAGAACAACCATGAAAATAACAAACACTGAAACACAGAATTTTTTTCTTCAGGATTTATCCATTTTCAAATCAACACAGGGGATTCTTGATGAGTCTCTGGTTTTTGATTCCTGATAATGAGCCTTTGTTTTTGCAAAACGACACACAAAATGTATGTCTTATTTTTATTCTTAAAGGACAGGCTGTGAAAACACTGAACTAGACATTTCATGCAAATAAGCAATTAAACAATCAGTCCTAAATGTCCACTGCATTTCTGTAGCAGTAGGACCTCACTCTGAAAGAGCAGAGAAACCGGGTTCACCTAAGGGGATCCATTTGTATTCATTCGGCATATTTAAAAACAAGAAAGAAGGAAAACAAGAAAAATTTCAAAAATAAATGTCAGAATTAGTTCAGGCCTAAACTGAAGTGTAGTATTGTTCAATCTATTCTGTACTTAATTCATGACAAACCAAACTACAACTACAACTAGTACTAATAATAATAATAATAGTATACATATTTATAAATGTATTTTCAGTCTAGTTTGGTTGCTGCCACATGTATATTATTGTATCTTATTTTGTGTAAACAAATAAACCGTTTACTACTACTACATATTTTTGTATATAATAGTCAATAGTTATTATTATTCTTACTACTAGTAGCAGTAGTAGCAGCAGCAGTTGTTAGCAGCAGTACTGTAGTAACAGTGGTAGTAATAGTATCCCCCATGCAAAGGAGGACTTATGATAAGATATCTCACCCTTGGCTAATTTGGGGGGGGGAGAAATGTGTCATTACCCAAAATAGAAAAGGGGGAAGCGCAGAGGGAGAGATGAGGAGGGAATTCGAGCGGAATTCTGTGGAATTCAGGCGAATGGAAAGGAGCCGTTTCATGCGCTCATCCCCACTGACGGGCGATTGAATTAAAACAAATCAGTGGTGCAGTCCATGAGCAGGTGGCTGGCGGCTGGCGGCGTCCTCAGAGCTATTAAATTGCTGCCGAGACGGAGGGCCTTCCTTTCCTGTTGCTGCACTTACAGATCAAACAGTGACAAATGAGATGTTACCGCTCGTGTAAAGCAGGGCTCCAATCTGTCAAAGTACAACATCATTTGTGACCTGACGTGGCACCCCATCTCTCTCTTTCTGACATCTGAATGCAGCTGGGCACAGGCGCAGTTGAGTCCACTTTAAGAAAGATCTGGGCTCTCTCTCTTTCTCTCTCTCTCTGTTTCCCTCTCCGTTTCACTCTCTCTCGGTGGATTCTTATATATTCAGTATTGACAATAGATACACTTCAGTCATCATCAAATGAATGCGGTATTTTGCAATGGCATTCCCACAGTCACTGCAGTTATCGAGTGCTCTGGTTCAAAAGGGAGAAGACGCTCAGTAAAGACGCTCACCACAAGCACAGGCAGAGAACTATAGCTAACTATAACTGTGAGTCCCGCAGGCTGGGTTCCTGGGGCTACCGCTGCATTAGCTCCTCCCAACTGGCACCTGCACATTATCAGTTGTTGTCAGTGAGAGGTGCTAGCATTCTCATGCAGTACTTTGGAACTTGCATGGTGTGCAATAGTCACTGGCTTTCTGTGACGTGAGAGGCACAGTGGGGATTTGTAAAAAAGGAGGAGAGGCTGTATTGCCATAATGGCTTTAAAGCATTCCCTCTTTTGTGTTTCTCTAAATCCCTCTCTTTTCTTCAATAACCATATCCGCTGAAGGTAAGTGGCGAGGGGTTTGCAATTAGAGAAGGGGAAATTAGTTATTACCTGAAGGAAATCTGGAACCTTCTAGCAAGGGAGCAGTACTTAAGTGGGCTATACGACTGCATTAACAAGGCTTCTCTCTGCCTCAATAATTCCTCCGTACTAAATGATCCAATTAAACTCTCATCACTCTCCCAAGTTAACCCAGTCTCTGCCGATGACACCTTCATACTGACAAGATTTCAGACTTTAAACATAAATTGTTCATTATTTCTCAATTTGATACTGCAAGTCAAGGCTGGGTCTCCTGGTCAGTGCTGGGCATGGTGACCGATCAGATGAAGCAGAGGACTGACTTGACAAGGCAGCTGACTTCAACTCCTGATCACACCAAATGGCTTTCACTACCAAACAAGTAATAAATTAGTCTGTTCAAATATTCACACTATCCACAGACATCAACCTGACCTGGTTTCCTTGAATTCTGCATTCATAAAGCATATTTTTGGTTTTTCTTTCTTTTTTGAACCATACTAAATAAAAATAAATATATATCTGAAGTAAAGGAGACAGGGCTGCATATGATTGAATTATTAAAAGCAGCAATATGAAAATGAATGATGATAATGTCCCAATAATCACACTGAAACATGTTTAAATGTACAATCAAAAAAAAAAAAAACGTTGAAAATGATAATCCCACTCCAGGCAAAGATACGGCAAAATTCAACTCATTTCCTCAGATGGCTGAGCTGCCATTACAATGTCAGAGGAAAATGTTCCTCAGTAAGTGCGGTATTGCGTGAGATAAAAATTAAACTCTGCAGGAAACATCTCTCCGCTCGCTTACCTTAGGCAAAGGACCAAAAAGAAAGCGCCTACCACAATTAGCTTACTTTTAATTAGTTTTCAAAGGAATGAACTAAATAAATATTAAAGAGTTCAAATGGGAATGCATAAATCTTATTGAGTAGGCAGAGGCGAGAAGAAACAATGATACATACACAAGAGGCATCTGCAATCAGCAGGGCAGACGTGTTCATAGCTGGCTGGGCCCAAAATACATGCACAATCAGCTGCGCTCTTATTCTGGAGCATGAAGCACGTGACCACAAACCAAAATATCCCAGCAGGCCTGGTCTGCAGCCTTCAAAGTTACTGGTCCTGTGGTGTATGTTTGGGGTGTCAGGCTCACGTCCTGGAGGGTTTTTGTGTGTCTACAGGTTTTTTTGGTTTCCTTTAAATCAGCAGTCAATTTAGGTCTTGGAAATGAGGCACGTGGACTCTTTAGCCAATCAATGCCTTAAATGAAGTACTTAAGAGTTGAAATGCACCAAAAGTTAGCAGACACTGCAGCCCTCCAGGACTGGAGACAACCCTGATGTATGAGATACACAATTAGTGTACTGAGCACTTGTTTAATTATATAATTAAATAAACTGTAGTATTGTGGGTCAATGAACATCCTAATCTTTACAAGTCTTCACTAGCTATTCGGTACTCTGAGATGACCTGAATCATCAAATGAGACTTCAAGACTGTGAGGTAAATGACAAAATTAAAATAACAACACCATGATTCTTTTCCTTTTTTTTACATTGAAAATGTATTTGTTTAGATGGAAATATACAATCCAATAACAGTAATTAAATGCAATTAGAATTGCACTGTAATTACACAGACATACAGTAATTAAAATAATAAATAAAATAATCACAAGTCATTTCAAATTAAGCCTCTGTGTCTTGCCTAAAGTGTATGTAGTTACTGTGAGTTTGTGAGGGGAGGATGAAAAAAGGATTCTCAATATAAATTTCTTAATTTTACAAACCATTAGAATTCCAGGGTCTTGAATGCAACAAATGTATATGGTTCACCCAAATAGTGTAGAAGCACAATGTGTTCAGTTTGCTGAGAGTGGATCAGCAATGGGAATTCAGTCCATTTAGGGAACAAAGGAGGTCTACTGTTTCATGATCTGTGTGATATATTATGTTTGAGTGCTGTCTTGTCTGTTTGAGCACTGTTTGTGCATAGGGAATGGGGCCTGCCACACAGAATATGAATAAACAATACACTTCTTGCTAGAGAATGGTTGCTTCCTTGTCCCCTTTGCTGAATAAATATTGAACAATGGGACAACTTCTTTCAAACAAATGTTTGCCATTTGTAATGCTCAAGACCTAAGTATCTGTACTCTATATCAGTGTATTCAACTAAGCAGTAGACCACATTTTGACTTGTTAACAGTAAAGATAATCATTGAAAATCTACTGAATAAATGAGTTATTATATATTATTATTACTTATTATTATATATATATTATTACTGTTCCAGAGTTAAGGGCACATAGTGATTGAATTAAGACCAAGACGTTTCATATCAATGTACTTCAGCTGTAACTCTGCATGCTGTTTTTTTGTTTGAAGAGAAGCATAGGGCAGTGTGTCTGTGTGAGTTCGGGAGTGGACCATTTGGCTTCAGCTGCCATGCTGACAAGGCACTGAGGCCAGAGTGCTGTGACAATGTCCTGACTGCAGGAGTCCCAGGCCTCCTCACCCGGCTCTTGAAAATCAGGGATGCTTCTATCTTGGCCCTCCTTGCACTTTGATTCCTAGGTTAAACTTTACTTCAGAAAAAATATCCACTGCCAAATGAATACATATAAAAATGAGCAAGGTACTTAAACTTTACTTCAGAAAAAATATCCACTTTTATAAATAGAATACATATAAAAATGTATGCTGTGTAAGTCGCACCAGAGTGTCAGTTAAATGCCTATAATGTAAATGTATCTTAATGATATTAGGATGACAAGTATGACATCCACCAACATACGGGTTGCAGGGGCATACCTCATACCTGTACAGAACAGAGCGTTTGACGATTTTCAGGTTATAAAACTTGGCAGTCAGGTGCGCTGTGAACTCCTGGATGATCCATACTGCCAGCACACAGACTGGGACCGGGCCTTGGACGCGGAAGCTAATGCTCTGGATTCATTGTCATTAGGATGACCTCACCTTGAACGCTTCCCTGATGTAGAAGAGTAAGGACAGACTCCTAGGGAGCAGCTGGTGGGAGCTGAGCACTGCCAACTCCTGCCCTTACCCAGCAACCAAGTCAGACTCAGAGGGTGGAAAACCAGAGAGTCTGTGTGGGGCATGGAGAGGACTTCTGAAACAAGGTCCGACGTAGCAGCTGCTTTTCATTCACTTTAGCTTCTGCGTACAATACGTTGAGATGGGATGGCACAGTATGCCCCATATTTCAATGTAGCCACAATGCTAAAGCAGGCCCACCAATGTATCCAAACAGTTGGGTTAGCTGTGCACAGGTCACAGTTGTCAAGGAGATCAACCATACCATTAACTATATATAGCCAGAACATCAACCACATAACTGTAGCTCCACAAAAAGAGCTTTCACTGGTGCACGACTAAGGAGCCCATACCACTCCATTCTAAAATCTGTAGATTTGAAATCATGTTTGGAACAAAACCCACAGCACAGGACACCAGCAAAAAATCTGAAAATATTTTTTATCTAAAATATCTTCAGCCAGGAACTGCTCCCACGGTCCTCCTCTGTTCAGGGGTATGGACAGGAGTTTTTTGAGCAGTGGATTTCCTATATCCAGCCAGCAAAACATCATCTGGTGCTTAATGTGGCTTCCTAAGCACTTAACCCCTTTCCACATGGGGCGTTCACTGTGATTGCAGAGCAAGGCTACAGCCCGCTAGAGAGAGTGAGAACCTGAACTGATGGACACATGGTCCCTGGAAGTTTGCCAAAGTCTATTTCAGAAGCACTATGGAGAGTCACAGGATTACGGAGAGCCAATGGTGGAGGCAGGTCAAAACATTTCCCATGTTATTTACACTTTACAAGCGAAACTAAGAGACTGCCTCCCACTACCAGAGACAGAGAAGGATGACTTCTGCTTGGGCTTCTTCGTGAAAAATACAGATATTGTCTGCATTTGACATAGAAACAACATACCTTCCACATTCCACTCTATTTGGTAAGGATGCTGTTTTCCCAGACACCTTACCCAGATCATATCATGAATCCATGAACCAAATGAGCTCAGAGGAGCATGGAGTCTCTCCAGGCATCCTTTGGTGAAGATCTGATTTAATTAAGTGTCATTAATGACCCCCCCAACCCCCGCCATGGCCCCCTTGATGCTCCCCCCCTTGATGATAAGCATTTTTAGGCAAATGTGAAATGTGCTTCTCCTGGCTGCCCTCCAAAGACACGCTTACTAATTCACATGCAGAATGCAGCAGGGGGACCCCAATAACCCCATCAGGGTATGGGGAGAGGGGTGATGAAAAAGGTTTGAGGGAGGAAGAAGAGTATGTGTGTGTGTGTGTTTGTGAATGTATGCATGGATTCATGCATGTGTGTGTGTGTGAGTGTGTGTGTGTGCGTTTGTGAATGTATGCGTGCATGTGTGTGCGATTTTGTGTGTGTGTGTGTGTGGGGGGGGTTAACAGTATATTTGCCTTCTGCCACGTATTGAAGTGGGGTGTTTCAGGGAAAGCATTTGTTTGACCTTTCTTTGCCTCTGCACCTCCCCGGCAATTACCAACCATTAATACCCCAATTATCTGTGTCGTTTAAGGCAGTGCCAGAGGGGATATTTGAAATAAGGTGGAGAATTTTTCAATGAGATATAAAATGAGTGCCCTAAAGTGGTGGGAAGGATCAGAATTTGGGTACTGGTTTTGGAGGGGTACCAATGATAAGAGGGGTTTGAGGCCAATTTTGGTAAATGGAGTTTGTGGGGGAAAAAAAATCTGTATATTATGAATCTTCAAATTTTAGAACCAAAAGGATATGAGCCCACATCATATATATTTTTATAGTAAATATTATGAGGGGTAGTATTAGGACCCTTCCTAAATGTTCAATACAATCAGCTTCCCTTATCGAGTAAGTTCAGGTCCTCATCAATGTACACCGATTTCTATCTCTGTTCCCATCTCTATCAGGCTACTGAATGGATAACATACAATTGTAGCAAATATAAAGTTAAAGTATTTATTTTGCTACATCCTGTACTCAAAAAAGCACACAATGCGTACTGACACAGATAAGTGCTCTGAATTACTCTTTATGTGTCCTTTCAGGAAATTAGGTATGCTCTCCTGAGAATGGGGATGTATATTTACTTGCAGATATTACGCATATTTAAAAACCTTACCAATTTGTCTTATAATATATATATATATATACTTTTTTAGTAGCACTACAGATTAATTTCACTAGCGTGAAAGAGATTATTTGGACATTTTAATTAATGATAGCATTGCAGCAAATTTAATAGTGAATGACTTAATCAGTACAGGCATTTTCAAACATTTTCTTTTCAATTACGCAGCACTTGAAACCACTACGGTTAACTCATGACACATAACAAGTAAAAACACATAGCTAACAATACAGCGTGACAAAGGAACAATTGTTTTAAAGTGGTTTCATATCATGTATGGAGAAATAAATAGTCCCCCGTGTATGCTGGACTATTTCACTGAACGGTTTTTTTCTCCTTCAGAGCTACAGCAGACAGCGCCAAAAGAAGATACATATCAACTGCCATTTTTCCAAGAGAGCTGATTGGCAGTTTCATCTGAAGGGAGCAGTGGGAGGGGGCTGACAGTCACCGCTTGATAATGGGACTGTCATTTTATTCAAATGTCCCTGTGACAATTGGCTGCCGTGCAGTCTCTGTCAGAGAGAAAAAAAACCCACGTCCAAAGACAAACGGCGCCAAGCGTGCTCCATCACCCGTATCCAGAGCAGAAATCTTGTTAGCCCACAGAAGCCGATGGAGAAACTCTTGCAATGTCAACTTGACGACACCTCCAGCGGCTTGGAGCCTGGCAGACAGATTCAGGAGGCAGAGCAACGGTAGCTGATAAGACTCCCACAATGCACTGCGGCCTAATCCACATCAGGTCTTTCTCCAGCAACAGGAGTCTGTACAGTCTCGCACTGGGCATGGTGCGCTTGGCAACCAGAGTGGAACGCTAGTTGAGGCTCTGGACTCTGAACAATAAGATTGTTTTTTTTTTAAGCCTGGTGGGTTGGTCAACAAGAAAAAAATATATAATTTGTTTAAATTCTCACTCTACGCTATTGGTAAATGTAAATGAAAATACTGGCTACATTGACTGTTTAAAGCTTCGGAAAAAAGTACAGGACAAAACAAAACTTTCGTACTGAAAGATACTACGGAAAATAATACTGCATGGACCGTACTTTCAAACTATGCTTTTCTGTAATGCACCCTAATTCTGTACTGTATTGCTGTGCTGCCTGCCTATCTCCTGTGCTGGTGTGCACCTGCAAAGCGGTTACACAGTAATAACAGTGTGTAACCACTGTGTACATACACACGTTTGCCTGCTTAACGCAACACATGACTTTGGGGGAATAAAGTAGGACGCAGGGGGAAAGGGGGGCGTTCTGGGTAATCATAATGCCCCCCTGAGAGCCATTAAAGATGGTGACTCTCCAGTTCAGAAAGAGAGAGAGAGTTGTGAGCGTTGGAGAAATGGCCCGTCTGCCAGGCCACTGTGTTGCTCACTGTGTGAACAGCAGCGCTGCAGAGTCCAGCAGTACCTCCATGCTGACAGCAGCATGATTTATTCTCCTCGTCAGAGAACGTGAGAGGGAGAGGGCTGTGAGCAGAGGAGAGCAGTGTGTGTGTGTGTGTCTGTGTGTGTGGGGGAGAGTGTGTGTATGTGAGTGTGTGTCCGTGTGTGAGAGAGAGAGTGTGTGTGTTTGTGTATGCATGCATGTGTGTTGTGTGCGTGTGTGTTAGTGTGTGATTCTGCCTATGTGAGTACGTGTGTGTGCATGCACTCGTGTGTTTATGCATGTGTGTGTGTGTGTGTGTGTGTGTGTGTGGTGCTTGTGTGTGTGAAATATATAGCAAAACAAAGACAGAGGGAGAAACCCTTGCCTGCATCAGCCCAGTTAGACAGGGGAAAGTCTCACTGCTGTTTCCCCCAGAGAGGCATTCCAAATCTGTGCTGTCAGAGTCTAAACTTTTGCTTCATTAAGGAAGCCAGTTTTACACAGCCTATAGTAATTGGGACACTGTAATTGGCTACTCTAGGAGTTTGGTGGTACATATTTGTTAGCGCATCCCACTGACACCAAATTGACAGGGTCTCCCCAGTCCCCTCGTCTCTCTCCAAATTTACGAGCATGAGTAGACAGTGTGCATTGACGGATCACTAAACGCTACACTACTTATTTTCTTTGAAGTTTTGAGGACTTGCAATACTTCCAGTGATAGATGATGATATAAAACTAGTTCTTTACTGGAGCAAATGAGTGTGAAATAAGGCATTATTATGACTGTTATAACTATGATCATGATTATTCGTATGGTGTGTGTGTGCCCTATATTTTTGTTGTATGCATGCTTAACACCCCCTACTACTACTTCTACTACTTGAGATGAGAAGATTTTTGTTGTGGTTAACACTACTACTACTTCTACTACTTCTACTACTACTACTACTAATACTACTACTACTACTACTAATAATAATAATAATGTATTGTTTATTGTGGTAAAACATTTATTAGAAGAAGATGAAGAGGCAAGGAAGAGGTGGGAGGGGGAGGATGTGGGACTGCAAGCCCTGACATCATCATAACAAAACCTGACCTGATGCCACAGACACCAGGGAGCAACATCCCTGTCCCAGAAAACACACCTGAGAGCTGTCTCTGGCCAACCCACCCAGCACAGAGCCCGATAGCGTCAGCTGTGCCTGGCTACCTGTTCAGTCTTAATGTTCCAGTCCTACGCAGGGAGCAGCTGAGACGGGCCTCCCTCGTGAATCTGTGTCAGACATGCTCTTGTTCCTGCACTCCGGCGTCGCTGGCGAGACCTGCTCCACTCCGTCGTCTGAGGGCAATTTAACAGTCGGGCGGCTCGAGGTACGAGGACGTGAAGTGCCCTGCCCCCGGAGGAGGGGCTGGAGATCAGCACTTTCTATGCACGTGCACATCTGCATGTGTGCACAATGGAACTTTCCATATAGGAGCACATCTGCATGTGTGCACCACAACGGCATGTGTTTTGTGCACTGAGATTGTGTGTACACATTGAATGTACGTGAGACCTCAGATGGGTGTGCATGCGCGTGACCATGCGTGCGCTATGCCTGTGCGTGCTTCTGCGTGCGTATACATGTGCGCGTGTGACCGCACTCTCCTTGGGGGCGACAGAACTGATCTAACCTTCTCACGCTATAATGTAAAGTCCCCCTGCATCCCTGCCACTGACCACACAGATGATCCCTCACAATAACTGGTTTAATACCAATGCACGCCCTGTAATTCACCAATTACTGACAACTCTGGGGCCATTCTCTCAACACCATGGAACCACAATGCTGATTGATGAATAATGGCTTTGGAGCACAAGCTACTGCATGAAATAAATTCAATAAAAGCAGCGAACAATACCAAAGAATGTGATCGTTCTGTACTGCCCCCGTCCCCGTCCCCGGAACAACAAAAGTAGCTATAAATATCACACATTAAGAGCCGTAGGGTGAAACTGCATTTGTGTGTGAGCGTACGCATCTATTTTTTGAGAAATTGTAGGTCTTAAAAAAAATATATAGGAAAATGGATGAATCAATTTACCAAATGACCCTTATTCAAATTCAGAGCTAGACCTCTGTATTAAATTCAAGCGCTTTACGACAAATGGCAGTGCCATTTTGATGTATGTGTGTATGGGTGGTTAGGGCCGAGAACAAAAGCCAGCTATTTGTCTGTGAGCTCAGGGGAAAAGGTGCCATAGCAAACAGCACGCAGCATCATTCAGACCATGCTCCTTATCAATTACACATCTGTCACGCTACGGGGGAGCGAAGGCAAATCTCACAGAATAGACACAGCCAACCCGCTATTTTTGCAGTCCGCGACTGCTGTGGCTAATGTATGTCAAAAATCTAAAACAGTTTTTTGACATACATTAGACAAACCTTTTTGTTCAGTGACATGTCTTGTTTTGTTATTTGTCAGTAATACATTTTCATTGAAAATTATAATGGATCTGGACAAGTGTTTTAAAATGTCATGTATTTCAAATACGTATTTCAGAATTGCAAGTTACTAACCAAAACGTGTTTAATGCTTGTTAAAACTCTGCCAAAACCATAGAAATACCAGATTGGAATGAAACTAACCAGGTATACATCCCTCTGCATAGAGCCTGTGCTTGTATGTATGTAATTCTTTTTTTAAATCCAATCATAGAAATAGTGATGTGCAGTTTACCAGATTAGAATGACACTTTTATTTGAGAATGAAGACTGCATAGAGCCTGTGACCTTGTTTTGTTGCTATTTGTATACAGCCGTGTTGTTTTCATTTAATCTGAAAGGCCTCATCCAATCATGGAGAAATAGTGAACTGCCACCTTGAAATGCTCCCTGCCTTTCCATGCCCTCTTCTGGGTGGGAACCAGCACTGGTCAGGGTTACTGGGCAAAATCCACTGACATAAAAGGATACCTGTGAGCCCACAGCAACACAATGCTCTCATACAGATGTACAGGTCAAGTGGAGTCACTCACTGCAGCCACAACCAGACCTGGGTCAAATACTTAAAACCATTTATATCCCAGTGAAATTCTTGCAGATTACTGACAGTAAAAAAACAAGAAGAAAAAAACCATCTATTTTCACCAATATTCAGGACAAAAGTTTCAGTTATTTGTAGGAGCGTTCTCCAGTTGTATTAGCATCTAAAGAGTTCAAGTGTTCCATGTATTTGAGAATTTTCAAGGAAAGAAAACTATGAACCATTACTAACCAAAATATACAATCATATAAAAAATATATTTTGTCAATTTCACTAAAAAAGATGTTTCTAAATTGTTAATCTATTTGACCAAAGGGTCTGATTTGACCACAGCACAGTATTTTACTGCAGACATACTGTACCAACACACTACACTTCCATTTAAAACCATATGGCTCTGTCATGAAACCTCAACTTAGCTCCAGGACAATGACAACTCCACAGGAAAACTAAGAGCTGACCAGGCTATTTATTTTATTCCAATGTGTTTATTTCAATGCTTACTCCCAGCTAGGTAAGAGGTTCTTGTTCACATATCATCAATAGTTCATATATGACAATACATATCTCTCCTCCTGAGCTGCATGCTGAATTGGAACACCTCCCTATGGTTGTTTTTGTTTCCATCTCCCCAAAAAACAGGAATAACCAGAGCAGAAGCAAATTGGATTTCCATCTCCATGAAACACTAGCGAGGAAAAAACACACAGTGGTGAAGGCATGTGATGACCAGAGAGGGGAATGGGGGGATTTCGGCCTTACCTTCTCGCATCATGCCCACGTTTAGACACTTCATGAAGCGGCAGGCCTGGCAGGACTTGCGTCTGCGCTTGGTGATCTCGCACTCGTTGGTTGCCGGGCAGCTGTACTCAATGTTTCCTGTGGCCATGCATGTGGAGAGAGGGAACAAAGTGTGCTTGGTCACTACCTGGGGGGTAGGAACACCGAACTGCTTGGTAGCTTTAGCATGGAACACTGTCTCCTTGACTTGACACTGGGACTTGACAGAGGCGGCGTAGAGCAGGAAAACTCGGACGAGGAGAAACATTCAGTATCTGAACAACATCAACAACTACCAGCCTCAGCCTAAAGCTAGAGACTTGAGTTTGTTAGCAGCTTTTCTCAGTTCCATTGTTAGACAGCGATGTTAAAAACCCCTTCTGCAACCAAGGACACTTCAGGTTGAGTTCTGTCAGTAGAAAAAGGGAGGCACAGGTGGAAATCAGTTAAAGGTAAATTCTGCACTGATATCAGGAAGTATTTTTTTCAGTTGTCAGTTGGAACAGCAAAGCCAGGCCATGTAGTAGAGCCAGAGGCCATTGGGGTGTAGTAGAGGTGGAGACAACTGGGGTGACCCAGTTCTGGCCTGACACAGTGCTGGATACTTACTCTATAGAGCTCCCCCAAGCCTGGTCCTTTAGAGCCACAGGGTCAACAGGTTCAGATGGATTTTCACCCAGAGAGGAGAGTTAACTATGCAATCAACCACTGAGTAACAAGGAAAACCAGCACAGCCTGCCACCCTCCATGACCAGGGTTGGGGAGCCCTGCTCTGACTGTAGGGTAAAATGACTAGCCTGGGTGGGCTGAATGGCCTGGTCTCATCATTAAACATTCCTCTGCTCTTAGAAAGAACAAATCAGCAGAGCGGACTGGCAGGGAAGTCATGAGTCACGTGCTACTGTCAGCCCTGGACTGCCAGGTCAGCGTACAGTGCATATGTCTGGCCCTAAAGGTGACTTAACCCTGCTGTGATCTCCTGCTAGCATTGTGACTGGGACAAAGCGATTGCATTAAACAGCTACAGCAAACACAAGGCACCAGGGCCCCTGAGCTTAACCGCTGTCAAAAACAGAACCAAACAAACAAATTAATTCAGACACAGGCTTAAAAGTTCAGCCAGCGCTTTGACTCCCCCTGAGATGCCCTTATCGAGATTTGAAGACGAAGCTGATTAGCGTTTCTCCAAAATCGTATAGCACATACGTACATAGATGTGTTTTTCAAATTTCCAGGAAAAAAATTGCATTGTATTGTATGGCATTGCATAATATGTAGACAGGGAGGGAGATTAAGTTGTAAAGAGGCATCTACTTTCATCAGTCTCTCGCGTGTACGCCAGGACAATGTCATTCTGATCCCAGATCCCATTCTGATTCCAGATTCTGTTCGGTCTCTATATCGGGATTCAAACCTGTTCCCAGTTCTTAATTAGAGGGCAGAAGAGGCCCGTATTTGCTCATGTTAACTTCACTTTGCCCTCAAGGTGACAACGCCACAGTGACCTCTTCCTGGCAAGGCCATCTCCTAAACGCACTGAGGCCCTCCAGCCCGAATGCACTAAGCCGTGTGTGTACGGGCCCAGCAAGAAAGCAAATTGAAACTTCTGATAAAAAAAATGGATCGAATCTTTGACAAATCTGTAATTCGCATATTGCGAGTCCTCTGATGACAGGCGTTTGAGATGAAGTAGTATAATTCCTCGGCAGCTGTCTGGATCTATGTGGATATTTTTAGTTGGGGCATATTGTACTCATACGTGTGTTTCAGATTTCCAGGAAATACATATTCAAAACATAAGCATTATTGAAGATTAAGACATGGCGTCCTGATTTCAAACAGAAAAGGACGTTCGCTCCATGTTGAAGCTAACCACCCGGACGGGCATTAGTATTTCCATGTAAATGTGTTTTAAGTCTCTAGAGGATGGGCTGGGGGGGAGGGGGGGGGGGGGAGGGGAGGGGAGGGGGAGGGACTGGGGGCACTGGAGGTATGAGGAGGGGGAGGGCTGTACTTCAGATGCATAAATTGTCTTTGGTGGTGCCAGAATTTCTCCTTGGTCTTTCACAAAGCTCAGCGCCAGCCACTCAGACCCATGCAATTAGCGCAGAGCCCCGTGAGGGACCACCGCACTGATGAAATATCTCAGACTTAATCAGACTTTGTAAACACTGATTTATATTGACTTCTCTTCTGTGAACTGATGTTTCCTCATTAAAAAGCAGATTAGCGCAAACGTGAGGAAGACTAAATGCTCAGGACCGCTAATTCAACAGGAAACAATATTTAAAGTAAGCATGTCCGTTAAGCTGGGAGTCCAGTGTTCATTAGAGGAGTAATCTCCACGAGCCATTAGGGTCTCCGCATTAGGCCAGCCTGATGTGTTTGTGTGGTGCAGGTGCATTCTGAAGAGATAGCATTGGCAGGAGGGGCTTTCCAAAAGTGAACCCATTGGGATTAAGTGCCATGGATTGGCGTTCCACGGTATACCATCATAGACATTATGCTTTCAAAACATGAGGACTGAATTTAATCAGTTTGCTCAATTTGGCCTAAAGAAAATTGGCAGAAAATTGCCGTAATTTTCCTTGTCCCCGTTTCATGTTTTTAGAATGCGATTATTCGAAATGCTTTCTTTCTCTTTTACCAAACTGCCTATGCTCTTGTCCTTTTCTCTTTCTCTCCGTCTCTTTCTTTTCTCTCTCTCTCTCTCCTGTGATGCAGGCACAGGCACGACAGTTAGGGGGTGACAGATGCAGGTTGCCATGTGGCATTTCACTGAAGCCACCAGACCACCAGCTGCCCATGCCTTCACACCCCCCACCCCCACCCCCTCTTCCTCAGAACTCCCCGGGGCCAGAGGTGGGTGCGGGTGTGGAACATAACCTGTACCCTGTATCTGAGGCCCCCACCTCCCTGCCTCCTGCAAAACAAGCACGTTCAAGCACAAAGGTGCACAAACATCCAGCTGGAGTTTTTTCCTTCTTCTTAACCAGTCTTATTGGCTAATGAAGTGGCACATACCAATATGTCGATCTCTAATTATCACAAGCTGGCTTGGGTCTTGACCAAATCAAATGTGTTTGCTATCTTGCTCAACCAATTGCACGTAGTGGCTATCAAGAAAGATTTGTGTGTCATTTAATAAAGCGATGTGGTTAGGCATGACACAAAGCACTTTTACAAAATTTTAATACTTAACAAACAGATATTATATATTGAGTAAAAAGTGAATCTATATAATAAAAAAATTAATCTATCTAGGTGCTACAAATACATGTAATAAGTACTAATTGGTATGAATTGATAGTCTTGAGTCTGTGTGAACAGGGGTGTATAGAAAAATATTCAATTCTAATGCATATATTGGTAAATCCTTCTCACTTATAAAACAAGTTTCATATTAATATGCCTGAATGCACAGGCTGCATAAAGAACGATCAACATTACTTCACCACCGGAACTTCTTCTCATATGTAAGATCAGGATTCCAAATTCTACCGGACATGTCATCTCATTTCATCTGTCAAGTTATGGAAATTAATGTCCAGACCATTGACTAGACAACAGGACTTGTTTTTTTAAATTAAAGATTGTAATAACATAATTGAATTATTTTCTAATTTAAACAGAAATATATATTGCTATATTAGCTCGGGGAAGATGAAACAGGGCTAACTTTAGCTAGCTAACATTATCAAATTTACCAAGCTTGTAAACTTACACTACATTATTGTGGAGAGCTAACTTAGCTAGCTAGCCAGCTATTAGTTACCTAATGAGGCATAATGCTACCTAGCTATCCGAGTTGGTGGGAGTGCTGAACAAGTTTTCTAGAACTTCCCTTGTATGCATTAAATAGCTTGCTAACATCTGGCTAGTATCTCAGCACGCAAAACATCTGGCAAGCTAGCTAACTAACTTACTAGCCATTGCTAACTAAAAATATTTGCAAGAAACTATTTAAATGCAGCAGGGCAGTCGCAGCTAGCTTGCCATACGTTTTGTAAATTGACAGTAAGTCTATCCGTCTCATGAGCCTTGGCTAGGCAGGCGTGTGGCCCTGGCCGGAGTATGAGGGAGTACCTTGGATGGTCCTTTTGAAGAAGGCTTTGCAGGCCTCACAGGAGGCCACGCCGTAGTGGTAGCCGGATGCGATGTCGCCGCAGACCAGGCACAGGCGCTTGGGCATGGAGTTCAGCATGTACTCGCACTTGATCTGCGCGTCCTCGCCGATGGTGCTGGAGCAGTCCTCGTAGCGCTTGGAGGCGCCGCCGCCGCCACCGCCAGGTGCCAGCCCTCCTGCTGGCCCATACATCGTGGGGGAGTCCAGGCCATTCTGGTGCCCGTTCATGGTGGAGCTGTAGCTGCCGCTGGCATCCGACGATCCGCCGGGGCTGTGGTGGTTGATGCTGTCGGCCAGGGAGGCGGGGCTAGAGGGTTCCGTCTTGATGTAGGAGGGGCAGTTGGACTCAATGTGGCGGTCCTTGCTGGACATTCTGTAGAGGAGCCTGGGAAAACAGAGGGGGGGAGATCGCAGGGTGAGACAAACAATGCTTCCAAATTGAATTCAGAGCTGTGATGGAGACCTAAAAGGAAATGACCAGAAAAAAAAAAAAATCCCTGCCATGGTGCATACAAACTTATTGTTAACACCCACTGGTCGTTAACATTGTGTCAATGACATTTAAATAATTTTCTGAATGTAATTAATGAAATGTGGGATTTGCTGATAACTTTCCAGTTCCAATGTTACACAAATGACTATCTGTATTTCAAATTCTTTTTAAACTTGAATAACAAAACTGAATAACATTCTAAGACTTTTCCTGCCATGCTCCTTGCGGGATAAACATAGTGTTCAAGGGACATCAAGGAAACCAGACAAATACATCCAGGAAACCAGACAAATTTAAGCATTGGGAATGCTTACTAAAAACTTTCCTGGAATGTTCTGGGAACCAATCCTTATTAGCTGGGATGCTGCATCAGGCTATAATCTACAAGCTTCTACAGCTCAGCACACCTATGTGCATTTCAGGACTCCTCAATGACAATGAATTTAATCCAACAAATCTGTCACTGTATCAAGGAAGCCTTATCCAAGTCTGAGTGGATCGTGGGGTCAGGGCTTATCCCCATGGCGTGAACGCGATTGACGTATGAGTATGCCTCCTGGTGTGCCGGCCCCTCTCTGTGTCATTAACCCAGGGTGTGTCTAATACGGGGTGCCAATCAAAGAGGGCTGAACCCACTTCCTGTGTGAGGCCAGACCGGCCGCACTAAGCAGATCGGCACACTGCTTTGGTCGTGCTCCCCCACGATAGTGTGCAGCCAAGCTGTCCAACACAACAACTGAAAAATACCTTATGAACTCAATCAACATTTTGCCCTTAACTTTGGTTTAGGAATAAATGGGGCTTATTTTTCCCCCCCCACAAAACACAGTTCAGCAATCACCACAAGTAACCAAGATGGAAAGTTCAGGAATCAAAACAAACTGTGTTTGTGAAGAAACAAACAAACATGCTTGCAAATCTTGACTCAAAGTTGAGGACAAACAAAATGGCTGTGCATCACCCAGGTGGGTGCTACACATTGACTGGTGGTTGAGGTGACTTTCCCATCCTTTACTGTAAAACACTTTGGGTCCCTGAAAGGCACTATATAAATGCAATGCAATAATATTATTTTGATTATTATGATTATTCATATAATCATAATAATAATGTCTCATGCCAGACATTCACGGACACAAAGTACAGTCCTAACTTCCGAGAGTGAAATATGAAGGAGCTAAAAAATCACAAAAATATTTTTTTGAGTTTAGATTGTGAATTGAGAGGTACAGTCTTTCTGTTTGTTGATGACTTTTCTCTCCAAGGAAGAAAAATGCCAGCCATCCATACACTTGACAGATAGGAGTTTCTGTGCTGTGGTTCCCTGAGTCTCACCAAAGTGTCCGGGAGACAGTCTACCTACAAGAGATACATCTTTATACAATCATTATATAAAAAAGTGTGAATGACTGACTTTTTCTCAGTTTTTTCTTATAGGTATTGCAATCACACACATGGCGCCATTCATTTCGAGTAAAATATCAATCTTAATTTCAGTTGCACCTCGTTAGAAGAAGAGTGATGGAGTAGCACGTCCACAAAGGAATTTACGGGCTTTACGACTGGCAGCTAACTACAGAGCAACCCCTTATTTTTCACTGTAAATAAATCAGGTGAAATGATGACTGAGTGAAATCAATGGCACGCCGGGGCTTTGCCTTGCTTGAGGACTGTATTCAGGAATCCCATCAGATCCTCGACTGGGCTGCTAATTCATAGCCTTCATAAGCATCACTCATTGCAAATGGTACGTAGAGCTGTCCATCACGGGACCCGTCACCGTTAACAGCGCTGGCCTATTTTCTTCGCTATGTTTGTGTTTATTGAGTTGAGGTTTTTTTGCATTCCACCATTTTGGCTCAATTGTGGGGGGGGTTTCTGGGGTTTGTTGGTTCTCTCTGGATCGTGGCCATTGTGAAGTGCTGCATGCATGACAACCTGTTTGTAAATGGCACTATATAAAAATAAAGCAGAGACACCAGGGTATCTCAAAGGAGTCTTAAAACTGAGAGAAATGGTGGTGGGGGGGGATGAGTCTAGTCATCATTCATCTGCTTGTCAATATCGACTTGCTCTACATGAAAGCAATCAGCACAGGGCCACGGCTGAGGTTTATCACGCTCCGAGACAGCCAGTCAACAGACGCTTCCCGCCACACAAACACGGCGAACGGAGACACACCTGCTACAGCCAAGCCCTGGAGACTGAAGAGAAAACTGGAGACAAATCTCTTTAAACCTAGATTTGTTGACTCAACCCTATCCTGCTTTTACCTAAGAGAGAGAGCACTCATTACTTAGAGCAGCAGAGTAAGGCCTGGATTCAATCAACGTTTGTCCTGAACTTCTTCTAAACAAATGAAATTGAATATTCTTCTTTTCTTCAAAAAACCTCGGCGAGTTCAGAGATATTAACCCACCAAACTATGTTTTGTGGAAAAAAACAAAAAAACAACACGTTTGCATTTTACATTTGCATGTAATTGTGAGTCAAAAAGTTAAGGGCACATGTTGATTGAATCCAGTCCAATGTCAATTGAATCTGGGCAACAGTCTATTTCTTGAGAGCAGATTCAATCAATGCTGTCCCCTATCAACAGCTAAGCAGGGCATTTTCACTTGTAGGAGGAATAGGAGAACATGGTGTGCATGATTCATTCAGAGGCACATGTCATTCGGCTTCTCTCTCATCGTATATGTGCTGTAATCACCGTGGGTCTCCGTGCTTGTGGGTGCTAACAGAGAGGAGATATTGGGTGTTTGTAGCCTAATACCTCTGTCCCACCCTCCAAAAACACATTACAAGACAATCCATGCCACTGTCATTGTCCAAACTTCACTTCCATCACTGTTTCTCCAACAAACTAAAGACTGTTAAAATACCTACAGCAGCTGAACCTAGAGTGGACCTGTAAAATCGTCTCTCTCCGGCCACTTAATCATCTCCTGCATTTGATTGGCTACACAATCCCTCGCATTTGGGCTATTCAAGTCCAGGCTAGATGCAGTACTAGATACTCTTTAGATTAGGACATGACGAGCCTAGATGGGCCGAATGGCCCATTCTCATCATTATGTATTCTTATGTTCTTATTCCCTGACCCACTTTGATTCCCCAGGTCGTCACTGCAAATGATAATGTAATTCCAGGTTGACCTGCCTGCTTAAATAAAGGTTAAATATATATTTTTTTTTTTATGGTTCCCCCAATGGACGCTGTGTGTGACTGAGGCATGATCCTGGAAGGGTGTCCATGTAAGAGAGTGTGAGAGTGCAGGGGGGGTCCAGCTCAGGGGAGGACTTGTGTCCTCTTCAGAAGGCAAAGACCACAGGCTGCCCATGTTGCAACTGTTTACCCAAGCCAGTTATGAATACCTAATGCAGAAGTCTCATTCTGGATTCACTGCTACTCTACAACTTAAACCTTAGTTATTAGCTCTCTCTCTGTCTCTACCTGTTCTCCCTCTGTCTCTCTCTTTCTCTCACTCTTATGCTGTCTCTCTCTACCCCCTCACTCTTTCTATCCCTCTGCCATTCTCCCTCTCTCTCTCTCTTTCTCATTAGTATGCTGTCTCTCTCTACCCACTCTTTCTATCCCTCTACCCGTTCTCCCTCTCTCTCTCTCTCTTTCTCACTCTTATGCTGTCTCTCTCTACCCCGTCGCTCTTTCTACCCCACTACCCTCTCTTGCTTTCTCTATCTGTCTCTCTACCCCCCCTCTCTACCCCTCTCTCTCTCTCTCTCTCTCTCTCTCATTCCCCTCAACCCTCTTTCCTGGTCTTTTAAATTCCATCACTCTATTAATCCCAGCCTGCAATATTCACAACTATCTATAAATTCAATTGTCAGACAGTGGGTTTTTATTCTCAGACACACTTGAATCTAAAATTAGGGGCAGTAAAATTCACATTAACTGTAAGAGGAATGGAATTCTAAGGGGCTATAATTCAATGTAAAGAAAGCCTTTTTGACAGAATAGAGACTTTTCTGGAGATAATGATTTTATCTGTTTTTGCCATGTGGGACATCTGCAATTCCTTGGTGTGCCATTAACATAGAATCAGAATGAACATCATTGCAATTTAGTTATAGTTTATGAGGAGAAGTAATAACTGTTCAAATGTGGGGGAAAAAAGACAGAAACTGCTACACAAAATGGGTCAGTTGTATTATTTATGTAAAGACCCTGTGTGCCTTGATCCAAGACAGGTAATGTTCCTCAACACATTGAATTTAATCTTGCATGTATATCCTTATTTGGCATTTCATGGTGCTGATTATAAGTTGGTGATGACATCATGTTCTGTACAGGAAAAAAATCAGTAAATATCTTGTCTTATCTCATGACTTTACAATGCATATAAATCCATATATTAAGTCTATAAATACAGTATATATATATATATATATATATGTGTATGTATATATATATGTGTGTGTGTTTAACATATGTATACTCCTTAATTCCCTGTGGTTGACAATGAAGGGAATATGGTTCAATTAGTCTGCGGAAATGAAGTCAGGCGCTCTCAGACCTACGTATAGGAATCACTACTGTCTTTGACAAATTAGCACTCGACTATCCAGGGGATGCTATCCTGGAGAGCAGGAGAAAAGGAGAGGCGAGACAGAGAGAGAGAGAGAGAGAGAGAGAGAGAGAGAGAGAGAGAGAGAGAGAGAGAGAGAGAGAGAGAGAGAGAGAGAGAGAGAATCGTTACGTCTTTGTGACAGGAGCAAGATGTTTCTCTCCCGTTCTGTGTAATGCTAAGCCCAAATCCCCTGTGCCCTGCAGAACTTTTCCTGGCTCGGAGGGGGAGAATCCATGCGTTGGAGAATGAGGATGCATAAATACAAAGCTAGACTGCAGAGAGAGACAGAGATTAATTTCAATCGGACGCAGGAGCCCCGCGTCTGCATGGCAGGAGCCTTCGGTCTGCATTTATGCTTGATTCACTGCTCTTACGCGAATCAAGCATAAAAACAGACAAGACTTCATAACATTTTTTTAAAAGCGTGAATTACCCAGAAACGTTTCTGGAAATGTCTTTTGATTCAGGTGCTCTCTAAGGACGAGCAAGAGTCATATTCGAGCGGAGCCCTCTTTTTTCTCCCTTCCTCTCTGCTCTCGTTTCCCCCCCTCTATTTGCTGGAGCGTGTCATCGCAAATCAACAGGAAAACCGTTTTGGAAAACACAGGGGCTTGGCGTTGACAAGGTGTCATTAGCTGGTTTGACTGATTCGGCGGTCCGACAACAGCACAGCCAAAACACGCAATCATTGAATTAAGCCACAGACACGGAGGGAAGCGGAAGGTAAAGGTTCTGTTTTTCCTCTTTCCTCTCGGAGGAGAGGAGGGGAAAATGACTTTCGCCAAACGCTCGGCGCTGGTCATGCAAGGGAGCACTGCTGACAGCTTATTAACCTGTTTGTTCTATTTTACACAGCATTTTATCCATCGTACCAGTGGAGATGATTAGACCCAAATTGAAAAACATTTTAAAAATCTAATCTTAATCATGCTTTTTTTTACTGAAATGAATGGGCAAACTTTATCTGAAAATGTATCGCATTCAAGTCTTACATACCCAGCAAGCCTTTTGGGTTGATTTCATGTTGCACAAGTGTTAAAAAGTGAGCAAAATGGAATAGCCCAATACGCCCTTCAAGCAAAGTTACAGAGCACAACTGATATGGACCTTGGTGCATGTACAAAAATCTGAGTTTCAAATCCTGATTCAATATAGAGCCAAAGCAGAATATGCGATTACACAATCACATAAACGTCATCTTAGTATTCATCAACCCATCAGCTAAAATGTTAGATAACACCTTATGTAAAACGTTTATTACAGGAGGCCTAGCCTGTTGTTTTCATCTGATCACCAACCTCACATTAATTGAGAGTGACAACATAGACAAAGTCTGGACTTGCACACTTCACATAAGCTGTCATTCTAACATTCTAATGACCAATGTACAACAATCACTTTGGGAACATATTTTCTGAAAAGATGAAGTATGAAATCTAAATATGAATTGAATCATATTGAATAATAATCTTTGTTTATTTATTTTCATAACTCATACCATAGTTTTTCTAAATACACTGACCAAAACACGTCCCGAATCTTAGCTCTTTGGCATTTTTAAATATGTGTGAGCAGCGTTCAGCTTCCGACGTTTTTTTCCATCTGTCCTAATTTGGTCGTCACCAAAACTAAACAACCCAAAACAATGTCAACAGACCCTCAATTGCCTCTTGGGTATTTGCATATTGCAATATATCCAGAGATGTGTATTTTATGGCTTTACTACAAAAAAACCTAACCTCACCACCAGTATACTGGTCATTTCTACATATACATAGCATAAGAGAAAAGCAAGTCTTCATTTCTCCTTTTTTCCTTATATTCATGGTCAATCAATGATCATCAACCGCTCCCTTGAATTCTATAACCAGAGTAGCCCCCTCCCCCTCCCCTTCTGAACCTCTGTATCACGTTGACATGCAGGACGGGCCGAGGAACGATTGCAGTTGTCTCTGTGTCTAAAAATACCGCGCACATCTAAATCCTCTTCAGCCGGGAGAGAGGGGATCAATTGTTATAACATTACCGGGCAGGGAAGTAGTAATTCACTTCATTGTCGATAAACGGCTGCAAAATAACACCTCTGATTACACACAATCAATGTGATAATGGCAAAAACACATTTATACAAAGGCACGACGGGGCCATGAAAGCCCCTCTAATGTACCGGGCGAGACGCCGCACCGTTGGGATCCGAACGCCTAAAGCAGCCCGCGGTCAGGTTAAACCAACGCTCCTAACTCATTTTGAACCATTGTCTTTTCCCCTCCCCCGAAAAATCTCATCTTACACGTGTCTTGATGGCACAAAATTTGCATACTTGCTCATTTCATACAGTCCCTTATGTGTCCTTTACATGTACACGACACATTCCGACACATTTCCACGTGTGCCACGTCATACCGCGTGCGTATCATGTGACCACATGTTGTCGCATTTACTTCACCGGCAGTCACCTGTTCTCACATATATGCATGCGTTTTTGGAACATTTCCCGTGTGAAATTCGTGCCACTTTCCCGTAAAAGGGGGGAAACCATACAAACTGCCTTCATTACCAAGACAAAAGCTTCACTACACTGAAGCATGAGCACAAATGGTATTTTGGAGCACAAGTTATTATTTAAAGTATGTGGACATGTGACACTGACGCATCGTCACATGTGCTCTCCGTATTCACTCGCTGTGATAGGTCCGATGTGGTGTGACACAAGGAGCTGGTGGACGCGTGTGAACACACAGTCCCGCTCTACAGGGCCGCTCCAGGTACGATAAGGCCCCGCGGCGCCCCACTGCCGCCGTTTGACAGCTCACGCCGCGCGCTCAGATGCCAATCTGGATGATTTAGGTCTTTTTTTTTCTCTCCTTGTAGCGGCTCCGCCGATAAGTGCGGGGGCCCCGTGATGTGTTATCTTTATCTGGTGACGTGCAGGGCTTTGTCTCGGAGAACAACATCCTTCTGTCCTATCAGCTGGGCAGACGACGAAGATGAAGAAGAAGTAAGTAGTAGTAGAAGAAGAGACAACGAACGCTTGTTTAAAAACCTGCTCAAATGTGTTAAGCAAGCGGGCGTTCCAAATTTGCGAACCCATCCAGCGGGATGAAAAATACACCGAAAACAAAGAACCCACCAGAGAAAACGCCATATAGGCAAACAGAACACTGAGAAAGTTTCGACAATGAATAAAGGAGGAGACCTAGGCACTCCACCTGCTCAGACTTCACAAATGTAATTACTTTGCACGTACAACTGGATTAGTTTGCCCCGTTACAGAGAATTGAGTGTGTATCTCCTTCCCGGAAACCAGCGCCACTCAAACAGGGGAGGGGATCAGAGGGCGAGCGTGGGCATTATTCAATAAGCAATATGTCTAAAAGAGCCAGGCTTCCCCAGACGGGTCTTTCATCTACTCAGAGGAAGCCCCCCCCCCCCCTCTCCGTGCCAGATAAGGGGGCGATGAACCCGGCTCTAAGTGAAATGAGATTGCAAATCAAAATTATACAGCAGGAAAAAAAAAAATCTGGATTAAAAACACATTTTATTAAACAGATGAAAAAAAAAAAAAAAAAAGAGGATTTTCCTCCAGGACATGCTTTTGGTGAGCGGAGCGGGGGTGGGAAGCCGTGTCTTTAACCAGATCAGATGCTGGAAATTGGCTGTCAAGTCGGGATTGTTGTGATTTATACGCGTCTATCAGGCCGCGCTGAGGTGCCTGGAGCTGCTGCGGCCGTCGCCGCCTCTCCCCGCGCAAAGCATCTTAACGTTTTCGCCCGCCGCCATCTGTTCCCAAATCTAATTCACATTCTGCCCATAATCGGGTTTAGTTCTGTAATAGTGCTTCTGCCCCTCTCTCCTCTGTGCGTTTGCTGTGAGCACGCTCGCTCTGTCTGTCTCCCTCTCTTACCCACTCAACCTACACGTGTATCATCGATACCGATATCAGCACACCTGTACCATCGATACCAGTATCAGCACACCTGTATCCCCTACACTCATGCCGCGACACCTGTATCAAACATGCCCATATTGCCAAGACACCTGCGTCACAGATACCCGTAGCCCCTTGCACGTGGCACCCATATCGGCGGCGCCAATATCACTTCACCTGTATTACTGTTACCCATATCCCTCTGCTTGTCAACTGACTCACATGTGAAATGTCCAAAAACACATGTATATATGTGATCACGTGCGAATACCTTTGAAGTGAACACACAACACGTATAAATGTGTGGTACAATTGTGAATTCAGGTCATTTTTCCATATGTTTTTTGGATAGCAGTAGGGTTCATGAGGTCTTGCTTTCTTTATGTGAATTAGCCCCTGAATCACAAAATGATGTAGTTATTGTACCCTTTCTCCGCATACAGTGGTAAAACGTTTTGTCAATAGTGATGTGGTCAATTTATTCCAGCTTTCTTAGTTGTATAAATTGTATATATCAAATATTTGTATAAGATAAAATAAATGAAGATATATAAACAGACATTTGCGCACATGAACAATGTTCATATCAGTCGAATTTAGTCACTGATAAATCTTAAATCTGAAAATGCATAATCCAGACTAATGCCCATTATATGTAAAAACAGTATACAATTTGAGAAACTGAAAGGGGCTTTTAAACAGACAATTCTCATTTCCCCAATAACACAACAAAAAAATCCAACAATATAAGGGTGTTCCTTTCAAAAAAAAAAAATCCCAAGATTTCTAACAGGGAGTCCGAGAGCAGAGCGCCAAACAGATTTAAGGTCAACACTCCCTGCAATAATAGTTTTTCATTCTTACCATCACTATTTCATAATCGTCTGTGCTGTAAGCTGCAGTCTCCAATGGGGCCCAGTGAAGGGAAGGCAATCTGCTTCATTACATGTTCTGTGAATTTACAGTAACAAGCCATTCCCCTGACAAATTAATCACTTTCCAACCATTTTATCATATAAATAAAATATCACCTCCGGAGAGAAATAAGCTAAATCAGTTGATTCAACCCATCCATCAGGGAAGCGGTGGTCGCCCGGGTAATGGGCCCCACAACAGATGGGCTGTTCTGTGTGACCTGGAGAGCAGCCCTAGCCCCTGAATACAGCTGGACTGAGGGGTGAGTGTGTGTGTGTGTGTGTGTGTGAGAGAGTGTGTGATGTGTGTGTGTGTGTGTGAATGTGTGTGTGTGTGTGTGTGTGTGTGTGAATGTGTGTGCTTGTGTATGTTTGTATGTGTGCGTCTGCATGTGTGTGTGTGTGTGCGTGTGTGTGTGTGTGTGTGTGATGTGTGTATGTTTATGTGTGTGTATGTGTCTGTGCATGTGTGTGTACGTGTGGTTGCGTGTGCATATGTGTATGTGTGTGTGTGTGAGTGCTTATGTGTGTGCGTTGTGTATGTTTGTTTATGTGTGTGTGTGTCTGCATGTGTGTGTACGTGTGGTTGCGTGTGCATATGTGTATATGTGTGGGGTGTGTGTGCATGTGCGCATGTGTGCGTGTGCGAGTTTGTGTGTGCGCACACGTTCGTGGCCTTCTCCGGAGGGCTGGTCTTAGCAGGCTCCTTCAGCCTCCCCCACCCCTCCTGCAGCCACCCTCAACGCAGCGAACACACAACAAAGCCCTGCCAAATCACTGAGTCACACCACTAACCTGAGAAGACTATTCTAATCTCCCATTTCCCCTCTCCCGAGAGCCGTGGGGGGAGACGGCGTGCGACAGCGCCTGGACACCAGGAAGCGCAGACCCTGTTAGGTGTACTCTGTAAGCTGGTCATGGGGTGGTAAGTTATCATCCATTTGGACACACGCTCTCTATCCAGATGCACAGTAGGTTAAGTCAATTTGTGTGTATATCGGTTTCTAAGGACACTCTGAGCTGATGCCAGCAGGACTGTTTAAGCTCCACCCCGCCCCCACACCACTCTCATGGTGACATTGTGTGTCCGTTGCACTAAGTAATGGTTCAGCATTGTGAATCTTTAGTACAGAGCGAGGGTGGCTGAATTTGCTGAGAGCTAATGAACGGGAAAACTATTCCTCTCATGGTTAGGCTCTCACAGCGTCCTCTCGAGCTATCGACTCGCTGCTGCCTTAAAGGGCGTTAGACACTGTGGAAGTGAAATTGAAAAAAAAAGAACAAATTGGTCTAAACCTATTGCTTTAAGGTAGAGAAATTCAATTCCACATTTCATTTCACAGATTATTCTATTTTCATGTTTAACTGAAATCAATAGTGAGTGAAATTCTTTTTTTGGTTCTGGTTTGGCCCCGTATAGTCCCATGTAAATATTAGTACACCCAAAAAGGCTTATTTTATTTACATGTAAAAAAAGGTTGAGTTCTCCACCATCACCTTCATCTTTACATTAATTATCATCATTCGTTCGCTTAGCAGACTTGCTTATCCAGAGTGACCTACGGCTTACGTTTTTACATACTATCCATTTATACAGCTGGATATTTTACTGAAGCAATTCAGGTGAATCACCTTTTTCAAGGGTACACCAGCAGTGCCCCATCTGGGAATCAAACCTGCAATCTCTGAGTTACAAGCCCAGTTCCCTAACCACTGTGCTATACCGCCACCCCATCATCATCATCATCATCACATTTTTTAAGCCTCAAAATCAGATGAATTCAGCATTCCATAATCAAATGCTACAACCACCAATAGCAATGCAACAGTCTGTGACACCAGTAGGCGTACCTTACCTGATACCTTGGCAACCACACCCTCTCTACCAGAATCTCATGCATGACGTGACCCCGCCCCCAACCACCACACCATGCCAGTATCGTGAGCCTGATTGGCTTAAAGCGCATAAGGGCTTTCCCTGCGAATTGAGTGTAACAGGTTTGACCCAGACTAACCTTTCCAGTAGGTTAAGTCAATTTGTGTGTATATCTGTTTCTACGAACACTCCAAGCTGATAGCAGCAGGATTGTTTGGGCTCCAGCCCCACATCCACACACCACGCTCATGGTGAGATTGTGTGTCCATTGCACTAGTGTAATGGGTAAGCATTGTGAATCTTTAGTACAGAATAAAGATGGCTGAATTGGCTAAGAGCTAATGAACTGGATCCGATTGATGTAAGACACTTTGAATCCCACAGTCGAAGCATTCATCCCCTTTTAAAAGGTTTTTCTTTAACTCTAAAAGATATAAGCTTATACAACACTATACAACGGGGGAGGATAAACAATGTTAAACAATTACTGGAAACCTTTTCAGAACAGGAGTTACAGAACATGATTTCCCATGTTGATGCAACACTATTGCAGGAGAGGAGGAGCTAGCTGGCGGTGCTGAGTTTTAAGACCCGGATTCAAACTAACCGCAAAGCCCATAACACCAAGATTTCAATCAGTGCTACCAAACATTTTTCATTTAATTTAATTCCTGAAATATTGCATTTTAATTTCAGGGACCGTTTAGCTGGATCTGTTGTGATTGAAACACCTGCTAAAATGCATTGCTCAATGGCCCGAATTCAATCAACATTCGGCCTTACCTTCGATCGACAAATAAATGCAACCGTTCCTCTTTTCTTCTATACAAACTCAGCACGGCGAGTTAACTTGGGTGACTGCTGAACTGCAAGTTGCGTTGGTAATGGAAAATAAAACACTGACACTTGAATTTCATTGGTGAGTCAAAGCTAAGTACAAACGTCGATTGAATCTAGGCTAAAATGCTCATTGCGCTTGCATCAAAGAAGACCTCAGCCCAAAGAGAATGGCTGAGAAGCGACCGAGAGGGAGGCGAGTTCAGGCACTTTCTTAGGCCTCGCCGAGCGCAGAGGGGAGATAAGACGCCGAGAGGAGATAAGATCTGGATAAACGCAGCGCTCGCGGGCCTGACCGCAAACAGCGCAGGTGCCGAGCCCGTCTTGTTTAGTGTTCCTTTGCAGTGTGTGGTGACAGTTAAACCACTCGTCTGCTTACATAAACACTGGGCTTCTCCGTAAGTTATTATTTCAACAGTAAACAATGAGTGGGCAGTTTACTTATGGACACACAAAGCCAGCACCGCAGTCACTGTCAGTTAGCGCCGATTGCACAGACCGGGCGCTCTTTTGTTTGAAAGAGGCATTTAAATGCTTCATCTGCCCTCTGTGAAATGAATTCATGAAGGCATAACAACTATTCATATGTACCTGCAGATTTATGACAATAAAGCATTCTTTAAAAAGCTGACTACGACTGCGGTATGACTGTCTTTCATGTTGTATGACGGAACAAATATGTAAGGGCAAAAGAGAACCGCAATAAAAGTAAGTAGCAATTAACAAATGACCAATTTCAGGACATACGGATAAGGATTAAAAGCTATAATGAGAATGAATCAGCAAATCTGAAGCATAAAATTGGAGAGTTTCCAGTGATATCAGTCCTCTTTTAATGCCTTGCATGCTAATAACATGTTACGTACACGATCTCAAACAAATGACATAAATTAAGCCTGGCTATTAGTAAAAAGTGAGATAGGATGAGAGATAGCCCGCAGACAGGGGCCCAGAAAAGACTCCAAACTGGTCACATCTGGCTGTATTTTATACGCAAATCCGCTAAATCTAGATAAAACTCACTGAATCGTGATCGGCGCAATGATCTTCATACGTCTAAATTTATATGCTAATCGGAATCCTTCAAGCATTTAACACATTCCTCTGCATCTGGGTGGCAAGCACTATTATCCTCAAGAGACCCCCCCCCCCCCATGCACCGGCCCACCTCACCCACCCCACCCCCGCCCAGCTCCCGACCCTCATCTTTGTGTCCTTCTCTCTCTCTCTCTCTCTCTCTCTCTCTCTCTCTCTCTCTCTCTCTCTCTCTCTCTCTCTCTCTCTCTCTCTCTCTCTCTTCCTCTCTCTCTCTCTCTCTCTCTCTCTCTCTCTCTCTTCCTCCTTCTCTCTCTCTCTCTCTCTCTCTCTCTCTCCTCTCTTCTCCTCTCTCTCTCTCTCTTTTCTCATTCTCACTCTTTCCTGCTCACTCTCTCATTCTCTCTTACCCTTTCTCTCTTGCTCTTTATTTATAGTCTTGTTTTCTGCCTTTCGTAAAATGATTTTGCAAAGCAGTATTTGTCTGTCTACCTTGGTTTTGTCACAAATGGTTAATGGTTGGTTTGGAATACAATAACAAGCTAATTTGGTGATTAAATTTAAAAAAAGTTCATTCTCATTCATAAGAGGGGATTACAAAGGGCAATGTTGCAAAGAAACTACAGGGAGGCAGTGGATGGGTTCTGTCTCTCTCCCCCCTCTCTTCCTCCTCCTCTCTCTCTCTCCCTCCCGCTGCCCCCTCTCTCTTTCTCACTCTCTCTCCCCTCCTCTCTCTCTTTCTCTCTCTTCCTCCCTCTCAACCTCCCTCCTCTCCCTCTCATCCCTCCCTCCTTCCCCATCTCATCCTCCTTCCCTCTCTCTCTCTCTCTCCCTCCCTCCCTCTCTCTCTCTCTCTCTCTCCTCTCTCCCCCCTGTCTCTTTATTTGCTTTGGCAGGCTGAATAATTCAGGCTGCCTGCTGTCAGTCTGGGCAGGTCCGTCTCCACGGCGCCCCAGAGCCCAGCAGATGGACACCTGCGTTGCGTGTAGCAGGTGAGACAGATGGCCGCGCTCTCCCCTCCGCGAGGCCGGAGCGCCTCCGCTCCTCCAGCCCCATTAGCTTCCCACCGGCGAGCAGCTCAACAGCGCCGCCGCCAACACAAACCCGCCCACCGCCCGCCGCTTCCCCCCAGCCGCGGCCACCCAAACCACGCGTGAGCGCCACAGCTGCCGGCCTCACCGCTCGCCGCCCACCACACGCGACATGCCACACGCTTTTCCCATGACACCACTGCACGCCACCCCCCTCCACCAGCCGCCATCCAACCCCCACCCGCCCAACACAGAGCGCACCTGCACAGATCACCGCTCCCTCTCACACCTCCATGCCATTGTGGTGTAAATAAAAGGAGATAAAGCCACTTCATTCCCCCTCTCATTGTTTGGTTGCTTTTCAAGCCCCCAGCAGTACTTGGGACATTCTTTTACCAAGCTCCACATTGGAAAGCCACAAGCACACATGCAGTGATCACATTCCCGGCACCGCCTGGCCTCCTCAACACCCAACAATCCACTACTGAGCACCTAACAACAGCCACCTGCCAGTTAATACAATAATTAAAAGTTACAAACCAGGTACAAGTGTATTTCACAGCAAACACAGATTTCATTAATCATTACCGGCATTTAAACTTTTTGTTATCATTCTCAGTGCATGTGCATCATAGAGAAGGCTATTATCATTAACGTCGAAATGGCGTTACTTTCCCCCGCATGCAGTGTTAGACTTACTTATCTCCACGATTAACTTGTGACTTTGATACATTCATTCTGTAATCAAGGGAGACCAAGAAAGGCACACAATTTATATCAGAGAGATAGCCTCAAGAATTTTTACAGGGGTCTCTGCCATTTTCCGCTAAGTAATAGTGACGTATGCTGGCAAGTTGAAGGACTTCTTTTTTTACAGCATTTTAACGGATTTATCAAACGGCCTACTCGCATTAGGAGCTTGACGAGGGCCTACATTAATATGTAAAGTTAATTGAAATGGCCTTGACATTTTAATGAATTGCCTCATCCTTGTCCCCAGACTTTATAAGGACCTGGTTGAGTGAGGGAGGGTTGAAATTAAAAACAGTGGGGAAAATATGCGGTAGTCCTTCGCACCGACAGGAGGCGCTATGGTCCCTCCATATGGTACACTTTTAATACAATAAAAAACATAATCAAAAAAGTGTCATAAATTGGAGTCAGTTAAAATGTACAGCGATTCATTTAATTGTACCTGAAATCTCTGATACAGTCTATGTGCCTGCTCATTTGAATAATGTATAGCTAACAAGCTACTGTATATCAGACCCTAGAGAAAAATATGATCTAAAATGAAGCAGGTCATGTAATGAAACCTGTTATGGTAAGCTATTTTCTCAGCCTTATTCCCTCTATTAATAATCACTGGTACAACATTCTGGTTTGTGGTCAGACACACATGGAAATGAGATATCTATTACACCACATTTTCTGAGCACAGGCAAATCGCTACGCAAACATATGCAAATTAAAAGCGAGGAGCGAAGACTGGACACAAGTTTGAACATTTTTGCTTTTCAAATTGAATTGAATCCTGAAATCCCAGGACAACATTGAATATGCATAAACTCTTTTAAAATGCGCTTGGCAGAAAGGCACTTCTGTCATGTGTTTCATTTTAATTCACAAATTAAACTGGTACATTTTATAGTCTAAAATAATACAACTAATATCTCATTTAAAAAGCTGCCCCGAGGCTCATCCTATATGCTAAGCACAACAGTTATTCATAAAGAATCAGGGTTTATTTCAAAAGACTGCACACAAGAAAGTGTCATTGTTAAATCCACTCCTAAAGAGTATAATTTACTGTGGTGGGCTGCATGTGATCGAATGTGGACTCATATAAACCATGTTTTATTGGAATTAACATTAAACATTTTACTGTGCAAAGCTGAAATTCAACAAGAAGTGTCAGCTCCGAATATTTAACGTTCCCCTACATTCACACTTGTGTGAATAAATGTACACAAAGCATTTTTTCTCCACAAACACATTTCGGTGACCCCTGAACTTGCCAAACCGTGTTTGTAAAGGAAAACAAAGGACACTTAATTGCACTTAATTGCGAGTCATAGTTAAGGGCAAACGCCGATTGAATCGGGGCCAAAATTAAGGACAGGTGTTGATTGAATCCGGGCCGCGGTGCTACAGTAGGTGGGACGTTCCACACTTTGGCGTGAGGAGGAATCGGATTGGGTGGGTGGGTGCCGAATCGGCCGTGCTCCGCCCTGAAGCGAGGCGCCTCGGAGGCCTAACGGGACGGCGCACTCCTTCTGTCTCCCCAATTAAGAAAGGAGGTTTTCTAATTCCCCCTCCCGTTCCGCCTCAGCGGACGCGTTCAATGTCATTAGCCACGCAACCCCCCCCAGCCCGGCCCAACTCCAGCCACACTCGGAGTAATGAAACTAATCACTCAACTAATGCTCCGCTCAGCTCCCTTGTCTTCGGTGGGTTCCTCGTCTGATGTTTGACTTTGCCTGTTTTTCTCTCTCTCTCCGTTCTCAGCACTGACCCGGCCCCTGTTTATTACTCCTGTAGTTGCCTCCTCGTTAGCATTGCCGAAATAATGCAGAGATTATTCCATATACAAAGCACAAAACACAACCAGATGCTAATGAATGCATCGATCACACACACCGACTCTGTTTTGCATGCATTAATCCATAGCAGTGTCTACTGCGATTGTTTTTTTTTTTGCGTGACAGTAAAATGCAGACATGAATATTACCGAGAATGCAAAACAGAGAGCTAGTACACAAAAGAGCAATGCTCTTTTTAAGCAGATTCATGACCAACTTGAAATCAAGAAGAAGAAAAAAAAATCAAGAAACTTCACGAAAGGAAAACTTCATGAACTTCAGGGGCAAATGGTAATGCACCTTTCGTTCTGAACGTAAGTCGGGCTTGTTACAAAAAGTTAAAATTTGCAATTGTTGTCAATTGGCCTGTGTGTAAAACTCCTGTCTTTGTAATGAGTGTTGGGGAGGTGGTGATGCCGGTTCTGAGCCCCGCAGAGATGTTTCCCACACAAACAGTTGGGGAAGCGGGCGGGAGTGTTTGGACAGTACACACAGTCCCGGGCCGGGCCACGTTTTCGCTCTTTCACACAGCCGCTCACAGGCCCGCCGTCTGTCTGCGGCTAAAACACAAAGTGCCCCCTTTTCACTTCTGGCTGAGCGGACAGATGAATCGATACACGCCGCGGAGAGGGGACCTGCCCGAGCCTGTGTCTGACCAGTTGAGGGCCATCACAGCCGATTCCATCTTAGTTATTGTATTTTAGATTTTTTTCTAGGCCTTACAATCATATGGAGCTGCTTCAAAGGTCCTTCCTTTCTATGACTTCATAATCAGCTGTATTTATGAATCCTGTATTGATGAAAGCTACAAGGCCATACAAGCCCCCATTTCAGTCAGGAAGAGGAAGAAAATCTGTGGTAATGTCAGCCTTAGAATGTACTATGTATGTAACATAGTGTCACATACAATCAAAAAAGCAGATGTTGATAGTCTTACTAAATTGCTAAAAAAGTTTCATGTTGATCTTTACTTCAAATCATTGAAACTATAAGAATAATTATAATAATAATGACAAAACGTTTTTTGCAATGCATTTATGAAGAACCTTTCAAAAGTATAAAACAAAAACTTTAAGCACACTTCATAATTATTGCTAATAAGTTTACCACCGAATAAACATATGGACTGGACAAAGGGTAAAGTAAATAAAATAAGAGAAAGAAATCAGAAAAAAGGTGTTAAGCATGTGGCGCTGACAAGCTGTTCTGTCATTTTTCGTTCTGATTGGTCTTTTTTCAATGTATTTGTGTCATATTTTTTAAAAGCATAATAAACTGAAAACAAATGTTCTCAAAAATACATTCTATTGAACGTTCTCTTGACTCTCATCACCAGACACGCCTTCATTTAGCAAACATGGGGACTGAGGCCTGGAGTCAATCAATAGGCCTATTTGTCTCAAACTTTGACTGAGATTTTTTGTTTCTTGTTGTTGTTGTCTTCTACACAAACACAGCTTGTCGAGTTCAGCAGTCACCGAAATGAACTCAGGCCCGTGGTTTTAAATAATCAGTTTGTGCTTATCAGTGCTTCCCTCTGCGACGTTGAGAGAAAGCGCTCGCTCGGCACTGCGACACGCCATCTCCGTTCGGCGGGGTTGTTTGCTGTTTGTTTCGCCCCGGGGCCTACGTAACCAAATGTGGAATTTGCAGGGAAAAGGGAGGCGGATGCAGCCTTCACAGCTCAGTGGGATGCAAATTCATTCGCGGGGCTTAAATGTATGGACTTTATTTCAAAACAAATCAACTTCCGTACAACAAGGGGGTAAAACAAACGGTGGAATCCAGAGTTTATCTGGGGACAAGCGAGAGAATGAAGGATGAGGTTCGAAAATATTTCGCAGCGCTCGAACGTTGCTCACAGCTGGTGCGCGCGAAGACACGGGAATCTTACGACACTTTCTTTTGTTGGTCTTGCCACTTATCAAACGCTTCGCACTCAACCCCCATTATGCCCTTTGTCTGACGCATTCTGACGTTTCCATAGCGCTCGGTAGTGTGCGCGAGTGTTTAACTTGTTTTAAACTGTTTGCATTACTTCTTGTGTCTTTGCCAAGCTGATAAGCTTGGTGCCTGGCCTGATCTGATGTATCCTATTTGAGACGTTCGTTAATATACTACCAGAACCTTATACGTAGGTGTTTCAAAAGTACTTGCTTGACGTCTGACATAACAGAAGAGTCACTCAAGGACACTTATATTCTACTTCTGCTTCATACCCTGCGATTGAGAAAATGATAACTCCCACTATGTTTTTCAAATACATTTTCTCCGCACAGTACATATATCTAACAAAATTGTTATTCATTACTGCAAAATGCTATTGAAGCATATTCAAGTGATTTCATAGATTTAATTTAACTTCTTTGTAAAACTGGAATCAATTACACGGCATTTGTTGTAGTTGTATAATCCTGCTTGGTTCAATGTTAGCAGTTGTGATTGCATGGCCAAGGATGGAACAATTAGTCAATTCACAGTCACATAAATTGCAGCCCTCCCTGAAGAACCATTCAAAGTACTGAACAGATGCCCAAGCACAGAGAAGGACAGCACTATCAATGAGATTTACTGAAAGTTGGAGTTTCTAAGTTGCAGTGGTCATAACTCGGGCAGTACAGAGAAGAGCGATACAGCAGTGTGGAAATCTGTACGCTACTCACAATGTTGGCACTGCTCCTTCTGCTGTGAGAAGTCAGCGGAATGCAATTCTCCTTCACTAGAATGAATCATTACGGAGGACGCTCACAGAGTTCAGAGGAAACTTTTCAATTCCTCATGGCGCACAACTTCAGCAGCTTTGGCAGCACTCTGAAAATTATTCACAGGGCAAGATACAAGAATATGCCACGCAGAAAGCGCTACAGTGAGTCAGCCCAGCACGAACAAAGAGAAACATAGAATGAAATGTGTCAGTGTGTCGTCGTCTTTTCTAAAAGCGTAAATCTTTAAAGGCTGTTCTTTTTTCTAATTATTATATACTAGGTCATTATTGATTCTATCTATCTGCATAAGCGCTGAGTAAATAATGTTACTATTATTATATTAGCTATACATAGAATTAGTCCGTGACTCTTATAATGAGCATTATGCCACATTCTTATAATAATTTTGATACAGTACATTTTGGACAGGAGAGCGAAAGCGAAGAAGATGCTAACATTAAAGTGACAAAAAATGAGGAGAAGAGGCGGCAGGGAAACCACAAACTTACAGGGTTTCACCTGAGCCAATCAGAGGCTCCTGTCCGGACAAAGCAGTGGCCTGGATTCGATCAAAATTTTTCTTAAACTTTGACTTACGATTAAATGCAAGTGAAACGTATTTTCACAAATACACTTCGGCGGGTTCATATTGGTGTCCGATGTGAAGACCCCCAAAAAAACACCTAATAATTACATTGGCTTGTTTATGAGTTAAAGTTAGGGGCAAATGCAGGCCAGTATAACCAGAGCTCAGCAGGGAGGGAAATTAACAGAATTAACACAAGCATGGCTGTGTGCAGTTTTGGCCCTCGCGCAATTCTGCTCATGTTTTCCACGTGTGAGGTCACAGATCCTTGCCTGATCAGAGAGGAGGGGCACCGTTGGCCCCACCATGGCCAAGGCCATCCTCACCCCCTTCCCCCCACCCTCACTGGAGCTGCACTGCCTGACTGAGCGCTGCGACACTTCCCGCCTGGTTAACAGCATATGGAGGGAAATTAAATGTAATAAATATGCGTATGAAATGTGCACTTGGAGCAGAAAACCAAAGCAAACTTCTATTATAATAACTATGACATCGCAACGCATCTGCAGCGCCTCTGTTTTATGCCACTTTGGCAAAAACCTGAAACCAAAAGAGGAACGTCTTTTTGCAGACAAGGTGTAAAGAATCAATCCGTGTGAGATTTATGCCAGGTTTTTTTAAATAATATACCCGGAACTCTGTGGTATTTAGTTATCCATGAGCTCTTCCCGCCAGGGTATTTCACTCCCAAACCCTGTGTTATTTAGCTATACATGAATGCTTTGCGCTAGGGTATTTTAGCTCCGAAGCCTGTGTTATTTAGTTATCCATGAATGCTTTGCGCTACGATATTTTAAACGCAAAGCCAGTGTTATTCAGTTATCCACGCGCTAGGGTATTTTATCCCAGAAGCCTGTGTTATTTAGCTATCCATGAATGCTTTGCGCTAGGTTTTTTCAACCTGAAGCCGTTGTTATTTAGTTATCTGCGCGCTAGGGTATGTTATCCCAGAAGCCTGTATTGTTTAGTTATCTACGAGTGCATCGCGCTAGGATATTTTACCGCCGAACCCTGTGTTATTTAGCTACTCGTGTGCCCTTTGCGCTAGGGTAATTTAGCCCGGAAGCATGTGCTATTCAGTTATCCGTGCACTAGGGCATTTCATCCCCAAACCTGTGTTAGTTCGTTATCCGTGCACGCTTTGCGCTAGGGTATTTTAACCCTGAAGCCCACATTATTTAGTTATCACGAATGTTCTGTTTCACCTCTCGGGTTCCACTGTGATTAATGGGACAGGTGGAATTTCTCCTCGCTCCATAACCATGGCAGTGCAGACGACACCACAGATGGACTGGCGGACTTAATGTGACGGAGCGCGCGGGGACGTGACGGGGAGGAGGGACAGGTTTCCGCCTCGCGGGGGAGAATCGGTGAAGAGGATACACTCAGCTGGAGAAAACATTGAAAGAGTAGAAGATAATAAAGAAAATTATCTCAGCGGTGTTGATTCTTTTGCCCCTTTACTTTGCACACTAAAACATCTGTCATTTCCCCATATACACATTTAGCTTCCAATGTGGACTATAGACATCTGACCTTGAAAAGAGATTGCATCCACAGATCTTACTGCATGGTGATATGATTTGGAAAGACTAATATATACACGCATGCACACACAAGCAGCATACATATATACTGTATATATATATGTTACCTAAGGAAATAAAAACAAGTAACACTACAAATAAGTAGAATTCATGTTTAGAATACTGAATTATGAACTGAAAAACTGTTTTTCTTGCTGAATATCTAACCCCTTCAAGACCCTGACCTAAATATGCTGGAGCAAACCAGACCCACATGCACTCTGCCTGCACTCCTGTAAGGTCGTGCTCCACCCCTACCTCCCCCTGACCCTCATAACAAAGGAATCCTTTCTTAATTTATCTACTGGCTATCAAACAACAATTTCGGGCCAAAGGGGAAATCGGCTTTCTCGGCTTTGCATTTTGATCGTGGGAAGTATCGCAATTTCAGTCACAATAATGCAGTGCAACTTTCTGTAGGATAAACCTTTAAGTTTGTCTTTAGTGAGAGAATAACTTAAATGAATGGGTTGAGAAATCATTGTGTAAACAGTTCATTGATTAGATTAAAAAAGAAAAAGGTGATTCCGTGTTTGTTTTGGGTCAGGTGATAGGTTAGGTTTAGGGCGTATGAGGGGGTTAAGTTAGCGCCTGTCATGGTTTGGTTTTAGGGTGTTTGAGGGGTTAGGGTCTGTGAGAGGGTTGGGTGTGTGAGGGGTTAGGGCCTTTGAGGGGTTAGGGCCTGTGGCTCTCCCTCTCCTCTATCGCATGATGAAGAAAGGATGGGCTAAATACTTCACTGTCGTACGTCATGCTGGGCAGCCATTAAAGTCTCCTCTGTGCTTCAGGACAATGACAATTTAACACAAGCACAGAGGACGCGAGAGAGGTCCGGAACAATAACGCTCGCCCTGGAATAATCACACACTTCCACTGCAGAGCAGCAGGCTCCTGGTGTGAACTGCAACAGCGCACGCATACGCACAGAGACACACACACACTCGCACACACTCCCGCGTAAACCCACGCTACCTCGCCCACCGCACTGTACCAACCAACTGCTTCCCACTCGTTTTTATAGCATCCCGAGTCACAGCAGTAAATCAGTTCTGGCTGGACGGGAGCGCAGTTCAGGCCAGCCAGCGAGAGCCTTCCCACAACCTGGAGTCTCCTCTGCTCCCATGCAAATAACCATCCCTCCCCACCCGATTAAGCAAAGCAGCCTGAACTTTTAACCACCACCTCTACAAACAGCAAGGAAAGCTAATGTATCCCCTATTAGCTTATCGGAGGCTACTAAATAGTTTACAAAGACAGCTTCATTTGCATTGAGATATCGCTTTCATTGAAAACAAAGGGAAATGACACAGAGAAATATTTGGCATTCCCACAAGCATCAGAGAGACACGTGAACAACTGACTCTCCGGACTTTCAGCTGTGGAACTGCAGATGAGATAACTTTTACCCGTGTGTTAATTCCACGAAGAGATTGCATTCCGTTGTACGAAAGTACACACAGAACTAGGTATATATTAAATAAAATGCGTATTTTATGATGTCACTTTATTATCACGTCATAAAAGCGAGGCATAAAATCTGTCTTCAATCGCGAGACTCTTCATTTGTATAGTGTCTCGGCGAATTCTTCATTAAACGTCTCGTGAAAGCCACTGAATATTTCCCACAGAGGAGAGACACAGTCCAGGCAGTGGATACTGACAGACATTGTTTGATGGATGTATTAAGTAAATGGTTCCATAAGGAGATTTAAAGGATATTAATTTAGGTGATCCCTCTTTTCTTCAAAGGGAAGGCATCAAGAGACATTTTTGGGTTTGAATGTAAATCCCTCATTTCCCAAACAGAAGAAAACGGAATGTATTAATGAATATCGAAACAACATATACGAGAATTGATTAAATTGTTTATTTTGAATAAGTTCATAAAATGCGGATGTGAAATTCTGTGAAATATTCTCAATAATAAATCAGAAAATTTGACATACCGCTGCCACACCGAATATACCAGATATCGCAATTGCAATACAGCCATAAGCATCTGGTGCGGTTTTCTGTGTAAAGAAATGTATATTATAAAATATAATATTAATCTTAAACTCCTATATGCTCTCAATTAAAATACTAAAAATACAGATTTAAAATTTATATTATTTAATATAAACGAAAAGAAAAGCATGGCCTTATAGATTATATCATTTTAAAGAACACCACACCACATTAATGACATTTACTATTAAATGAATTTCTAAATAAATGAAATAATCTTAATACAAATATTGTATCGGTAACTGAAAAAAATTTTGTCAATAAATAAAACACAATATTCTTTCCATTAGTGCATACATAAATACTACTCTCGACATATTTTATTATTTTAAGTTTGTAGGATCTTCAAATGTACATTATTTACGACACAATATTAAAAGCTACTCATAAACTAATGTAATTTACACTAACACTTGCAAAAAATAATGAAAATGTGAAAACCTTCAAAATCTCCAATATGTTTTCTCTGCAAACATGTGTGTAGTTAACTAAGCATTTGTCATTTATCAAATCATTTTCCACAATGTTGCCAAAATAGTTTTCCTTCAATTCACATTTAAAGGAAAATAGGGTAAATGTAGCAACCACAAATACACTCTATACTGTTTATTCCCTTTTTATTCAAATAAAAAGGCTTTTTATGATAATGGTCATTTCCATTTCAATCAAATTATTTACAAATTGGAATCACTATATAACATCAAGCTTTTAAAAACACACTAAATTAATGTTAATCTGTAAGAGAAGCTGATGTATTCGGCAGTGACACAAAACAACTTTAAAACCCAAAAAAAAGCATGAAGAGAAAAGGAACATTCACAAATGTACATGTTCTGTGTTTTCCTATCATAGTTCTCATCGTTCTAAATGATGTTGAATTCTTTACAACGTGTCGAGTTGAAATGCTCTTAATTCCCAACGAGGGGCTGGAACATTGAACCTACTGTAGCGTGAAGCCCACTTATGCTACTATCGCCTAATTACTTCATCACCATTTCACAGTGTCCGCATAGAAGACGATATGTGTTATATGGCTGCTAAAGTCACGAGTCCCCACAGCGTGTGGCACACACGGTCCCACATAGGCATGTCAGAGACATGCTGGTCAGAGTGGGAGGCTGTGCGTCTGCACCACGCTATCACGGGCTCTCTCACTCTCAGTCTAATCTGTCTCCAAATACGCAAACACAGAACCGACGCTTGTAGCTTTATCAGCGTGATAATGAAGCAGAGGCCACAGGTTAACAATTGCGGTAATTCATTTACGGCACCCACAATAATGTTAACTCGCTCGAGGAGGTGTTTCTACAACTGAAAGAATGTTATCTATCACTTTTGATACAGAAGGGAAGAAGATAATACAGGGGAAATAATGGAGCGATTGAAAGTATTATTTGACATTTAAAATACCACTGATAAAAATTCCGCTTTTTCAGAATTTCAATTGAAAGTAATTCACCGGAAAGGAATACCTTTTCATTTGGAGATAAACTAAGGTAATACATGTTCTCCTATTTACACAGAATTTCAGTTAAAAGTAAGATGAATGAAAGACTTGGAATTGCATGCAAATTTTTCTACATTTTTCTGTCTCCATTACACCATTAAAACAAGAAAGAAAAGTAACACGCATTGGTGGGACATAATTCATCCACTTAGCTCAGACTCCAATTATCCGCACACAACACCTCCTGTCGTCCACACTGTGTGTGATCAATATTTCAGCTAATCATCAATTCCCTCCACTCCTATGAAAAGCCGACAGGCACCGGGTCCCAGCATGAGCCCCAGGAAGGAGCTCTGCCGCCGCACCGCAGTGCCTCTACCCTGTCCCCCCGTCCCGTCCGCCCACCGAATCCGCGGCACTCCTAATACCTTCAGCGGGGCACGCGCTGCGCAACCCCGTTCCGATATTCAAGAATGCCTCCCGACTGCTTTCTCTTTCACCTCGGCGTCTAAAGGACACCTCTGTGACAGTTATTTCACCCTCTCGCGCGTACGTCAACACAAAGGCACAACGCTCAACGGCGTCTTTAACAGTTACGTTGAGGAAAAACATAAGCGTTACAGGAGATACAAACTTTTTTCTTCATGTTTTTTTTCTGTGTGTGTGTGTGTGCCACAGACACTAAGAGCGGGAAAAGGAGGTCCGCTCCAGACCCGTCGGCGCTCAGCGTGCCGTACGGTGTGAGTGGAGACTGACACCGGAGAGACGCCGCTGAAACAGGCACGTCAAGTGCACACCCTCTACCTGACATTAAAAACAAGCTCGGCGTGCTGTCGGACACCTCCGCCGCACGGGCGCACACTGGCAACACGCACTCTACCTACACAGCACCTGAACACACACGCACGCACACACGCAAACACAGACACACACACACACACACACACATATATCGGCACATTAAACAAGAGGAATAAAAGAAAAAGGTACCTACTCTTGTTCGGAGTGATAAGAGAAACACTCGGGAAGAGAAAGTTCTACCGAATCCATGTGCACTCTGCAACCATAATTTGAGCAAACCCTCTCAATAAATCAAAGTGGGTTTTCTTCCTCCCGCTCTTCCTCTGTCTCTCTCTCTCTCTCTCTTTCTCTCACACTGACAGAGCTGTGCAATTAACAGAAATGTTCTCCCGGTGACAAGCCTATAGGCACAGCCAGTTGGGACCAAAAGCTCTTCCACTCTTCTAATCAAGGACTTAAAGGCAGGAGCCGAGCTCATTAATATGAAGTAAGGCTACACATATGCAGTCCCTCTGGCCCAGCCGCTCGCCTGATTGGTGCCTCACCGACCAATCGGGGCCAGATGCTGTCTGCTCCCCTCTGAGCGAATCCGAGCAGGTGGAGAGGGTGGGAAGAGACAAAGAGAGAGAGAGAGAGAGAGAGAGAGAGAGGGGGAGGAAAGGAGGGGGGGGGGATTTAAAGAACCAGAACATTCCCTCTGGAAATACGATGATTATCAGCGTGCGGTGTCAGGCGAGGAGATAAAGCCTTTCAGACTGTTTGTACAAACACTGAGAGTGAGAGAATGTGATGCAAACAGAGTATCCATCTATTATTCTCCAGGTCTGTCTCTCTTCTCTATCCCCAGCCCCTCTCTTTCTCTCCCTCACGGAGAGCGAGAGGGGACAGAGACAAAGGAAGCAGTTGATACCGACTCTCTCACACACAGTTTATCTTTGTGTGTAGACTTTACTGATGCAGGCTGTTGCGATTTAAACTGATTGGACAACTTTCAGAAACAAAAGTAGTTTAAACTGAGCGACCGGCCGTGAGTTTGTGCGCAAATGAGTGTGTGCGTGTGTGGCATGCCTGTGTGTTTGTTTATGCGTGTGGGAGCATGTGTTCATGTGTGTGTGCGTGCGTGGATGTGTGTGTGCGTGTGTGCATGTGTGTGTGTTTGTGTGTGTGGGAGCATGTGTGTGAGGTCACCCATCAGAAGAGGGTTAATAGTCGTCATAGTAATTGCACAGTAATACGAGACGGAAGTACGTGGAGAAAACAGAAACAGAAAAAGTCATAACGCAGCAAAATGGAAAGCGAGATTCAGAGGACAGTTTATTTCTTACGAAATGAAAACCAGACAGACGAATAAATAGATGGACTATTTATTCCTAAATATTTCATTTAAACCAGTTTAAGTTCTCTATCATAAGAAACAAGGCATTGTCTACTAAATTTGACATTGCGGTGGTGATTTATTTCAGGATGTTCTTGGGAGGAAAATATGTACATATTTTTTCAGAACTTAAAATAATGTATCGTTGTCATCTGTTTCTAAATTATTGTCAGTGGCTCAGGCACCATTCTACTGTACCTCCACAAGTAGCTGTCGGTACTGTATGCATTTCCAAACACCATACTTCCCCACCAATACCAACTACTTCACTGGTACCCCTAATTATTGAATCTCACACCCATTTTCCATTTTGTGTGCAATGGTGCAAGGCTATCGAAGAGTTGAACCCTATTTTACAGGAACATGATGAAGATTTTTTTTTTGGTGGGGGTGGCTCACGGTTCCGTACTGCTGTCCGGCATGAGTGACATGTCTTGGAGTGGCAGCGACTTCTCTAAACGCTGTCAGCAAAGGGCACCGTTTCACAGGCGCGACCTCCGCCATCGCCTCTCCGAGCTCCCGCGAGCGCGCACATAAAAACCACCGGCGTGGAAGCGCGGGGGTTCTCGTCGCCACCCCGCGAAACCCGCAGAAAAACAACGCGAAAATCGCGATCGTCATTCAGGCGATCGTCATTCAGTCGATCCCGACCGTTTAAAAATGGACCTGCCCGGTAGCGCCTGCAATGTTTAAATATAGATTTCCGCATTGCGTTGCACCCCAATTGCACCTTGTAACCTACCGGAACAAAATGAGGAAAAGGAATAAGTGAGCACACGTGATGCATTTCCTAACATTTATGAAGGAGAAAAAACTAATTTGAACTTGAACAAACTTTGTCACCGGTCCTTCGGCAGGCACTCACTGATTTCTGATGCTTTTAATTATTCCGTACCAGCAACTGAAGATGTGCTGACAGAAAATGGCTTAGAAACATTTTAAAAATCTAACTCCGGCAAACTCCTCACGCTGGTTGAAATGTCATTTTATGCAGTAAAAGAACGGAACAGAATTATAGTAGTTTTTTGGTGTAGGATATGCTGCCTGTGTTACTACGCAATCTCCCACCACACAAGATAAAAGTCCTCCAAATCACATCGCTGGACATCACTGATAATTAGCCTCCTTGCTACAACATTGCGAAATGTTCACTGTTCGCTGGTGAATTGCGAGGACAATATTCGCGTTGTGTCATTTCGGATGTCTTTCAAATATTGTTCCCCCGTGATAAATTAAACAGATCCACTGAGGTACGGTAATTCACGTATTCTTATAATTTCTTGATTCTGTCTGATACACATAAACATTCAGTAAGGTTTGTTTTGTTTGTTTTACAATTTGTATACTCTGATTAAGGAACTATTTCATATTAATTAAGTTATGAAAATGATTTTTTTCCCCTTTTTTCAAAAGACAGGACCATAATAATAATAATAATAACAATAATAATAATAATAATAACTTCAGAATGTAATTAATTGTCTAATCTCCTTTAGAATCTTTTTCATCGTAAGATTTTAATTTTGAATTGAAATGTATGTATTTCCTTTTGTGAAACTTTAACACCATCTCTGAGTAGAATAGTTTACATTTACTAATTCATAGTCATTAAATATCAGCATTGCTTTTATGTTTCATAGGACAATAAGGGGGTAAATATTCTCAATTCTTATTTTGGAAAGTATTTGAATATAGAATTGTTTGGGACGGTGCATTTCCTAAAGCCCTTTGTTGATGAACTCAGCGCACAGCGATGTTTCAAAGACCTGCTCCTTGAGCATCAGAACACAGGCTTACTTTCAAATGTGCTTTAATTGCTTACAGTTATGAATGCAAATAGAGTGAAGTTGAAAAATGTGGTTTCACATTCTGAACACAGAAATCTCGAGAAGCAAGAGGAGACATCGTCTGAGTCTGCCTTGCCTCTTCCTATTACAACTAGTAGGCTGCAACATTTCATAAAACTTTAAAAAAATATAACCACTAACAAAACAAATCTATAAAAAGAATAAATTAATGAATACATTAACTGTTATTATTATTATTATTATTATTATTATTATTATTATATATTATTAAATAATATAATCATATAATTAAGATGATCTATCAAATAATATTAATAATCATATTACACTTTGGGTCCAGTCACTCAAACATCAGAACCCCACACCCCAAACATGTGAGTACAGAGCCCAAAGTGAAACCTGCCCATGACTTGAGGGGTACGGGTTTGTAAATGCGTGGTGCAGTGAGTTGCAGTTGGGGCAGCGTTGGCCCTCCTGCTTCCTGGGAGCTGGAGAGAGTGCATGCAAATGGGCGCCGGCGTTGCCACGGCAGTGTTCGGACTGCCCGGCCCTTCCTGCTCCTCGTGCGGCAGGGCGCTACGCGCCGTCTGGGGGTATTGATTCGGTTAGAGAGGCCCACTCTCGAATGTCAATCCCCCCTCCCCCCACCCCTCTTTAGGCCACGCCCCCATATTTGCGAGTAGGGCCACAGCTCCCGGGCCCAGAGTTTAACCGAGGCTCTGCCCTGACCCCCCCCATCTCCCCATCCAATCACAGCCCAGGACCGTATCGCAACCCATGAAGAACAGCACCTCAGGTCATTCACCTCGACTGCCGCTGCAGCGATACCATTACTAATACAACAACACCGCTTCAGATAACAGTCATAATAACACATTGCACTGTTTTAATGTAATTCATTACAACAGCTAAACCGCCACGGGGAGAGCCTCACCTCTTTACTCCACGCTCCCGGCGTCATGAAGTTATTAATAAGATTAAACGGGAGAGAATTCTTTCAGACCTGGTCTTTTTCTCCCATTAATAGCCTCTTAATCCCACATGCCTTGATGAATACATTGGAACTTAAGTATGCGTGGCAGGTCTGGGCCGATTGCTCCCGGTGTCAATATGTGTCAATAGCCGCTCCTCTTTTTCATTAGCAGTTTTCACACAGGCCTTTGTCTCCATTGTGTCTGATACCCTGTTTAACAATTTGCTTGACAATCCGAAAAACAGAAAAAAAGAATGTGTACTGTATCGCATTAAAATGAATCACGGGCCTTACAAACGACTGCATGAAGGGCACATACAACACCATTGGCCAGAAATCAGTCAATATCCGTCATTAACTTCAGCTCACAATTCAATGCAGGTGTTCCCCCCCCTCTCAATAAACAGTTGAGTTGGCAAGTTCAGCGATGCGCAAATTTAAGAGAAGAGAAGCGTGCACTTTGCATTGAAAAAAACAACAACACTTGCTTTTATTTGCTAATGGAAAAAGTTTAAGATCAACCCAAGGCCTGTTTCACAAATCTTTTTTTAGCGCGTTAACAGCCAACGCAATACGATGCATTAACTACTTGCATCAATGCAATTTAATTCCTGACCCATGTTAAAGTGCGAAAGTTCAGAGCGCTGAATTTGCGAGACGGTTAAAGAGACAAAGCAGGAGAAGCGGGCGCCGGGGGAAAGGTGACGGAACGCGCGGCTGGCGTTTGGCCCTTTTCTTCTCGGGGTGTGAAATGTTAAAGAGGAGGATGACCACTTTGGTGGCGGTCGGCTGACATCCGCGCAGGAATTACCGCGGCTTACTCTGTGGCGCATCAATCACGGCAGTCAATAGGGTCGGGCAAGTTCATTTAGGTCACATGTCAGCCGTCTGGGCCTCGGAAAGCGCTGGCCTGTCAATGCAGCTGCCTGAGTTGTTTAAAATCAAAATCGGACCTTTTTTCGGGAGGCCGAGGTTATTCATTCACGCGCGCGGGTCAGAGCGTTTCCCGCCCCTCGCTGGTGTCACAAAGTAAACACTAATCAAAAAATAAACAGAGAACAAATATGCTTATACTAACGGCACATAGTGGGAAAAACAATCAATATCATAATCCAGAAATATGTACCTGCGTGAGGCACAGCTTTCTTGTGCTGTGATTTATACTGCTGTGTAAACAATATTTTTCAGTGCAAAAATAGAAATGAATAAAAAAAACATTAAGAATATTAATTATCCCCTGTTCTTTTTAATTGCCATCTAAATTTAAATTTAATTTATTTGTATAATTCCCTAGTAAATGCATTTTCCTGTGTGAGGCCATTTGTGAGAATTTATGTGTCGGTCCATGAACACATGCCCATACGTACACACACACACACACACACACACCCTCCCCACAGTGGAGCAGCAGACTGGCTCTCCGTGCCCGTGTGTGTGTCGAGTGGTTTGAGGAGCGCGGTATTGGGGCGACGCGCACAGCGGTGAGTGGGCCGTGTCTCTCCCCTCACTGGGGCTGCGGACTGGCCCTCTGCGCCCGCGTGTGTCGAGCGGTGTTTGGCGACACACTCAGTGGGGAGCGCTCTGTGTGTGGGTACAGAGGAGAGCGCGGCGAGCCGGACACAGATGCTGTGTTGTGCAGATGGAGCAGCAGAGCTGCCGGCCTGGGCACTGGAGCCTGTTACACCAGAAAGAAACAGAGCGAAAACAACGCTTCTTCTCTCTGAACCGGCAGACGAAAACGCCTTGTAAAAAAACTATTCTAATGTATGTATTTGCACTGTGACGTCTTGTCACAGTGCAAATACATACATTAGAATTGTTTTTATTTTTGCTTGCGACCCATAAATCTCCTTCAATATTTCATTAAAAAAACCATTCTTACTGCAACTGATAAACTGTTGTAATATATATGTGGCCATCCCATCTGGAGTGTAAATAAGGCATGACATAATTCACCATCTTCCATGTCAAATTCACAAACGCTAAAAATGCCCTGTATGCAGGGAGCATGGGGAGCTGCTGCCTCAGATCTGGAGCACAAAGGCAGAGACAGCTCACTGCTGTGGGTACAGAACGCAGCTCGGCTCTGGTCAATAGAGGGAGCTACTGGCTGTGATCTGGTCATCCAGTCACCTCTCTCTTCCTCTCTCTCTGTCTTTCTCTCTCTCTCCCTCCCTCTCCATCTGTGCGTGTGCTTGTGGTTCCATGGCTAAAGGACTATCCTTATTCATCATTTGCAAAAAAAAAGGCAGAAGCATCAACAAGCACTGACTGAGGCGGTCAACTGGAGAGATGTAAAGCGGTCATGAGCAATTTCTTAAAGGAAGCTGTCCGTGATAGCATTGATAAAGCTCGCTACTGAAGCCGCAGTGGTGTCAGAATATTGCTGATTTGCATTTATTCCTGTTTGTGACACTCTGTAAATGTCAGCCCCAATGAATACGTTTTAACGCACATGTGGCAGGTCCCCTTAAACAACCTTCCCCACTTCACTCCCCTCAGTAAGAGAGTCAGAGACACAGAGAGGGAAAGAGAGAGACACAGAGAGAAGAGAAAGAGAGAGAGAGAGAAGACAAAGAGAGAGAGAAAAGAGAGAGATAGAGAGAGAAAGAGAGAGAAAGAAAGAAGAGCAAAAGATAAGTTCTTAAAAGATAAACACAGAGACAGAGAGAGAGAGAGAGAGAGAGAGAGAGAGAGAGAGAGAGAGAGAGAGAGAGAGAGCTGGAGAACAACCCACCGTTATAAAAGGAAATAACACAAGGTTAGAGTGGCTGGAAATGAGCAAGTGGCTAAGTAATCTAATGGTCTATCAGCAGGTACAGTTGTCACATGAAGGAAAGTGCCAATTTCAAAGCCCCCCCGCCTTAGCAGTGTGATAACAGGCTTTCAGGGCCCTGGGGAGTCCGGAATCCAACGCTGGCTAACCTCTCTTTGATTCCGTGACTACTGTTGCCGAGTGCTCCTGCGGCCCCCGACGACGGGGCCAGGACCAGCCTCCCTTCAAGCCAGGCCTGGTGCCCCAGTGCATGATGGGAAGAGAAAAGAGGCGCCCACGGTTGGAGGTTATTGCTTTCCCTCTCTGATCCCTGCCAGGATTTGAGAACAGTTCTTTACAGGAACAAAAATGGCAGAGGAATTGATGGGATGAAAGAAGGAAGGATGTGGTGGGAGGACTGAGGTGCCAGGTTCGGGAAAAGGCCTTTGTTTCACTTCCAGCCTTAAAGAGAATATCCCCGAGATTCAATCGATATTTATTGACCTTTGACTCTTATTTGACTGAGGACTTTGACTCACGATTAAATGCTAGGGTAACTTTTTTTATTCACTCGGTGTGAAGAACTCAGCTAGCACCAACATTAATGTGAAAAATGCATTTGTGTTAACAAAAAAAGAAACACGTGCCTGTATGTTTAGGTCAATTCTGGCATATTTCAATTGAATCCAGTCTGAAATTCAGAGCTAAGAGATGTTTTGTATATTGTTGTTGTTCATGTAGCTAAAAAGACGATTACAAACTGGTCACTTCTTTAATGAATGGACTGATAAAGTATAATTTAATGAATCTATTAACATGATTAAATAGATGTTTGTATAATATTATGAAAAAATCCAGGAACAGTTCAGTAAATAAGATTAGCCATCTAGCTTCTTACCACTCACTTCTATACAGACGTTATGTCTTAAGAGATTGTGGAATCAGTTGCAGTCCAATTTACAGAAATGTACCATGAAATCTGACAGTTCATTAACACTAAGAGCGCCATGACATTTTCAGGAATTTGGTTATTTTAAAATGAAAATAACTTTGCCGTCGGGAAAGTCATGTCACCGCCAGTCCTTGACTTTTCCTAAATATGTTTTTTTGACACACTTGCATTGTTTGAATTTAAATATAGCAAAAGGAACAACTGTTGTAATGAAATACTACTTTTGTCGCCATGATGTCATTTTGGCGTTGGTGCCTCTCTAACACAAACAGGACACTCTCCCCAAACATATGATAATGACACATTGAAACTCATGTGTTCCACTTATTGTGATACGTATCACAGAACCATTAGTCTAATAGGTGAGAATGGGTGAGGGGAGAAGACAATGAAATACGATATGTAATTATCCATTATCAATGTGAATAAAACTGGGCGTGCCAATATTTTGGGGGATGATATAATTGGAATTTCTCAACAGTTTGGAAATGGTACCAAGAACCTCATGAAGATTTCTGTTTGTGCTGACACTCACAAATTTCTAAATGAAGAAACAAACTGATGCCCTAAAGTGCATTTTGCTGTGTGCATAATCAACATGTTCAGTATTATCAACAAATGACTCTTGGGCTATTTTTTATCGACACTTACATTTTTTAAATTGGTTTTACATTTATTAATTTGTCTTTACATTTATACATTTATTTGCTGAGAACGAGAGAGAATGCTTTGTTGTCATCACACTGAAACATGGATATGCGCACATTATATTTATAGCCTACTATAGACTAATACAGTTTACGATGGACATTTCTGCATTCACAATGTGTGTTTATGTATGCTACATTTTATAATAATTTGTAACAATAACAACAATAACAATCCGTATTTAAATTAGCTTTTTTTCAAGAATTGGCTCTCTTGCTGATCAGTGTCTTATCACCACACTTCCACAGGTACTAGTGTAGTCATAATTCTCTGCAAATCATGACTTATTATTTGGTTACTGAATATTCAATTTTTTGTGGTTAGAGCCTATTGTAATATATAGACACTGGCCCAAGTAGATAAAAGTAGGATAATTTATTCTATATATATATATATAGTCAAGCCAAGCGGAAAGTCTGCACACCCCTTTCACCCTCTCCACGTTTCATTGCATTACAGACTTATTCTACAATAGTTCATCTCTGCAACACTCCATCAATCAGACCTTTATGGTAGGACTTGGCATTCAGGCCAAAAAGTTCAATTTGTGTCTCATCAGACCGGAGAATATTTTTCCAGATGCTCTTAGAGCCCTTTAAGTGCCATTTGGCGAACTCCAGGTGGGCTGTCATATGCCTTTCACTCAGGAGCAGTTTCCGTCTAGCCACTACCAAAAAGGCCTGATTGATGGAGTTGTGCAGAGATGGTTGTCCTTCTGACAGGTTCTCCCATCGCTGCAGAGAAACTCTGAAGCTCTTTTAGAGTGGCCATTGGGTTCTTGGTCACCTCCCTGACCAAGGCCCTTCTTGCCCGGTTACTGAGTTTGGCCAGACGGCCAGCTCTAAGAAGAGTTATGGTGGTTCCAAACTTCTTCCATTTAACAATGATGAAGCCCACTGTTCTCCTGGGTGCTTTCAATGCTTTAGCAATGTTTTTATACCCTTCCCCAGATCTATGCCTCAACACAATTCTATCTTGGAGGTCTATGGAGAGTTCCTAGGACTTCATGGCTTGGTTTTTACTCTGACATGCACTGTCAACTGTGGGACCTTATATAGACAGGTGTGTGCCTTTCCAAATCATGTCCAATCAATTGAATTTACCACAGGTGGATTAGAATCAAGTTGTAGAAACATCTCAAGCATCTCAAGGAAACAAAATGCACCTTACATTTAGAATTTTAATAAATTAGCACAAATGTCTAAAAACCTGTTTTCACTTTGTCATTATGGGCTATTTTGTGTAGAATTTTGAGACAAAAAATGAACTTAATCTATTGTAGAATAAGTCTGTAACGCAATGAAATGTGGAGAGGGTGAAAGGGGTGTGCAGACTTTCCGGCTCGACTGTATATATATATACATATGTATGTATATATATACCATTTAGCAACTGCTTTTATCCAAAGTGACTTACAGTACTGAATGCATACATTTGTCATAATATGTAGTCCCAATGGGAACTGAACCCACAACCTAAGCGTTGTCAACGCCATGCTCTACCTACTGAGCCACACAGAACCACCATTAATCTGCACACAAAATCTTGAGCATTAGATTTACTTTATATTTAACATGATTTGTTGCAAAGCCATAACATATTAACAACAGTTAACAAAAAAACCTGAACATGAAGTGCAATAGATCCTGTTTAAATGCCTTGCACACCAGTGCACAGTTTTCAAAGGGCTTTAAAACGATATCACACTCCACTGTATTCAGTGATGTCTTCTACGCCACCTTCACTGACAGGGAAAACAATGCCACAATCATGGATGCATTGATTCATTTTTGCAGACAGGTTTGAATTCATTGCAGTTCCTGGTAGATGACATAAAAGCTGGCCTGGCTATAGGCCACGGGTCTCCAACCCTGGTCCTGCAGGGCCACGGGTCTGCTGGGGTCTCCAACCCAGGGTCTGCTGGTTTTGTGTTTTCACCTTCAGCAACCAATCAGCAATCAGCAACACATTTAGACCCAATAAACCAGGTAAGTTAACAGCTAAATATGTTAACTGCTTTATTTAATCAATTAAGTGATGTCAACACACCCCGTGGCTCCCCAGGACCAGGGCTGGACACTCCTGCTCTTGGCATAAGTAGACTATAGGTGAGTAGACTGTCCCCTGGGAGGGGCCCACTCACAATAACCTTGTGAATATTCAGCACTGTTTTGCATGCTTGTGTCCTGATTGGTTGTACATGGGAATGAAGCCTTTGTTTCACAAGGCCCTCCTGTGACCTCATCAGCTAAATGACTTAATGGCAGTATTGTTATGTGGCCGATGTTGTACACACATCTCTGTGAATGAAAGCCCTGGATGTGCACCTCCCTTAATTACAGAGTGATTGCTCTCTTTGCATCACAATTTGCACTGCTTCAGCTGGTTATGTCAGGTACAATACAGTGCCATTATAAAAAAAATACACAAAATCAGAAGCATCCATAGTTGCAATGATTGGCTCCCAAGTGGCTTTGTCAGTACAGCCGCTCATCGTGCATGGACAAGGTTCACAGGTTCTATAGTCACAGGTTCAAGCCTCAGCTACGTCATTAGATGATTGTGACAACATCCTATTATGTCCACAGCAGCAGGACACAATTGGCGGGTGTGAAAGAGTCACAAGCTATCTCTTGTAGTACCATGTGGCCTGTCGAGTGTAAAATAGTCACTGTCTCTCTCCTGTAGTATGGTGTATGGCCTGTCGAGTGTAAAATAGTCACTGTCTCTCTCCTGTAGTATGGTGTATGGCCTGTAGGGTGTAAAATAGTCACTGTCTCTCTCCTGTAGTATGGTGTATGGCCTGTAGGGTGTAAAATAGCCACTGTCTCTCTCCTGTAGTATGGTGTATGGCCTGTAGGGTGTAAAATATTCACTGGCTCACAGGTGAGTGTCTCAGAGGAGCTCACACACACCTCAGCTACAGTGCCCCTAACCTGGGTGTGGGCTGCCCTGCAAGACTTGAGGGGCACAATTGTCAATTCAATTTAGAAGAAAACAGAACATGGCTATTCTTCAGGAGCAGAACATGACTATTCTTCAGGAGCAGAATAGTTTTGGTTTTTAACAAATTCTATTTGTAGCTAACTTGACCATTTCAAGGCCTTGTTTAATGCCTATGAGGCCTGTTCAGGAAGGGAGATCATGACAGCGTGGCCTAGATAGTTACCCTGCCAGACCTCCAGCTAGCAGCATCACACATGGACATCCCCTTTTTTAGGTACTTCATTGGTATTCAAATTTCCAAACGTCAATGGGTTGATATGATGGAAGACATGGTGAACTTGGAGGCTTGAAGACAAATACAGCTACATTTATTTTCCACTTGGTTATGGTGTCATTATGCCAACATGATGTGGCAGAAACCAAATACAATTGCCTTTGTTATTGTATTGATCATAATCAACACACCAGCTCATTTAGCCCAAAGGCAAGCCAGTTCTACTTCCTCAAGTTTAATTTTTTTATTTAAAATTTTTATTATCACTTATTTATTTCCTTTTTCACAAAGGGTTCACCCAGCTTCCCAACGAGAGATCGCAAATGAATACAATAGCTTTAGAAACAACCGTAACTGAGAAATGAGTAAAGTTATTAATTTGTTGTTAATACGGTTGTTCAAAAGCAATAGCTGTATACAGTGACTAAAAAAGTGATACACTATTACTAATAAACTGGGTGATAAATGGTATATTTAAGGCTAGTTCTATGCTCACTTGTCACATGTAAGAGGATGATTAGGTTGAAAAGAGACCCATTTAATAGGCTACTTATCAGAAGAGAGTGATTAAGATTTCAAGGCTCTAGATATATTTACTAAACTCTACCCTTTCCCTCCAGGAAGCAGAAAAATTAAATTGGCTCTCACTCTTAACACCTGAAGACTAAGTAACCCAGTGATTATATATACCTGCATTGTATTTTCATTAAGCTGCATTAAATACCACAGACGCTAGTCTAGACTGTATGTATGAAGCACACAGGGAACCTTGTTTAACACCAATACTTCCTCTCTTTGCCCAAAGCAAGATAAGGCTAGGTAAATAGAGGGGAAATTAAACAAAGGCCGCGGAGGCAAAAGTGTGCCTTTGTGTGAGTTTATTTTCGCACACTCTCTCAAGCCATTACCTGCGTCTCCTTTTGAGCAAACAGAAGGCTATTTGAGATTCACAACCAGCTGGCTGGAAGGAAACTGCTGGTGCCACGGCTTTATGGCGGCAAGCTTGTGTTTAATTAATATCTGGCGAACTGGGAAGAATGATACGCCGTTTGGATGGAATCGCTCCCTTAAGTGCGCTTCCGCAGTCTATGAGTGAGCTTAATGTATCATCTCGCTGCCAAGTGGCACATTCATGTTTCCATGGCGGGTGCTGCATGGCGGGCGCATGTAAATGTGCTGCACATGCTGTTCTATGCGGCCACAGCCTCTGGGGCAAGATCAAGGCCCCTTAAGACAGATGGCGCACGGTCCTCTGATGGCTTCCATTGTTCGGCGATGGCTCTCACTGCTAATGCGGCTTCATGGAAGCTCTCATGGAGGGTGTCGGTAAGCGATTCATCTTCCGTGCATTTTCGCTGACCGCATACTGCTGAAATGGTTTGCCTGGTTTAAATTAGAGCCGAAGAAGAATCAAGTGTTTGCAGAACTGGATGAAAACGGAAGGAATGTGAGGTTTATCCCTGTCCCTGAAGACACATTCGCTCGCCATTACTAGCCTCGGGTGTGTTGTTGTTGTGTGTTTTATCTCAGAAATGCAAGTATCGGTAGCTACAGGCAGTACTGGTAGCACCCTGCTGTAGCAAGGTACATGCCCTCACCAGCTGACGTTACCGTGGAGAATTACAATCATTCCAAACTTGTTTAAATGCACTTTATTTGTACATACAGTAGCTATAGAGTTTGCTAGATAGACACATTAGCTAGCTAGCTAGCTCAATTGATATATATTGGTAAACAAACATTGGTGGCATAAATCCAGTGCAGATGTTTTTTTAAACGGCCGATGTATCGGTCAAAATGATTGTTCGGGCTCTAGTTTAAACACAAACGGACAGAAAAAAACATTGTCCTCTTTGATAATGAAATATCAAACATCGGATTTTGCACTGTATGAAGGCGGAAGGGGAAATGTACCACCTGTTCGACCCGTCCTCTGAATGGGCCGTTATCAATGCAATAATGGCCACTCAAAAATGTTAATCTTTTTTTTTTTTTATATATATATTTGAAAGACAGAGAGGGAACGATGCAGAAATCAGAGCTAATGACATTCTGCTCGATAATGTTCCTTTCCACTAAGGTTCTCCTGGCTGTCACTTTGGCCTACTTAAACATGGATGCCTGCCACGACTCAATGAGGTGCCATGGCCTCTTTAGCTTCAGCTTATAAAAAACTACACATTCCTCCACCAATCCATCTCGAATCATTAATGGGCATGGTAATGTTCTCATTTTAACAATGATAGCTGTCAGTGCAGCCATAAGACTGCAAGAAATATAGAGCCAACAATTATCTAAAGCTCAGACAGCCTCCAAAAGAGGCGTACAATCTCCACGAATCTACTAGTTCAGGCTACGAGGTCAACGCAATGTGATACATTCTTGCTTTGTCTGCAAGAATAAAGCGGGGAAAAAAGAGTGCAGGCCACTTTCGTTTTGGATTAATACTGTAATAATTAAGACAAAGCAGTCTGGATCATTCTAGAGTAACATATGAGCTGATGAGGAAGATATCATGGAGGGGTGGGAGAAAATCATAACACTTCAACAGGGTATCTCAGTAGTCTGTAGTAGTATTCATTAGTCTGAATTAAATTCTTAAGTTTGACCAACAAGTAAATGCAAGTATTATCTTTTTTTTTTTTTTTTTAAAAGATGCAGTTTGGTGAGTTGATCCTGGTGATCGCTAAAGTCTTGCAATCAATTGTCAAGAACATAAGAAAGATACAAGAAGAAACATACTAAAATAAGAATACATAATTATGAGAGCAGGCCCTTCGGCCCACCGAGGCTCTTCACTTACGCCTTGGGCACTGGTTAAGGCCAAATGTTGTTTGAATCCATGACATTATTTCTTAGCAAATTATTTACTCTAGACCTTCCCCCCCCCTTGCATCAGTTCTGAACACCATCAAGTTCTATCATATGCTCCCCCCCCGTGCCATTAGGTACCTCTGCTCTTTTTTCTAAATGAAGAGAATATCCATTATACAATGTTACAGCTATTGAGTTGTGAATGGCACTGAAAGATGTCATAAACATGGTATTATCAAAAAAATGTTTAAATGGAAAAAATCCCACCCCCTCCCCTCCCCTGTTGCTTGTGTGAGGAGCGGGAGCCACATCTCACCCGTTTTGTTTATTCGGGCCGGGGGTCCTAAGGCCCTCTGCTCCCCAGTCTTGCGGCAGCTGTTGGCGAAAGCTAAACTGGTTTAGGGGAGCTTTTTCAATCTGTCATCGAACGGGCTGCCCTTTTGTAGCGGGATAAGTCAGGAGGCTACCCGGTGGACATGTGATTGGTATCTATAGAATGTCCTTTGGTCTTACGAGGAGGTGAGGACGATTTAGACCTCCTTCATTTAACCTACTGTACCGGGCAGACGCGTGTACACAGTGAAGAACGAATGAGACTCAGCAGTGTCACAGCAGTGAAGATAGCTGCCCGCTACTGATACTCCTTTTCATTGCTGTTAAAATAAGCCCAATACTATTTCATGCCTTAACTTGTTCCATTTAACTTTCTCACATTAAATATATGTGGCTAATGACAACAACACAGTATTTCAGGGGTATTTCATTTTAGCCTACCCTTCAGTGTTCGGTGCGCTTGAAGGCATCTCTGGTCAATCCCTTCATCAAACGGTAAGTTATTTACAATTCTGCTCGCTGAGGTGCACAAGCTACACAGTTTTAATCCACGAATGATCATGTTAATAAACACTGCAGTGTTTCCCCCCTTTTATTTATACTTTTAACAGCAGGGACATTTTATTGTAAAACGTGTCTGATTTACTTGTCTGATTTACACAATGTTGGCTATGGGAATTTGTATATCAGCCTACAGCTATATGAAAGCAGTTTTTTACATTTTTAAGATGCACGCTCCGTCGTCATTGTGCAGGAATTGCCATTGGAGCTGTTATTCTACAGTGGGGAGAATGAATTGAAATCGGAACGAGGTGGGATAATCCCATACGTCGAATAAATTGGGGTCAAATATGCGGGGTTACTCTGTACTGCACAATTACTGAGGCTACAAAGACAACCTAGATCTGTTTGAAATCTCATGCCTGTGAGTAATAGAATGTCCTAAAGCCATGCACTAAACAGTGCAATAAAATTATATTATAAGATACGGTATAATGTTGATATAATAAGTTATTCTTGATGTACAAGAGACAGTGCTCCCTCTTTATGCCACCAGTTAAAAAGCAGGGGCAAAACTTGGCAATAGGTGGGGGTGGCGATAAAACGAGGTCAAATATAATGCTTTCCTATGTGAGTAGCCTACATTTGTACATAAGGAATTGCTGGCGGTAGGTGCGGGGCAGTATAGCGAGAAGGTACTGTATTAGCATACACTTTAATCAGTTTGCTTGCACTTGATCAGGCATTTGAAATGACATGCAGGCCTTTCTGTGTGACTGCAAACTCTAGATATTGGAATTGGCATAGGTATCAGCAGAAGACTGATGAGAAAACACCAACTGAAAATGCAAAAACCACATCAACCCACCACCTACAGACAGGACACTATTCAGTAGTTGCAATGCAATTTCATATACATATGTAATTGCATTTAATTACATACAACTACTAATTACAATATCTACTCTGTTACACAAATGATAATATGCAACCGATTCATAGCCTGCTTTCATTTTTGCATGTACTACCACAAACGGTTTTGTAAAACTCTTGCCAAACCTGTAAATTTAGGGTTAAACCCAAGCCTAACTCTACCCTTATTTTTACCCTTAGGCCAAATCTAAACATGCATCGTAATTGCACACTTATTTAATAACTGTGTAATTACATTGGCATACATACGGCTGCCTGCTTAACGTGTAGCCAAGTGTCCCTTGAGAACATGTGACAAGAATGACAGTAAATCATGACTAAACGCACAAATACTGCAGTAAATGACCAGGAATGCCAGAAATAATCCCCTAAGCCTGCGAGACATCAGAGGCCCCACCGTTTTCAGAATATTCTGAGGTGCCATCTGTCGAGCCCAGCCTCCCTCCAGTGCTGGAGAAGGAGCAGGTTCGCACCTCCCTCCCCCGCCGGTGCGTCGGAGCCGGGTCACGCCGCCATGCACTGGCCGTCAGCGGCGCGGTGCTCCCGGCTGGGGTACGGGAGTGGAAGGCGTGACCTCACCGGGGATGTGCACGGAGCCACGGGGGGCGGGGTGGTTACTCATCACGGAAACCCGGATTTCCACTGGATCACATCACAGGGCTCTGCGTCAGACTTGTCAAAAGTCTGTACTTGTGTCACTGCCACACACACAAACGAGCAAACAAACAGAAAAACACACACACACAAACAAGCAAACAAACACAAACACGCACACACACACACACATTCGACTTCAAATTTTCATACGATTATGCAAACCCACAGCAGTTGGACAGAGATCAGGGGCATTGCCTTAAAACACATATCCCCTTGCGTTCCTCCCTATATTAATTAATCTGGCACCCTGCTCGACCACAAAAAATAAAACGGCCGCGTTGCTGCGTGGCCTATTTCAGCGAAGCTTGATCAGTTCTGCCCAGACACAGCCCTGCTTATCTCAGAGAACCATGGCCTGCTGGGCCAACACTAACCCAGTAGAACAGGGCGGATCGGTTCAGAAACGATAACTTCCCACCCCCCTAGAAATCTGCAGAAATGTCATTTTTATTTACATGAAGGCTGATGTAAATGAAGCAGAATTCTGCTCACAACATCGCATACTGCATTAACTCAAATCAATCTACTTCAGGAAGAAAACCAGCAAACAAACATTAAGCCAGTCAATTAAAAAATACATCATTTCGGACGGCTAACATGGCAAGCCCCGTCGTGTCTTAAAGAAACTGTTGCCGCTGGTTCCACGGCTCTGATCAATACACTTATAACTCACGGGGCAATCTGTGCAACACTCTGACACTACAAAACAAAGCAGGTTTCTCACAGTGCAACACAGTGAACACGCAGTCCAAAACGGAGAACGCACAAGACGAGCTAAAATCGAGACATAAACACAGTGGAGGTATAAATCTGTCCGGAATGTTGCTGTCTGATTAATTATATGCCACTGCCTTATTCATGAGCAGTTCATAAAAACTCCCGCAAATAGAGGAGAGACTAAACTGTGACACACACTGATCTTGGTAAACTATTCTTTGGACTTGATAATGTAAATGACAAATGAGACTATAGATCTGGTAACACTGGTAATGATGGCCAAAAATAATGGCACAATTGTTATCCACAGTGCACTACACTCCCACTTACATATGTCCAGATACGGTCTGGTGTTTTTTTCCCTATTTACCAACACAAAATGTGTGGTCTGATCACATTTGATTTTGAACCAACCTCATTTACAGTAGTGTACAAAGGGCTGTGTGAGAATTGTCAATATGTGTAAGAAAAGAAAAAGAAAAAGAAATGGGCAAGCAAGGTTTTTTTGAATGACACCGAAAATACGTTCCTGGGTTTAGAAAGTACTGATTACCTACTGAAAAGAGATAGGGAGGGAGGGGGAATTGACTTTGGGCTTTCTCTTGCTGTGGTATGGCTCCTCTAGAACAGTGTTAAGGCTACCATCCCCTGCAGAAGCCCAGATGCAGGACTCTCATTCCAGTCACATTCCACGAGAGCTCTGGGCCTCACCTTCCCCGGCCCCGACACACTCACAGAGACGAGAACAAACATGTCACTTTCTGGTGGAGCAAGGGGCGCCCCAACGAGGACCTTTGGTGCTCTGCCAGGTCCATCATTTGTCACAGACAAATAACTCCAACAACCACAGAAGGAAGAAAAACTGCAAACAAAATCCTAAACAAAGACATAGATGTAACTTTTTCTTTTGCACTAGCTTATTGTCCATTAGCTCCTATTATGCTTTTTGTATGTGTGTGTTATATGTCAGAGCCAAGGTGACTATCTTATTTCCCTACCGGGATTAAAAAAGTGTAACCTAGCCTAACCCAACATTGTAGCAACTCCCTTAGCCCTTCAGCACAGCAATATACTTGAAATTAGCTAATGTTAAAATGTACCTATTTACATTTTAAAAAGGCTATTCATGTAAATAAACACATTTACCAATTTCTTCTCTTTTTGTGTCATTCAACCTTTTGCACCTCAACAGCATACATATGGAATCCTGAAGACAGAACTTTGCTACCCATAATGCTTCACCACAAGTCCAACATGTCTGTGCATCATCTGGTCTCAGCACAGCATTTTAATTGATTCAATGTTCCTTTAGACTGAATAAAATATACCTGCCCTACCTAAAAAATAATATGAATTACCCAACAGCCACCTAGATGTAAACCATTGTGCTAAAAAGCCATTCCCACCAAAGGGAATAGTCTGATTCTGAATCTGGAGACATGTTATAATCTCTCTCTCTCTCTCTCTTTCTCTCTCTCTTTTTCTCTGGCACCCCCCCCCCTCTCTCTGAAGCAATTAGCAATATATCCTGTGGAAATACCGACTCCAGGATTCTGCAAACCCAGATCTTGGTTGAAGGCTCGTTTGGAAGTATATTAGTGAAGACTGGAAATAAATCATTTTTTCCCCCTTATTTATTTTATATATACTGAGAATCCCCAAGACAACAGTATCTAAAAATCAAACAGAACCATAAAACGGCAAAAGAATATGTTTATTCCAAATGGTGGGTTTGCACGTCAGAATTTTCTACAAACAATGTATGCATTCAGAACACACACACACATTGTATATAAATGCTTCCGATTTCACTTACACAGTTGTTCAACTCAAACATGTCGGCAGACAAGGGCCTGCACTTCTACAGGTCGCTTAGTAAAGACTGAGCACATTACATTTGTAAACGTTTGTAGTTTATCGTTATCATAAAGCGCACCAGTGCCCAAGGCGTGTAAAGCGATAAACATAGATAAGGCAATCCCGTTCCAGTTCCTGTGGAGTTATTTACGCAAATAAACTTCCAGACAGGCCGTCTAGCAAGAGCTGCCAAACTCTGGCCTGAATTCGCTCAACATTTGTCTTTAACTTTGACTGGTGACTGTATGCAAATGTTAGTTTTTCGTTTCATCAGAAACACAGTTTGTCGCCTCGATTTTGTGATTGCTGAACTCAGCAAACTGTGTTTGTGAAGAAAAAGTGAACACTCCCGTTCGATTGTGAGTCAGTAAGACAGGAAAGGTACGCACTATATATATATATATATATATGTATACGTGTGTGTGTGTGTGTGTGTGGATAAGAGACTTATTGGCCCGTATATAAACTAAGTTGTTACTGATTGTTATGTTAACAAACAAGACATATCTTTAATATTATATTAATATTTAATATTGTAGTATGTGCAAATTCTCAAGAGCGTTCATAAAAACTGAAAACTTGTACCCGTATGCAAGTGATAATAATCTGAAGGTAAAAAAAGGTCAAAATTGTAAACAGCACTAAAAGGAGATTTGGGTCATAATACACAGTAATATTTCAATATAGAAAAACAGCAACAGTTCCCTTGAAGAGAAGGTAACTAACAGAGATGCTTCACAATAATAAATAAACATTGTCCCCCCATTGGACTGAGGGAAATTTATAGTGGGCTCGCTGATTGCTTTGCTGAACATACAAGCTGTAAATTGCATTTCATTTGGTGAATGTGCGCAGTTAGACGTTTAAAAGTAATTATTTTCGGTGGTGCTGATTGAAACATAATTTCAGCATGACTCTTGAAAATGACAGTATTCCCCAACGACTTTGTTTTAATTTTGAAGCAATATTAATTAGAATGTACATTATGGACTTGTGATGCCCTCTCTAAAATATTTGAGGAATAATTAATGTGTCTATAAAAAAGGTATGAATCCCTTCCCCCACATAAGCACCAAAAAAATGGAAAGAACAGAACCTTGTCCTCAAAGTCATTCACTGAATTCAAAGACGATAATCTGGTGGTATAATCTGGATATCCTCCTCGGCAGTGGTATGAAATTGCACCTCCCTTTGCCGCCTTCAAGCTGTGTTTCTACAAATATCTCTGTGGCTCTGTATACACACACATGCACACATACACACACACACACACACACACACACATGCCAGGATTCAATCAACGTTCATCCTTATCTTTTCATCATAATTAAATGCAAATGCAGTTTTTTTATATTCACAGACACAATTTGGTGAGTTCAGCGATTACCAAAATCAACTCGCCAAATGGTGCATATAAAATAATTCCATCCTTAATGGACTGGGCGATGGTTCGGTTTTGTTAAATTTTCCCCAAACTTTCTGAGCCCACATCCCACTCAATGAGTGGGTACATTTACACCCCCTATTCAAATAAATATTGACTTTTAGACGTACGTGAAACGGCAAACTGGAAATCATAAAAGAGAGGAGAGCAAACCTTGTGGTTCAATAGCTTGCTTTACATTTACATTTTACATTATAAGCATTTAGCAGACGCTCTTATCCAGAGCGACTTACAAGATGTGCATTAATAAAATGCTTTATATAACGACAGGTATCACGGAGTGGGGATACAGCAAGTAGCCAACAGGAAACAAACACAAAATGCAGAACGGCAGCCTGATGAAGTCTTTGCACAAAACCTGTTGATTCAGCACTGCACTTGTTTTCTTTGGGCTACTTGCACCCTTGCATCTCCAGCACAAAAAAATCAAGAACTTTTTAAATGCAAGGTTTGCTCTCTTTCTTAACGTATGTCAAAACAATTGCGTGTACACTGTAACTAGTGCAATGCGTGTCATGCCAGAATCAATACAATACAAGAACGTCATAAGAGTTTCTAAAAGGCTTGGGTTTTAGAAAAGAATGATGACAAAGAAATGATTAGGGGAAAAACTCCCCCCTGGGCCAAAGGCTCTGGACTGGGAGAGACACCCCTGGGGCTCCAAACACCACAGCCTGGCGCAGCTCTCAGCAGACCCATCCCAGCAAGCCCCAGATGCACTACAAGCTGCCAGTATCGCAGGAAGTTATAATACCAAGTGTACAGCTGTGCAGATAGACAGCTATGTTTGTGTTATGCATTTCTGACTGTGCCTTTTGTTCACATCAGCCTCCACGGGCTGTTAGTTTAATCTAAAGCCGAGCGTCGCATCTGGATTAGGGCTTCACACATGCCCGTTCTGCTCCGGCCTCTCAAACGCCTGCTTAATTTGAGATTAGGAGATTAAGTGGCTTCTCATTTACCTCTCATGTCCCTCTTTTTTAATTCAGCTAAGCGCAGGGACAATCTAATTAAACAAATGAGTACATGCACCCTAAATCCTCCCACCCCTCCGCCATCCAACCCACAATTCCCCATCTGGAGATGTTTAAACCCAACCATGTAGCAGCGTTTGACCACAGTAACCCAAAGAAAGATCAATTTTCACGCACAATTAAGCATACCCCGGCTGCACAATTTAAGAAATGCATCACTAAGATAGAACTGCACGACAGGTTTTGACACACAAAGGATGTCGGATGTTTCGATTAGCATCGCTGTGAAGGCGAGAGTAGAGAAAATGCCACAAGCAACGCAACACAAAGACGTTCAACAAAACAATGAGGGCAGATAAACTGGATCTTACGCGTAAGGGATTAGATTGCTGTGTCATTGAAGACTCCAAACAATGCCTGCTTTTCATAAAACCCTTCAGCTCCAAGCAGTGCAAAGATGGGACGTTTAAGTGCACTCAGAACAACCTAACGACTGTCGTTGTGAGTGATACAGCGTACGGTAACCCAGCTGACACAAAGCATTTCAAGAACATTGGGAAATATTCTGGTTATATTTCCATCTGGATGCGAGAGAACATTACAATGAGGATGATCCTCAAACAATTGTAGAACATTTTTTGTTACAAAAAAGTTCTGCCCAGGTCACAGTAAAATGCTCCATAGATATGACATACAAACATGCTGGTCACATGCTCTGATGGTTGTCATTTAGTAGTGAAAAGACTTCATTTTCAGGACATCAGAAATTTAGGACATCAGAAATTTACATTGAACATTGCTCACCAACATTCCTGATCAAATTAACATGAATGACCATGCGCAATTCAGTTCCTTTTGAACTGAAATGACAAAGCCGACCAATATTCTAAGACCATTCCTACCATTCCAACCATTCCTGTAATGGCCTTCACAACTTAAAATTAATGTTCAAGGGACATCCAGGAAACCGGACAAATTTACATGTTGGGAACATTTACCCTAGAATTTCGGAAATGTTGTGGGAACCACAATTTAGCCAGTTTGCCTCTTTAAATTGCAAACAGGCTTAATGTATATGAACAAAGGTTGAAGAAGAACAGGAAACATTTCAGAATTAGTGATCATGTACACTACCGGTCAAAAGTTTTAGAACACCCCCATTTTCCAGTTTTTACTGAAATTTAAGCAGTTCAAGTCCAGTGAATAACCTGAAATGGTACAACGGTAAGAAGTAAACTGCCAGAGGTTGAAAAAAAAAGTTTAGGTTTCCAAAAACTGAAAAATAATGTAAATTAAAAAAGGCCCTTTTCAGGGAACAAGTAATGGGTTAACAGTCACTCTGTGCAAGTCGCCGACTCTGGATCCAGCAAAAGAGCCCCAGACCATCACGCTTCCTCCTCCATGTTTGACAGTTGGTGTCACACACTGAGGAACCATCCTTCCGCCTACTCGACGGCCTACAAAAACCTTTCAAAATTTAAAGATTTGAATTTCATTGATTCATCCTTTGATGGTGTATGGGAAACTACTCACTGCCAAAACATTTACATTATTTTTCAGTATTTGCTAACCTAAACTTTTTTTTTAACCTCTGGCAGTTTACCACTTACCATTTCAGGCTATTCACTGGACTTGAAATGCTTACATTTCAGTAAAACCTGGAAAATGGGGGTGTTCTAAAACTTTTGAACGGTAGTGTAGGTTGAGTAAAAGCGATTTGGCCAGGGGCCTGTTTTACTCAATTTCATCAATTCCTCTCAGTGGTGAGACAGACTAGCTCATGCCCATCTGCAAAGTACAAATGTTTAAACTCAAATGCATGATTACCCTTACATACCAGTCAAGGAAATGATGGAATGATCTGACAGCCTTAATGAGCTCCAATATGAATCACTGTTGTATATACAGATGCCTCTCTTCGGAGAGGTATATGGCTTTAACTATTCACAAGCAAGACAACATTTAATGTGAAATCTTAACAAATAGTAAATCCTTTGGATAAGGCCTTCTAAAATAACTTATTTCATGACTGATATTTCAAGTAAGAAAACAAGTAAGTCTTTAGCTTTTTATTGTTACAGTGTTTTATTTTATTTTTTTAAATTATATTGTTTGTGCATTTTCTATAATGAGCAAAAGAAAAGCTGGACTAACAAAATGAGCAAATAAAACAAAAACAATTCTGCAGAACATAAAAACAGAAAGGGAAGGCTATGGGATACCACCTTTTTCTTTTCATCCTCTAAGGACAGCTAAGTGTACTGAAGCACAAGCCTTCTAGAACCAGGATTTAGAGTAAGCATCACAGACGAAGTTGTGCATTTGAAAAAAGCAGGTGTTTTGGTCCAGGCCTTTCACTGCAGTTTTCTTCAGTCCATGCACATTCCAACAGTCTGTGGAACGTGTAATGTATGCTCCACACACGCAAAGCGATGGACCAGGCGATGCTTTCCTTCGGACAAAGCACATGACCAGAGAGGCCATATCATCGCGGTTGCCAGGAACGACATTTTGTTCACTCGACCGTGGCGCGTGTGTTGAGTTTATCCATTTCAGAAAACGGCGCTCACGGAAGTGATTTTTCCACTGAGGAACAGATTCTGGGTATGACCGATATCAGGGCCACACTGGCAAAAAGTGTCACAATTTAAACGCTCCTGTTAATTGCTGCCCACGGTGTTGGTGATGGCCAATGTGTATTTTCATGGTATGCTTTAATTTCAATGTGATAGACATGAAGGCTTTTATCACCATCTTCAGATATGGGTGTGACTGAGGTATGGGTGAATGAGGTATCATGACAACAAAAAATAGGTGGAGCTACCATATGCTACTTGTAACTTACTGATATGAACCAATTAGTGTGTTTTGTTGTGAAAAGCAAAGCCTCTTGATTGGTTCAAACAAGTCAGTGATTGACAGCTAATTGTAGCTCTGCTCATTTTTGGTGTCATGCTATCTCATTTTTCCAGAATCTACTACACCAGAAATGGTAATTTCCAACTGACAAAAATATTCTATTTATTTTATATTCCTTCTTCAGGAGACAGACAGAGCTTGAAACGCGAGGACGCAGCGTTAGCATATTTAAGCCAAGCTCTTGGCACAAACATATCTTCTGCAACACATGTGACTTCACTGACGGTTGTTCTCAGTTTTTCAGTACAATGTTTAATGTCAATGTCTATCAAATACGCTCCGAGGCGGAAATTCAGCACTTTGCACAGGATGTCTTTGAATGCCGAACATTTTATTTTTGTTAAAACCACCTCAGACAATGTTTGAGAGCTAAGTGAAAAAAGGGCCTGGAGAAAGATGAAGAGCAGTATTAATTTCCATGCATTTCTGTAATCAGCTCCCCAGGGACATTTATGATCTCTGTGGACGCATCCCATATGGGACTCTTCTGTCTTTTCCACGCGCCCCGCACAACGTTTGTGCATAAATATGTGCGTCTCAGTTCCCCAGCAACAAACTGTGAGAGTCCGTTCTCTAAACTGAATGAGATACAGAAATCATTCACTCGGCCTTACAAAAACAAAAAACAAATACACAATGAATTGGTATTTTCAGCAACCTCCTATATGCACTGATGGGTAGACCCTGTCAAAGAATATTACATTACAGTACATTACCTTATTTATTTTCTTAGCATTCTTTATGCAGGACAACATTGCTTATTCCTTACATTTTATATATTCCCTGTCTGTACAGCTGTGTTTTCACTGAAGCAATTCAGACAAAGTGGCTTGCTCAACAGCACCTGGGATTTCTGACCCTGACCCTGACCCCTGACCCCTGGTGGGTGTGGTCCCAATTAAACAATGCAAGTGATGCTTGCACTTCAATTTGAGTGGATGCAGACTTGAAGAGGAGAAGTGGCTGGGTAGAGTTGCTTGGATACTAATTACAGTGGTATCATAGCAACAAATTAATCAAGAGGCTTAAAAATCAACCTAATAATCTTTGACATTAAATGTGTTGATGAACCCCCCCATCAACCCCTTTAAGTGTCTATAATTAAAACTGCAATGTCTCTGACTATTTCTGGAGATAGTATACGTTTTAAGATATCAACCATTGTAATTGCCATTGCCATTCCCATATCATAGCATTTTTTTGCATAACTGCATAAATGTTTAAAGTAATTTCAGATATTTCATCAGTTGTGTGACAAAGCATTCAGTGCATTATAACTTTAGTGCCTTTCGGGGCTAATGGTTTAGTGATGATGTCACTTGGAGAAAAAGAAAGGAGAACAGAATGAAGTGGAGCGCAGTCCTAAAAGGGTGACGGGGCTGCCGTGTGATTGACAGCTGAGGTTGGCGCTGTTCAAAAGCACAGTGGCTGAGTTTACACATTGGGAACATTAAACGTAACTTCTAACTTTTCAAGAATGTTCTGGGAACCAAAAATTGTTTGCTGGGCAGTAACTGTAGCTGTCAGTAGCAATATACTGTACAGGCCAAAAATCTTTGCTGTGACATAGAGCTTTCAACAGATTACATTCGTTCCATACAAGTACAACATTTTCATCACTTGAGAAGCTGATTAAGATATCTGTCATAACTCTCAAATCAACGTTACACTTTTAGAGAAGGCATCGAGGCAATTTTAGGATTCTGAAAACGAAAGGAAGTCATTTTCGATTTAACTAAGTAATAAAGGACGTATGCGTACAGGAATTTGGCACGCGTAATCACAGAGAACGATTCTCTCTCGGCGACGGTGATTGCTTTCGACGGGGCTTTTAATTCTTTTCCACGCGGTGTTGTCAGGTGTCGAGGAAGCGGCGCTAACGGAACGTGGCGCTCAGGAAGACCGAGCCGAAGAGGAGGATCTGGAGAAGTCAGCTAAACACATTCATTACAGCCACAACTGGTAACCCCTCTGAAACAATATGTAATCTGGAGTAAAAATCAATGATGTGTCCAAAACTATAATTGCTATGTCTAAACTGCCTCACTGGCACTCGGTCTCCACTACAGCTAAAACGCACACAAAGCTGATTTCTTTATGTGCGTGTGTGTGGGAAAAAAAACCCATGTTTGATAAATCAATACTTGAAAATGAATTATAGTTACTGTTTGGAAAAGAGCAAGTGACCAAATATTTACAAACAATAACTGCTTATTGCGGGTGGGAAAAAAAAGGCTCATGGTTCGCAGGTGATTCAACTATGGTTGAATGAAGGGAATCATTTGCTAATGTCTGTGTTTTAAATTATTTTGCTTATAGTTGCCTTTGATATTCTGAAATCGTTTAGCCAAATACAAAATGGCAGTACATAGCGATAAACCATGTGCACATATGCGTTTGAAATAATATCACTCATATTTTCCATTAATAAAAAAAGTTGAGTGTTCAAAGAGCAACACGAACACCTCGGAAGAGATTTATGGGTCTCCAAAATCAGCTGGCTGTTCGCCATCACTCTGGATTGTAGGGAAATAAAATCTTGTGTGGAGGGGCCTGCTTTTTAGAGCACGTTGTTTAGTGTGGCCTATTGATGTTGTCTGATTGTATTGTACTGTGTCTCCTCAGTATCGTATTTGTATCTGTGTGTACATTTAGTATCTCCGTGCGAAGCGCCTTTGAGTTTTCTGAAAAGCACTATGTGAATAAATATGTACAAAACAGGGAGTTCAAGTACATTCAGAAAATGAAAAGTATGTTCTGTGCAGAGCTAAAGTGACACTAGAAAAAACGATAAGAAAAAAACGACAAAGACAGCAGGTGTCACGTCCTGTTTCTGGAACTGAACTACCCAGGCCATTTCCATTCTGGCAGGCATGAAACGTGAAACAACAAACATCAAACATCAAACCTCAAGCACTTCTGTGAGCGCTATTGGACAATATGTCCAAACTCTCTCGTCCATAGGAGCATCTCCTTTTACAGGCCTGCATTCCACAATTAGTATAATTAACGTGGAACATTGAACCAAGGCCACTTATCAAATTGACTTCTCCCCCCCACCCAAGATGAGTGCACAGACCTTGCTTCGTTAAGAGCGGTTAATTTGGTAGATGATTAGAGTTGTCATGTTGCTGCAGGCCAATTGCCTTTTGACTCCGGTCAAAACCAGCAGAACAGATAATTAGCGGTCCTCCTTAACGTCAGCTAACTGCTCATATTCTAATTACCGGTTGCCATGTATTTTGACAATGTGAAGAATCGGAGGAAAGTTCAGATTCTAAGGCAGTTTTACTCTTTTTTTCTCCATATTGTCAGACAGCTGACTGTCACAGATTTGGGATTTGTCTTTGGTAGACAAAAAAAAGATTATATATATATATGCAGTATACCAGAGTTTGGGTCAATTTCATTTCAATTCCTTCAGTAAATTCAGGTAATTAATTGAAAGTCAATTCTTAGATATATACTGTGTGTATATATATATATATATATACACACACACACACACACACACACACACACACACACACAGACACAGACACACACACACACACACATACACATAAATATACATTGGGGTCATTCCCAACCCATCTCGCCCAGCTTAAATGAGTCCCTTTTTTTGGTCCCATGGACTCTCTTCTCTGCTTAGGCTGCGGAAAATCGGCCCATTAATCCTTCCAACTGGTGCATTCCAGCTGGCTTCTCCAAAGGTTTGGCCCAGCAGTGTAATGTGTGTCATTGTGGCAGTGTTGTCTCTTAATTAGAACATCACTCTCTCGATGTCCTTCTCTACCGGGGAGTCCCTCCACTGTAGTGTACACCCTCTGAGATACACCCTCTGGTTCAAAACTCATGTGTATTTATATTTAGGTATTTAGCAGACACTCTTTTCCAGAGTGACTTACAAAAGTGCATGCAAAAGAAGTTAGGCAACAAGCAGATATTAGTTACACCGGCAAAAGTAGGCAGGCTGGGAGATCGAAGTCTGGTTCCGACGCGCCGCAGTCCAGCGACTGACCGTTCACAGGTAGGATTCTGATGCTGTGGCCTGAATTCAATCCGCATTCGCCCTTAACTTTGACATACAAATAAATGCTAGCATTTTTTTTTTTCACAAAAATGCAGTTTGGCAGGTTCATTTCGGTAATTGCTGAACTCGCCGTTTTGTGAAGTAATGTTTATGAAGAAGAGAAAAAAACACTTGCATTTAATTGTGGGTCCGAGTTAAGGACAAATGCTGATTGAATCAAGGCAGGTGTCTCTCCGATAGTTCTCTCATTTCATTTAGTTTTTTTACTCTTTACAAATTCTTAGATTTTTCAAAGTTTGGCCCACTTTTGGAAAACAGTGCATAGAACCACAAGTTGCACAAATGAGTGCTCTGCCAAATACTACTTTACAGCAAGGTTCAAAATGTTTCAAAATCAGCCAGAGATGCTCAAACAGGACAGCAACAGCAAAGACAAATGTGATACAACCCACACACTTTGAAGGGGGTGGGGGTGGGGTCCCCTGTCAGATCTAAGTGATAACCATTCCTGTTGCTTTTGAGGTGGAGGCAAGATGATTGAATGCCAAGACTATAGACTATGCAGTTCCAAACAGGAGTTACCCGCAGGTCTGTGTTCAGTTTCGCTGATCCGCATCTGACCTGCAGGATGTTGCGTACAGATGGTCCACATTCTGCCTGTCACTTTCTCATTCTTTGTGACTACGACATTCCTACATAGACCGCTGTGACAGCACAATGTGCATATTTGGGGTGTACAGGGGAAAACTGTCAAACTACATATTTCACACTAGTTTAAATCTCTGATAGAGTGGGTAATTTTGTGAACTTTCGTCGTGTAGGCTTCCTGCAATCTGATTGGTGCAAGAAGATTTCTGATTGGTATTGATTGGTTAGTTGGGGCGGTTTATCATTCAACACACCCAACCTCGAGACTCGTGATTCGTCAGGAGTAGGAACTGACCCATTGGCTTATTAGCATTATAAACGCATCGCAGTAAAGGAAGCAGTCAGGCTCATAGCTACAAACCTGAAAAGTGAGGCTGCAATCAGACAGCTTTGTTGACACACGATACCTTTCGCTGCCCCCTGCAGTCACAGGCCATTGATCATGTGAGGCATGACTCAACCTAGCGCAGGTAATCCAGCGCTGAACATGTACCTGCCATACCTGCCTACTACTGAAAAGACCGATTAGGCTTCATTCGTGTGCCAGGTCTTTTGTAGTGCCTGGGAATGTAAATCAATCAGGAATCAACAGGAAAAAAACATGATGATGCCTACAGCTGAGGAGGATTCTGGTTTGCAATTAAAATGGTGCTCCACAGAGAAACTACCAGTAGTGCATCAACAGCAGTGAAGGAATGCATGCACAGAGGCATAGTGTATATGAGAACACAGGCCTGGATTAAATAAACATTTGTCCCTAACTTTGAATTTAGAAATAAATGCAAGCGTGTCTTTTTCATCATAACTACTGCTTGGAAAGTTCAGTTTGGTGATCAGTTAACTCGCCAAACTGTGGTTGTGCATTTAGGACAAATGTTGATTAAATCGAGGCAACAGTCAGTCCCGGGTTGCAGTCCATACCTGTAACTGTAAATACGCCTACCGATGCTTGGAGGTGGAGGGTGGGGGCTATTTTCTATTTCTGCCATGCTATGTCTTTTTTGTAAACACTTTAATGTATTAACATTAAAAACTATGTTGTTTTAACCAGGGGACATCCGATTATATATACCTGTGGAAACGTCACTGAAGGGATAGGCTTATTATAACGTTAAGAAAACAGTCCCACACAGAACAGGCCTCTAACTTGAACACTGCCATGTCAGTGACTAAATTGAGACATTCAGTAGGAGGTGGAGGAACATGCAGGAGTCAGAGCCCTGTGACAGCCTGCCAGATGCTGACACCTCCTTGATGCCCTGGGGAATCAGTGGTCTTTTACACAGGATTTGACAAATACGGTGGCCCTGAAGTGCCAAAAGCTTTCTGTAAAAACACTCGACGGTCTCCACAGTAAACAACAAAAAAAAAGGGTTTCGCAACACCTGCTAATAGTCTTCACTGCCAGACATAAAAGTATTTGCTGCAAGTTTAAAATAAGTCTCTGGTGCAAAGAAAAAACAAATACACATTTGCTAAGCTGACATTTAGCCACTTGTTTAAACAGCCAGCTTTCAGAGCTGTAGAAGGTGGAAATTCAGGTAGATGTAATATTAATGTGCTTTTTAGATGAACAAAGGAACCCTAGTGTTTATTGTTGAATGACTGACTACTCCGTGGAGAGAGGGCTCTGGAGAAAGTTGTGTAGAGGCAAACACTACCAGTCATAAAGACAGTTCTGATAAAGACATTTTCCATTTGCAGGAAAGATTTATTTAATTAATGTTCAGAAATTGTTTTTCACTTGGAAGTTGTAGGGTAAAATGCATAAATGAAGGTGGAAAATGTCTGTATTTAATATGTTTTAATTTCAGACTGTAAGGAAACAAAAGGTGACATTTTTGGGATGGGGTGTCAACTTTAAAGAGGCACCGTATACATATAATCTGTTTATCTCTCTCTCTCTCTCTCCTCCTCCCTAATGTGAGCGAGTCATAAAGACACAGGCATGAGAAGAGCATTTTGAATGAGAAAAGTCTGAAGCACTTCATCTGGGTTCACTTGAAGGCACTGGGACTAGTAGTCATGGGAGAGCGGTTAGTGATGCCGGCGGCCGGTGCGTGGCTAACAGGGTCACAGACTAAATTAGTACCCCACTGTCTGACAGCTCTGGAGTGACATACCAATCCATTCCAGGAAAACTCTGCCTTTCCTGTCACTCTAGGGTTCTTTACCAAGAAGGACAAATGTCATGAAAACAGTTGAATTCTCCCAAAGTGGGTTTATTTACTGCAGCACAACGACAGCGCTTCTACCAGGAAGGCCTTTGTCAGGCACTGGTGCCAGCGCTTTACTTGTGGATCTACGATACACTTTATTACCAAGAAGGACATCGTCCAATTGTGTCTTAGCTTCAAAATCACATGGCCACTCCTCAGGTTCACCGGTTACAACACTGCAGTCAACCCTGGCTCCTCCTTTAAACAAAACGCAGCTCTACGGCCAATCACAGCTCATTTGGATTACGTAATGGAGTAGAAGGCCCTTCTCCGCCATTGCTGGGTGTACAGCGAACATGTGGCTGAAGTGTAGGGCTGGGCATTGACACGTACCTCGCAATACGATACGTTTCATGATAAGAGGGCCATGATGCAAGGCGTATCACGATACAGTTTGCATCACGGGACAGACGGAAGCAGACACACACTACAAAAGAAAGCTCTTCGCCAGCTGAGTAGGATATCTTTTTTTAATGTCATTCCTCACAGGCCTGCATTGATGTTCAAAATGTACGTGTCAAAGGCTTACAGATATACAACATGTTCATGTGCGCACATTCAAAAATAATACACGTATTGAGATACAGGGTAAAAGACAACATCCCGATACAGTGTACACTGTATCAATATATTGAAGTGATGGCACTGTTTTTACAGAGGGGTGAAATATATGAGAAAAGTGTAGACAATTTGGAAATAATTCCACATAATTCCAAAAAGAAATATTGATAAATCTGCATGAAGGCCATGTTATTTCCTGTTGGTGACAGCACCCCGAGTGCGTTAATATTGCGCGTCGTGTCGACAGAAAGTTCTTGTGCAATGTTTGGGAATACTACACCATAGACAGATGGTCCCAGAGGAATCAAATACAACTTCCAGAGAAGTTTTCTTCCTGCAGATCTTTGCATACAGAAATTATGCTGAAATACAGGTAGCGTTTTCCAGTTTACCCAGCAGCCAGGAGCCACACAATTCCACCGATGTCATTTTCCTAATGGGTATGTCAGGACTCTTTTCTTCTGAGGGTTTGTTTGTGGGAAGGATGCCATGAAGCAGACGTCCCAAGCTTAGCCATCACCTATCACCTCCATGGCCTCTACAACCACAAAACCCAACCTAACCGCAACATAACCGTGCGCCAAGCCCACATAAGCCTGATCAAATGTTCCACGTCCAAGATATGCGGTGGAAATGACGGTAACAAAACCCATGGGAAGTTCTGGTCGTAAGCGGGCTCTCATTGTGCATACAGCACTGAAGCAGTACTGCACATGTCTCTGGATCAGAAATATTTTTTCCCCTTTCTTAATATTTTTAAACAGACTGATTGAAGGGCTGGCTTCATTTACACAAAATATAAACTAAATAACGAGGGGGGCGATTAAACTGATATTATGATGGCGTAACCCGGTGCAACCGTGGTCCTGGAGTGCCAGAGATGTTTTCTGGTTTTTGTTCCATCTGAGCTTGATTGCAGTTTCATCGATTATTAAAAGTCTGAGCCTGAATATTCATGGTCTGAATGGTGAAACACAGAGTAGCTCCAGCACATGGTCACCTGTGTTCCTTCTACCCTAATAATTAATCCAATAATGTAGTTAGGGGTATGTAGAATAAAAAATCTGAAACATCTCTGGCACTCCAGGACCAAGGTTGCCTATCCCTGATGTAAGCAGTTGCGAGGGAGTAAATGAGGCTCCATTATATGCACTCCACCTCTGAAGAAAAATGGATAGGGGTAAAACGATAGAAAAAAATTTAAACACTTGCATTTCATTGTAAGTCAAAGTTAAACATGCATGTTGATTGAATTCAGGCCTGTGTGTGTATTGAGCCGTTCCAGTTGGAATCAAAGAGAGATGGCAATCGGAACTGTCCATCCACCTTCAATGGCATCTCCCTATCCCACCTGTCTTCTTCTTGGGATTTTTGTCTGTTTCTGATAAAAAGAGCAACAAACGTTTTATTAGCTTGTATCTTACACCACTGCCTAACCTGGATGCCAAGGGGAACAGTGTAATTACCCCTGGAACAGGAGGGAAGACTATGTGATACTGTCTATCAGTCAACAGGATAACTGAAAAGGTTTTGGGTGGATCGGTATGAAACTTGGCAAAGCCATTGGCTCAGGGATAAACAAGTGATATGATTTTAGGGCTGCTATGACAACAGCTAAGATCTGCAGACATCTGCATTCTACTGAACGATTCTCTAAATTCATTCCTTTTGTGCCACATCTGCTGGCCATTGTTTCAAAACAAGGGATGAATTGGAATTGAATGAGTCCCTGGAAGATTTTGAAATATTTTTGCACGGTACTTTGCATATGTTATTATCTCAACTTCCGCAACAGTTCTCGGTCTGGCAGAGGCACGGAGGAAGTTGTTTTGTTGTTCCTCCCTCTGGACTCTCCACCCTCGAGGTGTCTGACTCTCCGGGTCTTTAGATGCACTGCTCCTGAACTGAGGAGCCCCCTTCCAATATCCATCCCCTCTGCCTCCACCCTCTCCACCCTTTAAAAAAGGACTTTTTCATCCAGGCATTTAGTCATTTTTAATAGCTTATTGTGATTATTTTCCCCCTAGACATTTATCTGATATGTTTTGCTGTTTGATTTGTTTGTTGTTTTTCAGATTTTTTATTTTTACTTTGACTACTTTTTTTTTTGCTGCTCCTTGTAAAGCTGATTGCCACAGAAAGGCGCTAACGAATAAAATCAATTATTGTCAGTAGTAGTAGTAGTAGTAGTAGTAGTAGTAGGGTTGCAGGTCTGGTAATGATTCTGGGAACTGGCTTTTCAGGCATCAGATGTCACCTATGAACTTTGAGGCCTCTAGCCCCACAAAGGCCGAATGAACCACACCATAATCTGGAGCCAGCGGAAGATCCACATTTTACCCTTCACACCAGTCAGCCTTAGTCCTTTCTAATGAAATCGTCCTCAGTCCAACACTAATGTCTCCCCATCACACAAAATTCTGTGTGCCTCTGCCCTAATGGAAAAAACATGAAATATCCAAGAAACATATGTACTGTATATATGTGATCACATGTCAATACATGCGAAGTAAAGGTGACAACATGAGACAATAGGTAGCATACCTGTGTGGTATACATGTGGAAATGTCCAGAAAACTAGCTACATTGTTCCATATGGGTGCTCGTGATACAATGAGAAATGTGTCAGTTTGGGCTTAGTGGTCGCATGATTGCCACCAGCCCATAATGTCCTGACACAATCGTAACATGGCAGGATAGGGATCTAATTTAGAGGTTGCTGTACTGTTGTACTGTTGAGCATGGTGCTTAATCTGAATTGCTTCAGTAAATATCCAGCTGTATAAATGGATTGTAGATAAAGAAATTCTAACTGTTTAAGTTGCCCTGGTGTCTGCTAAATGCCTAAAAAAGGTACAAATGTATATTATCTAATTCTGTATGAGCACTTGCTACTCCATAGCATCTGAAGTTCCAACCCGCAATGAATGCAACTCAACAGCGCAATTGCAGCCTCTCCCAAGATTCAGGGACAACGCAACTCATGCTAATCTTAAAGGTTACAAAGTCAAGGCAAAGAGGCAACTTGTCTTCCCATTAACTTGAATGGAGATGCAGACAGTGCAAATATCCCTATGCTTAATTCAAAACCGTCGGTTTCCGTTGACGTTAGCAACACTCCCAAGGTATTCATTACCCTCAAAACACGTTTAAAGCTATAAGAAAACTAACGGTAAACTAGTTTATGACACAGAACAGGAATAATTCTGGCTCAAATGTGGTTTGTGAGTTTCCTGCACTAACTTCCTGGATACAAAATAGATGAGTTTCAACCACAAAATAAATCTATCCTCAACCTCCGAGGAGCAGTGGAGAGATAGCCGCAATGGCCAGAAATAATAGAATATTCAATATATCATAATAGAATATTCATCCTCATTTTCTTTCTCTTTCTCACAGTACATATAATGTTTTCTTGTATTCAATTTCAGTAAACCATCTTTCTTTTTCTCTTTTTCACTCGTTAAATGCACACGTGAACTACCTGTGTTCCGCACTTCTGCGCTCACGCTCTGATATGGCCCGTTTTATTTCCACATGGCGGGGCCAATTTACATAAGATACAAAAAAGCACAAAACGTATTAAACCGTCGGATGCACGAAAACCCTTCCGTGGCAGTGATGAATTGCATTTCTTTCAATTGCATTGTGTTTATCAATTAATCGCTCAATCGGTCAACATCAACATCACCGATTTGCTCTAGTGGCGCATCTCAACAATCGACAGAAAAGTCACAATGCTTACTCTATCAGCAGAGGTGAAATGAAGGTTTGCTTTCCTCTGTACTGCATTATTTTATTAAATACCCCCTTTCATACTATCGGCCCCGTTGACTATTGCTGCATCCCCAGATTACAGGATAAATTAATAAAACCATTACTGCAGTTCGCTAACTGGCCCTCCAAGCGTTTGGTGAAAAATATGGATACATTTCAGGACCGCTGAAGCCACTGAGGAACAATTTTGTAGATTTCATCAAGACTTCTAATTATGTTCCTGTCAAGTCCAGAACGCAGCAATCCATAACTGCTGTGCACTCATGGACGATCTGGTGAACGAGAGTAATTTATGCCCGCTGCAAAAGATTGGGGAATTTTTTTTTTTTTTATTTTGCATTTAGCGTGCACACTGCTTGACTAAAAGGGGATTACAAAGGGGAATATCGCAAAGAAACTGCAGGGAAGCAGCGGATGCTATCTCTCTCCCTCTCCCTCTCTCTCTGTGCTGTTGATTTCCATTTTACAATGGTGCCTTGAATTTCTTCACTTTTTATATGTGATTTTAATTTTTAAGAGAAGACAATTTCTTATTCTTTCGTTATTCTTTTGTTATGTGTTCCCCTTTTTTATTTTACATTTTTTAACTATGCCCATAAAAAAATCCCCGCTCAACATTTTTTTAGTTAAGGCTAAAGATTAAAACATTTTGGTATACTGTTTTCGTCAGTGAAATAGTGTTATATATTAATCAACCAATATTATACAAAACTGTACAATACAACATTGTAATAATGGGGTCTGGAAGGTGACGGTCATTTTTAATCAACTCTTCCAGAACCATATTCTATGGCCTGGTGCAGCTTTGCTGGGCTACAACTGTCAGTGTTTAGTTCCCAATGTCTACTATACAGGATTGATACCTACAGCTTAGCACAGCTACCTTCATAGGCAACAAATATTGCATTGTTTAAAAAAAATTACACCTGTACAATGTGCACTTTTGTTTGCAACTTCACTCATTTGTCCAGAGAAGGTATTTTCTACTGCGCCTGTTAGGCCAAAACACAATGGGTGCATATTGCTCTGCTGGGAGAAATGGTCTAATCCAAAGCCTTTCTGAAGGGGGCTCGACAGCCGTATACCACTCTACCACATATACCACTGTATCTGCAACAGATATTATGGGGGGAAGAACAAAACAAAAAAGTCTTAAACACAAAAAAGTATAATTGAACCACGTTGGCGTGTGGATTGCAGGGACGTGCGTCACTGTGATCAGGTGCGATCAGTTGTGCTCGTTGTGTGTGAGCAATGGAAGATGACAGACCATTGGTAGCACACATTCTGGTGTCCAATGTGAGTGCTGTGAGTCCAGAGAAAAGAAGGGAAAAATTTGGGCCAAGGAGGAAAATTGAGATTTAAAAAATGATCCGTACGGGGCCAGGCTAAAGGCAGGGCATAATCAGGGAAAAGACCCAACATAGGGTTTTGGGGATGTGGGGAAAGGGAGGGTCATGGCAGGAACTGTGAATGAAAGCGATTCCTGGAGGTTTTACTGATTAATGGTGTGAACTAGGGTGATGTGAAGGAACTTTATTATATTAGTTCAGATTATTTTTATTCTGTGTTTTGAAACATGCAAGAAACGGCCACTGGGCACCTATCAGAGGAAAAGCCCTTAACAAGGCCTCTCCTCCAGATCTTGTTGGGCTAATATCACCAATAAATATGACTTTAAGGCTACAGGTTTCTGTCATCCTGCTAGAGATTCTACAATGTTCATTTGCACAATTCATTTTAGTTTTAAAAATTGTGTGTGTATGTATGCATGTGTGTGTATGCATGTGTATAATAAACACAATTCAGTGGATTCAAATATACTGGATGACAAATTAATTAATCTTACACATGGCTTTAATAAAAACAGGCCAAATATTATGTTTTGCCCTAATCTGACCCTCATTTAAAGGTGCTGTAAATGCCAAACTATATAAATCAAAGGTTCCCTAAATGAATTAACTAAACACAATGACATAACACCGTAAAGAATACTCACAGGCCACAACAGCCCTACACAAACATGCAGGACAAAACGGACGAGAACAAATCACAACCTTTAAGAAATGAAAGGTCTTCCACACTCGCGGTACAGCACGTGGAGCTGTCCTAATCCCTTTTTATATTATTTATTTATTTTGGGCTTCAAACGATCCTTAGCGTTCCATTATGGTGGTAAAAATAAAAACAAGCGGAGCGGCAGTCTGTGGGTGGCGCATGACTTGGAGGGAGTCATCCATTTTACCTCGTTTGACACTTCCTGTGCCATGGGAGCCCATTAGGAGAGAGAGAGGGCCAGCGCCGCACGTCTAACACTGCTATTTCCACCTTCAAGAAGTGGCCGGGGGAGGGGGGGGGGGTGTGTGTGTGGGGGGGGGGTTGATGGCCCTGTCCCAGGCCAAATGTGATGGGGGAGGAGCGTCCCCCGTTCCGACCCTGGGTGAATATTTGAAAAATAAAACGGAACTTCCTGTGTATATTAACTGATTGACATGAGTCACCAACAGAGGGGGGGGGAGTGATGTGGTTCATTGATGGTCAATCAACCTGGGGACATGGTTTCACTTACATGAGATTGAATCCTGTATTTTTCACAAAGCTTGAGGGGAGAGCCCATTGCCGAAGCTCACTGCTTTGATGTTCTAAACTGAGACCCGAATATACAACCCTTCTGCTGCTCAAGAAAATGAGCAGGTTCCAAAAATGAAGGAAAAAAGCCACAGCAGAGATGATGTGCTGCTTCATACAGGCCATTTATCAGAATACCATACTTGTACCCCGTGGACCCTAAGCAAGCAAGCAAACTGGAACACACATTAATCAATTACCCAAAGTGCATGTATTGAACAGCATATGTACCTATATTTTTTTCAAGCCAATTCAAAGTCAATTCAAAGTCAATTAACTAATCAAACCAAAGGTTCTTCAAATCGAATCTAAAGCTACCCTGAAGAAATATGTGCATACCAGGTTTGGAAACATGTGCCTAAAAATATGTGCCTAAAGTGAGCTCTGGGAATGGATAAGAATTTTGTCTGAATTCATTAGTGTAAGATTTTGATACCTCCACCATTTGGTCTTTATTTAATTTGTGAAGGCTGGCGATAATCCGTGGTGTGATTTCAAATCCCAATTGCAGTCCAGATTGTTGAAATACCTGGGTTCATTTTAGTGCAATTTCATATACTAATACAGGTGAAGTAGCAGGAGGATTCCCCTTTGTAATCCCCTTATACTGAGAATGTGACCGTGTGTGTGTGTACTTCACATGCATAATTCTTAAGCGTTGGTGTTTATGTAATCTATCATGTTTTATCGTTGAACGTACGCACTTTAATAGCCTAAACCTAAACTGTCTGTTGTCAAATAACATAATTATCTTATGAGGTATTTGAAAGACATATGCACCTGCTGCACACACACACACACACACACACACACACACACACACACACACACACACACACACACACAGGTACAAGGAAACATATCGGGCCCCCTTGTATGTGCTGGCCAGCGGAGCCTTTATCCAGAGCCGGAGTCTCCATTTCAGACGCACTCAAGCACAACTAAGCCTGACGCGGGACACAATGACAGACCATTTACAGCGATCATTTCTTTTCACACTCTCCGATGATCTTAAGAGGAGCGGAGGGGCACGATCTCTCTACTCACACTCCCCCTCCCCCCCCCCCATCAGCGGGAGGGGTCACCTCGAAGTGGCGGTCCTCCGCTCCCGGGACCGGAGCTGTCGCCGGCGGGCACGGCTACTCAGACGCACCGCTCATTACCTGCAACAACAGCGGCCTCAACTTCGTGTTTAGGATTTACGGCGTCTTCCACCGCGATTGAGCGCGTGCTGTTTAACACCGTTTCACATCAAAGAGGCTGATTCGCAAGTACGTGTAATGAGATCTGTGTGGCATAAACACGGCGATAAACACGGCCTACCAATCAACGGAAGGAAAAAAAGAGCTGCCTTGTAATAACAAGCACTAGAATTAGAAAATCTATTAGAAAAATGGAAAAATATTTCTATTAAAAGTGATAAATCTGCACTTTGGTACCTAAAAATCGGGAGATAAATGGGGCTATTTTTCTCTGTAAGTAGGATCTGTTGCCGCCCCCACTCCCCCTCTCCCATGCCCGGGGGACACTGCTAAAAAGAGGCATTCATCTGCATTAAGGTCAGCGCCGGTGGAAGGGGGATCAGGTCTGGCGGGCCAACAGGTACAAAGTCAGTCTTACCTAATCCAAGCTCCGCAACTCCGATCACACCCCCATGATCCAATTAGAGGGGGCGGTTCGGCGATCGGGCAGGAAGCACGGCCGCTAACAAACTCGGAGGCGCTAACATCAATTCCTTAAGTGCTTTTTAAAGGATTACAGACGCGAGGCTCAGCCCGGGGATGGTGACACCCAGACGGACAATCCCCATCACATTACTGTAATTGGTGTTCCGAATAAGAGCCATTTCGACATTTATTTCAAATTTTTTTTTTTTTAATTAAATAATGAAAGAAAGGAAATTCTGTATCTGCCTCCATCCTTACATTTAATTATATTTTTCATTTTGTGATTAGATCTTGTTTTTGTTTGTATCTTCTATGCATTTATGTTTTATTGGAATAAATATTACCTGTATACAAGACAAATGATCAAGGTTTGAATAGGGAGCAAATAACCTGAATGCATCAACTCAATATGTGCCTTAAACTAGCAGTTCAGCACAGACAAGTAAATAATTCCCTCTCTATATTCTTAGGCTTGTCCGTCATCTTTGTCCTCATAGCCACATATTAAGTCTGACACTAATATCACTGTAAGATTTTTGAGCAGGGATAGGCAAGGAGGGCCACAACTTTTGCTCTTAATTATTTAAATAGGTCAATCGTTTATGTGTGCTGACATTTCAGCTTAATTTCTTGATAAGCACACAAATGATGGCTGGAGACAGTTCTTGTGTCCCTCGATGAAATGTTTTTACTGTGGTATAATCTAAGAGTGAACTGTGTTGGTGTATACAGTAAATGAGCCAATTGAGCCATGGCAATTGGTGGAAACACAAAACCTGCATAATGGAGTTTCCTGCTCTAGAGTAATCACTGTGTTGATTTACTTTACCCTTCAAAACCGAAACATGCATGTAGAAACATAATATTACATTTTTATTTAGATTACAGTCTGTTGAAATGTAACTTGAACAAAAACATATTGTTTTAATGAAACAGATCTAAACGTGTGTCACCATTTGCCCTATATTCTGGAAAACGAAATTAATATATTTAAGTTTATATACATATATAAATATATCCTCTATTTTATGTCAAACAACGAAGAAACCCTCCCTCCAGCCACATACTGTATTACATTATAAATGTAAAAAACAGAAGTTATTTGACATTTTCATGGTTGTGACACATTGACAGTGTCTGGTTAATGTCAATTATTGAGCTTTGAGTCGGAAGCGCTTTATGCAACATTCCGGGACTAAAAACAGCTCCAGAGGGAAACACTAAGGGTGCCTATCACCTTCCCTCATAACAGCCTGACACATGACTCCAAGAAGTACTCTTTATCAGGCGTATGAAAGACCCTACGAGCACCACAAAAAGCCTTTTGATTTCATACGTAAATGATCACAAAATTGCTATCTGCTGGTATTTCATTTGGGAAATAAATAAACACTCAGCTTAGAGTAGGGCTGATACGCAGGCCCCAGCCCCTGTGTTCTAGACTCTTCATATCAAATCCTTAAACAGAGCTAAGACTGGCGTAGGCAAATTATCTTCAATAAACCATTAGGAAGGATAATATTTTTGCCAGATCAAAGGGCTTTTTTTTCCTGCCGTAGCTTTTAGCTCTATTATCAAAGGTTCCTTTTTTTACAGACAGAGCTAGATAAACAAAGTTTTTGCTAAGTAATTGCTTTTACAGTGCCTAATTAATCTGAAAACCCGGTGCAACTGTAATGGCGACAAAACACACACTATAGTAGTTAGAGGAGCAGTGAAGTAATTACTTCTCAATTAAGCCATTGTTAAAGATCCGTTTGGCAGTGCGCTGGCACCAAACAACGATCTTGTGACTGACTGTTGTACAAACAGTTGTACAAGGTTGAGCCAAGCCTGACTCTATATGTACCAAAGAGAGATTAGAATGGCCGACCCCTCGGTCTGTAGAGAATCCGGAGAGGGAGGTTACCGTTTTTGAGGCTCCTGCAATCTGATGGTTGTAGCTAGTTTTAGCCAGTGTTGTGTCATTTATCAGTGGGCTTGAATTGTCATTTTAATTGTTGTTTAATTTCACAGGTTAGGCAGACTTATCTCACACCACAGTGTCTGGCAAGTGAGGATACAATGGCCATGTATAGCCATACAGTTCCAGCTTCAAAATGTTTATATAGTTGTTCAAATATGAAATATATAAAGGCTTATAAAAAAGACAACACAGAATGTTTTAACTGTATGTTCACCAAGACTTAAACCGTACTTAATAATCCAAACATTTTGAATCAGTCCAGTTTGTCCTCAATCGCTTTTAACTTTTGCCCCAATTTCTACAAATAACCACATTCATTTCAATAATTCTCTATAACCAAATACAGCAAACACTGCCCAACACTGGATAAAACAAGTGCTACATGCTGAAGAGGATGTAAATCCGATATAGTTTTTTTTAGATTGAATCAGTCAGACGATTTGCCTTGTTTTCTTTTCTTGCTGTATCTCCATCCCTTCTGAAATGTTATCTCCAGGGAAAGGCACAAAATATCCCCTTTTAAGCACTGCGATTACTGAAAGAGCTGTATTCCTTTGGCTTTCTCTAACCGGGAGCAAAGACAAACCAAAACCTTGGGAGGCCTGGGCAGCTGTCAGCTCTGGTTTACAGCTGCAGAGTGGTGGTTTACAGTGGGGCATTCACTGGTCTCCCAAGACCCAGTTAAGAAGCCTTTTCAAACAGCCTCCAAAAAAAAAAAAAAGCCACACTCAGACATTAATCAAGTGCGGTTTGCTCATACTTGCTGCAATGCATCAATTAGCGCACATCTTGCAAACACGGTCTGCCTGATGACAGGATTCGCGTTAAGGCCCCGGCTAAAACCGACACGATAAGTGAGAGTCTATTAACATTGTGTGGCTGGCACTATTGTCACAAAGAGAGAGAGAGAGTCTGCAAACAAACTCTGTCTGTATTACGATTAACAGGGAGGGCGAGAGATGGAGACAGAGAGGGAGGGAGGGAGGGAGAGAAACAGAGGGGGAGAGAGAGAGAGAGACAACCTTCTAACGGCTTCCAGCTGGCTAATTTCACAAGCTAATAATAAAAAAGGACATTGCTATGCGAGAGCAGCACCCCTCCTCCCCAGCTCTCGCAGCTCACCAGAGGGCCGCCGCCGTTCTTCACATGAAAGACAATTAGACCCCAGGACATCGGGCCCAAAAATGACAATCTGCTAACCAGCCCTAGGTAGCACAGGCACCGTTTCCTCCATTTTCTGGCCTGATAGACAACAATCCTCAAAAGGCCCCTTTTGTGAGAGACGGGAACACAGAGACGGGATCGGGGATGGGGGATGGGCGATGGGAGATGGCGGGGCCAATACTCACTGCGCCCCTACTCACTGATTTATGCATCTCTATTCAGAATTTATTAACCTGACGGGTGCCAGTTGCTGCTTGGGCACTTTTATAGCCCCGAGGTTGGAATTCCTGACATGTCTGAGGAAACACGCCAGTAAAGACAATCGCATTTCCATATTTAAAAAGAATGGGAGGAGGGAAGGAATGGCTGTGGGGGGGGGAGGTGGTCGTGATGGAAACACTAATGGAGGTGCCATGGTGGATGTATGTTGGGGGGTTTAGAGGGGTCATAATCCCTCGGTGTCTGTCCTTCCAGTGTGATAGAGAGAGTTGGGTTACACCACACCCAGTGACACGGCTTAAACCAAAACCTGTGGAACTGTCCTCAGCAGAGGTCACCCAAAGGGACCGAGGGCATGTGTGTGTGTGTGTGTGTGTCTGTGCGAGTGTGTGTGTGTGTGTGTGTGTGAGAGTATATGTGTGTGTGCATGTGTGTGAGTGCATGCATTGAATTGAATAAAGAATATTCTATTCTATTCTATTCTAAAAAAAATAATTTAAAAAAATAAGAAAAGTGGGTGGCAGTGGCTCAGTGGTTAGTGACACGGTCTGGCAAGCAGAGAGTTGCTGGTTCAAATCCCAGGAAGGCCAAATGAAAAAACAATGAACTAGAAACCGGAGGGATGTTAGTTCACTTCCTGGGGCACTGCTGGAGTGCCCTTGAGCAAGGCATTGAACCCCTAACTGCTCCAGGGGCACCGTAGTATGGCTGACCCTGTGCTCGGACCTCTCTTAGGAGAGGTATGCGAAAAGACACATTCCAATTACCTTGTGTAACATGGCAATAAAGAATATTCTATTCTATTGTGTCTCTGTGAGTGTATGTGTGTGTGTGTCTGTGTGTGAGCTCATGTGAGCATATGTGTGAGTGCATGTGTGCAAGTGCGTATGTGTGAGTGCGTGTGTGTGAGTGTGCATGTTTGCAGATATGAATGTGTGTGTGTGTGTGCGTGAGTGTGCATGTTTGCAGATATGAATGTGTGTGTGTGTGTGTGTGTGCGCGTGCATGTTTGCAGATATGAAAGTCTGTGTGTGTGTGTGTGTGTGTGCATGTTTGCAGATATGAATGTGTGTGTGTGTGAGTATGTGTGTGCAAGTGCGTGTGCACAGAGGAAGCGTTATGATGGGTGCCATCTGTGGAGGGAGCAGCAGGTTTGATGACATCATGTGTGCTAAACAAGCCATTCCACAAGATCCGAACATAACCAGGACGGGGCCTCCGTTCATCTCTCACAGCCGGCGAGCGGGACCTGACGTTCCTTTACCTCGATCGGCTACAACTGCTGTTGAAATTCCAGCTGCATAAATGGGCTAATTAACTACTTTAATTCGATACAGACAGACAGATCCTGCGACTCTGGAGTTAACCGTTGCTCTGGAAATGTAACAGGTTCACAGTGGGAGGAACGAAGGGCCAGGAATAGTGCGGATCAATAGGTTTGACTGAGAAAGTGTGTGTATTCTCCTGGGTGGGGATCATTGTTTTTCTGAGTAGTGGTGCGATATGATCTGCGACTGCCTTGAATAGACTGGAAAATGGACACCAACACAGGGAACAGCAAGTGCTAATGCGGCAGTGTAATGTGGTGAAGGAGGAAACAATAAAGGGGCAAGGAATTCAACAATGCACCAAAGTAGCTTTAAACATTCTGCTGAGAAATGTATCATTTGGAGACAGGTGATCTCCAGTGAAGACGTCTCAAATGCATATGGCATAAAGCAGGGATCTCGAACTCAAATCCTGGACGGCCACAGTGTCTGCTGGTTTTTGGAGTTTCAGCACTAATGTGCATGTTTCAAGTCACTGATTGACTAAAGAGTCCACACACCCTGTTTCCAAGGCCTATGTTGGCAGCTGATTGGCAAGAAACCACAAAAACCTGCAGACGCTGTCAACACCGTCACAACTTAAAAAATAACTTTCACAACTTAAAAAAATAAAATGTCTGCCATCCTCCTCCAGTTCACAAGGCATGATGGGTTATAGTAACTGAATTGCATACAGTGTTTTCATACAAAATGTGTCATTCCATTTAGTATCTTCTTGGTATACTACATTTTTAAATGCTATACCATTTACGCATATTTTTCGCACATGCCATGCACACTGATAAGATTTGGTAAGATAAGAGTGGCAAGATTTTAGAACAACTCCTGAGACTCCTGTACATCCCCGTACGCACCGGTGTTGGTCAGCTGACCCGGACCAGACCAGGTGCCCACTTCCGGGGAGGAGCGGGGGTGGGGGGGTGGGGGGGATCCTGCGGTTCGCTGGCGTGGTCCGGCCCTCTGTACGACATCGGTGGCAGGATGGAAACAGGTATTGATCAGCGCGCACAGTCAATGCGTATCAGGAAACAGAAGAGAGGCCCATTAGGGGCCCAGTCAATGGTGGATCCTTGTGGGGTAACTTTAGTGGAGCATCGGAAACACATTGATGAGAATATAATCCCCCTCTAAGTGCCGCTATGATACTGCCGCCGCGCGCGCGCTTCAAAGCGCTTCCCATACCATCGAGTCAGGGGTTTTGCTCTGCTCCAGGACCCGGGGAAATGGAACCATCTAAGCCCTCTGCACCGGGTGTAAGGTTATAGGACGGCTCTTTCCCATCAAGTGTCTTGGGGCAGCTGACTGCATCGGGTGTCGCTCGATGGAGAGGGAGAAGCGCTTGCGAGACTTTGCGGGGTTGTTAGTTTCATCGCTGCAGTGATAATGATCAATCGCAGATGAAAGGGCTCGTGCAATTATTCCGAGGAGGAAGACGGAAGGTTTTGTGGACATTAAAAGCTCACAGATCTGCCACCGATGATGCAGTATTTGCAGTTTTAATGTTTTTCTCAAAAACGAGAAGGAAAAATTAGCTGAAAAATGTGACGATGAGTTGCCATTTTGATACTTGATTTACGTAAAACAATGGCAGCGACGGAGCAATCTCATGCCACGTCGACCTTAGGGATGGATAAGGGGTGGGGCACCTTAAAGGAAGGATGACAGGAACGTTTTGAGGACATTCTAAGGAAATGTAGATGATTTTCAAAGCACAGCCGTGGAATATCGGTCAGAGGAAGGTTCCGGAAAAGATGTCACTCATGACCCACCAAGCAGCCAATTCCATCACGGAATCAGTCAGTCAGTCAGTCAGGAGGGAACCAATCACAGGCAGATACTCTTGCACAGAGATAAGCGCAGTGTTCCTGGAGGCTTGCGACCGTGGTCTGCGATCAATAGCCCAGAGTCAGATGAAAGGCTCTTTTCTTGCACTTCATAGCTGAGGTTAAATGTAATATTGAACCTCCGCACAACCTGACAGATGCCATCATGTTGGCGAGTACTGCCAGTAAGCCTACAAATAGCAGGGGTTTGAAGGAGACAGATTTTACCAAGATATTGGCCATTTAATACTAAAGATTACAGACAAATCCCAATATGAAATGAATATGACTACGATAATAATATTGTTTAGCACCAGAACAGCTGCAAACATAAAATAATAATTGTGCTTTTGTTTGTTTGTTTTCGGTATGGTAGTATAATGGAGCACTTTATATTCACAGTAGCTGTATGCAACAAAATCAAATACATTTACAGAACATACATATTCTTCCTGGTGTTTACATTTCCTTCTCTCTGTGGAGAGTGGGATAGCACATTTGCATTACATTTAACAGACGCGCTTATCCATAGCAACTTACACATTTTACACACAATCAATTTATACAGCTGGACATTTTACCAAAGTAATTCAGGTTAAGTACCTAGCTCAAGGGCAGTGCCCCAACCAGGGAATCAAACCTGCAACCACTGAGTTTCAAGCCCAGTTCCTTAGCCATTATAGGCTATACTATAATGTATAGTATAGCCTATAACATATATACTGCACAGTTGCTCATGACAGCACAGTAGCTGTTGAGAAGCAGACGAGGGGCGAGTGGTCAGCTGGTGTGGAGCTGAGCGGATGCAGATAAGCCCTGGACAGGGGAATGAGTAGGCATTAGCACTGTGACTAATCAATGGGAAAATCACTGAGCACACTGCAATACAGATCTTTATTTTTAGTTACTTGTAACATCCATTTGCAACTCTAATTAGAGGCTTTGTCCTGAAGGAGTGCTACAGCAAGTCTGGAGCAGCAGCCAAGGCTGCACCGAATCACAGCAACAGCAACATGTTACATATGATTATTCTTTCAGCATCCAGTGGTACAAAATTGACAGTCCTTATAGCATATTTGTGTGTGTGTGTGTGTGTGTGTGTATATACATATATGTATTTGTAATGTCCAACAGAGTACCGTTAAATAATTGTTCGGGTGCTTATGGATCCCACTCTTTTCCATGGATTTCAACCTTGTGAGTGTCTGCACCTTTGACTGAAACTACAAAAGCATGCACTGCTCATGACTGAACTACAAACAATTTGGTGCACGATGGTCGACGACATCATGTCTGCGGTAATGATACATTCAGACAGGTTCAGCTTGTGATGGATAAAGGCCGGCATAGCCAAGCATCGCTAGCCCTGCCCAAGACCGCTACATTCCATTCAAGCGTCCCCAGCCCCGGCAATCTACTGCATCCTAAATTGCCTCAGGATAGCGATGGGGTAGAATGAGGTTTCACAAACCCCATGATGGGTGGAGCTAAAATGAGCTGTCAAACACTGACTTGTTTGACCCAATCAAAAGATGGTGCTATCCACAGAAAAACAATGATTGGCTCAAATCATTAATTTGGCACCGTATCACAGTAATGCCACTTTTCCTCGCAACTGAAAGTTGGAGGTTCAAGCCAGTGGAAAATGGTTCCTTATTCTTTGTGAAGTATTTCCACACTTTACTGCCTTTCTTGCGGAGGCTCATGTTGCAGGGTTGTCACATCTCTGCGGTTAGAATTTCACTTGATTCTGAGCTTTTAATTTTTTTTACCTAAATTATGACATACAATATACAGTTAAAAAGAATGTATTGTTAAGTTTTATTAAGATTTTTTATATCATTTGTACAATGTACAATTATTTATATGAATTACTTTTACCTTTTTTGATCCATTTAACTGTGTTTCCACATTTAACTGTCCATCGCTAATTGGTAGAAAATTATGATTATTTGTAATATTTATTTGTAAATGTATACTTTCCTAGAAATATACACCCTAATAAAGGTGTCACATAATTAAATCTTTTCGGTATGTGGTGCGGATGTGTGTGTGTATGCGCGTGCATGTGTGTGTCGGTGTGTGGGTATGTGTGTTGCTGTGTGTGCGCACATTACTTATCAGAAGCGTAAAGAAACCATCTGATGCTTCCATTCAAATTATTGTTGAAAAATATAAATGACTTGTTCCATAAATCATACAATCTTTTTTTTCACATCTGAATGAGTGATTTCTATCTCGCAAGCTGTTTATGGGTGTACCGGTTTTCTCCTGTTTGAATTCATGCAACGTCTATATTCAGTGCAGATGATGGACTCTGGAGTTGACATTAATCAATTTCACTCCCTCAAAGCACTGAGCGATCACTCAGATCGGTGCAGAATTACACTTACTGCCATGGAATTAAAATAAAGATCTCATCAGGCATTTGACTTTATTAATCTAATGGATCTGAATGAGGAGTCGCTTCGCGTGTATGCCTGAAAAGCATCTCGGATAAGGGGTGACGAGGGGGAGTGGGGGATGGGGGCACTCCTCTCCTCTCTCTCCTCTCCTCTTTTCTCCAGGGGTGATTTGTCTTTAGATCCACTTCAGATTGACAAGAGGACATGCACATAAACAGAGGATACGCAAACTACACTAAATTAGTAAATGACATTGTGAACACCAACTGATGTAAGACAGAAGAAAATAGCGGTGGGGGGTTGGTGGGAGAGAAAAATAGAGAACCTCCCTAGTAACATGAAGCACACATAGCACCAATCAGGGGAAGGATATAAGAAGATTTAAAATACTTTGAATATCCCCCAGAGCACCGCTACGTCCATCATAAAGAAATGGAGAGAATATGGCACAACTTTGAATTTGCCTAGAACAGGCCGACCTCCAAAACTGAGCATCCGTGCGAGAAGGACATCCGTCTGCCTATGGCAAGGACAGTCTTCCATGTTAGGGAAATCCCCATCTGCCTATGGCAAAATCTGTACTTTATGGGAGGGTGGGACAAAGATGTAACTTTTTTTTTTTTTTTTAAATTTGTTTCTGATTTTATCCCATTTTCTCCCAATTTGGTAGCAGATATGGGAGAATCCCCCTAGTCCATGGGACAATAGCCTGGGCGCTTCAGACGTCACTCGCCAAGCCGTCGAAATCTGTATTTTCTTATGGGAGGGTGGGACAAAGATTGAACTTTTTGGCAATGTTAGGTGTTATGTGTTGCCAAGACTAACACTGCACATCATCCCAAGAACACTATCCATACCATGAAAACTAGATGGAGCTAGATATAGACAAAACTTGCATATAGACAAAACTTGGAGGAAAACCTGCTGCAGTCTGCAAGACTTGGGAGAAGATTTATATTCCAGCAGGACAATGCATACCCAAAGCATATAGCAAAAGACACATTGGAGTGGTTTAAAAACAACAACCAAAAAAAATCTACGTTCCTGGAGTGGTCCAGTCAAAGCCCAAACCTCAAAACCATTAAGAATCTGTGGAAAGATTAGAAAATCAATCAATCAAAATAATTGTGAAATTGTTCACTAACAGTCTCCCCAGCTCAAGCTATTTTATAAAAATGGGCAAAAATTGCAGTGTCCAGATGTGCAAAGCTGGTAGAGACCAAATATTCTCATGACTGTATTTGCAGCTAAACGTGCTTCTACCAAGTATTAATTCAAGGTGGGTGAATACTTATGGAATCAATTATTGTCTGTTTTTATTTGTAATTAATTAAGAAAAAGCTTTAGAGTTGCTTTTTATTTTATTTGATATTATAGATTATTTTGTGTCAATCCGTGGCAATAAATCCCAATTAAATCCATTTTGATTCCATGAAGTGAGAAAATAAAATGTGAAAAATGCCAAAGGGGGTGAATACTTTGTGAACCCCCTGTATGCACTGTACATACAAGAGCCCATACCCCTGCCTCTCCGCACTGAAACAGTGTAAACACACAGCCGCATGTCTGGGTGCGCGCATCGCTGCTGCTCGCAGCGGCCCTCAGAAGAAAACATCAAAAAGGTTCCCCTGAAAATTGAGAGTGACAGCACCTTCGTTTGCATTCGCCGTGACATTAAAGATCTAAACGAGAAGTCTTAAGAGTTTATTTTAAAACAATCGTCAGGGGAGGAGGATTGTTCTCTGCTCTCAGATCTCGGCTCTAAGGCTCCCTGACTCTCCTGGCTCACCGCGTGCCTCGCTCGAACTTTGATGGATCATTTTGCAAAAATAAATAAAATAAATAAAAATGTGGAGGTATATTTAGCCGTAGAGGTGCATGTGTAATGGGGTGGAGGGTGCTGGTCTAGGATGTGTGTTGTGTTTGTTTGTGGAGCTGAATGTGGGAGAGTTGGGGTTAGGGGGGCTGTCTCGGAATTAACATTGCATTATCATACCATGGGCATTACATTGACTCCGATTTTGTCTGCCACCACCTCCTGTAGATAACTATCACAGTCTGCATCTCTTTGCTGTGTAGCAGGGATGTACCCGAAACCAAATACGCTATTCGGAAATGTGCCAATGATGAGTTTTCCCCAAATATTAATTGAATATTAGCAACAGCATTCATATTCATTCTCAGTGTATTGTTTTTGTATAGATTCAAACAATTACTAGCCACTGAGCTGGCATGGAGACTCGGCTTGGTTAGCAGGAAGTGATTCTAGAGTACAGAATGACTCCAAACATCCCTAGTGGCTAGCATAGTAGTGCCACAATTTTGGCCCTTCACAGATATTTCAGGTTAAAGGCAGGCCATAGCAGGCCAAAATAGATTCAGGATAGACACAGTCCATTTTCTTCCAATTTCATCAACCAGAGAATCTGATATTCAAGCACTGCACTAGGCTGTGTTTTCCAGGGAACGCCTTTTATTAATAAAAAGGACAGAAATGTCTGAAAATAAATAAATGTGGCCAAATAAGATAATCCGTGGGCCAACCTCTGCCCCCCTTGCCCACGCCTTGGGCAGCCATGGCCTAAAGGTTTCTGAGCGAGTTGAACTCAACGCCCCTCTTTTGTCACCCATCCAGCGTCGGATAGATGTCTATTACAGATATCTATTTCCCGTTTCTTTATTTATCTCTGTTTATTGGCATCTATAGGGGGCAGTCACTGGAGAGAGTCTGGGACGGCTTGTTTGTCTGGCTCTTTAATCACTGTTAGTCGGTAGAATCATCTGTGACAAGTAATCCAAAAAGCAGATTATATTTGTTTTGGCTACAGTGGCTGGTGATTGGTTAAAATCAACAAGGCCCTCTCTCATTAGCTCCCTGCTGTTGTCCTCCAAAGCAGACATTCTGTCCCAAAGCACTGAGCACGTGCTGCTGGAGGAGGAGAGTGTGCGCGTGTGTGTGCGCTTTTGGGGCGTGTGTGTGTGTGTGTGTAAGGGGTGGGTTAGAGATGTAGACATCCGAAAAGAGAAAAAGGAGAGAGAGAGAGAGAGAGAGAGAGAGAGAAAGAGAAAGAGAGACGGGGAGACATGAAGGATATAGGGGGAGGATGAGGGAGGGGGAGGGAAACGCAAGAGTGGATAATAAAGGGGGGCAGAGAGAAAGGAGAGGAGAGGGAGAAATTAAGCATGTGAACGGACAGAGGAAGAAAGGGGAGAGGGAGAGAGAGAGAGAGAGAGAGAGAGAGAAAGCCAGACACAACATTTCCCTTCCAGGTTTACCTGTCGTCACACAAACATCCCCAGCTGCCCTTCAAAAGCCCTGCACTCAAAGACACAAAGAGGCGGCTGATTTCTCCCTCTCGCCGATTGTTCCCTGGTTACTGTGTCTCAACGAGGAAGGCATGGAGACTCCCCGCTCGCTGCTGAAAACATGCCCCCGTCGTACGCCGATCCTGGGAAGATGGAATCCTTGATGTGATATATGGATTCAATCATCATTTTTACCTTTGTGTGAAACAACTGTGTCAAGCGAAATGGGCTCGCGGCTGCTGACTGTGGCTGCTGCTGGCGAAACGTGCCTGTCCTGTCCGACGCGGGGAAGTCGGAGCCGGTGTGTGACAGAGCTGAGCCAGCACGCTCGCTGCCACACTCGGGTACACCTGAGATAAGTGGAGTCCGGCTCTCTGCTCTGTGTTTATGGATTGATTTTTCCTGCGTGACACACTGTAGATGTGCCACTGACACAATCTGTTCATCTGTGGGAATGAGGCATCTGAAGGAAAAGAAAGTGCCACCGACATGCAGTGTCTGTAGCTCCCTCCCTCGCTCTCCCTAAGCACTCCCTCCTACCCAGCCGCACACACATACACAAAAACGTGCACTCTTGCGCGCTCACACACACAGACACACACGTATTCAGGCATGCACACACACACATGCACATGAACATGCACACACATCCACATACACACGCACACACACACTCTTGCGCACATACACACACAGACACACACGTATTCAGGCATGCACACACACATGCACATGAACATGCACATCCACACATCCACACGCACGCATGCAAGCACGCACACACAGTCCCTGGCTGGTCTGTCTGCAGGTCCTCTCCGCTCACTCCCCTCTGCTGGCCTGCTGATGAGGGCTGAGAGATGCCGTACATTACACCCTCTCTCCTCTGTGGTGGGTCCCCAGCCCCCTTCAGCAGATGATATCTGTGTTCTCCTGCGACCCAGTGCCTCTCCGCAGCCTGCGCAGCGTGGAGACACTGCATCCCAGCTCGAAGGGACCCTCAATGCCCGCCCCCCCCTATCTCTAACAGAAAAAAAACCCCCATCTCTTAATAATGTCTGCTATAATTTCACACCTGCATCGTGGGTGCATTACATGACACCTAGCTCCTAATGAGGAGGAAGGATTAAGGCTTTAGGCTCTCTTCAGAGAGAGGGTGAGGGGTTAAATGGAAAGATGTTCCACTCATCGTCCTCGAGCTCAACGGGGGAGACTTGATTTCCCAACAGGTGCTGGGTAAGAGACAAATGAACCCCAGACACACACTCCTCGCGGAGAGGCGAGGCACACACTTGTAAGCAGCGCGGGTGAATTCCTCTCGCTAAATATCCACTTACGCGATAAAGGGCCAATAATGATGCCTGAGCAGATGTTAATCCCAGAAAGGCGTCCCTTTGCTTGGCCTTTTAAAACTAATTGTACTTTCCACCTGTGTTTTCCAAGTGGTAATTTGCTGTTCGTTACATCAAAAGTACAGGGTTTGCATGTGGAATAGTTGTGTGCACATTCCCGTTGTGTTCCAGGACAATTGATAATAAGTCTGTATGTGTTGTGGCCTCTGGAAATGTGTAATTGAAAAAGTTTATTAATTTGTTTTTAACAGTCCTTTTCTCAAGAGTTAGGCTCTGGTCTGAATATTTTAACTGAATACTTGGTCAAGACTGGATCAATGACACATTGGTGAGCACATTGTGTGCAGGACATGTAAACCTTCTTTTAATTGTATTAGCATTGCACGTGTGTGTTTTCTGGGAATATCCTAAAATCCTAAAATTCACAGAACACAAGACAATGCACTGAACTATGGTTAATGCAAACCATTTCTCTCGTGCGTGAGATTGAGGACATAATCAGTATTAGTTGTGTTTTCCTTCTTAGTACTTAGAATTCCATTTGCACTATTCATTTTTTGGTTTTAACAAATATAAATGGTTTAAAGAATTTGGTTGTTTTGTCTTATCTTTCTAAAAATGTATATATTGGATAAATGTATATTAAATAGCAACTGCATTACACTGAATTTGCTCGATATTCTTCAAAATGAAGGCCACGTGAGATTGAATATGTCCTAAATTAGAATTAAGGGGCTGTGTGTTTCATCTTGTTTGAAAGCTGTGCTACCATTCATACTGCATTCATTATTAAAGCTATCTTTGAAACTCTCTTAATGTTTTGTGGAGCAATGTGAAGCATTCATCATGCATACTAAGTGGTTTTTGTTGGTAAGTGTTTTGTATGGAGGCCTTGTTGCGGGACAGTTCAGAGTTCTCACAAAAAAAGTATTGGAATCACATTCATCAAATATTTTCTTTAACTATGAAAGTTTTAAGTTGTATTGAGTTATCTTTTACATACAGTAATGCACAATTGCATTGAGCAGACTCTACTGAAGCTAGAGGAGTCCTTTAAGATCCATTCTGTAAAATGTATGACTGCAGTAGCAACAAAATGTTACGGAGCAAAAAGTGTCAGAGGTTAAAAATGTTCTCGCGCCTGAAGCAACTACAGTATGAAAACGTATTTCAGGAATTCAGTGTTTTATTGTACTCTAAAGACTGATCCAGTTGATGTGATGGATGGCTGTTATAGCAGTGGAGGAGCTGCAACTCTCCCAGGACCATGATGGGAAAGCCAGGCTTATACTGTACTCTGTAGGAAAATAGGTATATACTGTACTCTGTGGGAAAGAGGTCTATACGGTACTCTGTGGGAAAGAGGTCTATATGGTACGATTTGGGAAAGAGGCTTATACTGTACTCTGTGGGAAATAGGTCTAGATGGTACTCTTTTGGAAAGATGTCTATACACTTCTCTTTGGGAAAGAGGTCTAAACAGTACTCTGTGGGGAAAAAGGCCCATATTGTCCTCTATGGGAAAGCCAGGCATTCTGTACATGAGGACAGGAGAGGCAAGGGAGGCAGAGCCCACAGGAAGCTCCTCAGAGCTATCAATGTGTGAGCCCCTCCCCTGGTCGTCCACTGTCATCTTAACTGTGGTCAAACTGCTTCAAAGCATCGCATTTAGCCTGTGGACTGAGACCGAGAGAGCGGGGAGAGACTTGGGACCGAGGGGTTCCAGAAGATTCTTAATTGGCTGGCTGGGGTCAGAGGGGTTGAGACCCTGGGAGAGCTCGGGTTCAGCAGGAAGGCTTTCTAAAAAGACAGTAAGACAGTCAGTTCAGTGGGACTGGGAGGGAGGAGGGGGGGGATGGGGTGGTACACCACCACCAGAGTCTGCCAATGGGGCACAAAACCCAGAGGAAAAGTAAGAAATGAAAACCTGGAAAAAAAAAAAATAATAAAAAATGGCCCCTTCCAACTCCCCCACCGATACTGTCCATTTCATTTCCATTAGGCTGCGCCGGGTCCCTGGGAAGTACTCTCGCACCGCAATACTTTTTCTCACAAGAAATGTTATCCCTGCATGTTGATAATTTAATACCGCATCCCTTATGCGGCCATAAAGTGCAGACTCCATTCCTTTTAGGAAGACGTGCTGAAAAGCTCCATTTTCCTGACAGAAGCATTTAATATAAGGCCCACAATGCGTGGAGAACCCCTGCAGTGCACCGAAACCGCTTCTAATTGAACCATATTTCTGTGCCAGCAATTAGGCAATCACTCATGTATTTATGTTTTTCAAAACGCCTTTCCTGCATAATTATGCACGCAATTATCATAAAACATGTGATTTGGAGAATAAATACAATGGCGCAGCGCTGATAAATTTTGTTCGTAACAATGTATGTTTTTTTTAACTGCCATTTGTGAACTTCCCACTTTGTCAGGTTGATAATGAAACATCTATTTTTGGGTATCAATGCACAGTAAATGAGTTAGGTGTAGCAACACAGCATTCAAAGAAACCGTTAACAAATTCACACTGAACCTGAGTGCACTTAATGACCAATGATGTCACATGATGTAAGGGTCGCTACATCACACGTATAAAATATCAAATACTGTGTACATTTTAAACATTTGGAAAAGCATCAATGTACTCTTCAATTTAAACGCTGAGGATTTACATTTACATTTTTACATTTTAGGCATTTAGCAGACGCTCTTATCCAGAGCGACTTGCACAGTTTACATTTCTTTACATACAATCCATTTATACAGCTGGATATTTACTGAAGCAATTCAGGTTAAGTACCACGCTCAAGGGTACAACGGCAGTGTCCCACCTGAGAATCGAACCAGCACCTCTGAGTTACAAGCCCAGTTCCCTAACCATTACACTACACTGCCACAGGATGAATGTGAACCCTTGTTTTATGTAATTTAAGCTGTGTAACATTAACAATTTATTGACGATGCTACCATTATCCCCAGTAATGGTTATGACTGCTTCAAAGGTTAATTTATTACTACTCATGTTGTGTCTAACTGAAAAAGTGGAGGTCAACCCCGTTATTAGACTAAACAGTTATAATAATGACAATGCTAATATATAATACCAGAATGTTTAAGGTAAGAGATCTCAGAGTTAAAGGATAGTTCAAAGGTAATCTAAACTGAAATTAAACATAATTCCTTAGTGGTTTGGTGACACGTAATGCAATTCCCGGGCTTGCTCAATAATTTCTGAACAGAAATATACAGTAAATATGCCAGAAGCCCTATAGCTGAATAACAGGCTAGGCACTGTTTGCTTTGCTGTAGAAGACTGTAGAGACTTCCATCGCTGCAGGCCAGTTTTTCACTCCAGACGGAGCGAGGTCTGAACCTTGGCCAGTTTTCGCTTAACCAAACGGCAATCGCGGCGAGGACATTCTCACACAAAGAGATTCAGGTGCACGGAGAAAATCCTAAATTTTCACCCCAAAAAAAGCAGCCGGGCTCTTTCTGTTTTATTTTTCCTTCACTAAGCTCTCACTGGAGAGATGGATGACATCGTCCTCCTCCCTCTTTTCCTATTGGCCAAGGGGACAAAACTATTCTGAGATTTTTGGATGAGGCTTGAGGGAAGTGAGAGGCATAAATTATTTAGAGAAAGTAACCTGATGCTTCCTCTGTTGAGAGAAATCTGCAAGCTGTTCCCCGGAGAGAATAAAAAATGAATTAGGTGGAATTTATTTGTGTGTGTTGGAGGAAAACAGGGATTTGAGTACTGGGGGCAGTGGACCGCCAGGCCAGGAACTGTTCAAACACTCAAACATCTGAATATTAAAAGAAAGCAGCAGATCACAGGCATGAGATGGCCTTTAAAAGACTCATCAATAAAACACAGCCTTACTGTGTGTGCATTTTTATCTGTCTTCTGCTTTCTGCCATCGTGTTTGTAAACTGCTGAGATGTTTATTCCAGGCCTGGGTCAAATACGCATTTGAGATTCACTTTTTAGATGTTGGTAAAATTTGAAAACACTCCCGCAGATCCCTGAGAGTTTTCAAGGAAACTTGCTACTAACCAAAACCTACAGTCATACGAAAGAAGAATTTAGTCTTGGTTGGAAAACAAAAAATAGATGTTGCTGGAAATAGATGTTTCTTTTAAAATTTCTTTTAAAATTCTTTTAAAAATGTTTCAGGAATTTACTGATTTCTAAAGGGTTATAGTACTTCAAATAAGGTACTTGGCCCAAATCTGTACATAACGCAGTCTTCTGTAACTCTTAAAAGATTATGTCATTGACATGATTGGCACTTGAGTACCAAAATTCTGGATTTACACTGCTCTGAGAAGCTGCCCAATCAAAATGCTGAGATGCTGTGAGGGGTCCAATCAGAATGCTCCGAGAAGCAGTGAGAGCTACAATCAGAATCCTTTGAGAAGCAGTCAGAGGTCCAATTAGAATGCTCCAAGAAACTCTGACAGGCCCAGTCAGAATGCTCTGAAAGATGGATGGGCCCACACATGCTCAGCGGACATCTGACACTGATTGCCTCTGGGCACCCGATGCCCAGAGGTGGCAGTGTGATCCGCCAGGCTCTGAGGAGGAGATGATCACCATGTTCCTCCCAAACAAAACTATTCGGAGACATGAGACAGATAGATTCTGGTGAAAGGATCAGAAAATGCTAAGCTAGAGATAAAAACTGCATGGTGGCATGTAGGCTAGTTCAATACCATTGCAGAATTCGTAGGTACATCTTGCACTCAGTACATCTCGACCAGATAATTCTGATATTTGGCATGTACTTCAAAACACATCAGCCTTCCAGCATTGTACATATTAAAGAAAAACTACAACTATGCAATACTCCAAATAAGAGCAAACTTTCACAGAATAACAATTACAACACTGACAAACACCCACAGTAATTAATTGTCCCCTTTGCTGCAGGTGCAGCTGACTCCAGACTGCCAGTTGGAGAAGGCCCTGCACAGAACCCTGCCTGGGCTGAACACCAATACACACGAAGACAAGACGCATCCACCGGAGGAGCCAACGAGACAGCTAAGAACGTGGGAAGAGAGTCTTACCTGCTACATGGTGGCAGCTATGATGCTCCAACGCAATGTGACCTGGCCACACGTCTGCGGGGCTCACCGGCCAGTCTGAGACCAATGCAGGACACACACCACAGAAAACCATACGGCTCTCAGACCAACCAGCAAATCCAAGGGAACTTTGCGCTCATTATAACACAAGGGTATAGCCGATTTAGAGCATACGATTGAGACACAAACATGGTAGTTTCAACTCAAGCCATCAATCTGATCTCTATATAGTATCCGGTATACAGGTAGTGAATTAAAAAATTTAATCTAACAGTGTAACAGTGAAGGGTTCTGGGGGTTCCATAATGGTGTGAGCCTCATTTTCTTGCCATGGTTTGGGTGCCCTCATACCCTCAGAAGGAAAGGTCTAGGTCAATTCATTACTTAATGGTACCGAGTGATCATCTTCACCCCATGTTAAAGCATTTCTTTCCTGCAGAGAGGTGTGTCTTTCAACATGACAATGCCCCCGTCCACAGAGCACGTGTAGCTGCCTGACAGTTTTAGGGGCACGTCACTGACATTATCCATATGTTACGGTCTTCCCAGTCACCAGATCTTAGCCCAATCAAGCATTTATGGAATATTCTGGAACGATGCCTGAGACAGCATTTTACACTTCATGCATGAGTTGATTGACCTCCTGTGGAAGAGTGGTGTTATATTCCTCCTGCAGACACAATTCCAGACACTGGTAGACTCTATGCCATGGGGCATACTAGCCGTGCTGGCCACTGGGGTGCCCCAACACCCTATTAATTGACTGTACATTGATGTTTCCATTTTTTGTTCACTACCTGTACGTCAGTCCTCCATGCATTGAAATATTAATTTTGAATTTGTGGCCACTGCAAAAAGAAATGCACAAAATCACAACGTGCATATCAGAATCCAGTGTTTTATATACATATTGATCGATGGATATTTTTGCAGAATACAAAGGCAGCCATATACATCATGCGCAGCCATGAACAATCTTATGCAGTTATAATTCGTATTCCTTCGAAGGGGTACCACAGAAAAAAGCAAGCGCTGGTGAATTTAATTCCTGCAACTGTGTGTGTGTGTGTGTGTGTGTGTGTGTGTGTGTGTGTGTGTGTGTGTGTGTGTGTGTGTGTATGGGCGTGCATGTAGTTTATGGGTAGATTTAATGGTGATATTTCCACACCGTAACCCAAATTGATAATGATAATACAACAATCCCCAAACTTGAAGTGCTCAACTACTGCGCCTCCATTTGTACACTAGGCCTTACGTCCACCCATGCCATCGACACAGAGCTATACAAATTCTGCAATACCCTCCATCCTGTCAGTCACTCTCACACACACACACACACACACAGAACAGTGAACAGTGGTGGAGACCTGAGGATCATGTCAGCTCCATTACTGGGGACTGGTCACCAATCACAGAAGGACTCAGATAGTCTTGATTGCACTGTCAGTGCTTGCCAAGGCAAAGTCACAAGAGGATCAGGCCCAGAATATCTTTCCATGGACCTCCTTTCAGTCAGACTTAAACATTTCCATTCACATCACACTCGTACACGGAGTCCAGTGGACAAAAAAAACGAAACATACGCACTGCTAGATGGCAAGGCTTAGGAGATCTACTGATTTGTGAAATATGTCTAAAATATGTCTTTTTACTGTACATGCTTAAAAGGACCCACAGAGAGGCAGACTGAGACCAGACAGAGAGGAGTGAGGTGGGTGGAACCCATCTCAATACCAATCTAAATTTAAATGGCAAACGTGCATTTGCATAGGCACGGATGGGCCTATGACCAACTTCTTAAAATAAAACAGGATGAATGTAAAAAAAAATGCCCAGCTTCAGTTTTTTGTGACACTCTGAGATCTTGTTCCAACTTTTGTACTCTTCAGGAGAGACACAGAAAACATGTCTGGAACTGTGGCAGATATGCATATTTAACAGGCCTGCGTGATACATAACCCACTTAGAGGACTCCTGACAACAGACTGTATCAGTGACCAGAGTAGGGGGGGTGAAGACGGGGACAGGTGGGTGGTATGTGGGGGTGGGGGGTGGGACAGGTGGGTGGTATGTGGTGGTGGGGGTCGGCTGGGTTCGTGGGGTGAAAACTGGGATAGGTGGCTGGTATTTGGAGGGGAGGGGTAGGGGGAGGGGGTTGTTCAGGTGGTGTTAGTAAAATAATGAAATAAGGCACAGTGCAGGCCACAATTATGCACCAATTCTAACTGCACTGCGATGCAATTTTCAAGAAAATCAAGACCATATGACAAAAAGCCTGAGCCATCAGGGACTAATTTTGAGGACTCTACGCAAGACAATGATTTTGGGCTTTGCGCTTCCATATGCTGAACAGTTACCTCTGTCTAATGCACTGTCTAAGGCACCTGCTCACCTGCGTTTATGCAACCCTGCTTACTTATCCTACATACATATCCTCCTCTACCAAATGGAGGGAGGGGGAGAAACAGTGGTGCTCCAGCTAAGAAAATAATACATTTTCAAAGAAATGAAAATCGAACCTTTCTCTCCCCTGTAGTACCAACTTTATGTCACGTGATGTTATAGTGTTTTTGGGAACAGAGGCCCCTTTCATTTAGACAGTTAAAGCGTAACGGAGGTCTGGCGGTTCGAAAATGACACAGAAGGGGCGAGCTCAAACCGCAGTATATGGCGTGACCAGAAACCGGCCACGAAGCAGCACATTTGTCTTTACACTTCCAGTTCAAAGGTTGCAGAGATGCTTAAAACATTTGATGAAAAAAAAGCACCAGCTTCAATTTCTTACTCAGCATCGACGTTTGCTGGTCGCTGAAATGCATTAAAACAAATGAAATAACGTGAACACGTGAACAAATAGACACAGACTCAAATGTGTTTGCTCAAAGCCAAGGACAAGGACAAAGCCATTCAATCTGTCGCGCTGTGACCAGATTGAATGGGGAAAAGTTGCACCCTTTAGTGGAGAAGATTTAATGCCCCGCAGACAATCGCCGGGGTGACGTCATGGTAAGCGACTCATTATTAGTGGATGGAGAACGTCTCTCTCTCAGCCTGTGCTTCAGCGCGTGCGAAAGCACTCAAAAGGTTATGCAATCAGCTCAGAGTCACTTTTCAGGAGGTCATTTGCATGTAATTGAGAGGCGGGCAATTGAGCTCGCCTCTGGTGACTCACCGCCTCATCCCATTGACATGTGCTTTCAGATAAAGTAGCGCTACTCTATAGCAACATATTTTGCACCCCAAAAACAGCAATGGCGTAGCCCTATTCATAAGCACGAAGCATATTCTCATACAGTATAGCAGGATAAATATCTGTAAACATCTATTAGAAAAATGGCAGTGATTGTAGTAGTGGTGTAGTTCTGACATTGTTAGTATGATTGCATTTAATGATAAATATTAATAATACAATTTGGTAAGTGAGATTAAGTAACACCAAGATTATGGATTTGCCATTTGCAGACTGAATGACATTTGTACACCCTATATTCTCATTTTCACAGAAATGTTCGTAGCACACATATTTTCAAATGTCTAATCTCTCTCTAATGCAATCCAACCCATCTCCATCTTGGTGAATGTATGAGAATAATAAAATCGCAAGGCAGCAAATCCCACCGCTGCCTGCTCATGTTCTATAGGAGTTCTCCACAAACTCTGAAATTTAAAACTGAAATTGATGTCTAAAATGTTCCCTTGAACATTAAAGCAAGGAATTTCAATGCCTCAATCGGATATCAAGACAGCAGCAGAAATGATTAACCAGAGAAGTGCAAAACTCTTTTTTGAGTGCATTAGGCTGTTCTTGTTGGTGTGCAGTCAATCCTTTTCATAAAGGCTGACAGGATGGAAGGAGGTAACCAGAGCAGCAGAGGAGGCAAAGTGCAAAACATTCAGAAAAGACGAGATTTACATTCCATCCTAAAATTCACAATACAATGTTACAGAGGCGGGTCGTAACACAATGCAAGTAATGCATTACATGTACGCAAGTAGTTTTTAAAGGATTTGTACTTCAAAGTTTTTTCTGGGGACTGTACTTTTACTTATCCTTGAGTAAATTGTGAAGGGAAAAAAGTTTTTACATACTTTTTTTTAAATACATTTCATTTGACTAATTATCTGCTGTTTTCTCACTAATTTGCAAAGCTGCTTTCAGATGGACTTTTGTACATTAATATACCATTAGCATAATGTAGTTTACAATGTCATAGCTAGCGCTATTTGTGCAGAAAATGTAGCTAGTTAACTTTACTAGGCACTGCTAAATTATTTTGAGTTATATGCAGAATATAATTATTGCACTTTTTTTATATTTCAAATAATTATGTTTGTTTTATTTACTCACAACGGGGAATCTCCTCCCTAATGTTGCTGCAATGTAGCAATTGCTGCAATTATGTCATGTTAGTTTGTTAACAAGCTGTAGCCTATGTTCTGCCATGGTATTTAACAAGCTGTATGATTGGAATTCATTACTAAAAGAAAATATGTCCCACATAAAATATGTAAGTTGTACTTGAGTAGTTTTTGGACTGAATACTTTTTATTCATCTTACTCAAGTAGGTTTGTAGGATGGCTACTTTCACTTCTACTTGAGTTAATTTTCTACATGTGAAATGTCAACACATATACATGTTTACGTATATATGTGATCACATGTGAATACTCGTTACATAAGCATGTGACAGCATGTGGCAGTAAGTGTGAATCACATTTATTCACGTGTGCAGAATTCATGTGATTTTCCGTGAGGGAGCTTTTGCATTGGCATACACACAAGCTCACCAACAGGAAGTAGGCCACCATCACACGCCTCTCCAGCTGAAACATGTTCCATACGTCTCTGCGTGTACAGTTTGCTAATTACTCCAGCTCAGGTGCAGTATTTTCCTTTCCCCCCCTCTAAGATTGTGTAAGTTGTATTTTGTTCGCAGGAGTTTTTCAAAAACGGATCTGAACCGCTGACTCAGGTCTTCGCGCGAGAGAGAGGCATCTTATCTCCCCCGCACCCTGACGTGTGTGTGCCGTATCTGGAATAGAAATCTTACTGGTTGAACAAAAAAAAAGGAGCATTTTAATGTACAAGTCTTCCATTATAAGAGATACATTTTCAGTCTGACAAGCAAAAATCCTATACTGGGAAGCTGCAGACGAAACTGGAGCCCGGAGGGCTGGAGGGCTGTGGGTTTTGGAGGTTGTTTTTCCATTAGCATCGCTGTTATTTATTTATTTATTCATTCATTCGGCAGGAGATCTGGACCAGGGAAGCGGATGCTACACTGAGCATTGAAGACTTCGTGTAAGGTGTACCTATTAGAAAAAGGTTTTTTACTTCTTTTTTTTTAAAGGCACACTACTGTTGCGAAGAGCAAAATGTTATACTCGGTTATATAAATGAATTAACTCAGCTATACAAAGTGTACTCTTGGGAGAGCTGACAACCTGCTATACTGTACATCACAAAAATTGAATATACAGAATAATGTGTGTCTAAATTCCATGTGGAGTTTAGCAAAGTACATTAACGCAAGTTACTGCTAGAATGTGGAAACCTTTCGCGTTGGCATACGTACGATTTAGAGCTCCGGGGCTCCGAAGCTTTGGAGTGACCTTCCCCAGATTGTATGGGAGGCGGAAACTCATTTGGTCTTTAAATCAAAAGTCACCTTTTTATAGGGTCTGGCGGATAGCGTAGCGGTCTAACGCACCCATATTTGGCTGGTCCTGTACGAGTGTGAGCTGCCTATCAGGGACGCGGTTTGAAACCCGTCTCTGTCAGACCAGCCCTGGTCGTTAGCCCCGATCGGGGGCGGCATTTGGCTGTCCGTTCCTGGGGAAGGGGGGAAGGTGGTCGGCACAAACTCGCTGTGAAGCACGTAAGGGTGTCTCCAGAAAGGGGGTCGGTGAATTCTGTCTGGAAGAAGGTGGAACATCGCCGGCCTTGGAGGGTAGCTTTCCCCGTACAGATGGGTGGCGAGTTTGTGGGGCGGGAAATAAATAGAAGATGGCTTCCAAATATAAATTAATCTATAAATCTTGAATCGTGTTCTTCTCAAACTACAGCCTGAAACTGAATTCTTACATCTGGTACTGTATAAAGTACACAATATCTATTCTAGAACATAGAAAAGCACACACTAAATGAATTGGGGGGTTTTACCTGTTACTCTTACAATGTTTAATAGTAAAAAACATTTCTCCCTCACTGTGAAGGAAGAATGGGAAATGAAATGTTGTACGTTGCATACAAAATTTCATAGTAAGCAGCTAGTGGCATTTTTTCCCTTTTACTGCTATTCAGTGATGATATGCTAGGAAACAATGTTTATTACCCCCTAGCACGTTCTATGAACAGAAATAGCAACAAGAGATCAGATCCAGTAAACCAGTGTGTCGAGTTTGACTGCCGCTTGAGTGAAATACTGCATGCTGCATACATGAGTCATTAAGCTCCACTCCATACTCTGTCTCTCCTATGTTAACACTACACATGACCCGCACACTGCTCCTCTTTGCCTAGTGTTTGGTGGCATTTATTTTGTCTGTATTGAATTTCCTCTCTCCCTCTCTCTCTCTCTCTCTCCACCCCTCTCTCTCCCTCTCTCTCTCATGTGATACACTAAGAATTTCCAAATGGGACAAATGTATTTGTGCCAAATTCCCAGAGTCCCCAGTGTGACAGCTCCCCTATCTTGTACCTATCCCACGGAGAGAGAGGGAGGAAGCTAGACGCCGTCACTGGCTGAGACAGCCACCAGCATGATGCTCCCAGGCACCTCTCAGCGAAACCAGTCCTGCGGTCTCAACGCCAAATCCCTCCCTCCCTCCCTCCCTCCGATGAACTGGCTGACCCCCGAATTAATCCCGAAGTAATTGAATGCACACAAATTCCCACAAGCATGTTGCACTCGTGTGAAAAGTATTTGATATTTACTTGCACAGAGCCTTAGTCGGGCTTTCAAGACTCTCTCAGAATTGTTAACCTTTTTTCCCCATTTTTTCAACCACTTACTATCCCAAATCCCAACCCCCCCGCCTGCTTCAGTTGGGGGACTACATCAGGGGAAGAGAAGGAATATGGATAAGCCCCATAGTCTGGTATTGAATCCAGACCGCGGCAATGCCGACTGTAGCCAGAACCCCCACAGGGCGATGCATAATTGGTGGCAGCGTCGCCCAGGGAGGGAGGAATTCAGGAGGGACTTTCTCGGAACGCGTGAGAGAAGTTCTTCCACGGGACCGTGTGCATTTATAGCCGTTTATGAGGCTCAGGATTCGGGAGCTTCTTCGGCTGGACCGGACGCTCCTCGTCAGGGAGCGCTCACAACTGGAGCAGGATCAGACGCGTGCGTCTGTCAGGAAAGCTCTCCCCCTCGGCTGAATTTGGCACGCTTCTGGTCAGCGAGTTAGTCACAACTCATCGTGGGATTGCGATGCGTGTCCTGTCAGCAAAGCTCTCGCCCTCGGCACTGCGTTAAGATGCGAGCGAGTCTGGTCCTTGCGCCCTATTGGACCGACATCCGCACCGACAGTTGGACCACCGGCAGAGCAAATCTCCGGCGCTGTCCCGGGAACATCACGCCCACATGTGAGCCCGGAGATTGCGGTTCAGGGTTTACAACCCCCTCCTTTGATGTCTATCTCTGGTCAGTTTGAGGCACCAGAGTGATGTCTGAATCACTGGCCCTGTTATTCCGAGGCCATTAAGTATCTGTCCCCGGGAGATAACAGTCACAATGCAACAGTCACAAGGCGAGGCATGTGCTGCAGCCCCTAAATCCTCTCTATTACCAGGGGAATTATTATTTCAGGTGGCCTGGGCGTCTCGCATTCTGTCATTGTTTAATAACACATTCACGTGCGCATTCGGTATTTACAGAGAACTTGTCAATTCACCTCACCGAAATGTATTTTTTAACATTGCAATGTGTTACATCAGTTTAGTATCTATGTTATGTCAAGATCACATAATTTATTGCTCTAGGAAATTCCATCTAGGTTGCTTCGGGATCACAGCCTATGCCAAGAATTAAATAAAAAAGCAGCTTCTTCCATTGTGTCAACACAAGGATGGCATAGTCTGGTTCGGGTATGCCTGGCCCGAAAGTGCAGCAAAAAAATGTTTTTCACGTGTGAAAAAAGTTTCACATGTGAAATATGCAAAAATGACATGTATATATGATGACATGTAAATACCTGTGAAGCAATATATATGTGGAAATGTGTGATTCACGTGTGCAGAATTCATGTGATTTTTTTCCGTAAGGGAAGACCTGAAATAATACTTTGGTGCCTACGTTTTCGGAAATAATGCTGCTCTCTCTAAATCACACGGCCATTGTTAATTTAACAATTACTACTAAAGCTATTAAAACCATGCGACGCGCCCCTGTAAAACAGTGGCCTTTTCAGCGAAAACCACACAGCGCCTCTCGCTGCCCCGCGGAGACGAATATCCGCAGCCCGGTAAATAAAACACACCGTCCGCCCCCGTTTCAAAAGGGTTCCGCCGCCCTGATTGGCCGATTCCCCGATGCTCGGTTCATCTGTTTCGGCGGGTGGCTGATTGGATTGGTCTTGGTGGCCTCAGGCCAGCCGAGCGGCCCCACCTGGCAGCAGCCTGGACTTCTTGTGAAGGTGTGAGCGCGGGGCCGCTCTTCTGCTGAAGGCGGAGTCGCGCTCGGTCCATCTGCCTCTCCGACGCCGCATCGGGGGCCCGGCCGGAGCCGTGGGCCCACAGGGGGAAGCGCGCGAAACGCCTAAGAGGCCGGGTTTCTCCCACGCCACGCCGAGCATTCAGACGCCGGGTTATTCGTTTGACATCGAAAGTAATAACTCGGATGGCGATCCTACACGTGCTGAGTGGCCTGTTCGTCCTTCGTCGTCAAATATTCTTCCTACTTTCTTATATATATATAGATTTTTTTTCCCAATTAAAATTCTGTTGCTAAGAGTGTATACATACATCCTGTATACTGTAAATGCTGCGTTCAGATATTTTTGCAGTCCATAATATTTCTTGAAACAACCTTTTTGTGACATTTTGCATTATAAATGTTGGTAAAATTGCTTTAGCATAATTATCCAAATAGATTTGAATGGCCAAATACGCAGCTAAATGTTAAAAACAGCATAGAGAGAGCCTGGGATTATAGGTTTCTATAAGACATATTTTTAAAAATACAAAATTTGTTATTACCATGGGAATGCTCTTTGTGGTGTTATGTTAGCTCTCTATACAACAGATTAAACACCTGAAATAACTTTTATTAAACAGTATAAAACTATCTAAAAAAAAGAGGGCGCACACGAAAATTAATGAGGTGCAGACTAACGGGGGAACAAACTTAGAAAAACAAATAAAAGAAAGCTGCACACTCCCTTTTCCTTCTCGCTGTGTCTAATATAACCAATGGCATATTAAACCACGTGCCTTCATCAGGGTGAATCACGAGGCTCAGAGAAACTTTATGTACTGTGAGTACTGAAGAGATGTTGAAAGACGGATGGGGTGTTCAGAACTGCAGTTAATTTCTTTTAATGTTCCATATAGGCCGTGATGGAGTGCGGGAAGCGGGGGGGGATGAATATTCATGACTCCAGCGCTGGTGCCCAGGTGATACACTTGACTCTGGAAACCTGCATGGAAACAGAAGCAGGCTCCACTTTCACAGGAGTGTACTCCCCTGAGAATGCCTTTTTTCTGTTTTTCTTTTTTTGGGGGTGGGGGAATGGGGGTGGCGTTTAAAAAACCAAAATGCTAATGGAATGCAAAACAACACGAGAGGAGGCGACGGCGCTCGGTAACACCGCCGCGCTAGCGAGTGTTCCCAGAAAAGTAGGTCTCCGTTCTCCTTCAAACTAATCATTCTGAATTCTCGTGTAGACAACTATAGATGAACAAAAAAGTGCATAACTATAAAACTTCACTGTAAAAGCTTTCAGCTAAATTAAACCAGGGACACTGTAAATGATAATGGCAAACATTTTGCATTACAGAACTCTAAATATAGAGAAATGGAGAATGCTCTAGGGGGCTGCGGCAGACAGTGGAGTGGTCCTTTAATGTATCTGTCTCCAGGTGAAGTGGAGAGAGTGTGTGTGTGTGTGTGTGTGTCTGTGTGTGCGTGTATGTGTGTGTGACTGTGTGCGTGCGTGCATTTATGTGTGTGTTTGTGCATGTGTTTGTGTGTGCACGTGTCTGTTCATGCATGAAGGCGTGTATGTGTAGGTGTGTGTGTGTGTGTGTGTGTGTGTGTGTGTGTGCGTGTACAAGGGCGTGGATGATGGGTATGTGTGTGTGTGTGTGTGTCTGCATGCACAAGGGCATGGATGGGTACGCGTGTGTGTGTGCGCGCATGTGTGTCTGCATGCACAAGGGCATGGATGGGTGTGTGTGTGTGTGTGCATGAACAAGGGCATGGGTGGGTGTGGTGGGGGGATGTTCCTGGGCCCAGAGCGCAGCCCTGACTCACTGCATACACACACACACAACCTGCGCACCTTAGTGCCCTTGTGCCAGCACAACCTGCAACCTCTGCCCCTGTCTGCCCGCTCCTCTCCAGCACGGTGACTCACACCGCACTGACAGATGATGCCAGATGTCCAAACTGGTATCCGATCAATTCTGACCAGAAGTTTCACTTCATGCTCGTGTCCGCACACTCTGCCCCTACCAGGAAGCACAGCAACAAACCTGTGCCTAATTAGCTGGTATTGGCTTAACGGTGCTGCACACGGCATTTGGATTACATAAACGCTCTCATTAGTAAAAATTTGCACAGAAGAGAATGAGTAGTTCTAAAAAACATGAATTTGTGACTGAAGTAATAAGCAAAGCACAGATACATTCTGCAATTACATAATGTATCTCATTATCGGCATTTGGAAATATCTCATGTACCTCATGTGAGTACCCAAATTTAACCACCAATGATTTAGTCCCCACTATGTTAATCTAGCACTTTCAAGTTCACTTTGATCTATGGTTGCTTGTGTTTATGGTTATACATCGGCCCAAGCAGCTGTACTACCTGTTTCAAGAAACTTGATTGTTGAAACCTGATTGTCTTTTAAGGGGGTCATGGAATCATTTTGTTTTTCTTTCTTTGTTGATTCTCTCTGGAAAATGTCAATTGTGAAGCACTGAGTGAAAACTGTGTGAAAAACAAAAATTCAGACCGATTGTTTGAAAAGTGGCAATAGCTGGCTACGCCAATAATCTCCAGTGAGATATATTGTGATATCTCTGTGGGAGGGAAATATTTCAATATTTGAAGTGCATCTTGAGTACCGGTACCACAGAAATTAAGCAGAAAGATCTTACTGTATCCTTCCAAACCATACTGAAACCTTTCAGCTTACGGGGTCAGAACACAGATGTCATCACATGAATTTGTTGAGATAGAGGCAAATTGGAAGAACTGCATTAACACCTTGAGATGCAGAACTGGGCATGTATTTCAGCTTGTGAATATTTTTTTATATATGCAATAGTGCTGTAACCGTTAATCAACTAATGCTGTAATCAGCAACTAAGTTTTGAGAAAAAAATGTTTTTAAATAGATGTTCATCAATTGAATTGGCATATTTCCTCAGTGGAAAACATGCTAGCTAATGTTATTAGACATAAGAATACCATCTAACACTAGATACAGCCATCATTTTCATGAGGAGTTTTTAGCTAAGCATCTTTGTGCAATAAATGTAACATTATTTTAAACATAGCTGGTGTTTTGTTAAGATGTTGCGGATGCCATATGTGATTGACATAACTTCAGCCACATGTTGCCCTCTGGAATACAATTCTGAGGTGTTTAGTAATGGATAAATTCAGAGAAAGGAATGCCAAACTAAGAAACTACAGTATTTCAGGTGACCCAGGCATACTGAATATGGACTTCTGCTCAAAAAAACGAGAGGAGCACACATCTCTTTCCTATACCACAGCTGCAGCGTGCCCATGTCAGTCAAACTTTTCGGAAGTTTCGGCTTTCCTCTGGGAACAGCCGTGGGTGGGGCTTTATCACCCACAATCCTCAGTCTCGCATGTCAGGCCCTTATCTCGCCCGGTTCCGCTCGCCGTCGCCGGCTCGTACCGCCCGGTTCTCATGCTTATCGCGAAAGACCATCTCAGGTAGGGAGTCGCAGCGGCCGTCCGGTGGGAAAATGCGCCGCAGAAAGCCGGGCGTAAGCAGTTTTGCTCCGAGAGCGCATTTGCTGATGTGAAGAAGATATCGCTGCGCGCGAGCGGCAAAGAGCTGAGGTGTCACTGCGGAGCGCGACCGGTTTGGACTGGACTAGCAGGTATTACGGCGTGCCAGTGGGGATTTGGCTAATCTTTGTGTTATATCATTATTACTGTACATATCAGAAACCCTTGAGGAGATTTACAGCTTAAACATACTCTGGATTACATTTATACTGCTGGCTTTTTTCCTTTCTTAAATTCTATTAAAGTAAAGTTGCTCTCTGAAGAGTCGTACAGAAACTCCTGTTAGGCTCGATCAGGCGCCCACACAAATGCCCATCATCGAAGGTTAAAGGTCAAATGTGCACTGACACCATCCCTCATTTCGAATGTCAAACGGCCCCAAAAATACTGTGTGAGAGTCTTGTTTACGGAGCCTGTAGGACTGATTTGACACATTTTTGTTGTTGTCACAGTTTGTGAGCGGTGCCGGGAGCACTGGATAAACATCTCATAAATGGCAAATTATTCGCTGCATGCTGGTGTTCCCATCATGGGAAAAGGAGCAGGCCCGTGTCACAGTCTTTACTCGCTTCTTCTGTCTTTTGATTGGTTTATAAATACTTTTTCTTTTTTTTTTTAAACATACAATTACAATTTCAAACAGGGGGAAAAAAACAGCTCAATCACAAATTCTGCTGACTCCACCAAAATTACCAGGGAACTTCCCTGACAACGAAATAAATAAATAAAAAAGAATGCACACTCTCCTTTAACGACTGCAGGTGCAGCACTTGGGGAGGAATGAAAATTATAAAACAAAATGGGGGCAAAGCGAGAATAGCAAAGAGAGATGGCAGGAGGAAAGTGAGACGCCAGAGAGAACCAGGAAAAGGGCAGGGAGAAAGAGAGGGCGGGAGGGGACATGGTGTCTCTTTAATAGATTGGGAGCAAGGGGGAAGGGGGGAAGGCTGTTCTAACATGTCGGCCGGGCTAAATGGCCCCCCGTGCACGCCAACGTCTGGCCGGTGGGCTCTCCCCGCAACCGGGGACGCACGCGGGAGGACCGCGTCTGCACAACCGCCTTGAATCGTGGGAAGGACACCCTGACATGGCTCAGACTGACAGGGAACAGTCTGTGCGCGTATAAATACTTCCCCTGACTGATTTCACGGCAGGAGACCAGCGCGCCAGGATGGGTTCCACTCGCTGTCGCACGCACCGTACCGCCGGGATGAGGGAGCGATAAAAGCCAAGCGCCAGACGGAGCGCAGAGAAACCGTGACGATATTAACCTTCTAAAAATGACAGTTGGATATCGTTATTTTGTTTGGAACATGTTCATACACGCTGGTTCTCAATACTGTGCTGGTGTACCATCACTGTATAATTACGAATAATAACAATAATGTTAATAGTGATACATTTGAGTTGTGCAGCTCTTTTCTCACACTCAAATTGCTTCACATGATCATACATATTTGGGAACTGTATTACTGTATGTTATGGGAAAAGTCTATTTTAAGGGTGCAATGCATCCTCCGCGAGAAAAGCTGCTCTTTACAATTTGTCACGGTACTGTAAGTCTGCAGCACGTGTCTTGGAATTCTATTTACATTTACGCAACAACTTCCATGCAGCTCGTAGACAAATGACAAATGTAGAAACAACAAACACATAAAACACAGAATGCATTACGTTTGCAAAGTGAGAGAGAAAGCTCTCGCCGCTATCTTCAGAAGAGGGGATTATTGAATCCAAAGGGAATATTAGAAATAGAAATTAAGTCGATTTTGTTAATATTTCTCGTTTACTTAACAGACGCACACACACACACACACACACACACACACACAAAAGCGAACATAGTTTGGCCAGTCAAACTTGGAGACTTCCTTGTAATTTTGGCCGCTCATGGTGACCTAGCCACACTGTGTTGATGACGTTAAAAGCGAACAGTTGCATTTAATTGAGTGTCAAACTTAAGGACAAGAGCTAATTGAATCCAGGTAATACATATACAAGCTGCTTTTACAGTAACAACAAACTCCCCTAAAAGATAAATTAGTAAATCTTAGTCTGATGCTTCACCTCTTACAGTCTTTGCTATTGTTATACTGCCATTAAGAATTAAGCAAAAACACCTGGAACAAGGGAGCCATAGAAACCAGTGTTTTAGCCACCTGCCCCCTTTGGGGCCTCTAATGGAAAACGCCCATTGAGAAGCTGCACTGCCCTGCCCAGCATGAGTGACTTAAAAGTCTAATTTGCATGGAGCTTTGCTGTAATTGTAGTTTGGAGCATTGAAATGGCACAGAGAGGGCTTGTTGTGCATTTGTTGCAGAGTGATTCAGTTTGCTATAAATACGCTTGCCCTTTCTGCCCGGGCAGCCCACAGGATTAGTAACTCTCCACATCCCTCTCTCTCTCTGTAAAAAAAAAAAAAAACGGGGGAAAAAAAGGAAAAGTCAGTAGATTTTTCACTGCATTCCCTTTACAGCTTGGGACAGTGTGCGTGACCGTATGTGTGTGTGTGTGTGTGTGTGTGTGTGTGTGTGTGTGTGAGAGAAAGAGAAAGAGCCTGCAGCATGTACAGCTTTCAGTTTGATTAACTTATTAACTTATTCCCCTCTCCTTCTCCCTCCTCTTTCTCTTGTATCCAAGAGTTGGGAACACTGTGAGGATTTCTAATCTGCTAAAGAATAAAAGCCGGCCAGATGACTAAAACGCTGCTGCTCCTCAGAGTTTCTACCCTCGCTCCGCAGATCCCTTCTGCTCTGATGCCAGTTAACTCATTCAAGTGCCCATCTTGGACAATTTAAATTTCCAGCTCCCATTTTTGAATTCTCAAAAATATGCTGTATCAATGTGATCAATTTATTGCTTCAAATTGTAGTGATTCCATACGGTCAATGCAGAAATATGAATACTGGGGCGTGCCATCAGTTACAGTAAAGCAGCTTTGCACATTGCATTGGCGGTAACGACACATCGGCCTGAATTCAATCAACGTTTGTCCTTAACTTTGACTTACACATAAATGCAAGTTTGAGTTCATTTTGGTGATCGCTGAATTTGCCCCGAATAGGTTTGTGAAGAAAATACATGAAGGCTTGCATTTAAGGGCCATAATTAAGGGCAGATGTTGAATGAATCCTGCTAATGTGGCCTTTGTGTTTTTTACAATACGTTATGGTACAGCTATATGGTTATATCGAGGCCATGTGCTGTGCTGCACCTGCCCTGACCAGTAATACACAAACTCTGGAGTAGGGAAGCTCCATGGTTGTGAGACGGAAGTGAATAGCAGAAAACCCCTCAGCCAATACACAATTCTGCACTTCCATTACCAGGCTTATTTGGAAATACCACTGACCTTCCAGGGTGGTTGAATATGACGGTTTTCGAGAATTTATGGATCGTACCAGCCCCTCTTTGAGAAATGCATCCCTAAGTTAAATGTGGATGTAAGTACAGTGGTCACCGCTGCAAGAGAATACGACTGCAGACAATATGACCACAGCCAAGATGACTACAGCCCGTCTTTAAAACACAACGCTGCTGTCTTTAAAACAAAAGTGCTTCAGGACTTTGCCATTCTGGCAATAATTACCCACGTACAGTCACATCCACATACCTGTGTGAGAAACCCCCTACACATACATTAATGACGTAGACTATTATCCCAAGCATACCACATCATTATCCAAGAAATGGTCAATTGTTTTGTAACGGCCACCTCATTCCCCAGACTTAAACCCAATCAAAAATGTGTGGTTTGAATTGAAGAGGGCAGTACACAAGCACAGACAGAAGGATCTGAAGGATCTTTAAAGATTCTATATGGAGGACTGGTCAAAGATCCCCCTAAGATCCCCCCTATGTTCACCAATCTTATAAAACGCTATAGAAGACGACATGTGAATGCAAATGTATTTTTATCGGATCTTATTGAAAATAATTATTCCCTATAGTATGACTAGTAATAGTGTGACTAATTGTGAAACATCTTTTTTGGGGAAGAAAATATTACTTGCTCTCTGTACAACTGTACTAGTATAAAATTCTATCATTCTAACGTTTTTTGAACATACAATAAAGCTCATACCCTGTATTGCTTGTTTTATAATAACATTTGATTCAGCTACAATGGTACAATCAATATGAATACAAGTCATCAAAGCATACTAAGAGATAAAATAATTGCAGTATATGCGTATTAACTTTTTAATGTAAAATTGTGAGACCGTTTCTCTTCACGGCAATAAGGGTTCTTCATCTTCATTTCATTAAGATTCTGCGAAAAAGCCAAAGGGAATTGATTGGCTGTAAGAGCACATGCAGTGAAGTATGAACTGTGAAAAACTCAAATAAATGCACTGCTGGTTAAAAATGCATGCTTTTCATCTTCTAAGAAAAAAGTGACCAGCAGCAAGTCAATATTAGTGAATAGGAGCAGCGCTGCTGATCAAACCACAGAGGGGTCTCCAAGTGGCTAATTCAGTCCAGGCCTAGGGCCCTGTCATTGGACACAGCCAGTTTTAGTAGGGCGGGTTTAAATTGGCCAGCGTTTCCCAGGTGACCGCTGCGTACATGCTCTGCAGCTAGCCACCAGACACCCAAAGGTTACCAGTTGTCAAGACAAAAAAAGGTTCCACAGGAATAATAAAAAGCAGCACTCCAATTGAAACCTCATATGGACTCCTTAATTACATTGAGATATACGTCAATTTTTGACATTTTTGTTTGAGGATAAACAATGAAGTTCATCAGAACATCCAGTTACCAGTTGGATAATCACTGAAGCCTCTGCTGTAATGGACTGCCTTTTGAGAGTGAATAGGAGACACAAGGGGAACAATAAAAAAGCTAATTCCTTAAAACCTAAAATTGTATCCATGGTTAGAACATGATATGGCGAAGGTGTTAACTGTTGACCTGTTTGCTCAATCTGCATTTAACATGTGAATGAACTGTGCTCATCGGTGCTCTAACCACGCGCCACATCCTCAATATTCAACACTGAACTGGAGTTACTCTAAATGTCACATCGAAAAGGAAGCTCAAGGCTGAACAGCATGAAATATAAATTCATGAATTCCCAGAACAATCACAACACAACAGATCACGGTAGAACTTTGATTTCAGCAGGGTGGCTGCAAAAGAAATGATGAAAAAAATCAATCACATACTTTTCTGTTCACAAGCATAATTTAGCACAGCATTAGCAGAATGTTAATTCACCTGAGTACTGTTATATAAATCATCTAACAATTTATATAACATTTTGAATGTATACAATACAATGGTGCAGCTACAAACACCCCAATTGGCTGAAACTAATTTTGAACCTGCTGTATAAATGTATAAAAATATGTAAATTTTTTAAAAAGAAAACAAAATGTCCTCTAAGAAAATCATACAAATAAATAAACGTTAGGATAGGTTGACCATTAAACAGGAACCTGAAGGACCACAGATCACAAGAATTCAGGTCAGTGACATGCTGAGGACAGCAGAGGTACTGGCACTGGGACAGGCCTCTCTTATCACTGCTTACACTATAGTAAGCGAGTGGACCAACGGATGTGATCACCTGAGAACATCGGAGTTGGTCCCTACATAGTCCTGACATCCAAAGCATCCCTTTTAGATTCCTGACGGAGTACGCCGGCATGTCTGGACAGCGTTCCAGGGGCCAACCTCCTTAAGATGAGGTAATTTATCTATTAGCGAATGGCAGGACATTATTTCCCGGTTACGACATGGAAAAAGCACGAGGGGTATCGCCCTGACGGCCGGCTGTCTTTTTATGGGCCGTATGTGGGTATTTATATGTAAGGAACACGTGAGGAGGAGCGCACTCCCCTTTCAACGATCGCACTCGGCGCGATAGAGGCCCGGGCCAGGGGCTATCAGAGCCCGGGGGCAGATGACTCCCCGCCTGTCCACTCCCTTGTTGTGGCGAGCGAGAGGAAAATATGACACGCGCGGCGCAGTGCGTCTGAGTCATTTATTGAATTAAGAGCGGAATGTCGTAGCCCACCAAATAAAAACTTCAAGTTGAAATCAGATGCCATGGGAATAGGGTAACAAGATGACCGACCGCCTGTGATATTTTCGGGGGGTGTGGGGGTGTGGCATTCGCGGGGAGGAGGAGGGGGTTCCCGGGGCAGCTGTGCGCTCGTTGGAGGCCAGCGATGTCGGCCCTCCTGCTGTGGGAGCGCCGCCTCTGACCTTCAAGATATTGGCTCTTCATTAGCACCTCATGCCCGAGGGGATGGGGAGATGGGGGGATGGGGGGCGGGGGTAATTGGGAGGCCGACACCCTACACGGGGGAACTGAAGACCCCAGCCAACTTTGTCAGCCCATCACCGGCGGTGGTTATGGTTCTACCCGCTCTCTATCTGCTCCTTATTTTGATACCCAGAGGGGGAAAAAAGTCAAACAGACCAATGAAGAAAAAGGGCTGGATTTAATCATTAATTCTCCTTAACTTTGACTTACGAATGAGTACTTTTCTGCAAGATGCTAAAATTCAGCAAAGCTCCTTCTGAAAGAAAAAGGCCGGTAGACCTAAGTATGATCAGTATCATGTCCGAAAAACTTGAGTTAGTTGGACGTCTGACGATGAAATGACGTCTGAATTACAGATTTTTGTCAGATGGAAATTGTGCAAAAATGACAAATTTTCATCTGACTCATTTTTGATCAAACTCATGTATGATGCTGTCCTAAAATGGACACAATTATTTTCATCATTTTTTGCTGATCGCAAAACCCAACTGGGTTCATAAACTTAAACTTTTTTTTTTAACTAGAAAAGGAATTAAATTAAGAATCAAATTCAAGGACAATTGTTAATTGAATCTAGGTTTAAGGCCTCAGAAGAAGTAATAGCAATGCACTACAGTTGAGCAAGCAATGTAGACCATGGTTGAGGAACAAAAACAAACTGATTCAAACTTAAATACAATATTAATTGAAATGCACTGACATATTAGAATAAAATAATGTAGTGCTGTTTTTTGGTTGGGGCCTTCACCAAATTGGGCCCCATTCACATTTAAAATGGGCTGTACAAATTTGCCCCACTAATCAGATAAATATTTGTGCTAGCGTGTTCACCTCTGTTACATAATGCCAAGAGCAGCTCCCTCTCATCTGTTAATACCCGACTTCCCTTTAGGCATCACACGGGAATGACAGACATACATAATAACAAGAATTTTAGATCACAAGCAAGTCAAACTAATAGATATTGGTACATTTTTGCACTGGTTGTATACTGTATGAGAACATGAATGGGGAACTGATGGTTAGCAAACAAAAGCAAGATCAGACACTCCCTCAGGACTGTACACTCGGTACAGGTGCTCTCATTTCCCACCGTCACGAAAACATCAGACAGACGTGAGCAGTCCCCACCTGAAACGTGATGTATATTTTACTGAAAAGGCCCAACAACGCTGTGCCTTTGTACATCGCTGTAGTCACATGCCAAAAAACTGGACCACCCTGCATTAACGAGCCTTCCAGCCAATTGGACTTTGATGACCTTTAGGTTGCTGGTGACTGTGCCATCTGTCTAGCAGTCCCCGCTCGAACACAAACGCAAACACGGTCAGTCGCAAGGCACAGTTCGGCAGGATGTTTCTCACCCAGGTACCCGGGTACACAAAGAAAACGTGGACCTCAAACAAGAGGCGAAAGGCAGGGAGCGGCAAAGCAAGGATGGAGACAGGTGAGGCGATCGTACCTTAAGATTTCTGCTCTTGGCTTCAGAGGACAGAGGAACACAGCACACAGCAGGGACAATCTGAGACAAGAACAAAAATGCCGGCTCCCCTTCTGGTGCCTATTCATTTCTCTGTGTGGAACATTTTTAGGCTGAAGGCTCTGAAGGAGAAGAACCCGCTACTATATTAATTTCATCCGTTTTTCTACCTTTTTCAACCCCAGGACCTATGACCTGCCTTACCTGTATAAATAGAAAGAACTAATTTACCAGCGAGAAAGCGCTGAGGGGCAAACATGTCCTGGGTAATGAAGTGTTCAGATTGTGCATGATTAACCAGCTGGTGGGGGTGGGCTATGAACCACAGGCCATGAAATAAGGGGTAAAATTGATTAGCAATTTTCATTTACAGAGCTTTGTCTCTGTGTGAAAAAAAATACAAAATTGTGTGTGTGTGTGTTTATATATACACACATATATATATATTTATATATGTGTATACAGTGGGTATGAAGTATTAATAATAAGTAAAAGCAGTTTTCACATTTTCTTACTTCATGGAATCAAAATTGATTTAATTGGGATTTCTTGCCACCGATCAACACAAAATACTCTACAATGTTAAATAAAAAACAACTCTAAAGCTTTTTAATTAATTAATTACAAATAAAAAATTGATTGCATAAGTATTCACCCCTTTTGCTAAGACACAATCAATTGTCGACAGAGGTCACACAATTATTTGATTGGAGTCCACCTGTATACAATTAAGGTGTTTCAAATTATTTCAAATGAAATACACCTGTCTGTGAGGGGTCCCACAGTTGGTTAGTGCATTTACAAACAAGAGCATCATCATGAAGGCCAAAGAACATTCAAAGCAAATCTGAGAAAAGATTCTGCAAAAGCACCAATCAGGGGAAGGATATAAGAAGATTAGAAAGACTTTGAATATCCCCCAGCACTGTTAAGTCCATCATAAAGAAATGGAGAGAATATGGTACAACTGTGAATTTTCCTAGAACAGGCGGTCCTCCAAAACCGAGCATACGTCCAAGAAGGACACTTGTTAGGGAGGCCACTAAGAGGCCTGTGGCAACTCTGATGGAGTTACAGTCTTCTATAGCAGAGATGGGAGAAACTGTCCATGGGACAACAATGGCCCGGGCGCTTCACAAATCTGTGCTTTATGAGAGGATAACAAAAAGAAAACCATTGTTGAAGAAAACACATAAAATCTTGGCTAGAGTTTGCCACAAGGCATGTGGGAAACTCTCAAACCAAGTATAGGAATCTATGGTCTGATGAGACCAAGATTTACCTTTTTGGCCTCAACATTAGGCGCTATGTTTGACGTAAGCCTAACACTGCCCATAATCCCAAGAACATTATCCCTACCGTGAAATATGATGGCAGGAGCCTAATGCCATGGGGATGCTTCTCTGGTTCAGCGACTGGAAAACTTGTAAAAATAGAGGATGGAGTAAGATATAAACAAATCTTGGAAGAAAACCTGCTGCAGTCTGCAAGAGACCTGGGACTTGGAAGATTTATATTTCAACAGGACAATGACAATTTACAACAACAACAAAAAAGCCACATTGGAGTGGTTTAAAAACAAAAATAATCTATGTCCTGGAGTGGCCCAGGCAAAGCCCATACCTCAATTATATTGAGAATCTGTGGAAAGATTTGAAAATTGTTGTTCACCAACAGTCCCCATCCAACCCGATGGAACTCAAGCAATTTTGTAAAGAAGAATGTGTGAAAATTGTAGTGTCTTACCCAAACATTCACAGCTGTAATTGCAGGTAAACTACATCGATTCCATGAGGTAACAAAATAAAACATGAAAAATGCCCACTGTATGTGTATATATATATATATATATATATATATATATATATATATATATATGTGTGTGTGTGATTTTGCTTAAGCCTGCACTATTCAAGTAGAGTACTCATATAAATATCACATTAGTCAACATTTATACTTCTGTTCAGGACCATCCATTGATAATTAGGACATTGTTCATTTACTGCACTGATCTCTTGCACGAACTATGACTATTCTTACCATGTATCTTGTAAGTCTCTCTGGATAAGAGCGTCTGCTAAATGTTTAAAATGTAAAATGTAAAATGATTTAAATAAATTGCTGATCTAGGATCAGTTTAGCCTTTTAGCTCATAAAAAGATTCTAAGAGTAGGAGTCTTAGAATCTTTGTACATACGGGCCCAGATCTCAGGGAAAAGCATAAAGTATATCAATCACTCTAGCAATGCCAGTGTAGTGGGGATAATAACCACAATAAAAACATGTGTTTGTGTTTAAGAAATGGGAACTTCCCTGTGACTCATTCCTGTTAAGTCAAACAACCCCTGTGAATACTTTTGGAGGTTATTCCTGCATTTGTGAGGCTTTTTTGGTGAGATCTCATTGGCTCTTGGCTACTAATTAATCTCACAACCACTGCTGGTTAATGGGACATTAAGATTGCTAGTCATAGACCTATGATCATCCAGTCAGTAGAATCGTCATTGAGCATTTCCACAGTGAAAGTCATATTCTCAGCTTGAATCATCATATATCGCCACAATCATGCATTACATCACAATAACAAGGAACTCTAATTATAAATTGTACATATAAATGGCCCTTGGGGTATTTCGCGTGCTGATTTGTTTGTTGTTTTTTAATCTTGATACACTTTACTCCTGATAGCCATGCTTCATCTGTATTTTTCAGTATTACTGTAGTTGATTAATAAGAAGTGTGTCAGACTTGCAGAACTACACTTGTATAACACTTGCACCTTTGGGTTAAACTGCAAATAATGCTTTGTCAAATTTTTCTGAACATTTTTGGTCATTTTTGTTATACTATCAATATGACTGGAATTAAAACATCATGGTATTTTAATACTTAATTACTTCAAGCAGAAATGTCAATTTATCAACACTGCAAAAAGAGGTAGATTCACAGTAAACGTATATTTAGCAAAAAGAGAGCTGACAATCTGAACTGCATGAATGTAAGCAGCCACAGGACAAAGGCTTTCCATTATCTCGTGGCTGTTTATGGAACTGTCATCGTGACTCCCAACTCTTACCAAATTCCGGCTCATTTGCGGTCTGATACTGTAAATCTATCACTCCTTTGAGAATTTACCAAAATATATCTCCGGAGCTCGTCACGCTGTCCTCTGATATCCTGAATGATTTTTTATTTATTCAAGGCATTTCATTTGTTTCCCATAATACATTGACTATATTGTAATAATAATAATAATAATAATAATAATAATAGATTTAATTTCTGTACTGTTTTTCATGATCTCAAAGATCCTTACAGTGAAAGGATTTCGTTACAGGAAACTCACCTCAACCACCACTATATGTAGCACCCATGTTCTACACATGAGGGTGGTTGAGGTGAGTTCCATCTAGTTTCATCTACCCTGTTTGCATATTATGATACAAAAGCTGACAGGCCTAAGTGCAAGCTGCAAACTCCCAGTTAGGATTGGCACTGAATTTATTTTCTGCTCATTGACTGTGTGCTATTTAACTGCTCTCAGAAGCAGCCGTAAGGGCCTCCTAATTGTGGATATGCTACACAGCGCGTGATTCAACAACAGGTGTGTCAGCAGCATTTTAAGCAACAAAGTCCAAGCTCGCGGGTGAAGGGCACAAACTATGGGTATGGAGGTCGCATAATACTCCATTCGTGTTCCAACTCTTTCAATTTGCCCAATGGAGTTCTCTTCTATTTATTTTAAATTATATTAGAAACATGAAGTCCAAGCTCCAGGGTGAAGGGCTCAAACTGTGGTAATGGAGGGCACATAATACCCTATTCATGTTCCAACTTTTTCAATTGCACAGCGGAGTTCTCTTGTATTTATTTTAAATGACCATAGAAAACCGTTTAGAATATAATTCAAATCAGGGTTTATTTCATGAAATACTTATCCATTAAGAAATATGTGTTAGTAACTCTAAAATATGCAGTCAACAGCAGTGCTCTTCTGAAATTCCAGTTCCAGCAGTAGTCAGCCTCTCCTTTAATGAATACACTAAGACAAATAAGAAGCAGGTCAATAGGAAATTAGACTCTAGGCCTTGCTGAGATCTTAAGATACCAATAAGAGATGAATACAGCTCATCTGCATGTCTGCCATTCTGCCTGAATGCCAATGCCTTTCTGGTGTAGCCTACAGACTGAGGGCCAGATTTACAAAGATAGTCGGAGCGCAGAGACGGTCGCTATTTTGTTGTGGCTATTTTGCAGTTGCGAATAGCGACACATAAACAACCAATTTAGTAAAATATAATATAATAAATAATATCATTATTCAAAGAAATGAAATGCCCTTATTCACAATTTGCTGTAGGAAACACAAATAAAAAGGGTCAGAAACATCATGGCATGCTCACATGTCCAGATCACGCCAAGTGGATACGCAGCAACCAGGCACAAGTAGCGAGGAACAACAAGAAAAAGAAAACTTAGATCAGGAAATAGAGGTATTGGTCAACGAGGTGCATCGTCGCAATGCCATATTACAGCATAGGAAAACAACACCAATGCAGAAGAAAAAAATATTGGAGTGACATCACAAAATAAATAAATAAATTTGGCATAACAAAACGAATAGTAGATGATGTAAAGAAAACATGACGTGAGGTGGCGTCCAAAATAAAAACTTTCCCACAACACAATGCGAGAAAAAGACACCGGCGGTTGTCCAAATGAAGAAAGAATATTAGAATGAGAATAAAGAATAGAAACACCTAAACTTGTGATGTGGGAAAGCCACAGAGCATCTGAAAGTAAAACTGTATTCACAATTCATTCTATACCCTCCTGACTATACGCACAATAACACAATTGTTCAAATTCAGAATCCTGAGTCCTTACATATAATTTTAATTTAAACTTGTAGTAAATGATATGTATACTATATAGAACATATATTTAAAATTCTGACTTAGCTGTCTGTAGATACAGATATTCCTGAAACTTAAGCTATCATGACATGCATGACATGTACTTTGCAACAACAATTCAGATTATTTGTTTTGCATCACTGGGACAGCGTCTAGCACCTCTGAAAGTGCAATAGAAAACGGGAATTGTGAAATGCCTAGGCAATACCTGCGCTCATAAAATACTGCCTGGTTTCAAGAGATATAAACATTCTCACGCAAAGAGAAGTGTTGCAATTAAGGCATGCTTTAGTAAATCAGACGGAATACTTTATCGACATACTTTACAAAATCTCCACCCTGCTTTAGCACGTTCACCCCAGGTATACATATGCATGAACAGATTTAACTATTCATCTAAAGGAAAGTCGCAAAGTGATTTAACTGCTTCAAATGACATCTTAATACCGATTGGACTAATTCCCTTTGGTTTCACTGATGTTAATGTAACGGGGGTGGGTTAGGAACCAGAGCCCTCGCCAGACGCTCTGCATAACAAGCGACACGATTAGCCGGCTGAGCTAAAGACCAAGGTCTCCGGCCAAAGGGACTAATCATACTCTCATTGCTTCTGTGGGGGTGACATCACAGTCCCTGGTGGACGGTCACATAGTCAAACCTCTGAGTTCCAATACATAAAGACTGAGACTTAGTGGAACACAAAATCGAAGGAGGACTGAATATTTCCATTGGTTTCTACTGATGTAAAGCACGAACCATGTAAAACCAGATACTATAACACTGTTTGAAAATTATGGAAAAATATGGTCACAGGTTTTCAGGGGTCATACGTGTGATTTGAAAACTTCCAGGTGTGCTAAGATGTGGTAGAAATCCATATTTCATTGGTCAGGCACACAAAATGCAACAGGAAAATGTGCCAACCATGAACCCTGTCCATCCCCTCCCCCCACCACACCAGCACCCTCCTTCATTCCCCCCCTTGTATGAAATCAATCCCAATAGCAGAGGTCTGGCAACCCTACCATCCTGAGAGAACCGTATTCCAAATTAGCACCCATGATCTTGACTGCAGTGAAGCGAGACACAGGCTCCTGTCAGGTAGTCACAAATTCCAGTTAGGGAAAAACACAAGGATGGGTTCAGAGAAACTGACAGCTAAGGAGCGCGCCGCAGACCAAACTTCAAAGAGGCGCACTGTACACAACTCAAAATGTAATTTTCTGCAAGATTACACACAATAATTACTAGCTTTATAAACCTCCAAACTAATGGCTTCCAATTAGAAGATCTATAGCTATTGATCTGTTAACACTTTGAGACCATTCTGGTGCTCTAGAGAGGAAGAAGAGATTTTTTTATTTGCTTTGAGGGCATGCAGTGGTGGGCAATGCTTTGATGAGGGTATGCTTTGCCATGCAAATATTAGCATTAGTGTTTGCTGAAAGGCTGGCCCAGTTTTCTGCTTTTGATACAAGAACCTTTATTCCTAGGATGCCCCTTACTGTAGCTGTGTACAATTTAAAGCTTGAAATATAGTTAAAAGCATTATTAAAATCATCTCAAACTTTCCATTTATGTTGTAGGTGTACATCCCGAAATTTAAATACAGTTAAAATAATGTATTTGTAAATACTGCAAAAAATATAATTTAGAATAACCACAGCTAAGAAAAGCCTACACCAGGGATATTCAAATCCAGGCCTCGAGTTCCGCAGTGTCTGCAGGTATTTGCTTCAACCACTCACTACACCACCTGATTTCACTAATCAGCTCGCTTCCTGGACCAAGGAAGTAAACTAATTATTTGAAATCAGGTGGTGTAGTGTGTGGTTGGAGCAAATACCTGCAGACACTGCGGACCTCGAGGCCTGGATTTGAATACCCCCGGCCTACACCATTACACCATGCAAAAAAACCTTTTCTTATTATAAGAGTATAATAGATTGCATTTTGGTGATAATTTCAATTGTAATTGAATAATAATCAATAAAGGATATGTTGGGTGGTGGGTACAATTAAAAGCACTGGTTCTCAGTACAGTATTGTGTCCCATCATCCAGAATCGAATCCTGACTACACCAGTGCCAACAAAGGCCCATGGAGTGGCATAGAATTGGCTATGGCAAAGGAACAGGGCTACAAATATGGCCATTGCAAATCAGGAGAAAAATAAAAAATAAGGGATACAAATATTTCAAAAAGAATTACCACTGAGCACATTAATAGACAACTGTCACAGTTACAAGTCACAATGCTTCCTCAAGTTGAGTATTGAAGGGAATGGGCTTTCCTCAATCTCATTCTGAAATCTGAACCGGAATGACATCTACTCAATTAACATCACCTTTTCTGATCTCTACATTTCTTTCAAAACATTTTTCATGCTCCATAGGCTCCCATGTTAAATTAATATTCCTAATAGCAGATAGAATTCACTTAATATTACCTTGTGGGACTGTACATTCAACCCGAGCAAAAATAATTGGTTAGAATTCACAATCTGTTCAATACTGCTTATCTTAGTGTATTGAACATTAACATTGGCTTTGGCAATTCACAGTTCAAAATGTTACAAAGAAGCAAACCTTATTTTTATGTTTTTAAGATGGCCAAGAAGTTGTGTTTTGGCTCTTGTTTTCCTAGTAACCATTAATACAGGTAAATCAAGCACCATTTTGCCTTGAGGTAGTCCATTCTCAAGTACATTGCATGTTCTACGTTGTTTGTGTTAGCTAATGCATTAAAATCTGAAAAAGACAAGGTGGTTTGAAGTCTTTCTGAGTAGTATACCACATGGAGAAATGTTTTTATTTCACCAACACTGTGACTGCTCATCAAAACTTTCAGAACTTCATCAATGTTCTGTAATTCACAGAGTACAGGAGATCATGCCTTGCTCGTATTATTTGCATTGGTTCCCTCAAAGGCTAGCTACCATAATTATATACAAAGCCAAAGTTAATAATAATGCTTTCATATGCAAAGTAGGTTTTTCTGAAGCCCAAAATGTAATTAAAGATTTGAGCTAAAAATATGTGTTCAATTTTTGTGATGCATTTAGACTGCTAGCTAACCAGGATTATTATTTTTCCTGAATTTGCTACAACAAGGTTGTTTTTTCCCCTAGACTGTTTAAAAGCTAGCTACATTCTACAGCCAATCAAATACCTAGCTGGACTTTTACTTTGCACCCATCGATCAAACAATAGGCAGGGCAACTCTGCCAGTTTTGATGGTAAAATCTTTCCCAGTCAAAAAAAGAGGCCAAAATTTCAAGTTCAATTTACAAAGAAGTGCAAACACACAAATATGATCAATTACAGACTGGTGTCTGTCTTCCTGGCTGTATCCAAAATCAATACAATATTTTGTTTTGCTAACAGTTTTCACCACACGGCAGTCTGGTGAGGTGTGATAACATTACTCTTATGCCTTTGGCAAAGTAGATCACAGAAATGTTCTGTCTAAACTAGCGGTTTGTAATGTCACAGCCAAATGCTCAGTCTGCAGCAACTAACTTGAAAATGTAAAATCTTACAAACATACTGTAATGTTATATTCGTATATAATAATCTAAATATTTCTGACTCAATTCTGAAATGGAATATGTCACAGTGTCCATTGCAAAACATCTGAAACAGTGGTGTAGCTAGGAACACACAGCAAATACTGCATGAGTGCTTTTTCCTCTGTCACATGACATGCTGTAGCACAGTGTGGGATGGGACAGGTGCTGATAGAGCTACAGAGACTCAAAGCTACAGGGACCCATCCAGTGACCCCTAGAGACTCAGTCCTGTCAACACTGCAGCGGGTACGCACACATGACTTCCTGAGGCAAAGTAAGTCCTTTTTCTCATTTTAAAGCTGTAAACCAGAACCTACCAGCATATATTCCAAGCACAATTTGTAAAAGTAGATCACACAAAACATTATCCACACCTAAATGACCGGTGACCAAGCGTCTAACTTCCCATTAAAAAACAATCACGGGGCACAGGACGTCCTGCAGCAACACTGTGGAGTACTGTGGATGCTAAAATTCGAACATTCCTTGCTACTGTTAAAAGTGTGGTATGCATAAAACGTCTGGGAACAACATGAACTAGATTATGGAGAATATCATTTTATCTCTGTCCTTGAACACATTCATTGCACATACCTTGTACAAGGACATAATAGCGGTTTTAAAATAATCTATTTTATGTGCAATCATGTAATATAGTTTTTTTCTTCCTATTCTTGTTCTCTGTCTCGTTGTGAATTATAGTGCTTTTTTTCTGTGACAGCCATCTTGCTTGGGCCACGTGTAAGTCTGGCCTTTAGCCAAATATGTATCAAAGTGAAATATAGCAGGTAGATAAATATATCTCATGAATTCCATCACACGGGACCCCATACCATCTTTCCCCTGCATCTGTCATACTCCACATTTCCCCTCTCATTCTGCACATTCATTTAAATGTTTTAAAGTATGGTAAGGTGATGGGTGGGAAGCATCTGCTTTTTGCTTCCTGTCCCTATTTTCCATTACTCTCTTTTCTACATTAATTTATTAACCTGCGCACAATGATGATGCAGCACACGTTTCCTGGGCAACCGTAATATCTTTGTTATGGTAACAGACACCCAAAACAAGGTGGCATGCGGAAGTGGGTACAGATGCTTGTTAAATGATTAGTCAATAGTGAACTGATAAACATTGAACAATTCATACATTATTTTCAACTTAAATAACACATTTAAGCAAGTGTTACAGTTTTTTCCCCTCTGATTCTTGCTCATCAATATTTGTTTTTGACAGTTTCTGAAATAAGCAAAAACATACTAAACTGCAATACTTAAATTCACTGCTCAAACATAAGAAAAAAAATTAAAGTATCAAGTTCCCCACAATCTTCTCCAACATGATGAATCTCTAACAACTGCTGAATTTCTGCTGGGAAAAATTGTCACCGTTTATAATTCTTGATGGATTAAAGATTCCAAATTGGTAGTCTCCTACCAGAGAAAATGTCTACTTTGAATGCTTAATTTGTATGTGATCTGTACATTACTTTGTCTTAAACATAATTTCATGTTTGATTGCTCTTCTAGGACCACTCATTTGTATTGTTTACAGCAAGTCATTGAACTCAGCAGTTTGCAGGCACCGAATCCATGGTTACCAGTTTTAGCATGCACTAGTAAAATGGAATGCAGCATTTTGCATGCTTGTAAATGGAGGGCATTCTTAAAAGACTCAGGTTCTCGAACACAGCTCTGCAGATGATGAAACAGAGGAAGCTGTAGTGTTCTCACAAAGATTATCAGACCATTTTAAGGTTAATATCAACAGAATTTGTGATGCTGATAAGGCTGTGGCCGATGACCAATGAATTTCAATCTCTGGGTATGTGACCTCTGTCGCCTGAAGAAATGTACATCTCATTGCTCAGGGTGTGTTTTTCTGTTCTGCTCTAAATAATGCCTTTCACTCTATCTTTGTTCCTATATTTGCATGTTATGTTCACAATTGACATTTATAAACGAGTCAGTATAATGGCACATTTTAATAAAAACATATGGGACTGTGCTAAAGAGATTAGTCTGAAAGCAATGTCCCCTGGCCTTTGGAATGCAGAAGCACAGCCTATTAATTAACTTGTCAGCTGAAGTAGTATTCCAGTTTAAAGTTGTCCCCCGCTTGACACAGTTTAAATCACGAACGCAATGTTAATCTGTTTAGAATTATTTCAACTTGTAAATACTTACAAGGGGGGAAACATTGCAGTCCAAACACTGAACCACCTCACTCTCAATACAGACAACACACACTACCCACATTACAAAATTGCAATGGTCTTTAAAAAGAAAAGAAAGACAGCGATGCACAGTTATTTCACACAATCGACAGGAAATTCTGGAGAGGAAAAAAAGTTTGGCATCCCATCCTGAAACATAAGGCACTTTGCCTTTGGTATAATCCCCTGTCAAAAGGCATTAGGCATTTAAACGGAACCACAAGATTTCAGGATACATCTGACAACAAGTCCTGTCTTTTCTCTTGGCACGTCTTTTCTCAAGCAGCAGGTTTTCTAAACTCCCCACTGTCGCTACATTGCTCTAAATGTGTGTTACTTACGCTGCTTTCCTGGCTTCTTCCGAGAGTTGGTGGTGCAGTTTCAAGGACAAACGTTTGCCGGTCCGCCTCTCTTCCCTTTAGCACGGCTACGCTACGGCACGCGACGTTCCCTCTGCTCCTCTGATCACAGGCTGAAAATTCTTCTCACAAAATCATTAAGCAGGGGCCGATCTTGGCAAGTGCGGGCTGAGAGGAAGGAGGGAGAGAGAGAGAGAGAAGAAAATGCTGCTGGGCTTACTGGCTTGCTCCCTGCTTGTGTGCGAGTACACAGCGCCCGTCGAGCTCCTATTGCAGCCCTGCGGAAAAGAGCAGCTTTACTGAAAAGCACTAGCATCGCATTTCAAGGAAGTGGGAGCCAGACCCAGGGATGAGAGCTGACTTTCACGAGCCGGGGAGCCTCGACACTTTGCCTCGCAGTCCCTGAAGTACCCTTGTCTCACGTGAGAGATGTCCTCGTCCGATTCTGGAACTGCTGGTGTAAACAGGCAGACAAATATCTATTTAAAGGGCACCATCATTTAGAATCTGTCCTGTGCAGTCTGTTTGGTTTCTTCTCTTTAGCGTCTCAGTTGGCGCTACACCTTTTCCGCTACTAGATGACTAGGCTACACTCTCCAAATAAGACCTCTACATGACAAAATATATGATCTTTTCTGATAGATTGTCCATGCAATTTACACAGTCACTAAAAATGTCCATGCATTCGATGATTTCGTTGGAGAGTAAAAGAGTGACCACTCTATCACTGTAAAGCGCTTTGAGATCACGAGATGAAAGGCACTATATAAATGCAGTAGATAAAATCCTGAAATCTAAGTACTAGGATGAATTACAGAACTGTTCATAGTAAGCATCTTATGGCAGCAACTTGAATGAGCTGTAATTCAAAATAAAAGCTCTGTACTGAGAGGTCAAATGCAAGGTATTGTCTGGAAGCAATAAAATCTACAAAATACTTCAACTGGTTCATTTTCATCCAAAGTTGCCCAGCAGCGTTCATCAATTCGCACTTACTATAGCTTTGGGCTATAATTTGAGAATTAACTGTTCAAACTTTACAAGTTCAGACAGTAGTTGGTGCATTCTAACCATACGAATGACTTAGGTACCTTACAAATACAATACCAGGTTGCTCCCACACAAAACACAGTCCAAGAAGTACAAGGGTTTTCTCAGGTAAAATGTAAACACATCCCACCACCTCCACTGGTGAAAACACTTTACAAACCTTTGGTGTAGCAGTAAATAACTCACAGTAGTTATTATCCACTGATAATGATAGGAATTACTAACTATATACACTGCCTGTCCCAAAAAAAAGTCACACACTCTAATATTTCATTGGACCGCCTTTAGCTTTGATTACGGCACGCATTCGCCGTGGCATCATTTAGATAAGCTTCTGCAATGTCACAACATTTATTTCCGTCCAGAGTTGCATGAATTTTTCGCCAAGATCTTGTATTGATGATGGGAGAGTCGGACCGCTGTGCAAAGTCTTCTCCAGCACATCCCAAAGATTCTCAATGGGGTTAAGGTCTGGACTCTGTGGTAGCCAATCCATGTGTGAAAATTATGTCTCATGCTCCCTGAACCACTCTTTCACAATTTGAGCCCGATGAATCGTGGCATTGTCATCTTGGAATATGCCCGTGCCATCAGGGAAGAAAAAATCCATTGATGGAAAAACCTGGTCATTCAGTATATTCAGGTAGTCAGCTGACCTCATTCTTTGGGCACATAACGTTGCTGAACCTAGACCTGACCAACTGCAGCAACCCCAGATCATAACACTGCCCCTACAGGCTTGTACGGTAGGCACTAGGCATGATGGGTGCATCACTTCATCCGCCTCTCTTCTTACCCTGATGCGCCCATCACTCTGGAACAGGGTAAATCTGGACTCATCAGACCACGTGACCTTCTTCCATTGCTCCAGAGTCCAATCTTTATGCTCCCTAGCAAATTGAAGCCTTTTTTTCCGATTAGCCTCACTGACAAGTGGTTTTCTTAAGGCTACACAGCTGTTTAGTCCCAATCCCTTGAGTTCCCTTCGCATTGTGCGTGTGGAAATGCTCTTACTTTCACTATTAAACATAGCCGTGAGTTCTACTGTTGATTTTTTCCGATATGATTTCACCAAACGTTTAAGTGATCGCGATCACGATCATTCAAGATTTTTTCCGACCACATTTCTTCCTCGAAGATGATGGTTCACCACTATCCTTCCAGGTTTTAATAATGCGTTGGACAGTTCTTAACCCAATTTTAGTAGTTTCAGAAATCTCTTTAGTTGTTTTCTTTGCTTGATGCAGACCAATAATTTGACCCTTCTGAAACAGATTAACATATTTTCCACGACCACAGGATATGTCTTCCGACATGGTTGTTTAAGAAATGAGAAGCTACTCACTGCATCAGTTAGGGTTAAATAACTTGTTGCCAGCTAAAACATATTAATCACTGCAGTAATTATCCAATGGAAGGCTCTTACCTATTTGCTTAGTTAAATCCAGGTGGTGACTTTTTTTTTGGGCCAGGCAGTGTATATATACACTATATGGCCAAAGGTCAGTGGACACCCCTACTAATTATTGAGTTCAGGCCCCTTAGTTCCAGTGAAGGGTATTCTTAATGCTACAGGATACGAAGTCATCTTAGTCAATTGTGCGCTTCCAACTTTGTGGCAACAGTTTGGGGAAGGCCCTTTGCTGTTCCAGCACGACTGTGCCCCTGTGCACAAAGCAAGGTCCATAAAGACATGGTTAGACAAGTTTGGTGTGGAGAAACTTGATTGGCCTGCACAGAGCCTTGACCTCAACCCCATTGAACATTGAACACCTTTGGGAGGAATTAGAACACCAATTGTGAGCCAGGCCTTCTCGTCCAACATCAGTGTGCCTGACCTCACAGATGCTCTTTTGGCTGAATGGGCACATATTCCCACAAACACACTCCAAAATCTTGTGGAAAGCCTTCCCAGAAGAGTGGCAGCTGGCATAGCCGCAAAGGGGGGTTCAACTCCATATTAATGCCCATGGTTTTAAATGGGATGTCCAACAAGCTCATATAAGTGTGATGGTCAGGTGTCCACTGACTTTTGGCCATATAGTGTATATATATATATATATATATTTTTTTTTTAACAGAGCACTATGAAACTAATGTTCAAACCTAATGAACCACAATGCAGCCTATTTTCTAAGTAACTACCTATTGAAATTCTACCATGAATTGATCTTTTAAACCAGGCCCGTAGCCACTGGCCTAAAATATCTATACTCACTGATCATCACCAATCCACCAATAATGAAAATCATGTCTTTACTTCATTTTATGATAACATTGGTTTGTTTTCCATATTATTCCATAAACTAATTTAACTTTTAAACAATTTGTTTTCAAACCAAGTAATATTCTCAAATGGAAGTTTAAACATAGTAGAACTGTAGCTATTTCTGTTAGCCATCAAATAATCTGCAAAATCAAGAGGTAATTACAGGGGATAGACAAAATAATGGAAACACCAAACAATATATGAATATGTATTTACTAGTGAGGAGTTGGGCCGCCATTTGCCTTCAGAACAGCTCCAGTCCTTCATGGAATGCTGTTATACAAGCTTCAAACTGCTTATAGTGGGATATTGGACCATTCTTCAATAAGGAAAGCTTTCAGTTCTTAGAGAGATGAAGGATGTGGAAATCTACTCTGCACTCTATGTTCCAGAACTTCCCATAAAGGTTCAATGTTTAGATCTGGTGATTTGGGAGGCCATTGAAGGTGTTTTACTGCATCCTGGTGCTCATGAAACCACACCTGAATCCATTTAGCAGTGTGCATGGGGGCGTTATCGTCTTGTAATATGGGAACATCTTGAGGAAACAATCTTTGCACCGTAGGGTGCACCTGGTCAGCCTAAAATGGCTTTGCATTCCTTGGCCATAATGCTACCATGCAGAGAAAAAATAGGACGCAATGACTGCCACAAGATGGCTGCCCATACCATAACAGATCCACCACCATGTTGGGACAGTTGGGAACAGGCAATTTGGGTTGAAGGCTTCCTCTGGCCTTCTCCAAGCAAAAGCCGGTCCAGATGTAGGAAAAAGAGTAAAAGACGGCTCATCAGACCATATTCTTTTCTTCTACTGCTCAGAAATCCAGGTTTGCTACTCGTTACACCAGGCTATGCATTGTTGTGCATTGGCCTTGTGTAACGGAGTTGGTTCTGCCCACAGCGAGTTTCGAACCGAGGATCTCGACGCAACAAGAGAACGATTTAGCCCGATTTAAAGACTCCCTAACTCTGGGAACTAATCACACTCTTATCGACGTCACATTCTGTAGCGGACGCTCACGTACCAGAGCTCACCCGCTACATTCTCCCCCTCGAAACTCCAACAACAGCAACCACAGCCCGACTGATTACCATCAGTCGTAGCATTCGAGTCACAGCACCAATGTAACGGAGAGTTGGTTCTGCCTGCAGCGAGTTTCGAACCGAGGATCTTGTCGTGACAAGAGAGCAATTTAGCCCGCTGAGCTAAAGACTCAAGTCCCTAACTCTGGGAACTAATCACACTCTTATTGATGTCATATTCTGTAGTGGACGCTCATGGAACAGAGCTCACCCGCTACACTTGGTTACAAGGGGCTCCCAAATGACAGCCCTACCATAAATACAATAAATATCAGCTTTGTGAAGCTCACGATGTACAGTTTTCTGGTCATTTTTGAGGCTGTTGTTTTGTGGTGTCCATCTATCCCTGCCGGTGAGCTTTGACCACTGTTCCTCTTTCCTGGTGCTGTTTTTCTTTGTCCTTTGTTAAAACGTCTTTCATAGCAGAAACACATTGGCAATTGATATTTACATTAATATGAAACGTGTAGACTCGTTTTAAGTACTTCTTTTTCATTTGGTGTTTCCGTTATTTTGTCTACCCCCTGTATATCTACCATATCTAGCCAGCTACACAACTAAAGCTAAAACTTCGCAAGCAAGCTATATCTACAGTACATGACAGCACTAGCTAGCAATTAAGCAAGGTGACAGAAATCCATGGTGGCTTAGACGTTTCTCCCCTGGCTACTTGGCAGCCTTAGCCAGGAACGTAAAACATTTTGAGTTTATAATTATAGCGTTCCATCTGCAGTTTATAGTTTTGAGATACCAAGCTTTAGAACCGTCAATTCGCATACCACAGCATCGTTTTATATTGCATCTACATTAGTTTTAACATGTTTCTGTTAAGTAATTCCCGCCCGAAGTTGAATCTGTCATATAGCATGAACGGCAAAACAAAGAGCATGACCATGATAATAACTAATTAAAATGTTAGACAGAACCCTATAAATCACAGCTCCCGGTTGTTTTAGTAAGATTGCCTACGTTTTATTGGTCATTTTTGCATTAATGTAGCTGTACTGTAGACTGCATAAATTATTTCGAGGCCAGGTACCGGTTGCGCAGGGCGAGCGGTGCGTCTCGCCTGCGCACGTTGGATACGAGGGAGGGGATGTCACTTCAACCTCAACAAAAACACGTCCAGCCCGCTTCTCTCTGTCACAGCGGTTTACAAAGCATGACGAGGTCTGAATAAAACAAACACTTCTCCGAAGAGCGACGGGAAATAACCAGTTTCACTGCGGGCCTGTCTTTTTCCCAGCTCCCAATGTTACCAAACATTTCAAGGACAAGTCCTTCACTCGCATAACAATACACATCCCAGTGAGCAGCACCTCCGTTCAAGTTATTATTGCACACAGAAAACAGCCGCAGACTGCTTCGTTTTCAAAAACGGTCACGCTATTGACAACAAAGCACAGACATGACGGTAGCGGGTGAATCGCGGCAATATGTATTGCAACTGAAAGCATCTTGACAACTCAATACATTTACATCTGAATTATGTACGAAATTGATTATTAACCGAGTTGTGTTTGTTGCTTGCTTTTGTGTGGTAGTAACCCAGTTAAAACATGAGATGGAGACGGGAGGGGGTATACAAAAATATTGAAAAAGCTGTACCAAGATTTTTTTGCGTACTTTAAGTATAAAGCCTTGGTTACCTTGTAAGTCATGTCTTTGTCGGTTGTCCAGGTAAAATTGTTACTTAAAGGGACAGAAGCCGCTTTCTCGCTGTCGAGTCCTTTCCATGCAGGAGCCAGTGATCTTACGCACGCCTCCTTAAACTGGACGCTTGCACTTTGTAAATAGGGGTCTGTGTCAAATCCGTGTACAACAAGAAGTATTTATTCAACATAAAATGTGTCCATTTTCCTACTGACCTAGATAGAAGACATATTCTGTCGCTTGGTGAAATCAATCGCTGCCGAACGAGGACAGTGGAGTATGAAACGCAAACAACATTTCTTGTTATGTCCCCATTCCCTAGAATGTAACGGCTCACACTCAGTTTGACCCAAAACGTCAGTCTCCTCGCCCGTTACTCAATGACAGTCTGGCACGAGACGTGCGACGGGTACGCAGTGAGTTGAGTAAGGTGAGAACACATTTTTGCTTTCTAAATATAGAACGTTACCACTAACACTGCATGAATTAATCCAGGTCTGTGTTACTAGGGTGTCGGTTCATGTGCAGGCTGTGAACACTATTTGGCAAAATTAAAATAGTTTTGTGCGAAATTGCGTTTTAATAATATGGTTATTTTATTAATCAAAGAAAAATAGCGTCACTTTTTCCGTTTTTTTCTGTGACGTAACCAAGTATGATTATTACTACTGCCCTACAGCCCTTTACCTATTTATCTTTATTGCCATGCATAATCATTAAGATGACCTCATATACTGAGTGGGTGTGTGGGTGGGTAGCATACATATGTGGACAATACAGTGTTTGTAATTTGTGGATCTTTTTTCACCATACCATAAACTCATACGTTGTTTAAAAGTGATATAATATTACTTCGTTTTGCCATCAAACACAGTATTTCGATGTCCATTCATTGAAGAGGTAAATAATAAAGTATTAAGACTAAATGTCAGCAGATTGAAATGAGCCCAAAAGTATGATATAATTAACAGCATAACTTTTATTTGATACTTTATCAATCAATGAATCAACCAATAACATAATCACTCAAACAATGTTTGCATTTATTGCATTCTTGTTTAGTCCTTAGATTATTAGTTACTATCAGGAACACTGCTCCCTAAATTAAATATGTAAGAGGTTTGCCCTGATGTACATTTGCAGCCCGGTTGTATCATCATTTTTTATAGTATTATTTGTATTGCAATCTTGTATGATCTGTGATCATATAAGTAATATAAATGGGTGTTTTATAGCAGTTCACATATTCCCATTGTCTGTTCATTTTCATAACAACCAAGCTGTTGGGTGACTTGTATGAGAGCTTGCAGTTCCTTAACAATCCCTGGAAAAGCCATCAATATAGTCACTACGTTAGCGCATGAGGATATGTGCTAAGGACTGCATCTCGGTCTTCATGCATATATAATTGTGGGTATCCTGACAGAGAGACCACAAAATATGGGAGTGGATGAATGCAAATCATAAACCAATGAGAGTTAGGAGGGGTGGGTGCCCTGCAAGCTCAGAGGCCTGCCCTCTCCCCAATCTCCCGAGCTGTAGTAGCTATTTTGCAGATTCCCTGTGGCCGGCTCAATTAATAAGTATACATGATTGTAAGTAGTTCATCCCTAAGTAACTAACTCATTGCTAAATGTAAATATTTGCGTTCCCAGTAAAAATATGGTGGCAAACGGCTATGGCAGACTGGCCATTGCATACATTTTTTCATGTACTTTCATGTGTCTATCTATTTGTGTCGTATCTATTTGTAAGGGACTGTGTACAATATTTAACATACATTTTGCCATTTCATACATTGCACCAGATCTGAAGTCCCTTGGCCCTTAGTTAAGCACATATATATGTGGCACAATACCAGCAGCCCCCCGGGAAACAAATAAATTGCGATAATGTTGCCCAGGGAGGGAGAGAGTGAGTAAGTTGTGTCAGATTGTCCGTGTCTCGTCACAGACCAACAACCCCTGCTGGTCAATCGGGCACCCACAGTCTGCTGGTATAAAACTGCAGATGAAGTGTCTTCCTTCGACTCATGTCTGTGCAAGCTTAACTTGTCAGCTGCAGTGTGAATAGAAGCAGCCGCCGACATCACATATTTCGTAGGAGAGCGCTCGCTTGTCTGTGAATTGACAGCGGATGGGGCAGCGAGTGTGGCCTAACAATACAATTTGGCATTCCAAAGTTGGAGAAAAAGGGGAAAAAAGCAAAAAAAGAAGAAGAGAAAAGAAATACAATATCATTGTCACATCCTGTTTGTTCTATAACTCCGAGGAGAAACACGTAGGGGAGTGTGTTGCTCTCGAGGCTGAATTTCAGGTTACGTTTGTCATGCTTAAAGTACAAACCACAAGGGAGATGAAAAATGAAGCAACGCAGATACTGTCTTATGATATTGTCGCCTCTTCAGTATAGCACAGCTTCTCAATGCAATTAAATACAGAGAACAATGTCCCCAACATTAGGTTGACGCAAAGTGTAGATACTGAACAGTTCTGCTGTGCGGCTGTAGTTCAGTGGTGCGGAGGTGATGTGAGGCCAAGTGTTGTGGCTCGTGTTTGTCAATCCCTCCAGTGCCTTCTCAGTGTATGCCTCGCACAGGGTGAAATGCAAACCCAGGCTATGAGATTGTTTCCAGAAATAGGGCATATCATCTGCTGTCAGATAATTAACTGTACCTTTTAACCTTGTCACTCTCCAGTTGCTTGCACTGCTCGTTGGTTATGAGGTAATATCATGACGTGACAGTAGCTATTTAGTGGAAGGCAATTGCATGAACAAAGCTCTGGCTGTTTGCTTTGCTTAGTGATGCTCTATTCTTCAGGCAGACTTGTTTATTTAAATGTGTTCATATGCACGCTGGCCATTCAGGAAATACATTCACACAGAGTCATTCAGTAAAGAATGGCTAAAATGACAGTAAGTTCAATTTAGTAAATGTAGTATTTCAAATTTATTTTAATTTTTCTTAAAATTATTTTTGAGAATAATATTGAATGAATTTATGCCTTTATTCAGGTGCTGCTCATTTCTAAACTGTAGAAAAGACTGGCCTGAGGGGCGACTGAACTTTAGCCATGCAAAGAATCAAACATCATCATTTCTCATCTGGAAATATGACAAAAAGTAATGCTTTATGAACTTACATCAATGCTATTGAAACAGCTAAAAGCTCTGAAGTAGATTGAAATGGCACCAATTGCCTAGTTGAACAAATGAAGCTACACAGCCAGGTTGGAAGGTCTCTTAAGGCCTTTTAATCCTGTTCTAAACCTGCCAATTCATCAGCTAGGGCATATCAAAAGCCAGCGTATATCAACATAAACAATTGTGCTTGCATATGTGGAAACCTCAGCAGCTGGTTAACAGTCTTAAAACCACCCTGCATGTATTGTGACCAGAATAATAGAGCCTTCTGCAAAGGCTGGAACAAGTGGAAACTTCTGTTTCCTAGATGGAACTGCCAAATTGTGCACACAGCTTGGAAACAGACAACTGCTTCAATTAATATTCTACACTGCAGAACTATACAATGGTGTGAAATATTTACATAAACTAAGGGATTCCAATTCATTGTTTCTGAAATTGTTTTGAACAGACCAAAAATGATCACCCAGTTGCAGTGTAAAACAATCTATGTGAAACAAAACACAAACATTCATATACCCTGACTGATGAAAGGGTGTTAATGGCACTCACAGAGTCAGACTCAAGTCCAAGTCCAAGTCAATGCACTTGGTCCTTAACTGTGAGTCATATTTATCATGTATTTTCTTGCAAATTAGTTCATTTCACTGACCACCTAATTTATTATGTTGTGTATGTGTTGTATCATGCAAAGTATCACCTGCTTAGAAGTGCAATGTGGATAGACTGGGTTTGGATCATAGTCTGTGTATGCACTTATATACAGTCAACTACAAAATTACTTACACCCTTGATAAAGATGAGCAAAAAAGACTGTGTAAAATAAATAATAAAGGTTCTGAATGGAGGAATGGTCAAAGATCCCCCCCAAATGTGTTCACAGATCTCATAAAACACTGTAGAAAACGACATTCTAATGCAGATTTTTTTGGGGGGGGTTTTATTTAGAATAATTGTTAAGGATGTGAATAATTGTGACATGTCTTTTGGGGAAAAATATATATTATTTGTTAAACAAAATCGTTTTCTCTGAGGAATTGTATTAGCATAAAATAATATAATTTCCCCATTTATTGAGCATTACAATATCATACAATATCAATATCATTATCAGCTCATTACCCATAATTATTTCATACAGCTTTTATGCTCATTTTTGTCCAGAGTGTGCATAATTTTGCATTAAAGAAAACAGTGGGACTGGGATGGCTTTAGTTTTCTCAAATCATTTCAGCACCTCGGAGAGTTCCCACAGAATATAACTATTTTTGCTGGAACTTATATCAACTTTTTCTGCACCAGCTAAAGCATGTACTGCATATATTAAGTACTGACAAAAACAAGTCTTCACTGTTTTAGACATGCCTATTTGATGTATGCATTATGTAAGTATTATTATTCATATTCAAGTTACTGCCAATATGTAGGAAACACCAACATAAAGCATCTTACTTGGCCACCACGAGCTGCCAGAACAGCTTCAATGCCTTGGAATAGATTCTACACTTGTCTGGAACTCTATTGGATGGATGGAACACCATTCTTTCACAATACATTCCATCATTCTTCTTGATTTTTGATGGTGTTTTGTTGATGGTGGTGGAAAACGCTGTCTCTGGCACCGCTCCAGAATATCCCATAAGTGTTCAATTGGGTTGAGATCTTGTGACTGAGACTGCATGGCATGTCATTTACATCGTTTTCATGCTCATTAAACCATTCAGTGATGTCATCCTGGAAGAGATCACTCTCATCAGTATAGAAATGCTTCACCATAGGATGAAGGTGATCACTCTTTGAATGGCTTTGTATTTATTAGTGTTTACCTTGCCCTCTAAGGGCTTGAGTGGATCTAAACCATGCCAGGAAAATGCACAGAGCTGCACAGATAACAGAGCTGACAGAACCCTTCACCGTGGGAAACAAGCACTAAGGTCTGTATTTTTATTTTGGCATGTGCCACACATGCACTCATACAGGATGAAGGATGACTGACCACATGACATTTTCCCACTGCTTCATAGTTCACTGCCTGCATTCGTTGCACCACTTTGCTGGCAATTGTGCATTTTTAGGTGTAATAAGGGGTTTATGCACTGCAACCCAACCATAGTATCCCTCCCTGTGAAGTTCTTGATGAACTGTTATTGATTAAACAAGAACAGCCTGCTCACACCCTAGATTGATATTTACAGTCAACTGATTCAGAGTTGCTCATCTTTATTGCTTTGCATCTTGAACCAATATATCACGGTCGAGGAGTATGCATTTCGACCACAGTTTTCCAGTACTTTTATACATGACCCTAAGCACGATAGGATATTAATTGCTTAATTAACTCAAGTACCACACCTTTGTGGAAGAGCCTGCTTTCAATATACTTTGTATCCCTAATTTACTCAAGTGTTTCCTATATTTTGGCAGTTACCTGTATTATCCATCATAATTTTGAAACATACCTGTGATTTTTTGTTTGTTTGTTAAAATGACACTTTTGTGTTTTTGTGTACTTTATTTTATTTATTTTTACCTATTTTCATCTTCGATTTATTTTATTTTCTCCACCACTATATTGGCAGGTACACCACTAACATTGACCTAGACATGCAAGGGGGCATCTACTGTATAAACTTCTTGGTCTTTTCCACACCAAAGTTGTCCTACAGTACTGTGTGGCCTAAAGTCTCTCTTTGCTGCCCCCTAATGCAGACTTCTTGTTTCCTGTATGGAGATTTTGTTCTAGGCATTATACATCCAAAAAACCTGCTGTAAGGGTTTAGAAAGTGTAAAATGAGAAAGTGTCAATGAATCATGCTTATCAATTACAACATTGTGGCAGTGGTAATAAGATACTTTAAAGCCAATTGTGATGGGTGTGATTTCTCCTCAGTCCATGTTTCAAATCGGCTGAAACTACTCTTCTATATGTTAGATGTTTTTTTCTTCTGACATTAAAAGCGGTTCATTAATTCTTAATTATTATTATTAGTTTGTTTGTTTTAAATTGCCACATGAATTGGATACAATATGGTAAGGTGTAAAGATCTGAAACTTAGCATACATGTACCCATTGGCATAATGCCATTTAATCAATAGTAAATGTTAAGGGAAAATTGTGATTGGTGTATAAATACTATGAGTGCCAAATTTAAATGTAATCAATTAACATGCATGGATGCCATGAATGAAAAGCATGCAAAGTTTCACTTCCCTACTTCAACCCCCCTTGGTACACCCAAAAAACATCTCCTTATTAACCACTAACATTTTAACACAAACATTGGCATGCTTGATCTTTGTGGTACTCTTTCTAAAATTTGTTCATAACAAATTGTATGTTCAACAATATTTCTGTTCAAAATCAAGGTGTCCTATGTAATGCACCCAGCAAAAGCACTGGCTGTCCCTGTAGTGATTCAGCCCCGGCATCCCAAATCTAAACCTGTTCGTATCAGTGCCGATTGAGGTCAGCTCTCCCCAGGGGTGATGCATAATTGGCCAAACCCTCATCCGGGGGGGGAGGGTTCCAGTTTGCTGGGTATTCCCTGCTTTATTTTGCATTTCAGTTCAGTCCTGTTCTGTTCAGTAACTCTTGACTGTCCCAGGAGGGCAATTCATGTGTAGATTTTTTTTTAATCATACAGACATCAGATCATGTGACACGACATATACACAATACAATTGATAGGAATAGATAATAGACAGAAGGTTCAATAGTAATAGTACTAGTTCAATAGTAATGGTTAGAGACCTGAGCTTGTAACTTAGAGGTTGCAGGTTCAATTCCAGTTGGGGGACCGCCGTTGGACCTTGAACAAGGTACTTAACCTGAATTGCTTCAGTAAAATATCCAGCTGTATAAATTGATTGTATGCAAAGGAATGTAAACTCTATAAGTCTAAGAGCAGATAAGAGCATCTGCTGAATTAATTAAATGTTACAGCCATCCAGTTCGATATAACTATGCTTCTGTACACAATGAAGCCAGAAGGCTAGCTATCTGCAATACAATAATCTCATTTATCACCTAATATAATTCATCATGTGTAGAAGTGGACATATCCTGAAAACACTGTAGTTGTGTAGTTAACTTGTGTCTCCTTTGAAAAGGAAAATAACTTACTGTTCATGTGAAAGTGCTATGGATTATCCCATCAAGCTAGCCTCTTTGCTAGTGTCAAGGCATAGAAGATTAACTTGTTGTTTCAACAATACACAGGTGGAACACACACGGAACCACTTTCTAAGTCATGTAGTAGAGACAGAGACCTTTGCAGTCTTCAAGTCCAGGCTTGACGCAGTGCCGGATACTCTAGACCAGGATTACTCAAATCTGACCCAGAAATCAAAATTTGGTTCTGGTTTTCTTTTCTCTCAGGTTGGTAATTGAACAGTTAGTGCAATTTATTAGCCTGGGTGTCTTCACATCTGTCTCACAGGCAAAGAGAGGGTGGAAAAACAGCAGTACTCGGCCTACGAGGACCGTGATTTGAGTAACCCTACTCTAGACTGTAGGGGAGGGGTATTCAATTTCAGGCCTCTAGGGCCACAGTTTCTGCAGATATTTGCTCCAGCCATGCACTACATCACTTGATTACAATAATTAGTTTACTTACTTTGTCCAGGAGGTGAGCTAATTAGTTAAATCAGGTGGTGTAGTGCATATACCTGCAGACACTGTGACCCTCGATGCCTGAATAGCCCTGCTGTAGGTAAATGACAAGCCTAGAAGGTTGGAATGGCCTGTTCTCGTCCTTATATATTGTTATGTAGGTTAATACAGCCTGCTAACAAAAAATATGTTTAAATGTGGTGAGTCCCCAGCTGGTCTGCCATGAATAATCTATTGACAATTATGGTCATTTTACCCATGGACATGGTAAACTCACAGGTTCTGTTTGTTTGTTTGTTTTTTTTAGTGGTTATAGTTTGTTTTCTGCATCAATCAAAATGGCCACCATGACTAATGGTCACCGGTGACTATGCAAATTGATTGAGTATGCATTATTTGGCATATGCAGGTTTCATTTTTCATGCATGTTTGATATTCTTGTTGCTTTAACAGACTAGACTAGGCTCTAGCTCAATCTATTTAGCTAGCTAGGGAATACAATAAGCATTCTTAGTTACCAATTAGCATCATAGCAAAACTGGGTTGTCACAGTTATTTACTGTGTTTTATAAATTAAGTAGCTAGATTTTGCTCAGTTTAAAAGCAGTTCAAAATGCCTAGCTAGATAGCTAGCTAACTAACCAACTGCAATTTATGATATGTCAGTTACCTTTAAATATTAGTTTTCAAGTAAGATACTGTTTCAATGTGAGTTAAACTATTGAGCTAGCTAGATGTGTCTTGTTACCCAACTATGTGTTTGTCACAATTTGTCCCCAGTTCTGATTAACATTGGCTATTCTCACTATTAGCTACTGGTCACCTCTATAGCTAACTGTTACATGAAACTTGAAAGTCTTCTAGCTAATAAACTCTGCTAAAAGCTCATAGCAGCGGTCAATAAGAGTGTGGCATTTTCATATGATTTTACATACTTTTTTAGATTTGTATAGTATTCCTTCAAATATGAGGAAGTCGAATCCGGTGTTTGTTTCAACAGCGGTCGGGGTTTTAGGGTTTGCGACAATGGCACATTTGTGATATGCTAATTTAATCATTTCTGTCCTGTCCCTTCCAGCTGCAATATCAAACTAGTCATGTAATCAGTACTCGCAGAGACCGGAGTAGTTTGCACAAACAGTACTGTTGTATTTCATCCAAATGCTTCCCCCCAACCTTTTAATTTCGGTGATGGTTCATTTTAATTATTATGAAAATGTGATCAATCGTAATAACCGAATTAAAAACAACGATTCAACATAGCCAACGTAAATCTTTAAACCTCCCAAGTGAATAGAAAGTAAATGTTTTGATAACATGCAACATCCAACACGTCATTTCAAACCATCGACCGAAGTGGTGATCATAGTGAATAAAGGTATGAGGTTGTGTGTTTATAGCCTACAGTTTGAGATTAGAGACGTACAATCCGTTTGAACACATTATAGTACGGGTAGGTTGCATACTGTACCATGAAAGACAACGCATAATAAAGACTTGTATTATTTCGAGGGAGGTCATATGCAAATATGGTTAACTTTAGGAAATTTCACTTTAGTTTGTCTGAGGTTTAATGCTTGTAATATTTTATAATAAGTGAATGCGAAGTCTATATATTTCTTTCTTTTTTTTTAAGTATTTATAGGTCATGTCAGTTAAACAAGCGCTGCTTCAGTCAAATCTTTCCACGTGCTAATAGGTGAAGTTCCGTAAAAATATAAACATGTCATAATTATTGTTGTTGTTATTATTATATCATTGCGCTGCATGACTTTAATTTAAGTAAGCATTCATGTCTTAATTACTTAATTACTAAAAGGCAAGTACAATTACATGCAGTAACGTATTATAATTATACTGTATAAGGCACATACAGTATGACTTTCCTTTGCATCTCCATCCATGACGGCAATTAGCCTGTACCACTACTCACCAGCGGATGTCAGTTCTGATATTAATAGACTGGTGAGCACGATTTCTTGGATCTACTGGCAGCACTCGGAACGATGGTTTCAAGACTCGAATTATCGAAGTTTGTCGTACAGACCCGCCGAAATATTGGGTACATTTTTATGAACACGCCAGGTTTAAGAAAAGCTATTCCCTTTTTTAAACCCGGTATGTCCAAAAATGTACCCAGTTTTAAGGCGGGGCGTAATATTGCGGAGGATACAAAAATTATATGAAACATTACATTGAGAGGTACTGATTAGGATTACAATAAAGCGCACATGAGTAAAGTTGCGAACAAAAAACTTAACAGAAGTGAAAGAAAGGGGCGTTTTCCCTTATCTAGATTATGTCACCGTTTTTTGGTGCTACATTATAGCCTCATCTCTGTCAAAAGTAGCCTACTCAACCATAATTACGGTTTGGGAGTGATCAGCGGTGACGCTCTTTCTTTATTAAAGAGAGCAAGGAGATTTTTAAGATCAATGTCAGGCAGTGTTGTCATTTTACCGTGTTGTTACGCCAAAATTAAACTGTAGCTATTGATACCGAGACGAAGTGTTGATCGAGTGACATTTTTTGTTAATTTTGTCAAGCATGGCAATTTACTGTAACTTATGGAGACATTTGCATAGGTGCAGTTGAGTGCTCGTGCTGTGGTGACATGGAACCAGATGATTAATTGCACGCCTTAAGAATAAGAACAACAGCCTTGCTCAGTGTTTATATACCTGTTATATCCGTAGAGATGAAAAAGTTATGTTCCAGCTGTGCGTATCGGATGTTCTTCACACACATAAAGTTTCATGATTGTTGTTGCTGTACGATAAATGGGATTTTATCACAGAAACCCCAGCAACACAATTCAAGAGTTTATTTGCAGTAGTACAAAAATATGACCATTTTGTCTAACTTTACAAACTGGGATTGTGTTGTGACAGTGTGAAAACATTACAAACCTAGATATCTCTTCCAGCATTTCTTCGAGTTAATGAGTAGAGATCACCTGTTAAGTGCAGTTCAATAATATTACAATAGCCTAGCATATTATTCGTGTTATAAGGTACCGGTTGTTTTGTGTTGCTTGGCTACAGTAGGCTATCTTGCATACAGTAGCTGCTGATGCTGTTGGCACGCATGATTGACAGGTAAATAACAACACCAGCGGTCGCAAATCTCAGAGCCAACCTGTAGGCAACCTTTTAGAAATCCTCACGATTCCACATCTCAGAAATGTCCTGAGACTATTTGACTGGTCTGCCTATTATCTGCGACTTTTGTTTTCCTTTTTACAAGATATTTAAAGCAAACAGCATTTTGTAATTATGAAAACGTTCGTTTGTATTAGTTTTTTCACGATGAATTATCATATAGTAATTTAGTTGTTGATCTTGACTAATCACATCAATAGTTTATCAAACATAAATTGTTTGGTTACACCCATTTCTCAATCAATACATCATGTATTGTAGTGTGCGATGGAGGGGCAATAGAAAAACAGCACTAGCCTACGTACAATTAAATGGGTATGTACAGGACAGTTACAAAAACAACGAAACAACTGGGAAACAAATTTAGGAATTATTTAAAAAATGACGTTTACAGTTACGAAAATTATAGCCTAATAAAAAGCATTCTTTTCTGCTGGGACGATTTTCTATTCTTTCTCTTTCTATGCCCTCGAATGTTAAATGTGAACCATGCCATTAACTCTCTGACGGTTTAACTCATTTAAAATGTGATTTTTTATTTTTTTATTTTTCAGATTGTCATTCTGAATGATAATTGCAGCTGCGATAATGATAACCAAATAAACATAGTCAGTATTTTACTTTCTGCCTTTCTGCGCTACTCTTCTTCCGGGTAGTAAAATCTTTATTTTCAAGGCATCCTGCCCGCTCGGTCTTGGCTCCGCGCAGGACACATGATGGTATTACTGTATAGAATGATTAAAGAGCCCTGAAATCTTTGATGTTCCCATAAGTTACCTTTTGATTAATGTGCACGGGCCTGTTTCTCTGCTCCATATTCATATCTAATCTCATGGCCCATAAACGAATAACAAAAGGCTGATATGATTCCATCCTCTAAGGCTGTAAGGGGGAAAAGCTCTATGTGACATGTTCTTGATATATACGTTTAAAAGTTCTGTTCGTGTGGATACTGATTGTTGTGTTTTATTTATTCTCGTGTCTACTTCCCTTCTTCCCCCCCTGTATACAGAAGCGGAACAATAAAGAATTTGGGCTACGCTATAGGCTATGTGATGGGTTTTAATTTTAATAGATAATTCCGTATATTTTAGTGTTTGCTAACCGGTCCAGTGGAGTAAGGGGATTTACATGATTTCATTGCGTTGCATTTACAACATATATGCATGCTCTGTATTGTGGTAACCAAAATTCCCAGCGGATGGCGATTAATATGGAACAACAGACTACCCGTTTAGACCAAAGGGAGATTGTCCTTGATGGGGGGCAATTGTCGGCTTACCTAAAATGAAACAAACCTATGTTGTCGTCGATTGTGGCAAATGATCAGTTTGTATGTCTTAAAACCTAACAAATGCAAACGGAGGACTAAAAAGGACTCTGTAATCGAAAGCTTCTACATGCTTTTATATTAACCATAAATAATTGAAGAAATATGCAGAATGTAAATGGTTGCTAATTTCCATCTCATTAGCCATTATAAATTACTCTGGAGAAAGCTAAATAGATAAAATAGTTTCTCGTTTCATTAGCTCTAATTAATAACATATTTTCTTTTGAATTGTGTGTATCTCTGCATACAGTAGATGGTAATTATAACAGAGGGGGGTTATGAATTGGTGTGCATTTAAGAAAGACTTCTACTTACTGCATAGGCTACTGCTGTACACCAAAAATAGGAAAACTGCATTGTCCAGCATCCTTGACCTTTACAACAGAACAGGAAGCTCAGACAAGGACTTCCAGGTTTTAAATCACGAAACAAGTAGTGGATTGAGTGATTAACAATATGATATTAAGTGAAATCCTATCAGCATGGACAGAATTTACTTATCACCTACTGAAAGCTGAAAGTCAATTTAAGAAATTAAATTCAGATAATTCTAGGACAGTGCTCTAGAACAGTGGTTCCCAAACTTTCAGAGCCCACAGCCCACTTAGTGAGCAAAAGCATTTGCTGTGACCCAGCCTTTATTAAAATGTAACATGCCAGACATATGTGTAGCACATGTTAAAATATGGAATTCAAATGTCTTTAGCATACATCAGAACAACTGCATGTACACTAGTTGGTATCAGTGGAAAGTATAATATACAAAGGGTGCTATTTATGCATGTTTCTTGCTATCCACTTCAACCCCTCTTATTACCCATCTGTGGTTTTAGAACATTGGGGGATGTCTACCAGTTATCAAATGGTATGGAGAAAGAAGAGCAAACTCAAACTCTTCATGAGAACGATACTGACTGAAGCAGATGAGAAACTGGACATCCGAAGGCACGCTGGACCTGGCTGCTTTTCATTGTCTTTCACCTGCGTTACACCTGTACCCAAAGCCTGTTGTTCGATTCCCCAGTCAATGGAGTGAGGTGACTATGAAGGTTTACTAATCAAAACTCAACACCTAATGACTCTAACCCCAGGTTACTCAAATCTGGCCCACTAATCCAAATTCGGTCCTGGTTTTCCTTTTTCTCAGGGTAGTTATTGAACAATTAGTGAAACTGATTGGCCAGAGTGTCTTCACAGGGAGGGTAGAAAAACAACAGTACTCAGCACATGAGGACCATGACTTGAGTAAACCCCTGCTCTAACCCTTATGGAAAAATCACATGAATTCTGCACATGTGAATCTCGTTTGATTTTATGTACATGTCAATCACATGTATACCACACGTTTCCATATGTAATATATGCCATTTAGCAGATGTATACAATATTGTTACATTTACTTCTCAGGTATTAATTTAATGTGAAATTTGTGTGAATTTTCCATTAGGGAACACTTATGTCTGTCCATGTCTGTACTCCAGGACTAGGGTGAAAATGTATTCCCTGGAGTAGTGGTCACTCTCCAATTGATCAAGAGTGGTCCACAGCAGCGCTTAGTGCAGAGTGAGCTTGATTGTGAAACAATATTTAAAATAGTTGAATAGCTGGTTTTGTAACCTGCTATGCACAATATTGTCTTTGTGTCTGTGCAATGCAGTATATTGTTAAAATGTATCACATTTTAAGTGTTTAAACAATGTTTATGCGTTAAAGCATTTTGCAACAGGGCAACATTTAATTCAACATAAAATGTAAATATTTTACTAAACAGACACAGACCTTTAGAAAGAAGGTCTGGCTGAAATTCAGGCTTGTCATTGTAAGTGTTTAAAAATCTCCCAGTTTAATAAATATATTTTAAGTTTAATTTGGAGTTGAATAAATATTGTAGGGCTGAAGACCACTGACTATTTGAAAATATTGAACGTTTCTGCATTTGTGCTCTATTAATGCAAAGTTGCAAGTGTTCTGTCTTGCTTTTCTTTTAGCTTTTTCTTTTTTTGCCTTAGCATTCCATTTTAGACTTAACTGACACAACCATGGATGAAATACTTTACATTTTCAAACAACAGCTGCAGTGCAGTATGCTGTCCTGACCATAATCCTAAGAAAACTCTGATGCAGTATCTTTAGCCATTTCAAAACACATCACCCTCTTTTGTCAAAAACCCCCTAAAACTGGCAAAAAAATTGTCATTATTAACAGAATGTCCAGATGGCATGTACTTAAATAAATTAGGACACGCCACTGATGGCTTGAATCACTATAAGCATGAACCTAACTAATGGAGTATGGCTCCCACTTTGCCAAATGTCCTGGCAGAACTATTCCGGTGAGTATTGATACAATAACAGAGAAGTGCTCATGGACCTCCACTGACTGTACATGATAATGCTAGCCTCTGGTATATCCATTGTGTTATATTTTCAGGGAGATTTCTCTAAGGTAATTGGAGTATATGGAAATGCTATGGGGGGGGGATATTTGTGCCTCATTAAGGAAAGTAGTTAATTGAACTTACTTACTTCATTGAACTTCGGTTGGACTTCCTGTATGATGACCCCTCTCAACGTACCACCACAATTTCTGCTGTTAACAAACCAGAGGATGCATTATGTGCGATGTGGGAATGACAAAACCCACTTCTGTCTAATACCCATTAAAATATGCTAACTGTGTTTTGTTATTCATTCAAAGAGCGAGGGATAAAAACTGGCACGGCATCTGAATTTAGAAACTGAATTGTTAATTATTATTTTTTGTTCTGAGAATGCACAATGGTACATTCTCAGAACAAAAAAAATGCAATAATATTACTTGTATCCTCAAAATCAATATGAAAAAAGTAATATTACAAGGGGTAACGCAGATTCGACAACATACATTAGGGAATATACTGTATCTGAATCATAATCATATACTGTATATTACTAAAATACAACAATGTACATTTTGCAGTTATACTGTATATCATTTGGCTACATTTGTATTCATACAGTTGATAACTGGAACAAAAAGATTAAGCGATTAAGCAATTTCATATATGTTACCATCAGGTAAGCAAGGGAGCTGTGTGGAGGAAACCGTAAGTAGCACTGATTGCCATAGCTAAAGAGAGGTGGGACCTACCCATTTTCATTGTTGTGTCCATTGACCAGTTCAATGCTACCTTCACGAGGAGAAGATTCATGAACATTTTTACCACAGAATACTTCAATAAAAATACGGCTGAATCTATATGGTGCTTGTGGCAGAATTGCAAGAACGAAGTCTCCAGAAACCACCATGCAATAAGAAGCAGTACAGATTTGGCAAACTGTGTCTAAACGGCACTTATTAGGACCATTTCTTATGGTCAGATGGAACAAAAATGGAGATTAAAAAAATGTTTCAGACATGCTCATTAGCAATATGTCTGGTTTCAAAAAGGTTATTCTATTGAGAATAATGACCAATGTGCACAAATTACAGCTACACTTGGAGTAGAATGGAAGAAAGTAATCACATATTGCTTAATGTATTCTTATATGTTATCATATTGTATTATTTGGTATTATTTTCACTTTAAGAACTTATTTCCACAAGGATAAATGAAGATTTTACTAACAAAAACTTTGAAAAGCATGTTATACATGTAAAATTGTTTTATTTATTTATTGATCTCTGTATAACTGAGATATTACATACCTGGGTCTTTTTTGTTCTCCGGTCTGGCAGGTTTTCACTTTCATTTTCCATATGTGTCTGACAGTTTCCACCCTTATGCCATGGGCTTGTACTTGTGACATCAGTACTGTCGGCTGTGCCTGCTGTCTGTTTGGAGCGGGCTGAAATCAAGTGAAAACCATGATCACCCAGGCGAAAGCCATGCCTACCGCCGCTCAGCCAGTGGGGCAAAATAAGCAGACCTACTGTTTGATGAAGCCCTGGTTAAGGCTGTATTTTAATAATGCCCCAAATCATGGATTTTTCTATTCATGAATTGCATTTAAATGTATTTCCTGAATTGACTGAATTGAAATGGAATTGACTCCTCCCTAGTTAGGACACAGTCTTTGAACCAGTGGCAAAGGAAATGAGGAAATGCCATTTCTGTATCCTGCTTTCTGTCACAAAATGGAATCAGAATGGAATCAGGACATCACCTCTGTAAGCTGCTCGGTTTAAAGTGCCACAGCCAATAGCTCGTCACTCAGGGACATTAGGAAATCACGCTGAAACCAAAACCTAACCTCACATCTCCTCGGGGGCTTGAGGTGAACCACATGACAGGAGAGTCCAGAGAGGAACAGAGGCAGTACAGACAGGAAGTTGGTCCATTTCCAAGGGTGATCCACTGATGCCCTGTACAGTTGGTAAATGGATTGATATCGACGCTGGGCTTTCACCGATGCCCCTGTTCAATTAGGTCAGGACTTCTGCTAAGAACTTCTCTCTGCTACAGACCAAAAAAATGAATCACCCACCATCCAGGCATCATAGGATAACAATTTGATTTGATTTGATTTGCAACATTTTGAGGTTAAGAAAATATCAAACCTTTGATTTTGAAGGACATTTCCTTGACGATGGAAAAATGTTGGGGAAATGAAAACCACAACTTGCTAAAAAAACGTTCCTACATTTTTCCCCACTGTCATACATTGCCCATAAGCCACCACAGGTTGCATCCTTTACTCCCACATGATTGGCCAGGTATACAGAAGGCTGTTTATTGGCACTTGATGCAACGCTGCTGCATACTCTTGGGCCTACCAGTCCTGGCTTTAAATCTGTCTCGTGGGACTACTGTCAAGCCCACACACAGTGGGAAGTCTCTAGCAGATTGAAGCTTATACTGAAACAGTGTGAGCAAATCCCATTGCACAGGTATCTCCTCTTTTACTTTTCTACAACCCTTTGAAGCCTGATCATTTTTTTGGTTTTTTTACATTTCATGAAGTATGTGAAAGGTAGATGCTTGAAAGTGTTTGTAAATGACAGAACCCCAAGCTATGTCTCAAATAATTATTTGAAGCAACAGATGTTGCTTGATAAATGTGAACAGCACATTTTTAACACAACACTAGAACGAATGAGCGCATTCATGAATGCACTTCTGACAGATGGCCACATTTAGGTTAATTTGTTTACATCCTTATTTTGCTGCATGTCCAGTGGGTGCTCCCTGAGCTATAATTTCAGACATTGAAAAGATATTCAAGGCATGTTTAATATTCTTGATTATTAGTTATTGATATTTCATAGAGCTTGTATTTCACCCATTGACTCTGGGGGTGTTTTATTAATCAGTGGATCAGAGGCTCCGTTTTTTTTTCAAGGCACACTTTTTTCAAGAACACTTCTCAAACACACATGTTGAAATGCGGTTGAAAGCACTTGAAGCGCTCCCCAGGGATGGAAACTTTGCACTTGAACCATGGAAATAATTTGATCAAAAAAGACGAGAAACGTATTTTCAAATGGAGTCCAAGAACACTTCAGAGAGTACACAACACTTGTTGATTTAGACAAAAATCTCTTACTCAACATAATCATCTGCCAACCATGCATTCAAATCATGTCTTTGTGTTTTCTCTCTGCTGCTCCAGTCCCACAACTTGGTCTGAACGATGGCCTGCCAGCTCAACCTCTCCAAATCAGACACAATTTAAATCCCCCTGCAATGGCCACCGGTCACAGCCCATATCTGGTTCTGAATTCTGGTAATGGAGTATTATGCAATCTCCCAGTACTCCCTCCATTCCTGCCCCTCTGCCACTGATCAACTGTACGATTCCTAAACCTAGCTTGAGTTGTGGAGAAATGTAAGGATGAGAGGCAGACATGGCATTAACTTGTGACTTTGCTGAGTGCTCAGAGGCAGCAACCTTGTACAGCTCTGTTTTTGGTGCGCCTTTCAAAAGTTTCCCCACTGCAACATTAACAAAACTAACAAGGGGGCCACGGACATGGCAATATCAACACATCACATCAATCATCTGGCCTTCCAAACCCATATCACAAGTGGAGCGAAACATCACGTGGTGGGACAGACTACCATAGGTTATGACACATGAGACCATTATTTGCTGTAAAATAGACATGCTTATGTGGGCATATTATCATGATGAATGGAAAGGGATTCACATCAATTGAACGCACTGCAAATGCATGTTCTGTGGGTCTCTTCTCTCCACTGTTCCACTGCATGGGCTCCTTCATGTTTGGAAGTGGTCCCACAGTGGTGGAAATTAGTGAAGGGAGAATGGGTGGAGCTATTGTATTGTTGTCAATGACTCACTGATTTGAACCAATTATTGTTTTGCCATAATGAGAAAATTATTTTCATTGGTTCAAAGAAGGCAACGATTGACATTGACTCATTGAAGCTCCACCCATCATGGGGTTTATGAGACCTCATTTCCCCATCCCTAGTGGAACCCTACCTGCTGCTACAAAGTAAGGAGAGCCAATCACCATCGTCCTCTGAACCCTCTCTTTCACTGAGTTTGTCCCTCCACTAGACTAAAACTCTGATGTCTTCGACATTCATGGTGGAAGTGCAGACAAATGACAGTACCGTTTGTGAAGTGTAAGTGCACATGGGCAGGAGTGGTACACAAATGAATTCTTCAACATCACAAACACGCATGTTACCAGCTCATGGCAGAAAGGAGGTGGAAAGGTTGGTAAGGTGAAAAACAGTAGGTGGGCGTGCCAATAGACTGACCAATCGTACTGCGCAACTGCATTGCCTTCAAGGGATGGATAATTACATTTACATTTATTTATTCAGCTGATGCCTTTATCTAGAGTGACTTCCAACACAGTGCATGCAATAAGCTTTTATGAACAACAGCATAGATACAAAAAATGGATTGTAACACAATTGAAACAAAGCATTATTCGAAAAAACAAAGCTATAATACACATATTGTGAGACATAAGATAAAGAGAACCATTATGCCAAGGCCATATTGAAAGAGCTGTAACATGGGAGTGTCCATGTCTATGTCATTGTTGCTCATATAACTCATGTCGATGCACTTATGTTCTCATGTGTTGTAAGTCGCTCTGGATAAGAGTGCCTGTTAAATGTATTGTAACATTAATTACAAACGGCACTAGTAATTGTAACAAGTTCAATTATTGACAAGCTGATATTGAATCTTACCAGCACAAGCTAGGTGTATGTTCTCTTTGCACACATTTTAAAATACCAGACACATTTTAGTAGTATTCTCATCACTAGGATATCAATGTTTTCCCATTTTCTTTTTAAGGGGCAGGTTCAATCTGACCACAATGTGCTTTGTCACCAGGGGCAGTGGGGTGTTTTGGTGAACAGGGTTTTTTCCTCCGGCACAGCCCAAAATCATATGTTACTCTCGCCTAGGATCTGGGCATGTCTTTTGTCTGGCAAACACCTTAAGCTTTCAGGGAGTTTTCAGCCCCGCCACCAAGAGGCATTGGCCAAAGGCTGAATTCTGCTCACACTGATTCACCACAGAGTGACACTGCTCATATAATAACTGTGGGGCTTGCAAAACACCATGACCCGCTACGTGACACGGGTGACCCGTGGTCAGGCAGGCCAGTCACATCCGCTTCCCCCGCAGCGCATCGTGCAGGATCGACGATCCGCAATCCCCGACAAGGCACCCCCACCCCCCCACTAGCCAGCTAAGCTAAAGCCATTTGTTTTGCTCCAAGACCGACACAAGAATAAATAAAATAAAAAAGAGTCCAATCCGATCCAAAAAAGCGATGGCTGCCAGAAAGCACAGCTGCTGTGGATTTGGCTGGCACTTGCTATTCAATGCTATTTATATGATACTGACATATGTAAGAAAACAAGTGCGGTGTGTCTGCTGGATAGGAGTGCCCCTGTGTCCACCCACCAGGCTTCTTTCAGTGCTGCCAGCATCGCTAATGTGCTTTTCCTGAGCCTTCGCTAATAAAGAGTGCATGCACACTTCCTGCACTAGAGGCTAAATGTGCTATTATACAGTATGAAAGCCACCATCTAAAGCATTGCATTCTCCCGGCTGAAGTCTGACCTAAAGGTGTGGAGAAACGTGCAGTTGCAACATCGCATGCGCACTTTATAAGGATCGAATGTATATCATATTGCACGTTAATTAATTTTTCATAAATGCATGCTCAGGAAATAGGCCTTAGTCAATGTTTACTTAATGTTTGTTTGTGTTTCACTAGCCAATGAATCTCTTTGATAATTTATCTTTCCTACAGAATCTCATATTTTTTATATCACTAAGGTTAGTTTTGTGTTGTCATTGTTTTTGTTGTTGTTGTTGTTGTCATCCCCCTTCCTCTCTCACACCCTGACGGCCTACCGTTCAGTACGTTTGAAACGTGATGCGCTCAACGCGCCCCTGGGTCCCTGGGGGGACACCGGTCAGACACTTACTCGAGCTTCTCCTCAACACAGAAATGAAAATCAATAAACAATTTGAAGTTCTCAGGAAAAAAATATTTTTTCTCCTCCAGTGAATATACAAGCACGGCTTGTTTCAGCTTGATTTGTGGGCTGATTCAGGCTGTGTACATGTTGTTCTTTCCTGCGCAGCAAACTGGCGAAGTGGAGGGGCCGGTGAGGAAAGAGGTTAAATCACAGGAAAATATCTGAACGCTACAGCTGTGCTTTAAAATCATGAGAAATATTGCTGATATTGCTTCAGACATACTGCATGCATCAGTATATTTACACACATGTATCGTTCTCAGGCTGGATTTCCGTATGTTGCTATATTTCTGGTTTGGATAGAAACCAGTGAAGGTAAGGCAAGTGCGATCAGTCACTAAAGGCGCTTGCCACGAATGTACACTGATCCCCACTGCTTTGGCCCACCCAGGGTAGGGTGGATTTAAGTCGGGAAGATTCCCATGGGTTACCGCTTACTTAGATCCTCCCAACAGCATGCCAGATACCCATAGGTTACCAATTGTCCTCCGTGAGAGATGTGCCTCTCTCTGATCGGCACTGGCTCTCCTATTTTACTCAGGGGCCTGCAGTGGGGAGAATATTAACAGGCGAGCGAATTGGAGGAGTGCACACACTTCGGCTGCAGTGTCCCTTGCATGAGTGTGCGGGAACAGCGATGATCGAGAGGCGATTCCAAATTAGGGAGAGAAAGCGGGTAAAGAATGCGTTGAAGTGGACTGGAGAGTGAGAGCGGAGCGTGAGATTATGGTGTGTGTGTGTGTGTGTCTTGGGGGGACGACACACAACAGGTGACCATTGGTACAGCCCTTGAAGGAATTGTGGAGTGTGGAGCCATTCTGAGTGGAGGCAGCTGTGAGGAGGGTGGACCCCCACCCCGTTTGTCTGAATCTCTTTATTCCCGGGGTCCGCTGTTCCTGCATATTCACTCATCTGTGGATCAGAGGGGTGACAGTGAGGAGGATCAACTGAAAACAAAGCTGTGCTGAAGGGGAGGTGGCAGTCACCCAGCCGACTGATGTGGAATGACAGAGCTTTACGTTGCTGGTGAAAATGTCACACTTTTCTTCTGTGACATCACCAGGTTCCAAAGCTACCCCAGTGACAGTGGTGTAGGAACAGTGAAATTAACTGAACAGGGTATTTAATCAGGAAATGGTTATTAAAGCACCATGGGATTCTGGAGAGACTTGACATACTGAACTGTGGGAAAAAGACATGGGCATAATGCATAGGTGGATCTGGAAAAGTGGTTGCAGACTGTAAATACTACTGAATTCCAGTACTTCACTGGGTCACACGTCATGGCCTGAGGTCTGTGTGATTAATGATCCCTGTGAGAACTACTGTACATGACATGCATGGTGTGTTTAGTTTTTTTACATATGTTTAGTTTTTTTAAGGCTCAGTGTTTTAAATCTGTGTTTTTTTATTGCTTTAATGTTGTGTTTTTAAAAACTTGGCTATGTGAATGAAATGGCAATGGAAACAATAAAAATGTATTGATTGATTGATTTGTAATGGATTGATTGATTTGGAAGCTGTTTGACCCAGAGCGAGGGTAGGGAGTAGAGAATTGTATGATGGAGTAACCCCGATGCTGAGTTCTATTGCAGTGGTATGAACACACAGCACCCCTTGATAATTGCATAATTAAGATTATTTATTGCAACTGCAATTAAGATAATTGCACCCTCTATACAGTTATAGAGATTTCCCTATCGATTATTGTTTGTTCGCTCCACTTGTAGCCTTTCTGTCTTGGATAGATTGGCTCTCTTCTGGACAAGGGTCAATGTTTTGTCCTGATGGATCAGCGACCATCAAGTCCATATGCCCACTCCCCCTGCTCCATTTGAAGTACTTAGTGTCTGCTTGATACCTCTAACTAAACACCCAGGGTTTAATTTCCAGTCCTCGTGGACTCTTTTCGACGAACATAATGTCAAGCTCTATTAAGATGTATACATTAAATGATAGCATTAAAGTAAAGTATTGATATTTCTTTACTGAGAGCAACCAAAGGTCCCATTACAAATGTGCCCTTTTAATGGAAACAGATCCTCATCGATATGTTATCTTTTAGATTTAGATTTATATTATTTAATTTTCAAAGAGGTGCATGGATGCCCGCACTCAGATAATGAACTATATTAAACAAGAGTCTTAAGAAATGTTTTTATTCTTTTTTTCTTGTTACGGCTGCCACCGCTTCGGCAACTGAGGAGAACTGGTCTGATCTGGAGTGGGGCTGAACACAGCCACAGCAGCCTAAAAATGTAGGTAAATTCGTGCAGTTTTTAAAATATTTAATTATGAAAGACATAACAAATAGCCATGCTTCTGCCAGAATTAAATATATATATATATAAAAAAGAACCCATCCCTTAAGACTGGAGTGCACAAGAGGGGGGCAATCTGTTTCGGGATTTCCTGCCAACTTGTGCTCTTTATTATTTAATTAACTCAGTCATTTATTTGATCTGACATGTGGGAGAAAGTCATGAGCTACAGCTGCAGACCACACATGTATCCAAAGTTTCACTGTGACCCGACGCAGGAGTGAACCAGCATTGCTGTATAGTTATGTGCTGCCTGCTGCCCTTCCAGGAATGTCTTAAAATATTGCAAAGTTCTAGAATTGCCCCTCCTTGTCCTCAACAAACTTTAGAAAAGGGTGCTCGGGGTTATTTGTTTTAGTGGGACGGGGAGGGGGAAATTGGGGTTTCCTATCCTGTGTTTCAGGGGTGTGTTGCTGCTGGTGGTCAGGTAAGGGTTTCAGGCTAGGGTTAAAGTTCAGTTAAAAAGGGTAACATTATGCTCTGGAGAGGGAGCTGGATCCTTGTGTCCTTACAGTACAGACCTGTGCCATTAGAGCTGTCTGGTTTTCAGTTTAATTTCCAGCTTTTTCCAAAAATACAGTCCTAGCTTTCAGGCCTAAGCTTTTATTCTTATCCCCAAGCCCAACCAACAGTAGCTGTACTGAACAGGGATTCAATTTCCCAAACAGAATCCATTTAACAAGTGCACCCGTTTCCTTCACGTTTGGACTGAGCAAAAAGGCCGCCGACCGCGAGTGCCGCAATATCTCTCCTGGAGTCTCTGGGAATGCAGGGCTTCTCTGTGTGTGAAGGCAGCGTCCTGGCTGGCTGGAGTGTGCGACGGTATCTGGAGTGGGTGGGGAGGGACCCCGTCAAACCGTGGCATTAGTAGGGCAGCTGCCATTGCCCTGCCGCTGGCACAGCGCACGTCGGGGGACTGCCAAACTCATCAGCCCGAGTGACCAGGGTGCCCCCTCCCCCACAGAGGCTAAGGAGAGGGGGCAAAGTGCTGAAGTGATGAGAGTGGAGGAGACCGTACCTGAAGAGGTGGGCCCCCATGGGACCCCTGTCCGTCAGTGGCCCTGTTCTGTGTCCTATTTCAGTCATTACTTGCAGGCTTTTCCTTCCCTTCCCTTCCCGCAAAACGCAGAGGCCGGGGATTCTGGCACAACACGGGGCCTATGGAATAACGGACTTTGCGAGGTTCATTTCTTCAAAGGGCTTAGATGAAGAAATTAAAATCGACCTCTTTTCATTTTTAAAATACTTGACTTGTACAGCAAAGTATAACGTGCTGTGCTGGAGGCGTCGTGCGGTGTGCTCTGCTGGCTCCATGATTGTTGGACCCCTCTGCCTAGGCTCTGTGGTGTGAACAGCTTGACCGACTCCAACTCCCAATCCCCCACAGATCGTGACTCCGACCCCTGACTCCTGAACGGAGGGCGCAGGCTTAGAGGCGTCGTGAAGGCATCACAGCTTGTGGGATATCTCAGAGGTGGGTAGGGGGGTTGTTGTTTTTTGTTTCTCATGGAAGAGTTGTGAATGTGCATATATATCACATAGGGAGAAAATAAAATTATTTTTTATTTCTGCATCGTGGGGCAGGGTGACATGATTATACAACCTTTGTCAGGTAAATACAATTTTCAATATGTTTTGAGGACTGCTGGAAGACAGGTAGAAAGCCATTGCTTGTGTTTTCTAATCCTTTAAACATATCTGAGCATTGTATGTGGTATAATTGATATTATTTATAACATTTATTTTTTTCACAAACCTAGTTTGGCAAGTTCACAAATGCACCAAAATGTATTAGAAAACTTGTGTTTGTGTTGAAAAAAGTAACACTTTTAATTTAATTGAGAGTCAAATTTAAGAGCAGATGCTGATAGAAACCAGGGCTGAATCACCAATCCCATTTTAAGTGATGGGGTGCTCTCTCCACAACGACAGCTGAGAGGCGTAAACTAAGAGGGGCAAGTCAATGGCTGAGGTTTCAGTGGCCCGTGTGCATTTACCCACCACGGATCACATTTCAAACATGCACCACATTTCACTGTATCCTTGGAATCCTGTTCGGATCAATAGGAGAATCCCAAGAAGGAAATTGATAATTGACGGCTCAGGTGTTTAAGAGGCTCAAGTTGGGGGAGGGGGGGGGGGTGTGCTATTACAGAATCATGAGGAGGGAGGGGTTAAATTGCTTAAGCAAATATCCTCATTGGCTTAATTCTGTAATTGTATCTTAATTGTTCGGCCAATTGATTTATTCGAGGATTAGGATACAGGAGTCTTGAGGGCTTTTTAATTTTAGGTTTCCATTAAAGGTCTGAAATGTAGTTCAGTTTGAGGAGAAAACACTGGTGCAGGCGAGGCTAATGATACCATTAAAGTAGGGCTAGACTCAAGGGCCTGAGATCAGGGTTAGGAATAATTGCGCGGATCATGCTAATTTAATGCAGTGTAATTTCACCGACACATATTGGGATTAAATGACCTCAGGTCAGTGTTCCGAGGGAGATATTAAAGCTCATTTTGGGATTCTGTTCACAATTCTAAGGATTTGGTTTCTTGAATGTCCCTTTTGCTGTAAATCCTGAAGCATTTGTTGCAATATTTGTTGTTTTTTGAATATTTTTGTCGTTATTTAAATTGTGTTTTTTTTTTTTTTGGCTGATGCTGATGCTGTGTGCACGACCGATTGGGACGGGAGTGTCGTGCTGTTGACCGAGACTTTCACCTGCAATACGAACCTTGGAGCACCATCACCTGCTGGCCTGGCCGTAGCCTGTAGAATCTATCTATTGATGCTCTGAAGACCCTGCGCAGAACGATGCGTCTCAGGTTTGAGGACGGACATGGAGCTGTACATGTTCAATTCAGAGTGTTCCCAGGAGGTGAAAAGTATGATCCTGATGTATCCGGCAGGTAAAAAAAAAATCACTCTTGATCCTTTGTGAAATTCAAAAGTATTAATATAATCATATGGCTATATACTTTATAGATGTACACAAGTATGTGATCTGTGTTCCTTACTCTCTTGATTGCACGCCATGTTTTTGCTGAATGTTTGCAGCGGTAGCATATTGTTTGCTTTGCTTTCCAATTGAATAGCTTGAAAGCAAATGACTGTTCAGCTTTACTGGGTGGACAACTAATAATAATAATAATATATGCCATTTAGCAGATGCTTTTATCCAAAGCGACTTACAGTAGTGAATGCATACATTTTTCAGTATATGTGGCCCCAGTGGGGACATATACCCTTACTACTAACTACATACCCTTATAGGTACAGTACAGCCCTGTGTCCTTTATCTTCATTCTCCACAAAACTGCATACTGTAGCAGGACACCTGTCCCCCAATTCGGCCTGGTGTCCTTACTATGAATCACAACAGCTACCACTTTAAAATAATACAGTTATCATCAGCGAATGCGAGTGAACCACATACAATAACAAGGTGTGATCCTCCTGTTCTTCTCTGAACAGAGATGTGGTTTCTACACTGCATTGGTACCTTCTGCTTCCGCTCAGCATCCCCCTGGGATACATTAATATATTATTTGTTGGAAGATTAAATTTTCAGCGTGCAAAGTGTGACACGAGGTTGACCACTATCTTATGACAGGCAGAGTTGCTGAAGAGTCTATCAAAAATCCATACTTCCCTCACCTCTATCCCAAAGCTATTGACAGTTGTCAGTCTGGATGAGATATCACATAAACATTTTTCCGATTTCGATCTCGGGTTTCCATAGCTGGGCGAAATCCTGTTAGCTTCCCACACAATCATCTCTCAGGTACCAATGCCGTTCTGTCCGTCCGACTCCCGGGGGAGGGGCAGGGCTGAGATGGCCTCACTGGCTGCCTGCTGGAGACTGGGGAGACCGGTCAGGGAGAGGGAAACAGAACCAGAATGAGAGGGGTTCCAACCCCAATACAATTGGATGAACAAGAAAAAAAAACATCTGTAGGTTTGTTAGGTACAATTGAATGGGATTTCTTGGGAACCATTTGGGCTAATTTGAAAAAAAAAGTAATTGAAAGAGAAAACCTGCAGGTAAACTTAAAAATAACTGACCCTATGGTATGCGGAACTAACTGTATGCTAGTTTAGATCTAAAATCATGCTTTCACTTCCCATGCTAAGTGGTTATCAGAAAGTACATTATTTGCCATTATTTTTGGTTTTATCCAGGCTTCAGTTGTCAGTGACAGCTCCCCCCCCTCGTTCTCCCCCCGTAAAATTGCTCTCACCTCCATCACCAAGGCCCGGGAGCTGTAAAGAGGGAAGTGAACCAAAACACCCCAATTTCTCTCTCTCAAAGTGGCCCTGAGAAATTTCAGCAGTACGTGTGCCACAACAAGTGTCCACCTCTTGCCAAAAGCATTGTAGCATTCTTGGCTCCCAAGGAAGTGCATTACCAAAAGATGGGGGCGGAGGGGAGGGGGAGAGTGTGTGGGGGTGGGGTGTGCAGAGGTGGCTCATGGGAAAAACCGGGGGCCGCTGATGTAGTGGCCTGGACGTTCCAGCCGCAACTCAAGCCCTGGGACCAATGCTCTGCTGCCTGCTGTCGGATCCCATCTCCGCCTCTGACACTCAGGGCAGCGTGATGGAAACCCCTGACCGGCCAGGCAGGGAGAGGCTGGGAGAAAAGGGCCAGCGGGACAGATGGATGGATGGAGATGAGGGGGGGGGGGGAGGGGTAGAGAAGAGACCGAGGCACAGAGAGGAAGAGAGATGATAAGAGAGAAATGACAGACCGAAGGAATTTGGAGAGGGGAAGGAGGGTTCGATCAGTCCAAAGGGCTGGGATTTTACAACTGTGAGAGTACCATTGATATGATAAGTAAGATAAACAATAGCCAAGGGATATACACCTATCGTTATATAGCACGCTTAACTGTTCCTGTTGCCCTTTTAGTGTTTGTGTAGTTGAATACGAAGAGAAGAGAGATGATGATAATGGAGAGGAAGAGCAGGATGGGCCCGTAGTGTGATTGTGATCATATCACACATTGGTAGAGACAGGTCAGTGGGAGGTACATTAATTGGTGGCTTAATAATCACCACAGCAGTTGTCATTTCAAAAGAGTGCAAAATAATATTTCATTCAAATAATGTTACAACAAACAGCCCCCCTCTTTAAAAATGATGATATGGATAAAATGTTTTTAAGAATGTTCCTTTTGTTTCTGCGTTTTTGAATGGCGCTTTTTATTAACACAACAAAGCCGACCATAGTCTTTTTATTTTTTATTTATGACCCAGATTTTATTGCGGTGTTTTCTTTCCTTAACGAGTGATACTTGCTTGAAGAAATTATTCTGTGAATTCATGCATTTATTCAGAAACATAGCACTTATGTAAGCAGATAGAAATACTGAGGTCAGAATGTTTTATGATAACCTAAAAAGCCCTGATGGAATTGAGGAATAATGGCTCGTTGACCACCTCTGGATATTATTTTCTGTACAATGTCACCCTGAAAAACAACCTGCTGCCCGCTGAAGCCGGTATCCTCCGAGCGCTGACTAATTTACGTCAATACATTCGGGAGCCGGGGAAATTAAGCGAGGAACAAAATAGCAAGCGTTTGTCAAAAAGCCTGGGCGAAAAGCCCCTTCCCCCCACGCCGTCAAGTTCTGACAGCCGGGAAAGAATACCCCAAATAAAAAAGAGCAAACAAGTGCAGCCCGTGGTTGGCCAGCGGGGACGAGGCGCCCAGCACGCGATGCGCGGGGATGCCAGGAAACTCGAACCTGTCCAAAGACATCGGCGGCGCGGCGCGCTTAATTGCTCTTGATGGTAGCTGGTCGCTCAGGCATGGAAATGCGAGCGTCGCGCTGTTTCCTGCCTGTCCGCATTGCTGTCAAGTTTAACTGCAGGTGATGAGGACTACATTTGCAGACTGTGTTATGGGGGTGAGTGCGGGAGGTGGACTGGGGGGGGGGGTGACTCCCCGCAGACGCGCTGAAATATGCACCGGAACGGCGAGGGGGAAAAGGCAACAGAATAACGGTGTCAGTGGGAGCGGCCAAATCCATCCCTCGCAGCCAAATCCATCTGTCAGTCTTGGCTTCTTCAGACTGCTTCGAAGATTTCCTGGGAGTGACAAATGTTTCCAGTTGATTATTGATCGCTTCCAGATCCTGCTCCACTGGAACTAACTATGAGGGAGCGTTCCCGCAGGGGATGTACCATCCAATGAGTAAGACAGTGCAAACGAGAGTGTGGCGTTAACGTTAAGCTAGCCGCTGAACTCACTGTTACTGTCACTCACTGTTTTTGTTTGACAACTGCTTCAGCAAGTGGCTTCATTACAGACTTTCATTTAAACTACTGAAGCAATTACACAGTCTTATATTAGGCAATGTGCATATTATTATTATACAAAGATAATATAAGCATGATTAGCAAGTGGAACACTGAATTTCCATATATACATGCTGAAAATATACAGTACAAGGAAGCTTCACATCATCTGGCCAGGGAGCATATACAGCTAATTTTGTAAGCTCTATATTTGTGTGTAAGTATTACGCACACATGAATGTCTTGTGTGGCATCAGAAATAAGTCAAACAGCGGGAACGGATTCATACATTGTAATCATTGTCAAATTCACAGATCTAAATCGCAGGCATGGTCCCCTGAGGAAAGCAGCAGGAAGGACATTGATAAAAATACAGGGTGCACATTCAGACAACATAAAATATATGGTATTCTGTGCTTTCAGTAAACACAGTTGATAGGGTATGAAACACATGATTATCTTCAGCTCTGAAATATGATGAAAAAAGTTATATTTTTATGCTAAATAAGAGTTGTTATCGAGGCGCAATAACGTCGTGATTGGGAGCAGTGATCTTCAGAGATCAGATTAAGACCCCAAACACATGCCTTTGTGCCCAGTTCCTGTACACCTCTATATGTAACACGGCCACATTTAACCTGCAAGTAGAGACAATTGAATTCAATGAAAAATGTGGATTCCCACTGATTTAAATCCAGTGTTAGAGAGATGAAGAGTTATGACAGGAGAGCACAGCTGTCTGACACTGCAAGTGAAAATTATGATATTTTTCTTGGTGCAGGGGGAAAAGACATTGCTTGCACTTGTGTCTCATTTAGAAACTTTACATTTTAAACGGATAAAAGGGAATTAAGTCAGTTCAGGCGCTACATGCGCTCAATGATTGATAATTCCACATATCTGTTCCCATGACCACAACAATCAATATGTTAATTTGCACTACATTTCTTAATACCACATCCGTGATCTTGAGACACGATCAACTTGAATAACAAGTACTAAACTGGCTGGCTCACAAACATGTAACAGTGTTCTTTGTTATGATTATTATTAATATAATAATAATAATAATATAATAATAATAATAATAGTAGTTGCACTTGTACTTGCGGGAACCATATGAACATTTCCAGTAGTATGTCTCATTTGCAAAATGAATGTGTTTACACATACACTTTGTTACAGTTCAGATTTGCCTTTTGAAGGATCTGCAGTTATCTCTTGTATTTCCAGTTACATTATTTTGCATATTTTGCCGAATCCATGGGCGGTGGGCCTCAGCACCAATCAGTGTTGAATGTGACAGCGCTGTGGGTGCTGTGCTGGTGCTGGTCAGCAGCGGGACCACTCGAGGCACCCTGTGTCTGTCCGTCCATCCACCCCCAGGCAGGCGCCGTCAGTGAAGCGGGGATTGGCTTGGCCTCCACCGGCATTCTCATTCCTCACATCTGCGAGGCTGAAACCGCGGCCCGGCGCAGGCCTAATTAGCGCCCGGCCGTGTGGGTTTCTCCAGGGCGCTCCCTCTGTTGCCCCATACGAAAGCAGCACTTCCTCTCCCCCTGCCCCCCCTGGACACTGCTGTCAGCTCTGGATTAGGTGTCCAGCTCTCCGCTCCTCCGATCTCTTGTGAAAGAACGGCTTGAAGACGCAGATTGGCCCCGGGGGCCAGAGGGGAGACCGGGCCCCGTTGTTGATTTTTTTTCTAAACAGAGATTTTTGCGGTTGTCTGCTCTCCTCATCTGCAGGTCAAGGTGAGGTTTCGCCCCGCGCTAAAATCTCCTGGCTGAAGGGAAGGGTGAGAATCAAGCGTGGAAAATGTGGATCTGGATAAAAGATTAGACTTGGCCTCAGCTGCAAATTGAGCTCCATAGTGATCTACACCCTATTGATCTGCCCTTGGGGGGGGGAGAATAGGATGGAGGAACATCCTAAAATAACATACAAATGCTTCAGTGCTACTATTCAGACACATGCCTCACTCACATTAAAAATAATACGGCTCAGACATCTTTAATGTCACATACTAGATTGCTCTTATGAATACGACATACATATCAGCTCCTCATTAAAATGTAATGAAAAAGAAAAACAGGAAATAATGTGTTCAAATGAATTCAATTTGATCATTTTATCAAGATATAATGCAGTTAAGTGAAGTATATATTTAATGTATATGTTATGGACAAGGGCATATCCTACCTTGTGGACGCATTAAGCACACAAAAAAATTATTCTTCACTGTGCCAATCACAAAGAGTTATTGCAATGTAAAATAAAAAGGAAAAGACAATTGTAAAGTCACTAGTGTATTTCCAGATGTTCTCCATTTAGAGTTCTAGAATAATACATAAATAACACAATTATTTCATATTCATAAATAATTATATATTAGGCACTTATTGCAAGTAAAAGACACGCTTTGAGAAATTACATGGTGCATAACAAGGCCCCTATTTCAAAATGAGGACATTGCTGTACATAACTCATAACATTTATATAGCCAACTGTAGGCCTACTGTATACAAATAAACATGTAGTGTGCATGGACCTTTCTGAGTTTAATTAAATAGCTTGTTGTACATGGTTATGTTTTTAAAATGTTATATCGATGTATAAAAACAGAAACAGCTGCTACGCGACCACAAAATCCCCTCTGTCCTGAGCTCAGACAATGTACCGTAATTAAATTACTGAGAAAAAAACGGAACCGAAAGCAGATTATCCCTTTGCGGTGGAAGCTCCACCTTAAAAGTTCCCTGGTCTCCCCTCCTCTTCCTCCACCGCGCGCGCCATGCGGAGCTCTCTCGCGGGGCGCCATGCCCCGGCCGTAAATCACGCGGACACGGACTCGCCCGTCAGACGCAACAACATCCCGCGCAGTGATTTGTGAGCCGCGGGTCCACATAATACAGCGCGCTCCCGGGTCAGGAGTGATTAAAGAAGTCGTGGAGTTCAAGGAGGAGAGGAGTTCGGCTGCAGAGCGGTGACAGGAAGAAAGTACACATAAACACAGCGGCCCGTTTTTACGGGTGCATCATCGGAGTCATTCTTCCTGTATAAATATTGATTCAAACAGAAACACCAAGGACCATAAACTGATTTTGGCTAACACTTTTTGGTGATTTATGTGCAGTAAAACGTTAGGGGGGTGAAAATAAATACAGGTACAAAAAATTGAAAGTGTGCTTGGGTGAGTTTATGCCGCATAGGGCCATGGGCTGGCTGGCTCTGCCCAAATGGTGCAGTACTGTTGGTTGGTGGTGGTGCGACTGTTACAGTAGGTGTCCTATCACATGATATTGCCTATTTCAGGCCTTCCCTCCCTTACTATTAAGTGAATAACCTATTACATATTGACAATAATTATAAATACCATATAATACCATCAACTGTAAAGTAGCACTGATACAGATATAATGAATAATTCAACATTTTTGTATTTATTGTATTATATATTATGCATTTATGTATTTATCTAGACAAAAAAAGGACAAAATCTAAGGATACTGTAAATCAGAGGTTACATAGTGCAAAGCAAAATAGATACTGCATTGCACAAAGGATGAAGTAAAAAAAAATCAAAATTCAAAAGAAAATGTTCTATGATTAATTCTGCATACCAAAAGTGAAGTTGTTGTAAAAAAGAAAGAAGAATATCTAGAATATTGTTACATAACATATGAGCATGGAACATACTTTCCCCATTGTTTAAGAAGACTGTTTATTATTGTTGTTATTATTATTAGTTCCAATAATATGACATTGTCTACAGTTATTCAAATAATGTTTACTTCTTGTATGATCTATAGTAAAAGCACCAAGAAATATATAGTTAAACTTGCTATTAGTTATCTCTTATGTAACGTGTCTTACCATAGAATTTTGAAGAAACTTAACAGCAGGACAGACTTAATACTATATGAGGTCATTTTCAGTGTATTCAGCCTACTCCGCTGCGTGTTTTAGCATAGCGACCTTCACTTTATTTTAAGGTCGGGTTAGCGTATTGTGATTATTTACCTCCTTACAGAAACACACACGAACATTAAAAAACCAAACACCCAAACAAACCCATATACTATATTTTAAGACTTGACTTAAAAAGCTTGGGGCCCGCCCTGGCGAAATGGCCCCCGCAGTGCGTCACTCTCTCTGTGGACGGGGACGCCTCTGCCCAACGCGTTCCCCTCCAGCCCGGCTGTCCTTGCAGCGTTACCCCTCCGTGACCCCCTGGGACGGTGCCAGCTCCCTCTGCAGCCAGGCCAAGTCCCCCCGCGCGCGCACTGGTGTTAGGTGCCAAGATGTGTCCGTAATAAATCTGTGGGCCAGTCTTTTTATAGGGGTGATGACGGGGCGCTCAGAGATTCATTTCCATGCTCATATATATAGGCCTGTATTTAAGGAGCCATCTATTTTTGTCAGCGTTTCTCTATATTAGCTGCCGCTTTATTTATGCGGAGCGAGGTTTGGCGTTTTGGCGTGCGCGCAAAGGTTCGAGCGCTGAAGGGCGGCGCGGCGGAGAGTCGAGAGCGCCACTCCGTTCCGCCGGCCGTCCGACGCGGGCCCCATGTGTCTCCTATTCTCCTTTTCTCCGGGATTGTCAGAGAGGAAAATATTTACGAAGGAGTCCGCCAACCTCACAGTGCAGCCCGGTTCCCCCGATCACCCCTTCCGTTCGAGTGCCATACGGCTTGTTTACCTGCAGTGCCCTCATAAAGTGGTTCTATGTGGCTCAGTAGGGAGAGGATGGCGTTGGCAACGCTTAGGTTGTGGGTTCAATTCCCACTAGAACCACATGTACTGAAAAGTGTATGCATTCATTACTGTAAGTCGCTTTGGATAAAAGCTCTGCTAAATGGCATATATTATATTATATTATTAAAGCAAAGCACCGCAGTCATGCATATTTGTTCTGTTGTATCGTTACGGCTTCTTGTGTGTTTATTAATGGGCAAACACATCGTCAGCAGCTGCTGAGCGTTATTGGTCCCAACGTACCTGTAAGAGGAGAGTCTGTTTAAGAACGGTATTTAATGCCGTTAACCGTGGTTTCTGGGGACAAAAACACCCTTGCCAGAACACATACTGTATAGAGGAAAGGGGTTTGTGGGAGGTTATTTCCTATAAATACCGTGCTCAGATAAAGGACTTCTCACTCCGCTGTAGTAATTAGGGGCCTGTAGAGAGACGGTAAACATATAGATTTGAACGTGACCGCCGGATACGTATCTTAATAGAGAAAGTTTCTGCTCCTTTCAGTGTTTCAGTTCTGCTCACTTTCGATTCAGAAATGATATTTTCCCTCTTCTGCTCAATGATTATGATTCTCCACAGTGTGAAGGGGTGGGTTGTGCACTCAGACACATAATCATACAAGACCGCTGGTGGAGGAATGACTATCTGAGAAAACACCCAGAGTGGAGACGGGTCACCTTGGTAAATAATGCATGCAAAATGCGCCCCCCAAAACACACCGCAGATGATTTCGAGAGATTGATATGATGATGAATTATTCGTTTAATAATAAAAAATATATATCGCATAATGATATTATGATTTTCGTGATATATTATAATGTATTTCAACATTGCACGGTTGTGGAGAGCAGAGGACCAAGTGCGTGGGGTGTGTGTGTGTGTTTGTGTGTGTGTGTGTGTGTCTGAGCTTTTGCCGGTGTTTGTGCGCATGTATTTGTGTATGTGTGTGTACCTGTGTGTGAATTTGTGTATATGTGTGTGTGATTGTGCATGTGTCTGTGTGTATGTGTGTGTATATATGGTGTGTGTGTGTGTGTGTGTGTGTGTGTGTGTGTGTGTGCATGTGCATGTGTCTGTGTGTGTGTGTCAATGTGTGTTTGTATGCATGTGTGTGTGTGTGTGTGTGTGTTGTGTGTGTGCATGTTGTGTGTGTGTGTGTGTGTGTGCGTGTGCCTGTACATATGTTTGTGTGTATGTGTGTGTGTGTGTGTGTATGTTAGTATGTGTGCCTGAGGTCATTGGGGCTGGGGCGTGGAGTCCAGGAGTCTAGAGTGGGCTGGGAGAACACCAGGAACGACACTGCAAGTGTCACCACCTGACTACACCTCGGGGAACTTAGAAACATCTGGTCCTGCATTTGTGACCGTGTCATGAATTTAGAGGGCCGCTGCTTGCACAATGGACGATGGAGATGGAGATGGAGAGAGGGGGGGGGGGTGCACTCATGACACCATGACGGACTCAGAGCATTGTACCTGCACCAGCACATTTTCTTCTGTACTGTTATTTGTGGTGTGTGAGACATTGATACCATAATGCTCTTAGGTCGTGACCACGCCCACTGTCCGTTTCTGTGGAAAAGTGTCATCATAATACGATACACATCTGCCGTCCACATGATACACAGGAGGTACGGAGAGTACAGCTGAGCCAAGCTGCCAAAGGTTCTGTGGGTGGCAGCAGAAAGCTAACTGCATTGTCCAGTCCTGAAACAAAGAGCAAAAGGTGCTTAACCCCTCCACCTCCGTAAAATACTCCACTACTCAATATTCCAATACTCCAATATCGCCATCTCATGCTTCAGATGCTCATAGTGGACCACTCCAAACATCAGCTCTGTGACAAACTTGCGACCCATGTGCTCCAAATGACATAATCTTTTCCATAATTATTTCACATTATGGTATTATGAAAGTGACTATATCTGAGTATACAAATGAAATATATGGTGAGCAAGTTGACCTTAACTCTCTTCTCCCTCTGTCAGCTGTAGGACAGGGTTATAGTAGCAGGTACTGCGTCTGTTTGCGACATCAGCACCCAGCATCCTGAGGCTGGAGACACCTGAGAAGTGTTCCCTGTGTGACGGGGAGGGGGTGGGGGGGTGAGGAGGTCAGTCCCCTGTTCAGAGCAGTGGACGGGACACAAATGTGCAGGACGAGTGGAAATACTAGACCTGGGGAAGCCAGCGCAGTTCCTGAGGAGACAAGGGATTTCCTTCAACCTGACTGGGCCTTGATTGAACTTACAGCATGTACCGAGATCAGGTACTATCCCTCGCTACCCAAGTGACTGGCATGTATTTAGCATTCAGGTATTGGTGCTGTATATGCGGTTGTGGACTGGGATCTAGTGTCCACCACCATTCTCTCTCTCTCTCTCTCTCTCTCTCCCGCTTGTGCTCACTTTCTCTTTCTCTTCTCTCTCTCAGACTGCGATCATAAAGCACAGAGTTCGATAAAGGAGTGTGATAACGTATGCACTCCTCTACATATTACTGTGCACACTGTAAAAGAAAGAGAGCACACACAAGAGAGAGAGAATGAGAAAGAGAGAGCTAGAGGGAGTGAGAGGGAGCCAGAGAGAGGTAGCAATAGAGGGTGATAGATAGAGAGAGAGAATGAGTCATAGAGAGAGCGAGAGAATGAGCCATACAGGGAGATAGATAGAGAGAGAGAGAGAGAGAGAGAGAGATGAGCCATAGAGGGTGATAGATAGAGAGAGAATGAGCCAGAGACAGAGAGAGAGAGAATGAGCCATAGAGAGATAGAGAGAGAGAGAGAGAGAGAGAGAGCCATAGAGATATACAGAGAGATGTCTCGCCTTCCTTGGATTGTCCTAGTTTCCTCAGCTCTGAGTGTGGAGGCCAGCTTCACCCATTATTTCACACAGTGGTGAGGCCTCATTGCCCACCGCGGTCCTGCTGCACAGAGCGCTACCATATGGAAAGATGCAGAAGCCCAGCGGTGACGGGTGGACGCCCACCAGGCCCCACCTTCTTAAAGAACAAACCACCCAGTGTTTAGTGTGACCAAAGTGTACATTTGCCTTGGTGATGCAAACATTAAACGGGTTTCCCACCTATCTCAGAACATTTTTGTAGACATTGTACTCCATGGTTGCAGGACACAGGAACACATGCTCTGTAGAGAGTTTATCTGTGTGTACCAGTGGTACAACATACTCCGAGTTGACTAAATGCTTTGTATTGATACAGTACAATGGGATATTCCTCCATACACTACCGGTCAAAAGTTTTAGGACACCCCCATTTTCCAGTTTTTACTGAAATTTAAGCAGTTCAAGTCCAGTGAATAACCTGAAATGGTATGAAGGTAAGTGGTAAACTGCCAGAGGTTAAAAAAAAAAAGTTTAAGTTACCAAAAACTGAAAAATTAATGTAAATGTTTTTCCAGTGAGAAGTTTCCTACACCATCAAAAGGCACTTGGAAACTCTGAAAGGAAGAGGTCTGGCAGACCCAAAGCCACAACAAAATCAGAAGACAAGAGAGTCAACAGCTTGCGTGATACTCGGCTCAAAGGACAACAGCTTCAAGCACAGCTTAACACTGGATGAAGTAAGGAAGTCTCAGTTTCAACTGTGAAGAGAAGACTTTAAGCTGCAAGTTTGACAGGTCAAGTGGCAGTAAGAAAGCCATTGCTAAGATGGCAAAATAAGGAAAAGAGGCTTGCTTGGGCCATGAAGCACCACCAGTGGACTACTGAAGACTGGAAGAAGGTCTTATGGACCGATGAATGAAAATCATTGGTTCATCACGCAGGGTTTTTGTACGCCATCGAGTAGACGAAAGGATGGTTCTTCAGTGTGTGACACCAACTGTCAAACATGGAGGAGGGAGCATGATGGTCTGGGGCTCTTTTGTTGGAACCAGAGTCGGCGACTTGCACAGAGTGACTGTTAACCCACGTTATAAAAAAGTAATGGGTTACATTACTTGTTCCCAGAAAAGGGAGTTTATAACTCTGAAATTTACATTATTTTTCAGTTTTTGGTAACCTAAACTTTTTTTTTTAACCTCTGGCAGTTCAGCACTTACCTTTGTACCATTTCAGGTTATTCACTGGACTTGAACTGCTTAAATTTCAGTAAAAACTGGAAAATGGGGGTGTTCTAAAACTTTTGACCGGTAGTGTATGTTTCTCTAGGTTGATAATGGAGATTATTTTTACTGCCACCCCAAACCAAACATGCCTAATTCATGGTAGTGAGTAAGCATGACGAGATAAAAGATTGATAATGTTCCTCCCTGGTTACTGTGGGTCCTCCTATAAAGTGGCTGGTCCTTTACAAGTGTGAGCTGCCTATCACGGTTGCGGTTCGAAACCCGACTGTACCAAACCGGCCCTGGTGGGCAGCCCAATCGGAGGTGGCGTTTGGCTGTCCGTCCCCGGGGGGGGAGGGGGAGGGTGAGCCGGCACGAGTTCGCTGAGAAGCGTGTAAGGGTGTATTGCACAAACAGACCTACATCTACATCAGGGGATTTTAAGGCTCTCCAATCACGTTTGAATTCTGATTAAACAGAGTTTCAGGGGTTCACACAAGTGTGGGCCCCTGTGAATGTGTGTGAGGGTCGGCAGGTCAACACACCTGACTAAACGCTGAACATCTAATGGTCCCAGCTGTTCTTGATGAAGGTCTTAACTGTTATTATTATTATGATTATGATGACGATGATGATGATTATTATTATGATGCTGATGATGATTATTAGTATTAGTATTATTATTATTGTCATTATTAATAATTTAATTCCTCTATAGCAAACTCAAATTTTGTACAAGTTTATCCATTTTCTGGAAACATTTAGCTTTGATAGTGGCATTGGGTAAACCCTTCAGTGTTGTTACACAGCGAATGACTGAATTGTCTGGAAAGTTGGCAAAGCGGCAGAATCGGGTCTGACTCAAGTTGACACATGGCTTTGTTACCATTCAAAGGGAATACTCCCTAGGGGTGGAGAATGAGATTTCATGAAACCTAAAATGGGGCAGAGCTACCATAAGCTAGTATCAGCAACACTTTGATTTGAACCAATCATTGCGTTTCTCTGTGGAGAGCACAATCTTTTGATTGGTTTAAACTGATTGACAGCTCATTGTAGCTCTGTCCATTATGGCGTTTATGAAACTCCCCCCAGTACTTCCCCCACTGCCACTCTGCAGATACCCAGTGACTGTGCTGTCACATGAGAAGGGGGCAGGGAGACATGGGCGGGCGGGGGTAGCTCAGGGAGGGTCATATGTTTGTGGGCCGATGGCAGCAACAGCTGTGGCGCTGGGTACCCCGCGTCTTTGCCGCGGCTGCCCGCTCTGTGGGGGCTCTCGTCTGCCAGGCACTGCGCCTCTTGGTACCACCGGGCACCGGGCTATGATTAATGAAGAAATGTCACCACCATAATATTTTCTAATGCGCACGAGCGGAGAGGGCATTTTCATGTCATGACGAGTGTGTGTGTGTGTGTGTGTGAGACAGAGAGCTTGTGTGTGTGTATGTTTGTGTGTTCAAGTGTGTATGTCTGTGTGGATGAGTGCATGTGTGTGTGTGTGTGTGTGTGTGCAAGCGTGTATGTTTGTATGTGTGTGTGTGCGCGCGTGTGTATTTGTATGTTTATACGTGCGTGTTTGTGAGTGTGTGTTGTGTATTTATGTGTGTTTTTGAGCGTGTGTGTGTATGTGCATGTACATGCGTTGAAGTCGGGAGTCTATAAGGTTGGCACCTTGTTTTCGGCTGCTCTCTGTGATCTGCGGCGTGCGCAAGGAGCAGAGGGCCTCAGCCTTATAAATGCTGGCGCAGATGTTGACAGCGAAATGCTTCCTTAATTACCATACAAACCGCTTTACTTGAGTGAAGTGTTTAAGGCCATCTCAGGAAGGAGGCTCACTCAAGCAATGCGGCAGATTATGGCTAATGAACAGCATTTCTACCTTCCTATTTAGTGCTCATTAAAATGTAAAAGCCTTTCATTTTCTACAGCCGCGCCATAAATATTCCTTTCTGTCGAGAGAATTTGGTAAAGTGGGCCAAATAAGAGGCCCGAGAAGTGCCGGCCAATTTATTATCCCAGACTGTGGAATGAGCTATTGTTGTTTGTCAAAAAAAAGTATGAGAAAGAAAACTGCAAAATGGATTCTTCTGTACAGCGCATCACAGGAGAAAACAGTGGAGAGGAAGGGGGAAGAAAATCCAAACAGGATTATTTACAGATTTTCAAGCCAAACAATCTGCATACAATGGAAATAAAAGACAATCATTTATACGGAGGCTCAGTTGAACGCTGCTGGATCACTAATTAGGTGAAGAACCCTCACTCCTCCTCATTGGTGCGTGTTTTAATGGCCCTATGTAATTAGGGTATTTAACCATTACAGAAATGATAGTATTTTTTGGCGATACTTATTTTTATACTTATTTATTCTCCAGTTTTTTTTTTTCAAATGCTATTTATTCTCCACATATTATTTACCTGCAAAGAACAAAACATTATCATCATTATCTTCATCATTATCATCAAAATAATAATAATAATAATAATAATAATAAGGATGTATTATTAGTAGTAGTAGTAATAGTAGTAGTAGTAATATCATTATTATTATTATTATTAGTAGTAGTAATTGTAGTAGTTTATTAGTAGTAGAAGAACTAGTAGTAGTAGAGGTAGCAGCAGCGAAAAACTAACAGTTGTAGTAGTTGTAGGTCTCTTTAAAGCACAACAATGCAGGTATGTTGTGGATGTGGTACTCAGGTGAGGAAGGCCTGTCAGGTCTGTGCGATTACATCAGTCCTCCAGTGCACTCGGCTAACTGCTCAGGCAGCGCCTGCTTTGATGTGTACAATGGTGCACAGAGGGGAGTCGTCTGTCCTCACACTGAGCGCGCTCAGTCACTGCCATCTGCTAGGCCCTCAGAATCTCACACAGGAAGTCTGGGGTTCACACCACACCCACTCTGGGACACAGGTAATCCTCATATTAACTACAATGCCCAACACCTGCAGTACGATCCAGATAGGGGAGGCACCACAGAAGAATGTATCAAAATGCACTTGTTACCAGAAATGGCCTTTCACTAGAATATTAATACTTTTACATTATTCATAATTATAATTGTACATGTAAAATACAGTTTGATATTCCAGTAGCATGTGTAGGATGTGACATTAGGTCTGCTGTGGTTTGGGTTATGAAATTCTGAAATATGACATGACTGTGTGCAAACTTGATTTAATTCCATTTTTGTTCCTCTGGAATTTAAGAATAATGAGTTGAAGATTTGTCAAGTGCTCGATTTCCAGTGACACGACATACTGACACTGATACTGCCCAGAGAGTCTCACTTAGAATAACATATCTAAATAACAGATTCATGAAAACTCCCATGTACACATGTTTCTGAAATATCTCCCTCCCTGTATTCATTGTTTTGTTATTTTATCAGTCAGAGGAAGAACAAAGTTCCAGACTTTACAAACTGAAAGTACTTATCATATGTTGATATCCAAAACCATAATTGACCACCAGGATCACTGACTTTTAAAATCTAGTTTCAAAGGTGGTTATTGTTCATTTTGTGTAGGCATTTTAAAGGTTTTGAGGTTAAATACTGAGAGCAAGAATAATCTGTAAGTGAATGAAAAGTCAATTTGAACGTTTCGCTTTAGAGTTGTGTTGATGGACGCAGCCTGTCACTGGACATCGGAGGTCTGTGCTGTGGATGAAGATGAGAGGCTGTTCACAGCTCCTAGCTCGGGAAGCTGTCTGGGAAGAAAAGCTGTCTAAAATCACTCTGTCTCATGTGCACGTCTGTGGAGGAGACAACCGGTCACAGATATAATGCTAATTTACAGGCTGCAGTAACCAGTAAATTATCGTCTAATCAAATGGACCATGAGAAATTCATATGTCACAGAGTATTTTCTTCCATACCCTCTTTACATGTTCTTACTAACTGGGGCATATTCTGAGTCGAACCCCTGGCCGGCTGCTACCATTATCACATTCAAGACAGAAAGTCTGCAACAAAGCTGTGTGACGTTTTGTTCTTGAAAACCGAAATTCACTATGCCCAACCATCACTAGTGCTTCTAAAAATCTTACAATTCTACATTTAAAAATATTTTTTATAAATAAGATTATATAATATGCTGATTCGCAACAGAAAATAAAAATAATGCTCTGTAGAAAAAGGCACATTTATCAACCCACATGATGCATTTTATTTTGTAAATACGCCATTATTCAAAAGGCCTTTTCCCCCAAAAACCCAGTAGAAATTAAAATATTAGCAGCACATTCAGAACACTGTTATTAACATGATTTCAGATGAAACATGAATAATGTGCAGATTTGAGGGGCCCTGGATGGTCTGCTTCTGTTTCATGCATGATAAGGTCTAGTATTTTGGTCATTGGCGTGAACATTGATAAAAGGAGCCATATTGCCCAAATGTATCTGTGTGTGCCGGAGGATGTAAGAGAGCGGATGGGGGTGGAGGAGGAGGAACCTTTTTGTTCACATGCACTTAAGCCTTGAAGGAATGAAGCAATGAAGGAGGGAAAATGTCCCTCATTCGTGTCTCAAAAGGGCTCTGTGGTCAACAAACAATAACAAACATAACCCCATAACCCGGATAACTTCAAAGGATAAAACGTGGAGCTGGAGAACACAGAGCTTTAATGGCATTTAGCACACATATTGATCAGGCCCAGATGAGGCGTGGGGTTTCTATGGTTCTCCTAGCCCGGCCCATTGGTGCGCTTCTGCAGCAGATCAACAGCAGATCTGGGGGCATGTGACAGGTTGGCAGCCTGGCTTCCAGCCGCTTGTCTGCTGTTATTAAATCAGGACCTCCGGGCAGGGCTGGCAAGGTCCCATGCAGGAGATACCCTCACACGTGCCACTCTGTGCCCAATGGTGGGATGTTGCCCGTGGGTTGCCTGGTAACGGTTACCGCGGAGAGTGTGGATCAAAGGCAGGTCACTGCTCCTGCGCGGCTCTGCCCAACCATCAACTTGGTCCATGACTCATCTTCTCACAATACAATAAATTCCCTCCTTGTTGCAGAAGGATTTAATGATGGGCCTGAATGTTAACAAGAATGAAAGATGAATTCATAAACTGGAAAAACATATCTAATGCATGGGCTCACGATAAAATCATTGATAACAAGAACCATTGGAATCAGGCAGGTTCACACTGAATAAGATAATTGGAGCCATATAATTATGGCGTTAGAAGTTTTACTCTGTAAGTACAGGAATATCTCCATATTTCTATGTGGAGTTTTTAGCAGGGTTAATAAAAATGTGCATTCATTTCATTCAAATTAACTTTGTAATAAACACTGTCATGGATGCATTGATGCTGTGCTTGTATTTTCATTCATTTAACAAAGTGTGTTGTTAATTTTTTTAGCACAAATGTGAATGACAGTAAATATTTTGTGATAAAGTAACTACTTTAGTATTAATCTGTGCAACTTTCAAAGGCCAATCAATTATTGTTCTTGCCCAATTCTGACTTTCCCAATGCAAATGGGCATTGTGTGCATCAAAATTAAGGGCTATTTTCTAATTGTAGACCTTACTATTTTGTCAATCAGTCAGATCACATGATCCCACTTTTCCCTGACAAAGCAATTTTGGAAACAAAAACTGTTTTTAACATTCCAAGCTAAATTTGCTTCAAAATTCTAATGGAAGCATAGCTACAGTATATGTTTCGTTTTTTCATTTACACAATGGAATAGATGTACACATTAGACCAAGTCGGTTAGATTTATATATTTTTGGGGCTCACTACTTTCGTGGGTTTAGGAATATACAGTAACTCTTAATTGCCTAAGTAGTTTTTGTCCAGGTTCAAGTCATCCTGTGCTCATTTAGATGTAACCAATCCCAGAAAGTAGCCACGGCAACCAATGCACCTGAGGAATACTAATTCATAAGTTTATGCTGAAAAACATGCTGGGAAGGCATCTGTGTGCTCCCCACAGAGTTGTTGCTAAAGTTGCTGAAATGCTGTTGTTGCATGAAGCTTGTGACCCGGATGTTTGTCTGCCGGTTGGCCGAGATGACTGTAAACTTGGGGACTATAAACAAGCACCTCTGACGAAACAAAACAGGAACCAGACACAGCCGAGCCCTGAAGAGTGATTGCTCCTCTCAGCAACATGAGGACTGTTTTAATTAGGGATAGGGTGGCCAGACGTCTGGGAGAAAAATGGGACAGTCCCAGCATATAAGCCTCTGTCCTATATCCCAGAGGAAGCCTGAGTGGGATGCTGTTTATCCTGATATTTAATTTCAGTGAATCCAAAACCGGTCCTTGCGGAATAGTCATATTTTTAACCAGTTTTGCACAACGTACAAAGTGTGCGTTTGGATTCCGGTGCCATCTAGGGCCGGCTAATGTTGTTGTTGAAGGAAGGGACTTTCCTGAGCCAGAGCAACAATGGGAAAAATCTCAAAGACAGCAGTACTCGTGAAATCGTGAAAAGGAAATGAACTTGGCTGAACAGCTTGATTAGAACCGCGACTATATAAGGTGGCTCCAGTGTATGTACCTATGGCTGTGGACAAAGACATCTTATAAATGCATAAAGTACAATTTCCCCTGCATTAGCACTGCTCGGACACGTTCCCAAGGTCAAGCTGTGAATGCAGGGTCCTCCGCTATCTAAGGACTTCCACAACCCCAACAAATGTAGCGGTTAGGGCTGAGAGCGGTGCCGCTAATTAGTGCTATGTCTCATTACCAAATTATTTATGCACTTCGTGTCAGCACTGTAAAGCATTACACCACTACAGCGCACCGTAATGGATTTGGCAATTCATTAAAAAGCGGTGGGCCATACAGCAACCTTGCAGAGACATTGTTGTCTACTTCCTGTCTTTTTGCTTGTCCCCGCGTTGCTTCACTGATTACAAACTGCTGCGGTGCGTAGATTACGTGTAGATCTCTTATGCGCCCGGCATTCCCCCGGTCGCGTTGATACCCCTGATTTAAGTCCAGTTCATCAGGCAGGACCCGCACAAGGTCATGGGATTGTTCTTCGCCCAATCGATACGAAGGACAATCGAGGCCCGTCACAGGACCAGCCAATTCCAACGCTGTATGGATTTTTGTCATCGGGATTTCTTCGCTGAAACAAGGTTGTGCCCTTTAGGTCCAGAAACAGAGATCATTTGAAAATGTCTCCCGCTTAACACAGACGCGTCTTCACTGTATGCATTTTGTCAGGGCGCGCCGGTGCAAATAAATCAGGACGTGAGCAAAGTTCAAGGTTTACAAGCGTAACACGTGTAGCCCTCCGACGCGCAGCGCTGCCCTATCTGTGGCGCTGTTCCTCGCGCCCTCTCCCTGTGACCCCGCCGCTCAGAGCAATCACACAGCAGAGCAGTAAATAACCAAACTCTGATTTGCTTTTAAGGTAATCACGATCTATGAAAACCAATCCCATATCCTATTTACGAGGAGCGCCAGCTATTCAAAATCAAAATGAGGCCTCCGGCCGCAAGTGTCGTAAATGGCTATTTATTGGGATTAGAGGATTTCGCACCATCTGAACATATAAACGCAGCAGTGTGTGTGTCCGTACTCCCTTTTCTCTCCTCTCCACCCCCTCCCCCTCTCCCCACACACACACACCATGTAATTACCATGCAAGAGTAACAAAAGTGACATGTTGGGAGAAATGGATAAAAAGACGCAAATTGGTCGGTAATGGCTAAATTTCCTCATCTTTACAAAATAACTGGTTTATTCCCCCCCCCCCCCCTTCCTCTCCCCGAATCGAGACGGCAGTGGCATTGGCCCGTCACTCATCTCCTGGCCAGAGGGGCCTCGACAAATTTCTCCCTGCCGCAAGCGAGCGGCAGAATGCAGATGAGGCGGGCTGAGTACGGGCTTTCAGCTGAGGCATCTGGCCGCCTGGCTCCCTCTGTTTCTAAATCATCGGTAATGGGGGCCGCACCTCCACCGCACTAAAAAGAGTGGCTCTGACGTGCCGGACAAACTGTGAACTTCGCCCAGAAGAGGCAGCGATATTGCACATCTGTCACTGCTGTGAAGACAATTATACACACGGTGGAGAAGATAGGGCGTGGAATGGGCAGGGGGTCCGCAGTCTGTTTCCGTAGCAGCCGTTTCCTGGGTGAAGTGCAAATGATTGTTTCCTCTGAGCTGGAGGCTTCTGTCACTGTTTATTGACTCCTGCTTCCTTAATTGTTCATTCATTTATCTGGTGGTGTTTGTGTTTACAGAGTAATTAAGAGCAATCATGGCATTTACCCCATACCCTTCCCAATTAATACACTAACAACCGAGAAATCTGAATTAGCCAATTAAAATGGTTAACCCCCACCCAAGTCCCACCAGTCGCCGCGGTACGATTATCACATTCACGACGCACTTAATTTGCCCTTTAGGATCCGCAATCAGGTCTGTCTATATCAGCGATGACTTGGGCCTTTAGTTACCGAGGATGCAGGTGGGAGGTTGAAGAATTGCACCCAACCTTTCTCTGTGATTCTTTCCCTTTAATATAGCTGCTAGAAAACATATTCTGATGAGTTCTAAGATGTAGTTCTCCAGTCCTTTTTGACCGACATACATACTGTGTACAGTATATTGCCTGTATGCAATAACATTAAAAGCATAAAAAGGGCACCTAAATTATATTTAATTTTATTAAACAAACCTTAGTAATGGGAGACCAAATTATGGGTGGAGCTATCATATGGAGCTACTAGTAACTGATATGAACTGTGTTTTGTTGTGAAGAGCAAAACCTTTTCATTGGTTCAAAACAAGTCAGTGATTGACAGCACCATGTAGCTCCACCCATTTTTGGTGTCATGATACCTCATTCTCCCATCACTACAGTGAATGTATGGGCTCCGGGCATCCTGACTGTAGGACAGGGTTGCTGTATATAAAATGAGTAGGTCACCAGTTGTCTCTCACTGCTCCTCTTTCTGTCTGTCCCGTTCTGAACATTTTCCTCACTGCCTGGAAAACAGAACTATGAAAACACTTTCCATTATGAACATGTTTATAAACATGTTATTTTACTGTTTGTTCGATTGAAAATTGAGAGCAAACCAACAAGTGGCAACAGACAGCCGTTCAATTGTGCCATACCTAGCTGTATTGAAGGGAATTGATTAAACACTGTAACCCCCCCGTTTGTGACACACAGCCTGGATTCAATCAACTGTTATCCACAATTTTGACTCACAATTAAATGCAATAATTATTTATTTTCTGCAGAAACAGCGCAGCAAGTTCGGAAATCACCAAAAATGAACTCGCCAACGTGTGTTTGTGAGGAAACACGACACTTTCCGTGAGTCAAAGTTAAGGACGAATGTTGATTGAATCCAGGCCAAAGAGTAGCGGGACAAAGCGTACTCACGTAGGTCAGTGACACTATTTCATGTGTTCAAACGTATCACCGATGACTGGCATAATCTCCAGAGCGCTGGTTTTATACACCTTGCCAAACCTCCCTTTTCGCAAATTACATTGAAGAGGAATGAAAGAACCCACAATGAAAGAACTGCCTACAAGGGTACAGCACGGGCTGCCCAAATGCTCATTAGATTACTCCTACATCCTCACCACTCTGCGGATACATTAACATCCATTATGTAGCTCTCCAATAGGAGCTTTGTGTCCAGAAATGGCTCTGGCAGGTCACACAGAGACACTGTAGATATCACTGTGTCCTCTTGGCCCTGCATTACAGCACCTGGGCACCTGAGCACAGTGCGGGTCATTGAGCTACAGGTAAAGGTAGAGAGCGTACCTTTATTTGATACCCGTTCTCCATAGTTAACATTCATGGCAATTTAATTAAGTAAAAATGTATTTCATTTGATTGCATCTAGGGCTGTGTCTTTGCGCATTAGATATAAAGTAGAAGAGATACCAAAAAAAAGAAAATGATCTAACTTTTGGTATGAATGGAAAGCTTGCCATTTGTAAACACCTTTTTATGAGTTATTTTATTTCTTCACGGTTCGGAATGCCAAGTCGCATTTTGGCCTACCCCAACGCAGCAATGTCCTCCATAAATTTGGGACAATGCTGACTGGTACAGGTGTGCTGCGAAGCGTGCACAGCCAGAAGCCACCTATTCACTCCTCCACTCTGCAGCCGAGCTGCGCAGTCTCTCTCTTCACTCTGCAGCTGAGCTGCGCAGTCTCTCCCTTCACTCTGCAGCTGAGCTGCGCAGTCTCTCTCTCCACTCTGCAGCTGAGCTGCGCAGTCTCTCTCTCACTCTGCAGCTGAGCTGCGCAGTCTCTCTCTCCACTCTGCAGCTGAGCTGTGCAGTCTCTCTCTCCACCCTGCAGCTGAGCGGCGCAGTCTCTCCCTTCACTCTGCAGCTGAGCTGCGCAGTCTCTCTCTTCACTCTGCAGCTGAGCTGCGCAGGCTTTGCTCTGGAGCACTGTGTGACATCTGGTGCACGCCGGCGTAAGCTCTCCCTGGGTGATCCTGTAGCCACAGCCGGTACTGGCGCGGTAAGGATTCGTTTCCGGACCGCTGGGTGCACCACTGCAACAAGGACAAGCGCTTTAGCTGGACGCACAACCCAGGAGGCCCTTGGTGCTGTGGGGATATAAATTTTACCGTGCATCAGAAACATAAAATGCAAAGGCATGCAATCAGAATAGGGGCCACAGTCTCCCCCTCCAGGGTAAATGCATGTAAATGAACCGTCTTAACTGCATACACAAGAACTACACCTTGCGTGCTGTGGCCATTTTGTAACACGCTCGCGTTCTCGCCGCCGGCGGAGAAATCCACCTCCCCTGTCTCATGCCCCGTAATGAACATTGAGTCAGTCTCTTCATCGACATAAAATCCAAAGTCCAACACACTTTGGGTTTCCCAACACTGGCAAGCTTGTTCACCCAGCCAGACAGGTTCAGGACGAACGTCAAGCGTAAAGGTAGAGTGTCTGGCTCACCGCTCTGTGGCTGAGGACTCGGGCCTGCCTGTGATCCATTAGAGCAGCGGGGCGGACGGAGGGCAGGGCCATAAAGGAGGATCCAGATGGGGAGGTCACCGCGCCCATCCGGCACATTTGGTATCACAGCGGCTAATTGATCCGAAGGCCCGCGCTCCGTCCAGGCAGGCGGCGTCTCCACGTCCGCGGCGAGCTCAATTCATTAGCGCGGACCCGCCGCACTGCAAACGTCTGCCTCGCGCTCATTACTGTACATAATTACATCATTTGTGGGTTGGGTTCTTGTACCACAATATGGATTAAACTAGTCCACTGGGACAATTTTGTCAACACTCCCGATTAGTCCAATCATAAATTGTGTTAAAGCGTAAATCATATTCCTGGACACCCCTCCATTTGAAACAAAAACGACTGCAACCTCTCGTGTCTGCATGCAGCACATATCTCATTAAATTAAATTCACTTCAATTCATACAAGTGGGAAATGTAATATCTGTGCGTAACAGATTTTGAGAAGGCAGTCTACAAAGTAATTTGTGGAAATGAAGAATACAGAGCTTTGCACGCCAGAAATTATTCAAATGTTTTACGAATAAAAGCAATTAATTTATATTTTGTACCGTTTTATTCTTCGTTCAACCACGTTCCTATGCATAAACCTCACAACATGCATGAAACTAAATACTGCATCCAAACAAGAAATAACAAAAATAGCAAACAAAGACATGTATGTCTCTTTTTCCTACACCCAGCACATTAATGGATGCACTGTACTTTAAGATCTTCACAAAGACGATTAGCAGGAAATGCATGGCTCTCGGTATGTCAGCTGTGTAGAGTAAATGAGGCATCCTCAGCAGGACGCCAGCAGAAGGCGAGCTCATGGTCCAGTTGTCAGGTGCATATCTGTTACAGCAAATCAGTAGAATAAATGAGTGATTAAAACCTGAGGATCCACCAGAGTGCCAACTCCCTTCGGGCTAATTCTTATAGACTCATCTACCAGCACATCAAATATGCAGATTACAATCATCAAATGGACAGTAAAACACCCACAATTTTTCCTTTTTTCACTCGGGAGTCGAGCAGGGTTGAAAAGTCTTCTTGTCTTTTTTTTTGTCCTTGCGGCTGCTGTTTGGTACTTGCCGTGGAATTTCAAGGGAAATTAATGACGTGTCGTGAGAGATCTAGGATTCTGACTGCAATGCCACAGGATTTAGCATATTACTGGAACCTATTGCAAACAAAATCATATTTGCATTTTCTAAAGTGCATCATCGTCAACCTCCGCAAAAAGACTGTCTAGGGTCAAGCCAACCATAATGTGCTTTGCTCTTGAGTAACGTGTTTCAGCAAATCTTTGGTGCTTACACTGTTTTTTTTTTTAGATAACTTCAGCAATGGCAGAACAGCCTACATGAATAATCTCCCACTGTTCCTGCAGCTCAGTTCAGTTCTTTCTGCTGCATCAGAGAAATGCAGGAACATGCAGAAGTAGACGGCCATGAATAAAATGTCAATAATTTCAAAACAACATGGACTAAAAATATCTTTGTTACAGGCCAATTTAAAATATGTCTAAATATTGAGTGTTCTCCCCTTCTTATTGTCACAAAAATAAGTTTCAAAATCTGTGCATACTGCTCATTTATATGCTAATTTTCACCACGTCCTAGCTGTGGCATCTTTAAATACATTTATTTATAAGGTAATGTTCTGGTCTTCACTTATAAAACATGTCAAATGCAGCCATTTTAAATGGCAGAAATGGGTGGGTGGTATCCCAGAGAGGAGGAAGTTTGTGCAATAAGGCACAGTGGTACGGTCCCACTTTACATTAAATTGCCCTAATACCTGTGTAAGTACAGTGTAATGACTGTGTATGTACACATTGTTACATTGTACTTACAATTGTAAAAACTATTTCAACATTTGAATGTTGAACTTTGCATGTTTGAAGTTCATGTCTTGATTATGGAGGAAAATAAGTTAATTAATTAGCTAGCTAGCACTTATGATTGTGGCTGCAGGGACTTAATTTTGACACTGCAAACAAAATATGATTGTACAATGTAACAGTGTGCACATACACTTAGTGGCCACTTTATTAGGTACACCTTTCTAGTACTGAGTAGGACCCCCCTTTGCCCCCAGAACACCCTGAATTATTCCTGGCATGGATTCAACAAGGTGCTGGAAACATTCCTCAGAGATTCTGGTCCATGTTGACATGATAACATCATACAGTTGCTGCACATTCATGTTGTGAATCCCCCATTCCATCACATCCCAAAGGTGCTCTATTGGACTGAAATCTGGTGACTGTGGAGGCCATTGGAGTACACTGAACTCATTGTCATGTTCCCATCCACTTCAAGGTTCGACGTGTTGTGCGTTCAGAGATGCTCTTCTACATACCACTGTTGTAACACGTGGTTATTTGAGTTACTGTCACCTTCCTGTCAGCTTGAACCAGTCTGGCCATTCTACTGTGACATCTCTCATTAACAAAGCGTTTTTGCCCCCGGAACTGCCGCTCACTGGATGTTTTTTGTTTTTCGCACCATTCTCTGTAAACTCTAGACTGTTGGGCGTAAAAATCCCATGAGATCAGCAGTTTCTGAGATACTCACACCACCCAGTCTGGCACCAACAATCATTCCATGGTCAAAGTCACTTAGATCACATTTCTTCCCCATTCTTTTTTGGTCTGAACAACAGCTGAACCTCTTGACCATGTCTGCATGCTGTTATGCATTGAGTTCATTGGTTTATTAGATAATTGCATTAACGAGCAGGTGTACAGGTGTACCTAATAAAGTGGCCACTGTGTATATAGCAGTTATACTGTACCTACTTTGTACTTACACAGGTATTGAGGCCACTTATTGTGAAGTGGGGCCAGTGGTACTAATCGGTGATAGCTATGCATATTTTTTTCTTCACACACCAAGAAAGCTGTCACAGCAAAGCACTTGCTAGAGGAAAAAAAAAAAAAAAAAAAGCAAAACTAGAACAGCTACGCTAGATTGTAAATTTGTTTTAATTTTTGTTGATGGGGACTCATAAATAATCAAGTGTGTACTGAGGCTATAAAACATAGATACATTACCTTTTCAGCTTCGATTATTTATGCCCCTCTTATCATTGGCAGGAATTTATTGCCAAGATAATCCTGTTTCTAAATCCAAGATTATCACTTGTCACTTCTGCTGTAAGTAAGCAGTGATGGATGGCAGTAAATAATGAAACACGAGGCCTGGTCTCACCTGCCTGCAGTCCGATGTGCTGAAACGTCTGGGAAAAGGTATGGACCGTTCCTAACTCCTCTCACATTATAAGATCAACCTTTAAATGGAAACTCTCAGTATCGGACAGCCGTCTTCTTCAGAGACTTAGGAAGGGACGCCACCCTCATATTTAACGTGTCTACTTCACCATACTCAACAGGGAAATTGCATTTTAACATTTTAAAGCCATAGAAATTGATGTTTTTGTTTTTTTTAATTGCACAATTCTGTAATGAAATTAAAATGAATCTAAAAAGTATTTTTTTTCCACCTCTAACCTGGCACTTCCCAGATGCTTCTCTGAGCCATTAATGCTCTTACCACTAATAAAAAGATATTTTAGCTCTCAAGGACTGGAGCTCATTATACATGTCAATGCTAAACTGACACTTCCTTTTCAACATCTGCCCCAGTGTCATCTTGAGAATTTCATAAATAATCAATGATCAAAAATAGGCCTATTGCTGGAATCATAACTTTCTCCCATTATTTTGAATATTATAGTGCATTTATTACATTAAAGTAATACTTTTCCATTGGCTTAATTTGGTAAAATTGAATATTTGTAAAATACATCTCTGATTTTGTTTATATTATTCTTGTTTCCAGTATAAACTCTTACATTTTTATATATAAGAAAAGAGCAAACAAATAAACAAATGATTGAATATGACTGGATTGCATGACCATTTATTCAAATTACAAAGAAAGATCAGATTTGGACAAACTTTCTAAATGAAAATGTTTGAGTGGACTAATTCCATTTCATATTATTAGGTCACAAAAACATTATTCATTCTACTCTACTTTTGCACACTGTCCCCCACCCATTACCAGTCAGATCAAATAAGGCTGGTACTTTGTGAAAGTCAACAGTTTATAACAAGTTAGTAATTTTGACACATCTTGCTAACCACTAACTATACCCACCCAGCTTGCTAGCTATCTTACTATCTGTATGATAGCCAATATATAACTATCTAGCTAACTAGCTAAAATAATGTGATAGAAATCCTTCCTAACCTAAAGATTTGTGCTTAGTTGATGTACTTCACTGCTTCTAGATCAGTAATCATTTCTTGGAATAATGATCAACAATGGTCTATTCAAATGGCATGTATTCACAGTTCACCTCTATGTTGATCAAATTGTTACGGATAAATAGGATAATCTTTACATTTCTACAAAAATGAAAATTTGAAAGATTAGAAGCCATCCAACTCTAATTTGTTATATTTTCACCCAATGATTTGTCACTGACACATTTTCTTTAGGAGGGACTGATACTCTGAATAAGTTGGTTGCAGTGTTTTATCTTTTGCAGTTAGCCGTCTCACAAAGTAAGTCCAAGTTTTTTTGCCCTTAAGCTTGAACTCACAATGAAATGCAACCGTTTTCTGTCTTTGTATGAACAGTTTGGCAAGTTTGATTACCAGAATTAATAGAAACATATACGTTAGCATTAAAAAAGTAACACAAACGTAACTTTGTAATACAAAACAAATGCTGAGTGAAATATATTGACATTTCATAGCTTTATATTTCTCCCATTATGTTTTTCTTAATGTGATACATTGCTGGATCGATGCATTTGTCGCAGCCATAAAACACAATCTGACGGTCTTCTGAAAAAGCAATGTTCATTCACTTCATAGTGAGGGCAGACAAAATAATAACAACCAAACAATTCAACAAAGTTCCAATATTCTGTTTCACTTTTCCTGACTGGTAAGTGTAATTTTCAAATGCAATTCCTGACTTTGTTTTCGTTTTATCCCTTAAGAGTTGTTTGAAAATATTGAGCTTCAGCTTGGATGCATTATGTATTGGCATCAAACATAAACAGTGCAAGAAAAATCTAGACATACGTTACGCGCATTTGATTTAAGAAAATAATTATTTGTCCTTCATGTGTACATTGGCTTTAGTTTGCCGGCGCATTTGCTAATTGCGTATGTGCTTTGGCAATCCATATGCATTTTGGTAGTGCCGGTAGTGATACTAAAACAAGAGTGAGAGAAGGAGGAATGGGGATGAAATGAGATACGCCAGGGAAGCAGCAGTCTGTGTAATTAGAGTTAAGCTTTCAGACATTTCACCTGAGCGGACTGACTCGCTGCTCTGCTGAAGGTGAACACAAACCTGCTCACAACTGTGTGAGGGGTTTCAAATAGACATGCATCCCCTGCGATAATTCTTACAAAAATGCAGCGCCAGCATTATTATAAAAAAAAAAAAAAAAGGGTAAACGCAAAAGGAGAATAACGAGACACCGTCGGTTTGGCGGGAAATTGATACACAGTGTAAAAACTTATGTCTGGCAAAAACAAAAATTTTCCTTGAGTAACGTAACATTTTACCTTGGGACTTGATTGCCAAAATAACAAAGAAAAAAACAACCTCTTGATTGATTTCTTTGACAAAAACACACTTTCTGTGAGTGTGCATCAAAGTCGTTTCCTCCAGACAAGCTCGTGGGTCACTCTGACCCCTCCTGGTGTTAGGACGGACAGTGATTAAAGCGGTAGATTAAACCGTTGAGATGGCGGGTAAAGAGCCCGCGCCGCCGTTAGCTTGCCATATGGCGCGGCTGACGACCCAGGGGGAGCGTGGCGCAACTTTGCGGCCGCGGAACACGGGCCAGCGCGGCTTTACTGCGCAGAGACCGCGGGCTCGCTGCTCCACGCCGTTCACATGATCGGGTATCACGCAGGAAACATGTCATTGCTGTCATATTGAACTGGAATCAACTCCTCATAATGCAGTTGCTCTAAAGATATTACTTGAGTGAAGTCTCGGGCAGCAGAATGGGAGGGTGAGATGGTCGTAATAAGTGGACAGCGCTGTCCATGTTAGGACAGGCAGAAAATCTAACCGGTTCAAAGGGTGTGCTAAGCAGTAACAGAATATGCACAGCAAATATAACATATTTAAAATAAACAATAAAAGCATTTTCATGGTTTAAAAGCAACTACTCAACAGTGCCATGTGTATGCTTTTGCAACGTGGGCAAATATATACAAACTTATTTCAAATAACAGTAATGAGATCATATAAAATAAGAGTTATGCCACTTTTCGCCAAGGAGATCATCATTCATCTTCTCCAACATTGCTACCGTTTACAGTGAGAAACAGTAGCCAAAGCCACAGTAGGGATATATTAAGTATAGTTGAAAGCCTCCTGGCTTTTAACTGTTTTTTTTTTTTTTTTTACACATTGTGTATTTCACTATTCCAGCCATAGCAGGGCAGGCAGCATGTGTTGCGCATCGACCAAAGTAACCATTCCTTTCATTTCATTTCATTTCATGGCGTGCAGAATTTTAACACAGTGCAGGCTTGCTATTCGTTGTTGAGTAGTCTACACATTGTCTTTTCTGAGTCGCTGTGCCGTGTCTGGGAGGGATGGCGGAGGGCAGAGCGTCTGAGGAGCGCGGCAATGGGGGGTGGTGTGGTTCATTTGAAGCCCAGCCCGGCTCCTTTGGGTCTCTGCAGGGCGCGGACGGGCTCGGTGATGCCTTTGCCCTCGGGGCCCAGGCCCATGCCAGGGGCCCAGCCCATACTCTGCAGCATACGGCTGCCCAGGTTATTCTCCGGAATGGGCAGGGCGTTCTCACCCACCGGCCCTGAGGGAAAGAGAGAGAGGGCATCATCATCATCATCATCATCATCATCTATTTAGAAAAAAAAAAAAAAAAATCATTAAAAGTACCTCTGTAGTTATTGTTGCCATTGTTGTATTGAATGTTGATTAACATTTTATGCAAACAATTGCATTGGAAATGCTACACTGACGTATGGTCACGCCAATAATGTATATGTGAATTACAACTTGGGCTCTATCAACGTTCTTCCTTAACTTAATGGAGAGAGACGGAGAGAGAAAGAGAGAGGGTGAGGGCAGGGAGATGGCCAAGGAAAAGAAAGGATTATCTCAATTAAAAGTCTAAAGTAAGCATGGGTCAAATAAGCCTCATCTCGTCGTACTGTGACCTCAGGTCAGGAGACGAGCACTTCCTGCCAGTGCTCCGGGACTCCACGGTTGTGATGTGGAACAAATAAAACAGGCCTCTCCTACCAGACCTGCAGCACGCGAGATCTGAGATTAGAAATGTGACTAAAGTTCCCAGAAATCGAATGGCTTTTACTGATTTTTTTTTCGAGCACAGCGCTACGTTCTGAAAGTTAAGCCGTTTCGGGGACAGGGTATTACAGAGGGGGGTCAACGAGATGAGCGCCCCCCACCCCCCGTCTCCCACCGTCGGTGCAGAGTGCCAGGCAGGACAAGGGTGCGATTCAGGGTAACGCTCTCGGAAACGCCGCGGATACTGGCTAATTATATCTCTGACAGATGGGCTTTCAAAGGCTCGTGTAATTGTTTCTTTGAAACGGAGGCTTTCTAAGAACCGTGAAACACATATGGTCGCCCCTGAATGCGATCTTAATAAAGGGATAACCAAGGCATTAACACAGAGACAATGCACTTATAATCCCTCAATGCAACTGCAATGTTTCATGCAACTTACAGACAAACTGCAGACAAATAGAAAATGTAAATGTTAAATCAGCATTTAGAAATGATTTACTTCCATCAATCAACCCCTCAGAAAGAAAGACGACGCACTTAATGGTAAAATGTCAATGTTCTGATTCTACATTGTTTTGCAGATATTCTTTTTTTTTTTAAACTTTACTTCAACAACAGAAACTACAATTTTGGATACAATGGTCCACAAGATCATACACCCTTAATTTGAACGAGCATGAATAAAATACTTACAGTATTCCAAAAAACTAAAAACTTTCATGTGAAAATTAGAACTACCCAGAATGCAACTGCAATTTTTAACACCAAGTTTGCTTGAAACAAAACTTTTCAAAAATGTTTTTAGTGTGCTCTGTTTCTGAACAGGGAATCTTTCAATGAGAATAGGGGTTTTCCTCCATTCGTCATATTGCTCCTACATTCAGATTGGAATGCAATTTGTTTCACATTATGAACTTTTAATCTCTTCCTGTGAAGGCCTAAAAATAGCTATTTCTGCCTGCTTTTCACAGCTACTACACCAAGCCTAATATCTCCAAAAGTGCCCACACAAATGGGCACAAATACATATTTTGTCTCAGTGTCATTGCCTTAAAAGCTGTTACATGAGTCTGGGAAAGTTGTTGATATGCCAATCCATCACTTTTATGGCTTATTATGATCATAAAACTGATTTAAACTCCCCCCCCACCTGTTATTACGCGCAAATGCACACTCTCGTATAAACTCTCCTGTCCCCGAAAGTTTTTGCTTTGCAGAAGCAAAGGAAATGGATGACTCTACAGTTCGGGTCCATATTTGAGCAGTTCTTCTCCACCTGAACTTCAATGCATTGGCTTGCATTCATCATGTGCAAAGTTGTGGTTCGCACCTCAGTGCGGTTCCTTCACTATCCGGAGCTATGCGTGCTCTTTGAATCAAATGAAACCAGGTGTCGAAATTGGCCTTAAACCCATCCTTGGACTGCATGTCATCGAGTGCCTAAACTTTTTGCCTTTTAAAACAGGCTGTGTTGTTTTGTCTCCTTGCCATGCCCCCTCGCGTTGCACTGTTTTGTCTAGAAGAGGGAAACGTTTACCGTGTCTCTGCACTCATATAAACCCCCGAGGTCGGCGGGGAGGTCGAGGCAGCCGACGGACGCCTCCGTACCGGACGCAGTGCTCTCCTGTTAACACAGCATGGGGCTTCACCGCAAACGGCGTTGGCTGTTCGAGAACGACCTTGTCCAAGCGACTCTCTAAGGGCACCGGTCCTAATCACACGGGGTTGAGGTTTGATGCTGGACAGGAGGGATTAAGTAGCGGGATCAACAGACATATTTTTAAATGTATCCCAGTATTCCTGGTAAGCTCACACCAGGAAAATGGTGACAGCTCGCGCGGGTAGCTTGGTGGCTTTTGTCCCCAGGTTTGTGTTACATTAGACACCGGGGGGGGCGGGGTGACGCTGACCAAATTCACAAACCACTTCTCACACACAGGTCAGGACTAAGCTTGGTATCTCTAATGCTTGTCCAAAATAAAAATACAAGTTTAATGAAGAACAAAGTAAACATTTCTACACAACACATTTTTCCAGGAATGCCCAAAGCAAAATGAACAAACATTCATACTCCAAGGCTAAGCTATTCGAGCAGAAATAACGGGGTTTTTTCTACAAAATTATTAAGCATTACGTTTCTTCTCAAAAGGCAACACTTCACACATGCGCATTACACTTTGGTCTGATCAATCCAGCGCAAGAACAGTGAGACCCCCAACAAGCTATAATTTGTCCAAGACTGCTTACTGAAAAACATCCCTTTACTCTCCATTTTCTAAAACAACTGGAGGCTAGTTTTGTACAATTCTGCTCATCAGTTTATAAGACGGGACTCTCAAAGTATTTCAGTGTTACTTAACCCCTTTTAAGAAAATACATACAAGCTTTGCAGATTTGTATAATCACATTTTGTCAGAGGACTTTTTAGATTAAACAATCGAAATTACATTTTAATACAGGATGGCCTATTTACAGTCAAAAGGCTTTTTTGAAACGCGGTAATTAAATCAATGTTGGTCCTGCTCTGGCCAGCTGGCTGTCCCGTCTCTCCGTTTCACCTGGTAGCCGCTCCTCACGGCGGCACCACCTCTTCCCTGCCCTTGTCTCAAGATGGCGGAATGACCTTCCTCACTCGGTCAGGACGGCAGAATCTCTAACCACCTCCCGCGAAAGAGTGAAGACTCACCTTGCCTGACTTCATCTCAATTACAACATTTGTTTTTAAAAGAAAGAAAAAATCTCTCTCTCCCCTTTGTATTGCAGGCTTTGTGAAACGAACGTAGGCAACAATGATTAGACTGCAGCTTCCTGTTCGATAGCTCTAGCGATGAACTCTAGCCATGTTAACGCCCTCTTGTAAGTCGCTTTGGATAATGGCATCTGCCAAATAACAAAACTGTAAATGTGTGTGTTTTATTAAAGATGCGTTTCGGTTTTTTTCTTCACTTTCTTACGCTTTAACCATGCCTATTTTGTTTGAGGAATTCTGGCCCAGCTTGACTCCTCCTTGTGCAGACAGAGTGCAAAGGGGGCCATCGCGAGCCCTTTTAAACTCTTTCCCTAGAAGGACTTGTTTACCACCGATGCTCTTCTGGTTGTTGACGTAGTGCTGACATTAAGTCTGATCTCCTAACTTCATCGGGCCTTTCCTTTAGTAACTGCCTTAACATCTCCATTCCACCAAATCCATCCAGCCCCTGCTTCCCACGGAAGCTTATTCACTCGTGTAATTGGCTGAAGAGGAGAGAATCTACCATCTACCACTCTGGCCACTAACCTAGGCCCAATAATTTGTTACTGATTTGGACCCTAAAGTGTTTATATGTATGTTGCCTTGCTTATGAAAAGGGACGGGGGTGAAAAAGTGTTCCTATGAATTTTTGCCTGGCTATTTCTAAATATGCTGAAATTATCTTCCTGTGATGCTGATAGGCCGTACATAAAGCAGTGTATGTCTTCCTTTATGTCTTCCTTATAATGACTAGTTTGACTATTTTCACCATCAGTAAAACTCAGACAGCCCTAAGCACAAACATAATGTATTGAAACTGATCTAATGGAGTACTCAAACATATTCAAACGTTTCGGTTAAATAATACCAAAGCAAACAAGCTACATCTTCAATTCCTCATGAAACTTACATGGAAGCTAAAGTATCAGTATCTGCACTGAGGTAAATTATGAAATGTTTTTATCAGCTCCCCTCGTAAAAAACAATTAAACCGCACCTTTAACGACGTCCTGCCAACGGTGTGCGGTGACAAGCGGTGGCTGACACACCCTCCGCATAAAAAAGAAAGAGACCGAGTGCGAAAGCGATCGGGCGCGCGTCGAGCGCGCAGGAAAGGCAGAAAGGCGGCGGTGCTTCTCGAAAGTGGAAATATTTACGTAATGCAGAATAAATGCATGAGTGTGAAAATGTTGATTTGGGAAATTATGCAACCGCTCGCGCCACCCACGAGCTGGGCCGCTGCCCCCGCCGAAACGGGACGGAGAATTAAGGGCGGGCGGGCGGGCCGGCGATGGGGTCTGAAAGGCGTCACGCTCGAGCACTCCTCTGATTTGCATTTAGTGAAGGGGAGACACAAGCGGGGCCCACTTTGAGCGGAATTGTTTATGGTCAACAGCCATAATTCATAATTAGAGCCCCCTTCCCCCACAACGCCTGAGGGCGAGAGGAAGAGAATGAGCACTTAGCCATAAGGATATGATTTTCAAACATTATCTATAATGATAACAATAATAATAATAAGTATTATTCTTAATAATAATAATAAGAAGAATAATACTTATTATATAAACAACAATAGTAATCATAATGATCTTCATCAGCATAATTGATAATGACAAAAATGCAAATACCGAAAAGCAGAGTTAAACAGACATGCAATTCAGACGTGCTGCTTCTTAATCTCACGATACATTTTGAAAGGTGGGACCCAACAATGAGCAATTTCCTTTCTTCCTTTCTTGAGCAGCACACATTTAGTGAGAGGTACAGAGGGAGGGGGGGAATCCTTTGTGTGTGATTTATGGGGGAGAGATGGGGGAATCATAGATCAAGATGGAGGCCAGACAGCGGCTGATGGGCCCTATGAAGAGTGCTAATGCCATCAGAACAAAATGTAACCAATCTTTGGAGGCCCTCAACCATGCAATATGCCTAATAGAAACTCCCAAACTATCTGGCTGTCAGAGCGAAGGGGAGGGAGGGGGGAGGGGAGGGTGATAAATTTACCTGTTGTGCTGGGCCCCCCCACAGGTGGCGCCTTGCGTCTCCTCTTGATGTCTCCCGTACACAGGGAACCCAGGTGAACGCTCGTCTGTCTGCGATATCGTTTGCGGAAAAAGGGAATATTAGCGCCCGGAGGAGATGAAATGGGGTTGAAATGGATAAATGAACGAAAGAGCATTACACACACACACACGCACACACACACACGCACACACGCACACATGCACACGCACACGCACACACACAGACACACAGACACAGCGATGCAGGTTAAAAGATGAGACTGAATGAAGGCTGAGACAAATACAAGCTGCTGGACTATTTTACATTACACAAAATATTATTCATATTATCGTCAGCATCATCATCAGAAGCAGTAGCAGTAGTAAGTTTGTATTAATACTATAATAATACGGTTCCAGCATTTGAAATGTGGCTGAGAGAGCTGGGCGAGATCCTCCACTTAAGAGGCGTAGATTTAAGATGGCAGGAAGGGAAAGCGCATTTGATAAAGCGCGGGTGACCAGTGGTGGAATATTTAAGGGATCTGAGGGAGGATAATGGTGTGGGATAAAGGAGAGACAATTTTTACCCTGTAGCAGCAGAAGCAGAATTTTTGTTTTATGTATTTTTTTCTTTCTTTTCTGGCTCGAGTGTCTCACTTTTCAACTACCATACTGTTTAATAAATGTCTGAGCTGGCATACAGTTATGACAGTGTGTTCTTGTATGCCTCTGTTATTTTATGGAAAAAATATGATTGCCTCTATGCACCAGAGCAGACTCTACTCAATTACACCTTGCAATAAGAATATTATAATATATATATATTTTTTAAATAGCATAATAACAGAAAACAATAATAATAATAATAATAATAATAATAATATTAGCCCGTTTTGCTTCATCATATCTGGTTTTACTCTGATCACACGCGGGGGCAAGGTGACTAAAATGCATTATGACGTCGTGGCAGTCGGTGCCCAGGCTGCTGGGAACAGGGGAAATGCTAAAGGACAATAATATGCTTTTTAGCTGCGGAACCACAACGGTCCACAGTGGCCAGTGACATTTGTCTCTCACGCTGCCTGGTGTCCGTGAAGGCCCCTCTTTCTATTCAAATGTGTGTGAACTCGTGTGTTACGGTCCAGGCACCGTGTGGGAGCCCAGGGCCTGGTCCTGCATGTCTCTGTCAGTGTGAAAGGGGGGTAAGGCTCGCATGCATGACTCCAATTTGAATAGGTCAGCAGTACGCTCTTAAAATCTATTCAGAGCGCCGAAAGCAATCCACCATTGGCCACTTTTTCTCTCCCGTTCATGCCCCCCTCCCCCAAATTATAAATCTTGCTATCAGTCAGGAGCGCATAAATAGACTGTAGTCATCTGAAACACAAGAAATTAGATCAAATTAAAAAAACTGAAATAAATAAAGCCAAAAGCCAAGTCTGAGTACTTGGCGGTGCCAGCCGCTGGGGAGACAGATGCAAACGGGGGTCAGGCGGATAACCAACAGGTGCTGGCTGGCGCGGTGTGTGGAGACGGGGCCTGCCAGGGTACGAGAGCCCTCTGGCCACGCTGTCTCGGCGTATGGGCCGCGGAGACGCACAGATGTGACCGTGGCTGCTGGCGTTTGGCAAGGCGCTTCAGCGTCAAGGAGACGACGATGGGGCCGGACAGGGAGTCAGCTGCGTCCGCCCGAGAAACGGCAGCGTCGCCACGGCGACAAGAGGGGGACTGATTCTCTCCCCCGCGCCTCGCGCCCGGGACTTGTGCGATCACAAGCAGCCTGGTCCAAGACCCCCTCACCCCTCACAACCCATTAAAGCCCACAGGGGAACTGCAAGTGTACAACAAGGAAGGGGAAGCGACGACACCATCACTGTGAAATGCGCTTTTGCTTCGCCTTCCCAAACCAAGCTGAAAACATGTATTTTTTTTTAACTCAAATTTTGTTTTGGTGCTGGTTATGACTGCAGTGGGCGTGCAGCAGTATCCAATTTCCTTAGAGTTTACAATGAACAAACGCCCCCCAAAAAAAAATAGTATAATAGAAGAAATCAATTAGGGTGTAAAAATTTAAAAAATAACATTTTTTTGTTAAAATTAAGACAATTTCTTTTTTATGTGCCAGTACAACTCACAATGTACAGTATAAGCAAAAAAACACAAAGACTAAAAAGTGTCTGAGCGTGCCAGAGAGTTGCGCACAGTGAGTAATCTTTCGCCGGAATCGGGACATTTCTAGGTATGACACTTGGTCTTGGCTGTGTCCTGAGAGCGAGCAGAGGTCGGCTCTGTGGACGCAGAGGGTAGCGAAAAAGCAAAAACTCTTCCAAGGCTGCGGGGATGTCAGGGGCTTACATTAATCTTCATTACCGAACCACCGGCACCACGGTGACCTATGACCTTCTCTCACCTTGTTTACACTATAATACCGTGTACTCAAAACACAACATTATCACAGAATGCATTACACCTTATAGCCAGGTAAATTTGGTAAGTGCGGCAGCTAAATCATCCATCTTTCCAAGCATCTGATAACACTGCATCGCTGGGTGGTGTGGATTCGCAAGGTGGGCTATTACTGAAATATTAAACCCCTTCGTCTTTCCTCCTACGACAGAAATAAAATACTGGAGAAATATAGTGGCCAGTCCTAAAAGACATGGCCTGTGTATGATGTTAGCAAGCTAACCAATATGTACGTTTTCAGGACAACAAAATAAATCGTTCAATAATCTACGGCATGTAAATTTTACAAAAATCTTTATTTTTATTTTTATACTTTCAATTGTAAATCTGTTGGCGTTTTTTTTATTAAAACAGTAGTCATAAATGACCCAGCCAAATTCCCAATTTGGACATCTAACCAACCCCCTATCTTATCAGCTTTTTAAATGAATTCCTTCTCACCAGAGCCAATTTGAGGTGGTCTTCCTGGTGCAAAATGGCTGGCTTACTAATTCAGACATGTAACTGCCTTTTTTTTCTACACCCCACGCTATAGCCTAAAAATATCATAGATATAAGGGGGGGAAAAAACATTAAAAAACACTTCAGTCAGAAAACATGAAGCAGAAAACTTCAGTCAGGTGTAATTAGAGACAGAGCCAGGCCCCCACAGTCACCTCGCTACTGTCACATTGCTGGGTTGCTGTGGCAGGGGACTTATTGGTTATGCGCCCTTCTGGCTCACGGAAGTGCTCCTGATATCAAAATAATCCCTGCTACACTTGGCAAACACGCTTCCATTGTGTATATATTTAAAAATGTCATATTTCACATTTTTTTCGGCATCCAAAAAATCTTTCATATATAAAAAAATAAATGAAATCTGTTAAATATTTGAGTAATATAGACTCTAAATTAATACAAACTGTCCAAAAAATGAGGAATTCTGTTTGTATGCGAACAAATGCATATCCCTTTTAGTAGAACATAAAAATATAAAAAAAGAGGCAAATCTGACCGATTTAAACAAAGCAGGGTTTCTCCCAGCCTTGAACACTGTGGTGTTTGTAATTCACAATTCAATTGGCTTGTGAAGGATATTTTAAGGAGGACCTGCTCCACTGCTTTCACCAGTTGCCTGAGGGTCATTTTCACCAGCGGAGCTGCTGTCCACGGCTCTATATTTAATTCCATCAGCGAGAGTACGTTTCTCTGAGATGAGGTGGGAGGGAGCGGGGAAAAAAGAAAGAAAAAAGACAAAGAAAAGCAGCTGTATTTCATCAAGGTGAATCAGTGAAATTAGATGAGGGATCTCAGGTCTGGGCCTGCCGATCGCACACTGCCGATATCCATCCGCCGCGCCTAGCCTGCACTGTTTAAGAGTCCCGCCACAGAGAGCGCTTCTGAAAGTGCCGCTCTCTGTGACACTGCGAGGCTCTGTTCCAACTCGACCCAAAAGCAGCACTCACCAGGAGTGTGAGACAAAGGAGAGGTAGAATGTTGTAAATATGTGAACAACATCTTTCTCATGTTCAAAGATCATTTAAAAACAAAAGCAAAGGCCTAAGTCCAGCCAACGCTCGTCCTTAACTTCAACTTGAAAATAAGAGTGAGGTTTTTTCTTCACAAATACAGTTTGGCAAGTTAATTTGGGCAGTCGCTGAAGTCGCCAAACTGTGATTGGGAGGGGAAAAAAACCACTTTAAACTTATTCTCAGTCAAACTTGGGGACAAATGTTGAGTAAATTCAGGACACTAAAATTACAAGCTCTGACGAAGGCGCATTAAACGTGTCAGCATCTTTTTGTCTGAAACATTTACTCGAGGGAGTCACAGGACAAAACTGTTCTATTTTCAAATATTTTATATATTCCTTGGATCTAGCATCCATTTTTTTGCAAACCTGTAAATACTCTTCCCTGTTGAGTGCTGACACAATGTCATTATCCATTTGTCACTCCTCTTTGTTAAGAAATACAGCCATTTGTGTCTGCAGACAAGAGCTACTCCTGAAAAGCGTTATGATAAATAAGAAGCTGTGTGCTAACCGTCTTTCCATTGGGTTATGATTTAATATGAGTAGGAACTGTAACTAGGAAGTTAATATTTGAGCTGGCTTGTGCATAATCTATGTATGTAATTGATACCTATGAGTATAAATAAATGATCTCTGTGCTTCTTTTTCCCCCTGATATTTTAAATACTAGCCATTTCACTCAAACACATATACCCATACATACATACATACATTTAAACCAGCAGTGAACATGTTTTTCGAGACATAGCAGAAAAAAACCCTCTATTGTGTTGTGATGAACATCAGCCCTTGTCACCCATACAAGGTCATTAAAAAAATAAGGATGGGAAAAATAAATAAATACAAAAATCTTGAGGAAACACTTTTTTTTTCTTCTTCTTCAATTCAATGGAAAATGGTGACAGAGGCCTGGGAAAATAAATGGCTGGAGAGAGAGAATGGCAGACAGGGGGGGTGACAGAGACGCAGGCAGGCAGACAGTCCTTACCTGCTGGCGGTTTTTAATGAGCAGTTCCGGCGGTGGCCTCTGTCTGTCCGCGCGTCCCACAGTAGCTGTGCAACACAAGAGACGCGGTCAGTGGTTCGCTGGGAGTCGGCGTCGCCACGGCGACGGGGGCCCCTCCTCGGGACGTTGCCTCGCACGGGTCGGCCTTTCATCGCGCGCAGAGGCGGCGGGCGGCGATGGCTGTAATTAGGCACGCCGGGCGCGATGGATCGGCCATCGCCGCTACACTGAGACGCGAGCGCTAGGCCAAACCCGCTGGAGTTTACATGCGTTGCTTTGATTAGACCGGGTTGGATCAAAATAACCTCACTTAAACAGGCCCAACAGTTACTGAAGGGAATTAGAGAGGCCCGAAGCCCAGGTACTCTGGCCAAAGCACACTCAGGAAGCCCCCCGCGGGGCCCAGAGCACACAGGCGGAGGAGAGCGGTCCGAGAGGAGCGGTCGGCATGAGAGCGGCGCTGCGGCGCTTGTCCATGAATCTTCTTCTCCACACCCCTGGGCACTGAATTACACACCACTGCTGTAGACTGTGGGTGCTACTGTGGGGGAGATTTGCTTCAGATTTTTATTCTGTATAAACACAGTTTTGCAAGCTCAGCCATCACCAAGATGAACACTGAACTGCGTTTGTGAAGAAAATAAACAGCACATTGATTTATTTGTATGGTCACAGTTAAGGCCGAATGTTGATTGAATCCAGGTTAATATGATCGCAACATTCCATTTATGTTATATTACAAATGGACTTTAAGACAACATTAATTGCATAAAGAGTTTAAAAAAACTTATTTTTTTTAAGTTTAATTGATGATAATCAATATTTTTCTATTTTTCTAATATTCTTCAAATTTTTCATTTACATTTTATTACATTTGAATATGGTTCCCTTCTGGAAATGTTGGAATGTATTAAACAAAAGGTAATAAAAACAATGAATGTTTGCTAGTAATCTGATAAAAGACCTGAGGAAGGTTAGCTACGTTTTGTCGTAACAAGAGGTCCCGCTTCAAAGACGACGGACGTTCCGTCACATTGCAAGTCTCTAGGTTAAATTAATTACTTCCAACAATAGAACACAACTGTGTTTCTAATGTGAATAGTGAATTCCTGGTGCCGAGCACAGACTATCACACTGAACAAGCCGCCTCAGACCAACTTCTTCATTCGCGCTTCCTGCGTATTGCCCTTAAGTGTCAATATGCTCCTCTCCCCCTTGTTGTATTGGTGCACACAGCGCTTCCTGTTTCACTTGTGCCTGTTGCAGTACATTAAACCCAATTACACACACCTGATTACATTCTGAAATGCCCGATTCCTTTCAAAAGTGTAAATTCCATTTCAAAAGGGAAAATGATAATTTCCGTGATCCTGCACTCACAGAAAAGCGGGGCTCTACAACAGTTTGGGTAAAAAACTGGAGGCAGGTGTAGAGCCATTTCTTCCACACATAAATAGTCTGGTAAATCTGAGAGAAAGAAAACCAGAACATTAAAACACTGACAATCCAATAAAGAACAAACAGCTTTATTATATACACACACGTGAAAGCGAATGTTCTGCAACAGAACGTTCTGCCTTCGAGCGCTGCGGCTGCCGGACAGCGTTCGGGCCGTTTGTGGAGTTGCCCACAACTTTGTGTCGTGGTTTCGAGAGCATATCGGTGCGCGCTGCTAAAATGGGAGAATCGGTGTGGCGCTGGAGAGGAGTAATCCATTCTCCGCACCGCGCTGTGGAGAGACAGGCCCCCGCGCCTATTGTCACGCTGAGTTACACGGGTCTGTGATTACATTATCCAGCGCCGGACCCCACGGCTCACGCGCCTCTCTGTCCGCCCGCGACTTCCATCCCTCGCCCACGACGGCCCTCTCCACGCCGTATTAATCTTGTTTACCCGCGCTTTCTTTTTTCTACCGACCGCAGAAAATAAACACGGTGTCGACAGAGGCAAAGGCTATTTTCGCGGGCGCAATTGGTTGTACACCTGCAGCCGCGTTTGTAAAAGAAGAAGGGGGAAGGAAAAAAAAAAACGGTGAAGGAGAAACAGGAGAAGAGACAGAAGCCACACGGGAGGTGCTGTGTGCCGGGGCAGCTGTCAAAAGTCCATCATAAAAAGTGTGGAATTCAATACCACACTGTTAGGGCCTGGGGAGGACAGGGTACCGCATTCCTAAACACAAAAAACAACACAAAAATAACTCAAGAAGAAAAGAAAGAAAACTTAAAGCCTTAACTTTGGCCTCTGTTAAGCAGTGTATGATTTGTTTTTATAATGCCATTTGTATGCAGGGGTGCCTTCTGGCCAGCCTGAAAAAAGAGATATCGATCTCAATGAGATTTACATGGTGAAATAAAGGTTTAATAGAAAAATACCTGACTAATTTAGTAAAGAACATTAAATGCGATGTTCTGGTTAATGTTCTAAAACTTAGAATTTACACCGCGCCTATGCAGGATAAAAAGGTTGACACGGGTGCGTTGGTTGAAGAACATCATATAGCGCAGTGCAAGGAGAAACCTGCACGCCGTCTTTGACCCTCAAAAGAGGCTGGAGGCTGAGATTAAAAAAATATATTTCTTACATTTTATGACTTCATGTGCAAAAAGTTAAAAAGGCAGCAACGGTTCCAGTCAAGGGACTATCATCAGTGCTTTTTCCATAACGGCACAGAGACAAGGACAAGTCGGCCATCAGTCATAACTGACCACAGGTGAAACAAGCTCACTTATCAGCATGATCAACTCACGCACGGATGCGAGGACACAGAGGCAGTCTGCAAATGTTAGGGCAAGCACTGATCAAAGAATCAGTTTGGGTGTTTTAACGTCAACACGCGCGCAGGGGAGGCGGAGCTTGTATGGGCTCGGCTACGTTTGAATGGGACGATACTTTGATAATGGATTCATAACCTGGCTCTGGGAGGTCGTCTGTGACATCTCGAGCTTATTTAGAGCCGGTGTTTGTTCTGTTGGACTGTTAAAAGAGCAAGGGGTATTTAAAGATTATAGTTTTGTTGTGTGTGCTATATACAAAACATGAGTTTCACTTGAACTGGGCATACCTTTCCGTGAGGTGACACTGCTGTTGGCCCATTGCTCTGCATACATACAATAGAAGCTACCTTGCACAAAAAAAAAAAAAAAAACAAATCAGGGTGAATATACCAACCTCATTGCAAATGCCCTTGCGCCACTCCAAAATATCAATCTGCTCTTACAGCTGGGTTTGCACCAAGGAGGGGCTCTTTACCTCCTCAAAATAAGGCCCAAAGCCTGTACCAAGAACAATCATATTAAGGCTGTGCAGTTTCATTTAATCTTCAAATATAAGCTCCAAAGCTCCCCCCCCAATGTACTGTCCAGTGAAACTCCAGTTCTTTCTGCATAAATATTGACTTACCGCAAATTATGCACTCACTCACACAATCTGGCTAGAAAACAAATAATAACCGATTACTTCTCAGGCTGAACAATGAAATATGACAAGGAATGTAACTTTTGTTATTTCACACCAATCCATTGAATCAATCAGTGATCGAATGATCTAATCTAGAATCAAAATATTTGATCGATCGAATATTAATCGTTATGTCCACTGCACTTTTCTGCAGTGGTTCCCACTGGCACCACATATACTGAAAAATGTATGCATTCACTACTGTAAGTCGCTTTGGATAAAAGCCTCTGCTAAATGGCATATATTATATTATTATTATAGTCTCTGCTTAAGAAATCTGAAAGCTACACCAGCTGAATTATTTTCAAGAAACCACAGACGGATATTGCGTTGGGCATGTGGAGCTTTTTCGTTTTTCTTTTTCTTCTGAACGTCAGCGTGGAACTTTCATTGCCCCGAGAGGCTGACATCTGTATTTGCTACGGTGGCCTTTCCGGCGATACACACACTTCATATTTATCACCGACTGATCATTAGTCCAGATCCCAGTGCTTTTTCGGGAGATAAATCATATATCGTCTCTTACAAGAGCATGATGGATGATTATCCACCCTCTGTCTACCTTGGAACGCTGTGAGGGAGATCAGTAACAAATGGCAAAAAGCAGGATCTAATACCTTCAGATAAATTCTGAAAGCTCGAACCGGGGCAAGCTGAACCGCGCTACCAGAAAACATGACAGCACGCCGCTTCCTCCGAGCGTGTTTTAAATCTCCCGGCCACGTTCAAACGGGGGAGAGAAACGTTCGGCGCGCATTTATCTGTGAATGTTTCACTCTAATCCCTTCTCCCCTTTTTCAGTTTCCCCCCGCGTGTGATCACGGATCGTCTCGCGAAAGGGTGGACTGTGCCTTCCCTTCGCACGTCTCATCAGTCAGAATTTAATTTTCTGGGTGAAATTCAATCTGTGTTTCGCTCCTGCTTGGTCTGCAGGAAAGCGGGGGTCTGCTGTCTGGCATGCGTTGAGTGGCCTCTACTGGATAACCAAGGGCAATGTAAGAAACGACAGAGTCTCCACACTGACACGCGCGCGCATGGGATTGTAAATGAACAAGCCTCTTCTGACAGGAGACAGGGCCATAGAAAGGACCACCAGATGCCAACAGGGCAATCTTCTGGAATGTTCTGGCTACGGCCAGGTTGTGAATGGACTTAAATCCACACGTGCGTGTGTGTGTGTGTACATTACATAATGCTGATACTGATTTTGGAGTTCCCTGGTCTGCCGACTGCTATTTTTCTAATAATAATTTTTAAAATCTTAATCACTTTTTATGGCATTTTCAATACCTGCATTAACTCATTCTCAAAAATCCTTTATATTTTCAAACTGAACAGTCAAATAAATAAAAAGGAGAGAGAAAGAGAGATAGGAGAGAGAGAAAAACAAGGAAGACAAAGGTCGTTTAAATCAGGCAAATTATGAAGGTAGGCTTTTTATTTTGCATTGCCAAAGGCTAAAATGCAATATAGTGAAATCCATAAACTTCTGAAAGTGCCATACGGACAAAATGCATCTCTTCTCACATTTTTAAAGATGCAAATGCACAATTTTGTAACATGAACATGACTTGTGTTGTTATGCCAGTGTTTGTTTGTAAATATACATACAGTTAGCATGGTTAGCTTTGCAACATCTCTAAGAGCGTTGTTTTATTTATAGTAAGTGATGGATCTGCATAGGTCACTTATTACACCCCGAAAATAACCACGGAGGCAACAGTTTAACACGTTTGGTTTGGTGGAATTTTAAATGAATCCACCCTTTGGTAAAGAGATTTTAAAATGGCAGATGAAAGTGAAGCTCAATTGTGCTGATCACTAAGCTGTCAACAACCATACTTTGGAATGAGATGAATCTCATGACATGAATTCTTTTTGCAAGTACAATACACAAAAAGCCAAAACCGATGACCAACGATACAGCAGTCTGAGAGCGATAGCTCATTTGTTGACGCGTTTCCCTCCCTCCGCCGCTGCAGATTCCTAAGGACAAACGATGCTACGGTTCGCTCGCAGCGGCAGGTCAAACTTTTAACCGCTCGCTTTTTACGACGACGTCCGTCCCTCCGCTTCATAAAAACAATTTGGTCGCCGCGCTCCTCCTCGGCCGCGGGCCGTCCCCTCAGCGGCCGCCCCCGGTGATGAATGGACTTTGCCCAAAACCAAAACAGTCACATTTAAATTTAGATGAGCTAACGCAAAAGGTCAACGCTGTAATCAGGTCTTTTTGATCTTTGCAGAATTTTTTGAAGCGGTGCCTAGTAAATCTAAGACAAGGCAGTTTGTGGCTTGGCGTGCGGGGGCGGTAATAACATTTTTAATGATTGGTCTCTGTGTGTTTAGGGAGCGTTTGTAGTAATTGCTGTGGAAAAGTGCTGGGGAATGACAGCTACACAATAGCCGGCAGACATTGCAGTGGCGTTGTTTACAAACGCTAAAGCCCGCCATAATCTCATCGGATTAGCAGCAACGCTCCTCCGTTAAGATGTGTGGCCTAATTTCCGGCACAGTAACTATTGAGATCTTATTTTAAGCTGCCATTTCAGGCCACCAAAACATTCAGAAGAGTTGAAAAATGAGTGAAATTGAATAAAAAATGTAATGTAAAATGTAATTCATTGAAAATAATATCTATACATTATTAATATTACTACTACAGGTAGTGAACAGAAAAAAATGCATAGGTTGTTTATTATACCCTGTATGTGCTGTGGCATGGATCGTCTGGAATTCTGCAGGAGGAACACGACACCACTCTTCCACAAGGAAGTCAATCAACTCACGCTAAACTGATGGAAGTGAAAAACACTGTCCACAATATCCCATAAAGGCCCGGTCGGGTACAGATCCGGTGAAGATGATCACTCGGTACCATTCATTAACGATTGACATCGACCTTGCCTTCTAAGGCTATGAGTGCATGCCCTGGCCAACCATGCCAGCAACATGCACCCCACACCATTACGGAACCACCAGAACCCTTCACTGTAGGAACACCATAACAGCAACCACACAATTCCCCACGATCGACTGAAAAGGCAGAAATGGCCACTTAAGATCACAACAAACTACGACAAATGAACCTTTTAATTACGGTCAATAAATAACGGCTGGCACTAATCCAGTTAACTGGCTCCTGGCCCAGGCGTGGGCCGCTCATTCCAGCAGAGGGAGAAATACAGACAGCGCACCGCTATGCCAGCCCTCAGTTAAACTCTGTCACTGTTACCGGCAAAGCTGGCTTCCACGCAGGCATGCAAACGCTAGCAAAGTGCAGGGCCGCGTTAACGGAGTGCGGGCGTACTGCGTCGGGCTGGGTTCGGCCCAGTCGTGATGCGCACAGGGCGTGCGGGCAGGAGAGGGTATATTTTAGTGGCATCTTGTAGGCATGCAAACTCAAGAAATGTACAGTAAAGGAGGATGCTTGGCTTATGCCAATCAGGACCCTTCGCTAGAGATATTAGCAATACTATTCACTGTGAATTCAAAGAGGAAAAAAAGAAGCAAGGAGGAAACACTGCAGACAACATTCATGAAGTAAAGAACAAAAAGGATATGTAAAGCAACGGTTTTTCCAATGCAAATTATACTCGGCTTTCAAATAAACTAACAAAGAAAAGATTTCTGATTAGACTGATAACCTCCATATATCAAGGGCAACATTTCTGCAATATAAATATTGTTCATTTTTCCCATAGTTGCACAGATGTTGTCATTTCTGTGTGGCTCAAATACAACGATTATATATTTTTTTAGTTAGCACCTCATTTATCATTTTCTTTACCTTTTTTAAATAATATTTTTACAGTGATTAAGCAAATGGGTCAATAGCAAAGGGACAACGTAATTAACATTATATTAAGTAAGGTTCTTTCTTAATATCGTCGGGTTACTCAGGGAGAATTCAGGACAACAATTCCGCCGCAGCAGTTGGCTGAGCGAAACGCCGTTACCTCTGACAGGAACACAAAGCGCGGGAGAGCCGGGAGAGGAAAAGAACAAAAGGTGTTAGGGGTTTGGAGCTGAATCCAAGAGAGAATTTCAGCCAGACAATGATGAAAAGTCCATATGTTAGAGTGCCACCATAAATTATGTCAAAACGTATGGCAGGGCCACCAAGGGGCCTCCAAGAATAGGCCGGCGTGCGCGCCTCTCGCTGTGTGGAAACAAATTGCCCGGATTTCAGCTCCGGAGATCCGCCGCTCGTGACATTCCTGTTTACGTGGCCGTGGCGGAGGCCCTGAGCGCGCTCCGAGAGGGCTGTTCCTCCAAGACCGCGTCGACCGCAACCCATCTGCATGAGCGGGGCGCCCAGGGACCGCAAGATTTATTATGGAGCGCAACGCAAAAAATAGAGGGGGCAGGGACAGGGGGACATGTGGGGATGGAGGGGAGGGAGGGGGAAGGGGTTTTTGCCGGGTCCAAAACTACGGCTTTAAAAAGGTCACGGGTGTAACGGGACTCGAAAGTTCCGAGACGCCTTTAAACGGTTTCGCGGCGGGAATGACCGTCGCCGTCGCTCCTGGCGGAAGCGAAAAGCCCGATGCACAAGATCTTTCCGCTTTTTAAAAAAGAGAGTACGAAAGTTGCATTCTCGCCGTTCGCTCTAGCTCGTCGCAAGTCACCGGAGTATCTGCGATGACGGAGGACGGCCGCGCGAGAGGGAGCCGGCCGCGTAACGCCGTTGCTCAACACCGGGGTGATAGATGTAAATGTCACAAAGCTTTTAGTTGAAAGCCCCCGCCCCTTTGGCGTAATAGATAAGAGGCGCGCGGATGACATAATGCCGAATGTCAGAGCTGTAATATACGCTGGCTGCTCCGCGTCCCCCTGTGGTGGGGGGGGACCAGATACCTGTCCGGAGTGACGGACAGCTCCAGTCAGCGGAACAGTGGGAGGGGAATAAAATTCCCATTTACACAATGCCAGATGGGACGGGCTGGAGGATGCTTCGCGGCGACCGGCTCGTTCTTCATCGGGCCCGGCTCCTCCAGCTCTCCGCCCGCGCGCGCCTTGGCAGATAATGATGAATACCCAACCCGTGTTGAAGCAGGTGACAACAGTGGGCTTGTTACAGCTGCCACTCTACCCCAACACCCCCCCCCCCCCCCCCCCCAGCTCCTGTCATTATTACACGCTCACGATTTATTCCGTTTTATTGCTGTGCGCTGGGCGCCTGCCATTTGCAATTCATCACCGGCGCGCTCCGCGAAGCCAGCGGACGCTTGTCTGCGGGCCGTAATTGCCGCCTCCGCCGGCTTGGGGAAACAGGAGAGGGGTCGCTGGCCGGGTCAGGCCCCTGACCCCAGATCAATACTGAATAAAGACCGGGGGAGGGTACCGGCAACACAGCACAGCGGTGTCTGGTGTGAGCGCGGCGTCGTGACGCACCGCTCCCTGGCCCAAGCTTTCCTGCGGCGCTTTGTCGTAGCGCGAAACGGCAATGCCACGCGCTTCAAATGGTTCACCACCCCGCATGCCACAATGTAAATCCGCCTGGAACAGCACACACAGAGCCCCTATCAGATTTACCTCGGAGCAAAGATCTCACTTGAGGTATAACCTTTTCTTGGATTAGAGTCCCTGTATATTTACCTGTTCGATTTACACGCTGAAAATATGGGGTTTTAACACATTTTCGCAGATGAGCCTCTACCGAAGAGTGATATATGGCAATTCAAGAAAGTTCTCTGTGCGCGCAGCATGTTTCAAAAAGAGAGAAAGCTGCTTCAAGCTGGAACAAGCAACGTCCTTACGAGCCTGGCACTTAATTAATTAATACGCTATTGAACTTACGTTCGGGATGTTACCATTTGATTGCTTGTGAGAAATGAGAGTTCACACCAAATAATGCACTTAAAAGGCCGTGGAGGTGCACATAGAGGTGTAATGATGTCTTCTCTTGGACAAAGTAATTAGTGGCCATTCGTCATGCAATCAATCTATCAGCTAATGACTCTGAACATCACAACTTTGTCCTATCCTAGTACTTTTTTTTTTTTAAAGTCACCTTTCCCAGCTGTGTACGTCTCAAACTTTGTTGCAACGTGCATGTTCATCAAATTACTAACCACATCAACAATCAGATCTTCTAGCTGGCTAATATAACCACATTTAACCTTGACAGGATTTTGTTGCAACCATGCTTAGCTAGCTATCGTTGCAACCATGCTTAGCCAGGAGGGGGGGCGCTCTTCCCTCTGCACAAAGTGAATCCACTGCCCCAGTACAGTAATGGAGGTACTGGAACATGCCTTTCTTCCATTGAGATGCCAAGTCTCCTATTCAAATTCCCAAACTGGCTCTCTACTTCTCTAATCATCCCCCTACAGCTGATTGGCTAACCAATCCCTTGCATTCCCTCCCCCACCTTGATTCTGCAGGCCATTACTGCAAATAATTAACGAGGTCTCAGTGGATCCTCCTGCTTAAATAAACACACAAACACTGCTTGTTTACACATTTTCTCCAAGGTGCGTGTCTACCAGTTGGTAAGTAAGGAATAAACCACGATGGGCTGTGCATTTGTATGGAAGTAATCCACGACAGGGTGGTGTGATGCCGTCCCAAGACAAAGAGGGCTCACCAGCCTGAAGTGGTTTATTTTCATACAACTGCACAGCCCGGAGTTGTTTGTTCTGCTTGTATCGCAGCTCCTTGCAACAGAAATTAATAAACACTCAAATACAATTAAACAAAATTGTTGTACAGCATGTTTTTGCTGGTGGCTTTTACTTCACCGTTATTTTCAGCTGTTCAATTGAATGTTCAATTGAAATATAATTTTGAATGGCTTATGTATTGAATTGGAATAGTTATGAGGTTGTTTGGAAATACTTCATAGCTGTGCATTATTATGTTTCTCCGTGCAGTTTACTGGACATAATCAAAACCTCTCGACCAATCGGAATAGAGCATTTAACCAAGCCATGGCATGACAGAAAATGTGTCGGCCCAAGTGCATAATTTCCCTCTTCCCTGTTAGAGAAATTTAAAACAGACTAAAGGGGATACAGTGGGGAGGAACATGGAATAAAACACACACTGCTCGTATTATCACTGCTCTCTCTCGGATCAATTAGCCCAGATGGAACAGGGTTACTCCCTGCAAGACATCCTCTCTACCGGCAAGATGAATATGCCGCCGTCATTTAACAGTGGGGTGACACCGCTCTCGAAACAAATGAAGTCAGCCCCGTTCGTGGTGCATTTTCCCATGCAACGCCATTTGTCTTCCCATCGCTACGGTTGAATTTATTCCTCGCCCGGTTTGTTGCCACACGTTTTATCATTATCGACTCGAGTAGTTTGGAGTGGAACGAGGATGTAGCGGTTCTCCAGCCCATACAGCAGCAGGACGAGCAGGCAGGACGCGTATAAACGCTGTGACATGACCCCCTCGGCAAGCGCGGTTATCTGAGGGAAAAGCACACATTACCAGACGGCGGCGCAAGGACGTGCATAATTAAAATTGCGGCAACTGGTGTTCACGGAATGTGAATTGATGGATTACTTCGGGCTGTAGGATAACATCACTTTAAAGCTATAATAACAATAATAAATAAAAAGCTTTTAAATTGTTGTTAAAACCGGTTTCAATCTACCCAGTGTGAGCATTAAAGTCTTCCTTCCACAGTAGCTTATCAACTGCATTATTTAAATTGAGTTTGAACTCCCCAGAATAGACTTGTTTGCGAGTTAAAAAACACGCCAGCAAACGCTGCTAGGCCTTAAAGGTCATGCAGGGTTGTTCTCTCAGTACAGTATTAGTAGTTCAATGTTAATAATTATCGTTTGTATGTTATACAAAATGTACATAAAATCAGCACAAGGCAAGCTTCAGCCTGGCTATTATACAAGGAAAGGATTGGTGCTCAACAGCCTGGGCAACCCTATATCATATCAGAGGAACATCACAGGAATCCTTCAGGGTTCCCACTCAAATCAAATGTCCTTTTTCCATAACATTTCAATTACAAATTTGAAGTTTTCAATGACATTTGTTTTTGCGACTGATGCAAAAATGGACTTTACTTTCATAGCTTAACACGTTTTGTTGCCAGTGCAAATACACACCTGATTGTGTGTGTGTGTGTGTGTGTGTGTATGAGAACAGCCGTGGCAGGTGGCAACAACAGTGCCATTTTGCGCTAACTATATCGGAAAAGAAGAATAAAAAATATATAATGTTACATGGAATCAGTAATTTCCATGACATAGAGCTTTTTCATCAATTTCCATGACAGCATGATTTTTTACCCAAGTTGCATTCAAATTGCCAAGTAATCGCAAACGTTAGCGAACAGTTTGAACAATTTCAAACTGTTTTACGCTACCTTTGTGTTCATTTGCAAAAACAAACGTCTGCAAATGAAATCGAAGAGTTTGAAAAAGTGTAATGGTTAGGGAACTGGGCTTGTAACTTGTAACAGAGGTTGCTGGTTCGATTCCCAGGTGGGGCACTGCCGTTGTACGCTTCAGCAAAGGTACTTAACCTGAATTGCTTCAGTAAAATATCCAGCTGTATAAATGGATAGTATGTAAAGAAATGCAAACTGTGTAAGTCGCTCTGGATAAGAGCGTCTGCTAAATGCCTAAAATGTAAATGTAAATGTAAAATGTGTGCTCCAGCACTCCTAATCCTTCAGGTTAGTCTTTTGATGTTACCCGGGTAATGAAGGTCTTTTCAGAGAGTTAATAGGTGTGGGAAAGTAAATCCAAACACACAGTGGCGTTGGTTTATAAACACACTGGCCAACCAATCACTCTCCCTGGGTTCCAGAGTCTCTCAGCACAACCCCAGGTGCCTGTTGAGATGCTATACGCAGCAAGCTGCGATGCACTGTGTGCTCTGACACCTTTCTATCATAGCCAGCATTAACTTTTTCAGCAATTTGTTTCCACAGTAGCTCTTCTGTGGGATCGGACCAGACGGGCTAGCCTTCGCTGCCCACGCGCATCAATGAGCCTTGGGCACCCATGACCCTGTCGCCGGTTCACCGGTTGTCCTTCCTTGGACCACTTTTGGTAGGTACTACATACCGGAAACACCCCACAAGACCTGCCGTTTTGGAGATGCTCTGACCCAGTCGTCTAGCCATCACAATTTGGCCCTTGTCAAAGTCGCTCAGATCCTTACGCTTGCCCATTTTTTCCTGCTTCCAACACATCAACTTCAAGAACTGACTGTTCACTTGCTGCTTAATATATCCCACACCTTGACAGGTGCCATTGTAACGAGATGATCAATGTTATTCACTTCACCTGTCAGTGTTTTAATGTTGTCGCTGATCGGTGTGTGTATATATATATATATATATATATAGAGAGAGAGAGAGATAAATAAATATATGATTTAATTAAAGTGTATTTTTTTTTTTTTTCCCCCCAAGTGGCTAATTTTGCTGTTAATTACTGCAAGGTGTGAGAGGTCACTGTACAATGGAATCCCTCCCTTCCCCCTACACCCTTATTCAGTCAATGTCTTCTCTCCCCTCCCTCCCTCCTTCTCACTCTCTCTCTCTCTGCCCCCTTTCTGAGCCACAGATCAGTACCTGCACCACCTGCCATTTACCCGCTCTACATTTCCTCACGCCGCACGGATCAGAAACCTGCCTCTAAAGCAATAACACAATGAGAGTCAGCGTAAGGACTGCGCATCAACATTAGGGGGCAGGGGGCACAAAGCGCAATAAACGAGTGAAGAAGAGCCTCCATTTAAAATCTTTTTTATAAAAAGGGGTCCGTTCAGAGCCATTAGACTTTAATGGCCATTAAAACGTTCTCTCGACGAATAAAGGGAAGGTCACCTTTATCCGTGGGAACTGATGACCCCCGATACGATTCTTTTGATTTGACCTGGGGAAATTAATGAGACTGGGTGTAAATTATTTTGTGGACATCGCAGCAATTAAAACACCTTATAATATAAACAAAATTAACAAAATGCATAAAACAATAAAGGCCAGTGGATTTTGTGATCTGTAGTGTGAGAGTGTGGCGTGTGTGTCTTGTTTTTCCCTTTCACTAGAAGGTGGAGCTTTTTGAGAAATCCCTCTTACACTAAATTCCATGTCTTATGCCTTACTGTATGTTTACAAATAGAGCAGTTCTTGACCCAGTTTCTGCCGACGGACAGGGTTAGGGGGTGGTCGCACAGGTTTTTCTGCATTTTCAATGTGGCTCATAGGTCGGGCGATGGAGAGAGCGGAGGGCTATCCATTATTTTTCTGCAGCTTTGGCCATGTTTTTTTTTTTTACTAAATGCTAAATGCCTGTAAATAATTGTACGTCGAAGTTGAAAGGAGGTGAACTTTTGATGGACTGCAGTTGACATTATTGAGTTCTATTCAATAGCTAGCCAGCTAGGTTGCTAGCTGCCAGTCGCTAACAGGGTTAAAAATTGGACCAAGAATCACAAGAGGGTCAAGACTTTCTAAACCCTTTCTCGCAGTATCAAATCGTGCCACCCCTTAAATTGTGCTAACATTTACAAGTTACCATGTAACCATTTTTTTATGTGCCACAGTGCACGTCCCACAATTAAAACAAAAATAAAGAAAAATTCTGATTCAAATCGTTTTCTACAGTTAAACAAATGCTAAGCTATCAGCGCTGCATCGAACATAAAACAATAAGATTTAGGAAATGCATTCAATGCACTACCGCTTAACACAAAAGACCTAAATTTTAAAAATGGAGGCAAAATTAAAACCAGGTAACATCTCTGAGTGTAAAAGGTAAAATTGTGATTGTCTTTTGTGCTGGCGACCCAAAACCCGCAGAGAGGCATTGAGATTTACCAGCTTAATTTGCTAAGCTCCAGCGGATGTGGATGTTTGGAGGCGCGCGCGCTCGGGGCTCCCAGCGTTCGCCGCGTCTGCAGCAAGGTCGGCCCGTTTTAGCTGGGTCGGGTCCGCACCATCCACTCCCCGTTCCCTTATGCATTCAGCCACCGTCACCCGACGCCAAATTAGCATGACAATCTAATTTACCTTCTCACCCCACTTGATTATGTTCTCCACCTCCTCCTCCTCGTCCCGAGGCTCCGCGGGAGAGATGGCGACAAAAAGAGCAACAAAAAAAACATGCCATCTCGCGCCAGAGTCCTGTCTGCCGACGTGACACTAAATAAATCGTGAAAAAACACTGGGGCATTTTAATTATTGAACATTTTTTTCAAAACGACTTCCTTTTTTACCACCCCCCGGTCTATGGGGTATCCTGTAGCACTCCATCACAGCAGAGAGGTCAGAGGGACAGGCTTCTCTCCTTCATTAATGAGCCCAACCTACAAAATCCCTGCTAGGATCTTCTAATGAACAACCGCTCGCAAAGTTGGGCTGAGACCATGCGATCATCGCCACCGACCGAGCGCATTGGGCATGGACCGGCCCGACATCGCCGCAGTGGCTGCAGACGGGCGTCTGCAGAGGTGCCCGCTGAATTTTATGGGTGCAGCTGTTTAAAGTCACTTTACCTGCGTGGCTCTAGATCACTCCTGAGGGATACTTTGTTATTGGACTCCCCGTACAAGAAGAGCTGGTAAGCATTGTTATCCTCAAACACAGGTTGAAAACACGCCTATTAGAATGTAAGAACGTAAGAACACATAATGATGAGAACAGGCCATAAAGCCCAACTAGGCTCGTCGTTGACCTACAGTCTGGAGAGTATCCAGCACTGCGTCAAGCCTAGACTTGAACACCCCAAGGGTCTCTGCCTCTACTTTATAACCTGGTATGCTGTTCCATGCATTGACAACACTGTACAAAAAATTATTCCTGATATCGTTCAGAAATTATCTCACCTGTGCCCTCAGAACTCAAACTGATGAATTTTTTTGTAGCTCATTTTGTTAATCCTTTTAATGAAATTCAAAACGTATTCATTGGTTTCACGTGATGTCACTTCTGCCATGTGAGGTTCTATAGTGAGTAGTTATATGCCGTCTAACCTATAGCCTTGCGCTCATTTGGGGTCCAGGTCAGCTAGTGGAGGGGTGCGCTTGAAATGTTACCTGGGTGAAGCCTATGAATTACTTCCATTTCCCCGCCCACTGAATCGTCATGGAATTGTCTGTCACTTGTAGCAAGGCAAAATTACAGCCTTTTTGGAGAGTTACACAAACTCAAAATACTATCATCTTGCCCCTCTTTCCGTTGTTAAATTGAAACAACAAAAGTCTTATTTGTCCAGGATGTTGAACATTATTTATTCATGGCCTATGACTGCATGTCCACAAACTCTGGGCAGACGGTCCCTCCAAGAGGCAGCCATTAGCATGGAGATCACATTTATAATCCTTCACCGTGGACAGCAACACGTCCGATAGCAGGCCGCTAAATATCGCTCATATTGAGAACCGGGTCCCCCTCCCAGTGTTAAATTACTTCTGTAATAATGGAATAAAGGCCTCGACTTCAATGAATTGCTTGCAATCGCTGGAGAGAAGGAGGGAAAAAAGGTGGTCTAAGTCTAAATCAAGACGTTAGCTGCGAAGTTTCCGATAGGACCTTGACATGACTGTTGACCTACTCATGACGTGATCACAGAGGCACGGATTTGGAATTCTATTAGCATTACTGGAAGGAAAGGGAAGAGAGAGAGAAAGAGAGAGAGCGAGAGAGAGAGAGAGAGAGAGAGAGAAAAAGCTGAGGCATCATCAGGAAAGCAAATCTATAGCTGCTACTCCATCAGCCAATTACTGTTAAAGTAGAATTAGATGGGTATTGACAAGGAGAGAGGGAAGGGGATTAGGGGGGAGGATGACCGAAGTGTGAAGCACCAGAGAGGCAGCACTGCACTGGGTTTGTGTACGCGCTTGTGTGCATGCCTTTGTGACAGAGGTGTGGGGGGGACCAATGTCTTCAGAGAGGCTATCTTGGCTGTTAACTGGTGGGAGAGGGGGATAAAATGTAAAATGCCACCCTATGCTGTTTTTGATCCCACCCTCCATGTCTTATAATCCTGTTCACAGGACAGGGTGGCGAGTGGTTCAAACAGGGAAATCTCTCCGTTTCAGCATCAGCGTGAACCTGCAGTGCAACTAGTACGTGTCTCAAAGCGACTGCACCCGGGGCACGGACGGTCCTCAGGAATAAGTTGTTCCAAAGTTATCACTTTTTACAAGCAATCGTGGGTTTAACCAGTAATTACATTTTCTTTAACCGTCCAAAGTTTATTTGAATTATTTGTGCCAGAAATGGCTTTTAATGCCTCTCGGTATACTAAAGAATGAGTCAGTAGTGAGAAATCAGGGGAACGGTCACAGGACAGATTCAATGCAATCCGCTAACTTCGTGGTGGGCCCGCTGGTCTTTACAAGGTATTGGAAAAATTTCTCGAGCTAATATTGACACAGCAATGTGGAAATCAATAGATTGAGAATGAGCAATACATTTTAATTAAAAGCTCAAACTCCCAACAGTAAATCCATTCAGTTTGGCTCAGACACAATGGCAATAGGGCTCGGGGAGGACACATTCATTCTCAGCTGATCAGATCCCCAGAACCCTGCTTGCCCTGCCCCCAGCATTAGATATTCAAGGTGTTCAGGTAGGGGCAAACCATCCGCCGAGGGCAGGAACTCTGTGAAGTTTGCTCGATTTTGTACTGCTTCCAATACTATGGAAGAATCCAAAACTTCAAATCGATCTTCATTTTCATTTGGCCCTGCAAAATCGTTACATGTTATCAGGGCACGATCTATGCCATTTTGTTTGAACTGGTACCCTGCACAAAGTGCTTATATTCAAAGTTCTCCTGAGGTATCTGAAGAGCACCTGCCGTTATTTCCCACAAAGGAGTAGGCCTATATGTTTCAACAGCTCTGTGTAGAGCAGGCCAATTTACTCTAAATCGGTCCAAAAAACGCATGCGCTTTCTGTCTCTATAAAAGTATTTGTGCACAACCTTTTTGTAGTATTACAAAATATACAAAAATAAATGTGCTTCCTATTTTGGATAACATAAATTACATCCCCAGGATGTAAAAATATTTTTGTTTGTAAAAATATGTTTTGTACATAAAAATAATAGGGTCTACACTTTTATCAACATGATGGATGAGATAACAGAATTTTCTTTAATAGAAGTTCTCATTATGTACTGAGGAGAGTACAAATATATTATGTATTATGTCTAGGGCCCATTTTAATTGAATTACATTTTACTGGGTTCTAGGAGTTCATTTTAATGCCTGACTGCTGTCATTGCAGCAAAGCAATTAGCCTTAAAGGAAAATAATAGTTTTAATCTGTCCTACTATATGTGTCTTCCATTGTGAAAACTATTTATGTCACCAGAGTACAGTAAGGAACACTAACAACATGGCGCAGGACAACACAGGCTTAAACGCATCGAGGTTACAGTATGTTTTCAATTATTCTCACTATTAATACCACTTTGAGTACATCACATAAGACAGTACCTTCCAGTAATTTTATTCCCCCTGCTTTTTGTGGATCTCTGCCCCATCAGTCACAAACAAAACCTATTTCAGGAGATTAAATCTTACACACACACAAAACTATTTTCCGACTGTTAAATTATATTTAAACACCTTGTCAACAAACAAGTCAGAATATCCCCACATGTAGAAAGTAGGGTCAGGATTGCCAGCTCGGTTTGGGGGTCTGATTGAATTGGGGTGCGGCAGAAAATAATTGACCCACCACCTCTCTCCTGAAATGTGGCGCAAGTCGATGGGGAAACTGGTACTTAATCATTTGCGGACGACCTGATTCTGCGATCTCTTCACACAGAGAAAGAAAGGGACAAACTTGAGTAAGCCACACTGTCCCATTTACACTATAAAGTGACACGTGCAAACACAATTTTTTATACGCTGTTCCACTTGGCAGGTGAGCTCAAATTTGAGCAAATACCAAATGCAAATAACCGTTTAATATATTGTTCAAATTAGGCCCAAATTATTATGTATCCAGGAATGTGAGGAGGAGAAGATACCAAAGTTAATTTTAGACCGTCTCCAAAGTACTAACTAATAACACAGACCAGACCATGTGTGAAGTTGCCAATCTCAACTTTCTCTCCATTCATCGTGGGCCGATTTACAGTCATCGGCACGTTTAACCAGAAACGAGGTCCAACGGTGGAAACGGCATCAAGTGCAGATCGCGCATGACATCATCTCACACAGTGGTGTCACGAGGTTGTGAGACCAGCCCGTCTATTTTTAATGTACCGATGTGTACGCTCAAGCCACCTGACGCCAAGCACTTCAGAAAGAGGTTTATGACCGAATTAACAAGGACAAATACCAAAGAGCGAGGCCTTACCAAAAAGGGTTGTAAAGGGGTGTACAAAAAGAGAGAAAATTCCAGAAAAAAATTCAGGACTCCAAAAGAAACAACAGGCATGTGCACATGGTGAGGACTCAAGAGTTTTGGCACTGACTGGCTTGATCACGCGGTGGCCGACAGCACGTGGCCCCCATTAATACGCACCTTCCAGCTTAAAACAGTGCGTGTGACTCTCCCGTCTGCCACTCCAACAGTGTCCGCCTTTAAAGCTAAACAAACACGGCGTCCGCAGGAACTCCCATCGCCAGTTTAACGGTGGCGAGCCTGGCGTATAAATAACCCCCTGCGTGGCGGCGGGGGGATCCTGTTGCCAGGGCCACAAAGAAAGGCTAAGTGCGGAAGAAGACGGAAGGCGGATCAAGGCGTATTATATCAAAGGGAGGAATGCAGTGACAACTGGGAAGGAAGGAGGGGACTTCACAGCAGGGCGCGGAGGGTCGAACGTTCGATCAGCGAGAGACCTGGAGCTCACGACAGGCGGGGCGCCTAGAACACGGGCCTCCGTGTATCTGCTGGACAAAGGGCGTTCCAGGAGAGGTCCGGTAAGGAAACGTGACTGCTGGCTGAGCTGGGCCCCGGCCAGTAGGAGAGATAAAGGCCCCGGATCCTTGAGCGTCCAGATGCCCGCCATGGAACGCCCGTGTCTGACACGGCAGGGTTTTAACACTAGCCTTACATTGTCTCACGATTTAGTCTTATATCATTTCTTTCTAAAAAAACTAATTTGCAAGATTCAATTTTGTCAATTGTTTTTAAAAAAGTACTAATTAATTAATTAAAACATAATGTAAAATTCAAATTAAGACCAACCATAATTAGTCAAATCTGAAACACAGGAACCAGGCATAAAAGCTAAACAAGTTAACCACTTTTTTCTTTTTGAAAAATCTAATTTTCAAAATGATGCAATACATATGCATATGGTAAATTGTAACAATATTGTAAGTAAGGAAAATGCCTAAGGTACATTATATTCTCTCGCTCTCACACACACAAACAAACACACAGTGTAATTCATTATTCAATAATAATAAGAATAATAGTATGCAATAATGCAACTTTTTAAATATCTGACATACCTCCGGTTGCATTAGGGTCCAAAATGCACGATTATACTGTGTATGTATATATATCCATACATTTATATAGTATTCATACTGAATATATATTTAAACTACATGAAAGAAAGCAGAGAAAAGATTCAATCCGCCCATCATGTGAAACACATGCAAATATTCCCTGTGACTGCATGTTGCGACAGTTCTGTGTGTGACTCTGTGTTCATAGGCTCATGCACCCCGTAATCACACGCTGCCCTGTCGCATTCATGCACACGCAGCGTATCAAAGATCTCTGCCATTTCTGTTACCTAATTATTATCTCCTTAAAACGAAAGCGCCCGGCAAGTGTGAAGTGCATTTGTTGTGACAACATAGGACACGCGAGAGCCCTGGGGGGCCTCCAGGGGCCAGGGGAACAGGGGGAGGGGGGCTGTTCGGTAGGTAGAGACCACATCCTGTCACCTTCCCAGCAGCGGGAGGAAGGACACAGCTCTGCCCCCCCCGCGCGCGCCACTGAGCGGGTTCGGCCGACACCGACGGCTCAGCGTGACCCCTTTCTCAACCCTCCTCCCGAACACCTCGGGCGTAGCGCCCGCATGGGAGAAATTACTTTTGTTTTATATTTAAAACTAAATTCACTGAGAGCGCCGAAGTTAAGAGTTCATTTCGGTTGCCGTTTTTAGACGCTTTGGTTACAGTAGATGTAATTTCATCTGGGTTTAGAAGGGAACAATTAGGTATATAATGTGAGGACTTCATTATTACGACTCTCGGACTCTTACATGCACACATACCCCTCAACGCTCAAACTGTGTGAGAACTCCATCCACATTTTGACCCAAACAAGTCAGAAATGCCGTTGTCATTTTTGTTATTACTAATAATACAAATGCCATTAAAATCAAATAGACAATAACAGTGGTTTCAATAATGGCCAGATTGTCATTGTTATATATTGTGTTCTACACCAGGCCATGATCAGTTTTCAATTATTATTTATTTCCAGGCGTGCACACGCACACGCACACGCACACACACAAACACGCACACACCGCACGCACAGATGCACACACACACACACGCACATACACAAAACAACTGATGTGACAAACAAACAGAACTTTCACAAGAGTTTCCAGGATTATGGTGGTGTAAACCCTGGCACACTAGGCTAATATACATTGAAGTCATGGGGTCCTCACACTTTGGAGCACTTTAACATAACATAACATATGCCATTTAGCAGATGCCTTTATCCAAAGAGACTTACAGCAATGAATGCATTCATTTTTCAGTATATGTGGTGAAAAATTATGATTGTAAAAAGCCTTGAGCACCAACCATTCCTTTAAATACCCCCCCTCCCCAAAGTGCTTGTGGACTTTCAGAAACGCCTGAGTGTATGCATTCACTACTGTAAGTCCCTTTCTTGTCGAATTTACTGCCAGATGGGTTCATCAAAAAAAAAAAAAAAAAAGGTGCAATCCACCAGGCCAATGCAATTTATTTTTAATTGATTTCATTTGTACTACTGTACTAGGATTGTGCTTCTAAATATTCAAAGGGTCCAGAATGGATTTTCCCATCTTACAGTGTGGGGAGAGAAAAACGTTCGACCATCATAGAGACGATACGACTGTACCAAAAAGGCAGATGAACAAACAGTGCAGAAGATTTATTGCCAGGATTTAGAGGAACCCAAACAGGATGCATTGATTTTGGTTAGAGGTGTGAGCGAGAATTTATTGGGTGGGAAGATGCATTATTTTCCAATTGTTATCAAGCGACGGTGAAACTAATTTGCGTCCCGATGCATTTCGCCGATAGGGAGAGTGCTTTTAAACTATTTCGATTGAATGTATTAATCAAAATCACCAACTGTGAACTCTATCTACAATTCGGGAGGACAATGGACGTTTCAATTTTTCCTCTGTGCCTCAATTTCTGCAGCATTTCAACTTCAACACAGAACTTGTGGTTCTCTGTGGCTCAGTAGGTAGAGTATGGTGTTGACAACGCTTAGGTTGTGGGTTTGTATTGGGACCACATATACTGAAAAATATATGCATTCACTACTGTAAGTCGCTTCGGATAAAAGTGTCTGCTAAATGGCATATATGATATTATTATATATTCACACCATTTTATTTTTATGAGGGTCGATAAAACACCCTTGCAGCCAATAACAACTGCAGAAATATTCAGTTTTTCAACTGCTAAATAAAGACAATATTTTAGAGGCTTGTGATTTTTGCCATTTATTAAGACAGCTGTAGAATATGAATAAGTGAGAAATTAGTGAGTGGGTGAATTATGGAATGAGTTGAATGAATCAATTAATTCATTCAATGAATAAGCAAGCAATAATGATGCAAGCAATAATACAGGTAGTGGTCAAAAAGGTGGAAACACCAATATGATGTGACTATGGCATCCTGCTCTGTAGAGTTGTTGACAGACCATTCTTCATTAAACTGTGTGCTCACGTCCTAGGTTTAAGTTGAGTTGCTCGCCTGTTTAGCCTTGCACCTCGAACTAATGCAATCCATCAGAATGCATTCCTGACCAGTTTCCCCTTGTTGATGAGGTCTTTCACAAAGAGTTCCATGCAGACATCTCCTTAGACCCTGTTCCTCATGAAACATCAACATGTACAGCTGTCTTCATCACTGTCACCTGTCAAACGTGCCCCAACAATCACCCCTCTTTCGGAGTCACTGATTCCTATCTTCCAGCCATGCTAGCCATAATTATAGGCAACCGGACTGTCCAGTATTTTTGTACCCAACCCTGAGCATGCTGGGTTTTTAACTGCTTAATTATCTCAGAACCAACACCTGTGTGGAAGCACCTGCTTTCAATATACTTTGTGTACCTCATTTACCCATGTGTTACTATCTTTTTGACCGCTACCTGTACAACAGAAGAAACATTTTATGAACAAAGTCCTCTGAAAGAGCATGTAATTTGTTACCCTGCAGACACATGATCACATCTAATTAAACCGAAGAACCACAAACCGTTTTAGTGGACTAATACATCAACAGCTCAATACCCTGTGTTGCCTTGGATGTCAGCTCAAAAACAAAGGTATTTATCTATTCTGTCTTACAGTTAGTTTCAGTTTCCAACAGAAATGGCAATCATACCAGAGTAAAGCATTTGACAAACATGATTTTCAACAAAGGAGAATTGACCATCATGTCCAACTTTCCCTGACCACTTTGACAGAAATAACTTGAAACTGTCAATGAAAAATGTGAGCTGAGGAAGAGCACTGACCTGAGTCTGTAGGTACTGGTCAGATGGCCAGAAGCACAAAAGATTATCGATCAGCTTATATTTCTACGCTATTCCGTAGAAGAACGACAACTTCACAATTATTATTATTATCAAAGAACAATTATCTCTAGAACTTACAAAGACCAACTTCAGCAACAACGAAAGCCCTACACAGCAGATTCTAAATTAGCACAACAGCAGAAAATGTTGATGAAATTACATTTGGCCCAAAACTGTAAAGCACCAAGTGCCAAGGGGTGACCACCTGACGTGAATGCCAAGACGCTTTCACTGCACACGCGACGCTATTGAAAATAAACGTTCCTGTGTTTTGGTGAAGTGAACCTGAGTGCACCTTGGTGAAATGTGACATGAGACTTTGCATGTGATTATTCCTACCATAGCCAAAGTACTTTGCTTATGTATTATATATTATTGTTTTATTTCCTCTTGTGAAAATATCACAGCCGAAAAATGACTAAAAAACAGTTAAAATAAAATAACAGAAAATTTTTTTTTTTTTTTTTTTAAGGGCAGTAATGCTTGTAAAATGGAGATTTTCTCTGAATCACCAAGACAAGAGTTGCATTAAAAATAAGGTCGCATGTTTAAGGAAAACCAAGAGAACATCTAGACCACAGAATCTGAAAACACACCAAAAACACTTAAAACCAAAGGCATTTTCAGTATTTCAGTAATTGGGTGTTGCCGTTTCCAGAGTAAAAGTTATACTTGTGAGAGGTGTCGGATGAATGCCTGGAGCGCACGTACCTTTCCCTGGTTCTGCTGTAGAGCTGCCGTGCTGGGCGGGACTCCGTGCAGACAGTTCAGCCTGGCCTGGAAAGCTGAGAACGAACCAGCGCAGCCAACGTGTCAATCCCAAAGAGAACTACACAATGCCACAGAGAACTACACAAAGGACAGACTCACCTTATGGGATCATGGTGACAAAAATAGGTACGGCAAAACAATGTTACATAATACTACTAATAATACACATGGTTTGTATGTACTGTATATCGGCAGAAAGGCATGGAGATGTTTGTAAAATAAATACAATTAGAGGAATCATTGTTGTGCAATTTACTCCCCAGTAAACACCAATCTAAGGGAATATAAAATATATGCCAAGGGTCTTTATTTCACCAGACACATTTAATAAGCCATCAACAGATTTTTAGGAAGAAATGACAGCCCTAATTATTGTTATTATTTTTTTGTTTCTGATTTTTTCTTCTCCCCAATTTGTAAGCCAATTATACCCTCTATTTATTTTGATTAACCCTCCCCCAAGAACTTACCACCCATCATGACAAGCTACTCTCCGAGGCCGGCGATGATCTGCCTCCTTCGAGACGGAACTCACCGACCCCCTGTCTGGAGACACCCTTATGTGCTTCACAGCGAGTTCATGCTGACCACCCTCCCCATTCTCCCAGGAGCGGACAGCCAAATGCCAAATTGGGGCAAACAGCCAGGGTCGGTCTGGCAGAGACGGGTTTCGAACCGCGTCCCTGATAGGCAGCTCACACTCGTACAGCACCAGCCAAATACAGGTGCGTTAGACCGCTGCACTATCCACCAGCCCCCAGCCCTAATTCATTTTTGGCCTAAAAGTTAAGAAAAATATAATGCACTACATTTAAAAATATAAGAAAGTCATTACACAACTGTAGTGTGACGACATCCGTTGCATGTAAGTGGGGGAGTTGTTTGCTGTGTATTCTCATATGCTTTCCCATCTCACCGCTCTGCCGTGAGAAGAAAGCTCTGACCTCAGTCTTTATGGGTGGCGGCGGGGTCGGGGCGAGAACACTGACCTCCCTGTGCTTTCTGAGTCAAGAGCGGGAAGGACCCAGTGAGGATGCTGTTGAACACGGGGTCGGACAGCTCCCTCTCCAGGTCGGAGGAGTCCTCCTTCTCCCACCAGGGGATCACTCCCGCAATGCCACAGGCCCCGCCAGGCTCACCATCATAGAACCAGTCGCTCTGCTCGTCATCACCTACGAATGGGGAGAGGGGAGGAATCACTCTGGGGGCTTGGCTGACACTTCCTCTTCATTTACTTTCTCCGTTCACCCTAACAGCCATCAGCGACTAACTTTTGTTTACTGTATCCGGGCTCTAAAGGAACGTGGTGATTTTGGTTGGTAAAACAGCAATGCCTTTGTCAATAGTGCTGCCTTCTCAATCAAGAGGCTGTAGTACAAAATAATGTATGAACATGTCACAAGAAAGGAATGAACACACCCCTGTATCATAAAGCAAAACAATGAATGAGATCAAAAACAATCTCCATATAAATATAAAAAACATTAATCTGAATTGAATACAGAAGGGGTGGGGCTTCTGTAGTCCTTATTAGTTACAGCTGTTCACTAGTTTGGGACTTAAATCTCTTCACCTTTCCTCCTCGCACAATGTAGCTGCTGTAGGCCTAGAGGTGGGACAGCTGTGATCTGCTTGTGTCAGTTTCTAACAGCGCCGATCAAAGCAAACAACGCTGCCGTCTAACCTATCCCACGTGTGAGGGAATTAGCAACCGTCTCGAGAGGTGTGCTCACACTTACAACCGGTAATGGAGAAGAAGCTAAATGTTACTGCGTTAATATGTTTTGGTTCACCTACATTAAGGGTGCAAGACACTGCCAGTTTTTAATCACTTTCACTTTTTCCCCGATTTTGTCATTACAGGTACCTTTCCCTACCTGATTAAAGATGTCATCTCTGGACAAATCCACAGAGAACACTTTATGCAGAGATAGGGTTTCATTTTTTTGTTAATAATTGCGGGAGAAAAAGATGTTGTACCTTGTCTCCCCTCGTCATTGGTGTACAAGCCTCCGTCACTGCTGTTACTTACGCTGCTCGCTTCACTGAGAGAGAGAGAGAGAGAGCAATGAGAGAGGGAAAGAGAAAATGAAAGAGAGAAGGAGAGACAAATGGTCAATACAACAATTGGCCTCTGAATTAGAAAACTGCTAAGAAACTGCTAATAAAGTCACAAAACGACCGTGGTAGCGACAGAATATGACCATCCCCACTGTTTCTGTCTTTGGACCTGCACTGCCAATCCTGCCATTTCCACATAACTGTGGAGTCTGTTATTTTTGCCGCACGAGACCATGTGGGCCTAACGGGAATGTTGCGGTAGTACAGATACAACCACTCCAGGGCACCCACACCAAATTCTGCATTTACTATCAGTCTGTTCAAAAATATACAGACTAATATTATTGATTTTCCACAGAGTCAAGAGTGAGGGACTAAACAGGGAATTAAATACAACCATTGCAAACAGATTAATAGGAATTGTTCCAAATAGCCCATACTCATGGTAAGCGAGCTAGATGTCCATAACCCTCTTAACTAGTACAATCAGACAGCAAGAAAGCAAACCTGTAGTAACACTAGCAGAATAGTGGTTGAAAATAATAAACATTAGTTTCTCAAAATGTGAAAACAAGGGGAATGAATTAAAAAATCACAAGGTACCTTGTGCTTGGCAAAAGAATGATGAGATTTTAAACTTGAATCATGAATCATGTGCACGCATACAATCATAGACATGAGTGTAGCTGTGAATTTAAAAATGCATCCATAAAGTTGTGAATTTAAAGAGACATATGAAGTTCAGTAGCAGGCTCTGCTTGCTAGCTCACCAGCAATACGTGCTAAAGAAAACTCCTCAAATCGGAGCTAGATTTCCAGCATAGTGGAGACACAAAAGCATACGGTAACAATCACAGTGCGAGTAGTTAAGACATCGGCCAGTGAAGTCAGCTCAATCCTAACAATCTCACAGCAAAGGAAGGAGCGAAAGGAAGAGGGACAACAGAAACACTAACCACCTGTCACTCATCTCCTCGTCCGATCCTTTCTGCTCCTCATAGTCCATCTTGTCTTTACCCATTAGGCCCATCTCCTCAACCTCCACCACCACCCCTTCGTCAGCGGCCTCCGGCCCCTGCCTGCTGGCGGCCAGCTTCCTCTTCTTCACCCGGCTCTTGCCGAGTTCAAGCCCCTTGGTCTCCGGGCTCAACGCCATGTCCCTGCCGCCGCTGCCATGCGGCTTGGGGAGGGGAGCCAGCATGCCGGTGACCTCGAGCGGGGGGTCGACGGCCATTCGCTTGACCTTCCGTCGCCGGCGCAGGCTGCGGGTGCCCAGCCCCTCCCCGCCGGGGGCATCCTCGGGCCACAGGGGCCTCTTGCCCCGCCCGGCCTCGGGGGCGAAGGGCGGCCGGCGCTTGGGGCCCTGCAGCTGCTCGTCCGAGTCGCTGTTGTCCTTGGCGACGGCGGAGGAGGCGCGGTAGTCCTTGTGCTCCTCGAGGCTGGACTCGGAGCCCTCGCTCAGGAGGTGGCAGGGCTCCCACGGCGGGTGCGGGTTGTCCGAGCGCCGCTTCCTGCCCCGCCGCTTGCGGGCCTGGCGCTTCAGCAGGCAGCCCACGGCCAGGGCGTGGTCGCCCCCGTCCCCGCAGCCCCCCCGCGCCTGCTCCGAGCTCTCCTCCAGCGCCGACACCAGATCGTGGACCAGCTCATCCATCGTCCGGCAAAAGTGCCTGCGCAAAACATGGACCAATCTCTCTCAGTGACATGAACTGGATGAAATACCATACACATCATCACTTCATGTTTTCACCTTTTTCTTATTTATTGGGTGGGCAAGGTAATGATGTAACAATTTGCACAGATGGGGAAAAGAGATACCCGCAAACTGTATTAAATGGGTGTAGGTGGATGTTGCTCGTGGGCGCTGGTCTGAAGTCAGTTTTGTGTTGTTCTTCCTAACAGTTAGCTCGTCCTGTGCCAGTACTTATGGAAAACCTCCCCCTTGAGCTATTAAATGCGCCCAAACAGGTCTGATAGTGGAAACAACATTACAACCGATAGAAATGTAGGTGGATTAACAACTTTTAAAGGTGCTGATAAGGTTTGCATTATCTGTCTAAAAATAATAAAACCCAGGGAAAGTATTTGGTTGGACATATCAAGCACTTAAAAACAATACTTGAAAATGTACCATTTACTTGGTGTATGCTTGATACATCCAACTGAACACATTCACTTGGATTTATTTCCAAATATGCTACATATTGACATTTACCCGAACACTCCATATGTGTTTAACATATGGTTTTAAAGATAATTTTGTGGTAAACTACAGATTTGTCAGAGTACACCACATGGTTTCCTTCAAACATATTAAATAATTAACTATATAAAACAATGAAATTACTTTTACATTGATCACAGTCTGGAATACAGTAGCAATGATACTCAAATGGATTTGAGCACAAAGATTTACAGGTCTGTCACAGTTCACATAATCAGATGTTAATCAGTGCCATAAGGATGCCTCATATCCATTTGCTACGTGTCTACATTTAACAAATGATAGCTATCAGGCCTTTGAGTTATATATCTGTTCCTTACCTAACTAGCTAAATGTAAACAATTGTATGGATCATGGAAGCCAGTCAGCCAGCTAGCTAGTTAGTGACCTAATGTTTTAAGGGGACATCAACAGCAATCAACTGGACAATCCCATCAACAAAGCTTTCTAGCTGCACCTTCAATAATGTTAATTAACGTTATTTAACTTGGCATCGTAGTAAACAGCCTACCTAGGCCTCCTCGGACAGTTGGGCGTGCTTAATCGTGATGTCTCTCTTGAATGAAACTTGTTCGCTAGCAAGCTTAGATAACTGGTGCCACAACCAAAACAAAAACACAAACCTGCGCCACAACACATCTCGTGTGACAGCACTAGTTAGCAAACGGGAATAACGTTAGGCACATCAACAATAACCTTTGCTCTGTGATACTAATTTAATTTAAAGGCGTCTGTAGCAGTTTCCCTGGATAGTCAGACGTTAAATAACTCAGATATGTAGCAGGACTAGCTAGCTGGTTAGCAACCTAAATGTGATTAGCTGGGAACCTAGATTATGTTAACGTTTATACTTCACGGACAATACACTGTCTCGTGTGGCTAGATAGTTAAGTGCCTAGCTCAGTTGCTGTTGTTAGTCAAAAGATAGGCCCGAAACTAGCTAGCAAGCATTGGCTAACTATTCAAGCTGACTAGCTAACATTAACTAGCTAGCACAGAGGGACAAGTATGCCTCGGAAACACCGGCAAAAGAGAAACACACCAGCTAGCGAACTAGCATAGCTACTTGCTGGCTGATTCCGTATAAGCTCGCCAGCTAGCTTGCTGGCAACTTACCAGCTGGTTCCCGCTTTACCGAAGCTCTTTATATTAGCTGCACGGAACATTAAAACCTCCCAAGGACTTGTAACTTTCAACTGAAAACTACGGGAAAAACACATAAAGGAACCACCATTATGGTTCAAAAAAGTGCACAGGAAACAAACTGTCTGAAACAGGATGTAGCTTAGACAGCAAGCAACTGGGAATGTACCACAACATACGATTGTACAACTACTTAAAATACAGTTCCGGAACGGTTTCTTTGTTTTATTTATCCACAAAGTAATATTTAAAACCTTACTAAATTGTATAATTCTCCAGATACATTTTCTGAAATCTACTTTTCTCCAAATCACTTATATGACCCCCTTAGACTTCTTAGCGTGTTCCCGTTACTATGGAAACGAGTGGAAACTCGTGGGAGAGGAAAGAGCATCACCAGCAGACATGTGAAGTCGAAGTCAGTTTCATTAAGTAGTATCTTGTCCTTGGTTATAAGAATTAGGCAATTTAAGGGATGATAGCTCTATTATTTAACTCGGTTCTGGCATTTGGACGTTGTCTGAGTGTTGGATGCAAAACGAATTTTAAGCTGGCTAGCTTCCTGCCGAACATGAACATGAACACGTGTCACATTTTATTCTGCGTGTGAAATAATTAAATGCAGCATGCAGTAAGTTACTCGAACTAACAGCGTGGTAAGTGCAACTTTGCAGATTTGGATTTGGAGAAAAGCTATTTCTTAATGTACAAATTAGTGACCAAAATGCTAAATCAATTAAACACAATATAATACAATGCTTTCCATGCATATATCTAAAAATAGATACATAAGTATTACTACAGTATACACAAACACATACACACATAGTCTCTGTGATACTTTAAATCCCTATAGGAAATCAATTGAAATAAGCTGCTATAATATTAACCCTGAACTCATAAAATGTGTTTTTTTCCAAATAAGTCTTACAAGAAATGGTCTTGTAGGACGTGTTGCAGCCAAAAACAATTCTTGTGGAGAGGCAACAAACAGAAGAGATTGCAATACGAGAAAGACCATAAAGCATGGAGCGACAACCAGTGGCAGAAAGTCTTATGGAGAAATTAGTCCAAATTTGACATTTTTAGTTCACAAAGATGCCAGTATGTCAGAAGAAGAGTTGGCGACATTTAAGCCTGTCTGCAGCCTTCTGTGGTGGTGGCTCTGTCATGGTCTGGGGGTGCAAAAGATTTTGTTACTTTTCATTGTATTAATGTTTCTTTGTGTTTACTTCAATGTTATATGGTGTTTTTTCGACCAAATAAACACTTACTGCTCAAATAAATGGCTTTAATTTTTCAGAGTGGCCTAAGACTTTTGCACAGTACTGTATATACACTCAGTGGCCACTTTATTAGGTACACTTTTATAGTACTGGGTAGGACCCCCCTTTGTCCGCAGAACAGCCCGAATTCTGCGTGGCATGGATTCAACAAGGTACTGGAAACATTCCTCAGATATTCTGGTCCATGTTGACATGATAGCATCACGCAGTTGCTGCAGATTTGTCGGCTGCACATTCATGTTGCGAATCTCCCATTCCACCACATCCCAAAGGTGCTCTGTTGGACTGAGATCTGGTGACTGTGGAGGCCATTGGAGTACACTAAACTATGTTTGTGGAACCAGCTTGAGATGATGTCTGCTTTGTGACATGGCACATTATCCTGCTGGAAGTAGCCATTAGAATATGGGTAGACTGTGGCCATAAAGGGATGCACATGGTCAGCAACAAGACTCAGGTAGGCTGTGGCATTTAAACGATGCTCAATTGGTATTAAGGGGCCTAATGTGTACCAAGAAAACATTCCCCACACCATTACACCACCACCACCAGCCTGAACCGTTGACACAAGGCAGGATGGATGCATGGATTCATGTTCTTTCCGCCAAATTCTGACCCTACCATCTGCATATCACAGCATAAATCGATATTTGTCAGATCAGGCGACGTTTTTCCAATCTTCAACTGTCCAGTTTTAGTGAGCTTGTGCCCACTGTAGACCCGTGTTCCTGTTCTTTGGTGACAGGCACGTAATTTGGTGACAGGAGTGAACCTGGTGTGGTCTTCTGCTGCTGTAGCCCATCCACTTCAAGGTGTTGTGCATTCAGAGATGCTCTTCTGCATACCACTGTTGTAACTCGTGGTTATTTCTACTGGCGCCTTCCTGTCAGCTTGAACCAGTCTGGCCATTCTCCTCTGACCTCTCTCATTAACAAGGCATTTTCACCCACAGAACTGCCGCTCACTGGATGTTTTTTGTTTTTCGCACCATTCTCTGTAAACTCTGGAGACTCTTGTGTGTGAAAATCCCATGAGATACTCACACCACCCCATCTGGCACCAACAATCATTCCACGGTCAAAGTCACTTAGATCACATTTCTTCCCGATTCTGATTTTTGAACTGAACCTCTTGACCATGTCTGCATGCTTTCATGCATTGAGTTGCTGCCACATGATTGGCTGATTAGATCATTGCATTAACGAGCAGGTCTACAGGTGTACCTAATAAAGTATATATACTGAGTATATATATATATTATTTTATTATTATTATACACTGACCTCTTCTCATCTGAAATGTATCATTTGAGCTATTTTTGGACATACAGTCAGAACAAAAAGTACATTTGATTTGTTTGATCAATCAATCACTCAATCTTTATTTTTGTATAGCTGCATTTATTTAAAAAAATGGTTATCACACAATGCTTCACAATGAACATTTCTAGAGTGAAACAAAACCAGAAAAAACCTCAGTTGAGCCAATTTGGGAAAATGCTAAATTATACATTAGGCTACAACTTGTAAGTTGTTCTGTAAAAGAGCATGCAAAATGACAAAGCAATAATGAAAACAAATTGTTGTTTTTATTTTTCTGACCATCCCCATTTTATCATGGGTTTCTGCTGCAAGCACAATCATTTGTCAACAATCACAAAATAATTGTTGCTAATAATAATAATAATGAGTAATTGTGTCTTAAACCTCCACATAGGTACAGTAAGCCGACTGAAGAAGACAGGTTACTTTTCTCTTGCTTTACAATACACACTGCTCTGTGATTTTTTTTAAACGTGTCGTAGAGGGCATCTACACTAAATGAGAAATGAGTTTTACATGTGATAAGAAAACCAACCATATGTCAAGGCAACATAGTAATAATGCACTTCAGATGATAATGAACTTGGATTTGGAAACTTTACAGCTAATCTGGAAATTAGCAGTAATGTACATTAGTATAACTCATCTGAACTCATCTCACCTGATTTATATTAGTGTTCATATTGAGGGAATTTAATTTCTGGATTCATTCAGACATGTGTCAGATTTGGTTTGAAATTAATAAGGAAATCTACTTAGATACAAAAACAGTTGAGGTTTTGGTTATGTGTATGTTTATGTTTTTATCATTAAGCACCAATTGCTTGTATCAAGTTAGCAATTATTGGTTAATAAACAGGTCAAACCTTTCAATTTAATTTCTGCCTCTTCCCCTCTTCATATTAAACACTACTGCTGCTGTTCATGGTATTCCATTCATTCACCACTCATCCACTCACACCCCTTTCAATTAGCCATTTATATTATCACACAGGAATAACATGCAGTAACCTGCCTTATTTGAACCAGCAGTGTGCCATTCATGGCTAGTTGATTTCCTCACTTGACCTTGATAATTTTATGCATGCCTGTAAATGATGGTGCAGACCCAGGCATTCACGTTCACGTCTGAAACGTGGATATATTGTCTTTCTGACCATGCGTTTTTTCTCTGTAGATGTACGTGGATCAATGGTAACAGAAATACCTTTGTTTTCATTAGTCAGTTGTGCATTATTACCAACAAACCTGAAAAAACACACACACGCACCGACACACAAATGCAACGCATGTAATGCATATATATAAAGTATAAGTATACCACAGACACCCACACTGCACACTTGAAATTTGATAGAAAATTGATGGAATATTCCTGTCTGTCATGTGCCAAAAGCAGCATTGTACATGTGAATGAAATCCCCTGTTAAAGGTCTAGATTTCGCAGTGAAAAGACCTTGAGAGAGGCAGTACAGATGGCATAGCATGAAAGACCATAGTCTGTGATGGCAGTCGCTCATCGAACACAGCATAACACATTTCAAATGCATAACGCGCTTTTTTCTGCATTAGAAAATAACATCCAACCACTTATTAATTGCACAGATTGTCAACAAATGATCCAGTCCCCAATTCTCCCTGTAAAACGCTCTCTCCCAAACAATGTTTGATTTGGATAGAACCTGGCAAGTAAAACAGCGCTGTTCATAATAATGTTGCGTTAAACTGAATGTTAAATCTAAAAAAAACCTGTGAGGTGTTACTGGAAGGCATCAAAGCGCATATTTCACTCAAAGTGGAAACATCGCTAATGTGACCTGAACTTGAGTGAACACATGATTTCTTTTTTTATTATTAAACCAATTTGTGAGTTGCGAGTCTATTAAACCAATTTGCAGGAAACGTGAGTTGAATTTGCGTCTCCCTCTCCTGTTTTCCACTAAATGAAAGCCAGCCTGAATATTGCTGTCTTAGCGGCTCGAGCCTCAGTGGAGCTCCATTGATTATCAAACAAAACGCAGAGCGTATTTTACCATCATACATCTCCATTAGCTTCCAGTCTGACTGCGATAGATTTTATTTTTCTGGTCTTGCCTGCATCATGCATTAAGAAGCAATCTGTCCCTTCAGTGCAGTCAGACTGTATCTTTACCTTGTACGCCTCTGTGACTTCTGATTTTATCCATTTGCATGTGGACAGATCAGAAGGCTTTATATATGGGTAAGCCATTTAAAAATGTGTCTTCCTCTTGATTCACAGGTGTTCTAAATTACTATAAAATTTTGTTGTCAGGCATATTACGTGAAGTACACTACTGGTCAAAAGTTTTAGAACACCCCCATTTTCCAGTTTTTACTGAAATTTAAGCAGTTCAAGTCCAGTGAATAACCCGAAATGGTACAAAGGTAAGTGGTAAACTGCCAGAGGTTAAAAAAAAGTTTAGGTTACCAAAAACTGATAAGATAATTTTTTGGCAGTGATGTTAGGGGGGAACGATGACGAGAGGGGGGAAGGACCCAATCGCAGAGATGGAAGGAGGAGGGGGTACAAACCAGGGAGAGAACAAAAAATACACTGGACTAACTAAACTGGGATGGACAAACCACAAGAGATAAAAACAAACTAACAAAATAACAAACACAATAAGAGAAACCAGGAGGAGCATAAAACAAAGACACAACACTAAACTAACTATGAAAACTTTGTTAGACGGAGAAAGGCTTGGAAATGTGAAAACGGCAGGTATGAAAACAGCACATTAACTCAAAACTGAGCACAGGAGAATGGGAGAGACTGGGTTATATACTGAGTGTGATAAGGTAAATTAGAGAGGTGTGAGTGGAAAACCACAGGGGAAGACTTGAAACTGTCATAATGGAATGCTGGGGTGACTGGAGAAAAAGAAACAGTGAAACCACAAAACAAAGGAAAAAACAAAAAAACAAAGAGGGAGCTATGTCGCCCTCCTGCGGCCAGGATGGGGAGATACCGCTGGAGCCCTGACAAGTGAGTAGTTTCCTACATCATCAAAAGGCACTTGGAAACTGGAGGAAACTCTAACAGGAAGAGGTCTGGCAGACCCAAAGCCACAACAAAATCAGAAGACAAGTTTCTGAGACTCAACAGCTTGCGTGATAGGTGGCTCACAGGACAACAGCTTCAAGCACAGCTTAACACTGGTCGAAGTAAGGAAGCCTTAGTTTCAACTGTGAAGAGAAGACTTCGAGCTGCAGGTTTGACAGCTTGAGTGGCAGTAAGAAAGCCATTGCTAAGATGGCAAAATAAAAAAGAGGCTTGCCTGGGCCATGAAGCACCACCAGTTGACTACTGAAGACTGGAAGAAGGTCTTATGGATCAATGAATCAAAATTTGAAATCTTCGGTTCATCACGCAGGGTTTATGTACGCCGTCGAGTAGGCGAAAGGATGGTTCCTCAGTGTGTGACACCAACTGTCAAACATGGAGGAGGGAGCGTGATGGTCTGGGGCTCTTTTGCTGGATCCAGAGTCGGCGACTTGCACAGAGTGACTGTTAACCCACGTTAACTCATTACTTGTTCCCTGAAAAGGGCCTTTTATATAATTCTGAAATGTACATTATTTTTCAGTTTTTGGTAACCTAAACTTTTTTGCTTAACCTCTGGCAGTTTACTGCTTACCTTTGCACCATTACAGGTTATTCACTGGACTTCAACTGCTTAAATTTCAGTAAAAACTGGAAAATAAGGGTGTTCTAAAACTTTTGACCGGTAGTGTATGTTTTAGTAATTTTAATGTAATCAGCCAACATCATGTGTTTGTGCAGCAGCCAAATATAGGGTCAAAATACAACCTTTATCTTGGTAGGTTTTTACAGTTTTACATATTCCCATGTATTAGGTAGGCCTGTGTACCTGCACATACACAGTTATCAATCTTCAAATATTTATCTTCAAAGCCAAAACAGATGTCACCAATTTCCAACTTTTTGTAAAATCCAGTTTCCTCGGTTTGACAAACACACGACTGATTTCCCAAGCTACAAATCGCAAGGCTTTCCATTCTGAGTGATATATAATCAAATTTTTACGAGGTTGGGAGATTCCATTTAAAACCATACGTTTTACAATTCCACACAGCTTTTCCCCCTCCCGAGACGCCGTAAAAGCTGATATTGTAGGATTACATTTTTACAAGGCTAACAAAAGTTTAACTTGTGTGGTGGGATAACATGCTTATTCCCACTGGCCTGGTCCTGGAGCAGTGGGCAACTCAAACTATAAAAAAATGTCATTCCAATTATGCCAACAAATACCGTCTTACAAGCCTATGAGATGCCTTCATAAAAATCATATTACAAGTGTACACAACACAGAGGAGAGATACTGGCGGAACACCTGAGACCCAGATGTTAAAAGCAAAGGTTCAGGTCACCACTTAGACTATAGGCATATCTCCACTAGACCCCCTGAAATATTTTATAGCTCTTGTAAAGTGGAGCGAGGTGTGCAGCAAGCCATATGTCAACACGCTTTAGGACAGGACTGAGAGTGTTGATAGAGTTTGATGTGCCTGGGAGGATTGCACTATATTTAAAATTCCACAAACTTTACCACTGATCATAGGCAGCACTAGTAACAAATGCTGCACAAAAACATACCTTATATATATATATATGTAGTGTGTGTGTATGTGTGTGTGTGTGTGTGTGTGTGTGTGTGTGAGAGAGAGAGAGAGAGAGAGAGAGAGAGAGAGAGAGAGAGAGCTTTGCCTATTGTAAACATTCAGGTTGACTGGTGAAGAGTGATTCATGAAGTATAAATACAAACATTCAGGTAAATTCCAATTAGAGTACGTCTGTAACACAGTTAGTTGTTGACAAAAATATTTTCTTTTACTGCGCATTTATGTTGCTTGTAATTGTGTCTAATTTTCCTCAATTCTTTCCTCTTGCATACTATTTTATCGCACACTTTCACAAAAGCCCAGTGTGTTGATGGCATAATACATATCAGTTTTTAAAATGGTTCTTAAATTTCTGTCCCATCTAATTAGAGACCACGCATCATTGATTCTCCTAGTCTGAAAGGTCACCAAGTACTTGGCTTCTGAGCCAGCAGTTACATTATTCAAAATTATCTGTTGTGCGCTGATCAATTGCAATGCCTTTTTTTAGCTCTTGTATGAACAAGCCAGTGCACTAATCTCCAAGTTAGTGTGAAGGGCGTCTGTTCCTGATTCTCCAGGGCAGTGGGATCAGTCAATTAACAGCTCCCTCTCAAATGGTTTTATGCTTACTGTACTGTATACAGCACTGCCCCTCGCTGTACATGTAACGCATGTCAGTGACCAGAAGTATCTGAATGTGCTTGAATTCTGATGTCAGAGATTGTTTGATTGGATAGCTTAAATGAACGGTCCATAGTCCACACAACCACACCCATAAGTGCCGAGACATTCATTATAATATGATGCTGGGTACAGAAAATTCTGCTATTCTAAATTTGAAGCAATTATAAATATATGAAATACAATGATACAATGGTGATATATATACTGTATGAACTTAGTGAACATGAACAGACACTAAGTAATTACTACTTAGTAAGGGTAAGAATAGTCTTTGTTAGTAAGCTAAACACCACAGGGAGTGACTGAGCTGTGCTTTAGTGCACACAGAAATGATAAGCTGGCCCTTCGTGTTTAAAAGGAAATAGTCATATGCCCATGACGTTAAACAAAGCAACAATTGTCCACACAGAAATATCTTTCATCATATCCGTTTACCTAAATTTAGTAAGTAATGTAGATTATGCTTTTGCATTAAGTATTTAATTATTTTCAAATCTTTATTATTATTAATAATAATAAGGCTTTGCAATTGTAAAATAAATCTCAGATGTATTTGCATGTGTAACCCTGAGAGTGTGTTACATATGGAAATAAAGCAGAGTATATTACAGCATGTACTCTGTTCCTGGCACTCTTACAACGATAAATTGACTTGAATAATCTAAAGGCTGAGTTGGCAATTGGTTGACATATAGAGTCATAACCTCAAGCCTTGTAGGTAAAAATGGCCTCAGGTTCTGAAAAGGCAAGTGATGATATGAAATTAAAAAGTAAGACAACGGTTTCAGGGAGCCCTTTGCAAAAGGATACTGTGGTTTCAGGGTGGAAAAAAATGAAAGTCACATTTTAATGTCACCAATTTATGTAAACTTGTGTTATTATTACATTTCTTCAGGCTTTTGTCTAGAATTAGATGTAAATGTATAAAATGCTCTCTGGAACAGTGAACAGCACCCCCGCCCCCCCCCTCCCCTTCAGTAGGTTTTATAATCTGTGGGGACGATACATTGGAGCGCATTGTTGGAAGATTATGAAAATGCATTCTGATCGAGAACAACAGGTTACATATTTAGGAAAATATGTAACAATAGCTGAAATCTAACAAAAATGTTCATCATTTCTTGAGGCTCTGTCAACAGATTGTAAGGCCAAGTTTGGGTCTGGGGGGTTGGAACTCACAAAGTTATTGAGAGGGAGAGAAATGCAGTTTCCATAATTTATATTTGAACATGTGTGTGTGTGTGTGGGTGTGCATTTGTGTGTGTGTGTGTGTGTGTTTATGTGTGTGTGTCCATTTCTCAGATAGGGGCCTGGATTCAATCAACATTTGTCCTTATCTTTGACTCACAAATAATAGCAAGTGTTTCTTTTTTCTTCGCCAACACAATTTGGAGATTTAATTTTGATTCTGAGTGATTTATGAACTTGGCAAATTCTGTTAGTAAAGAAAAAAACCCCACTTGCATTTGTTAGCCAAAGTTAGGGACTAATTTTGATTGAATCCAGGCCCCCATCTGATAAATGGACACACACACACACACACACACACACACACACACAGAATGACAAATAAGTATGGGAGAAAAATCAGGATATATAAAGCACCATCACACGCTATCACAAACAGGAAGAGCTCCCGTTTCTCATCCCTGCTCAGAGGCACCAACGTCTCCTCAGCGTTTAATCACTTGTTTACTCACTTGTTTATTTAATGCTTTCATGGTCCCAATCAATTAGTGGCAGACTGCCACTTTTATACAGAATGTAACATTTATATAGAATTTATATAGAATATCCTTTTAGCGCTGAACTCAGAACCACCCTCTGCCTGATCAGTCACCCCTGCAAAAGACCCTGCTAACCGGCTTTTTAATATATGCTTTACTGTCGCTGAATAAATTATGATTTTTTTTACAAATGGGTCCCATTTAGCCGGAGCCCAGTGGCCCGGCATGTCGGTGACACGCGCCGACCCCAGACGAATTAGGGCACCCCGCCCCCCTGTCCCACCAGCAGGGGACGGATCTTCCTGGATAAAAACGACCCGTTCATTACCGTTTGCCCTCGCCCGATCCGGCAGTGGCTGACCATATTGAGGCATCCGCCTTCATTCCGCCATTCCCCTACCACATATCTTAATGAAGCCGAGGCCCGAACCTGGCTCCACTAATTCCGCGGGCCAGAGTTTGCGCGGCGTAACAATTTATCACACGGCAAGGGAGACACTCTTATTTTCCCCTCCTTACTTAATAAGGGCATCCTGTGGGCTGAGTAATTAGAAGTGAACAGTTTGCATATTTGCTAAATGCATTGTGTCATTGCCACCATGGCCTGTTGCCTGCATGAATTATTTCTCTATCTGCAATAAACAGCTGGGTAATTATTACTGCCATGATCAGATGAATCCCCTCTGTAATTTTCCGACGTGGCAAATTTTTTAACTCGTCAAAAGCTTGAGGAGAATTTATGGACTCGAGACTACTTTTTCCCGGCCGCTATCACGTCACTTCAAGGGCAAACCGTGAAAACGGGACCCATAAACCGCCAAAGCCTTCCTTCGGCGGGCTCCTTCATGAGACGCTGGAATAACAATGATCTTTTCTCTCTTTTTTTCTAACTGTTCTCGGGCCACCTTCTGTGGAGAAAGCACCGCTGTGTGAGGGCTTAAGCTTTCTGCTGTGCGGAAGGAAAGGGAAAGCGATCGCTCTTTTTGTCTCGCTACTTATGCCTGCAGTGGGCCATCTGATGGAATCTGAGACCTGCCACAGTAAGGTGTGATGTAATGTGGAAATTGTCATTATAAAAACAACCATGGGGAAATGTGTATATAGGCCTACAGTTTGTAATACTGACTAAATCTATTCAAGCGTATTTGTGAATTGTTAATTTCTCTGCCATGTATGTTTTTTTGACAGTACATTGACCCCTATTATTTGTATCATACAGTCTATAGTACCTTGAGTGTGTACTTTAAATAATGAATAATAATAAGCTCTGCAGTCAAAATATTTAGAAAAATATTGTGTACAAACATAAAAATGTTATATTGAATTCTGGTCAAGGTAAAGGATAAAGGACCTTTTCTACTTAATGCCACCGTTTAATTGGTCAAATTAAACAACCACCCAGGTACCATTGAAAGAGATGGATAAATAAATGGATTGGTGGATGGAAAAATATAATTCATAAACACTAGTGCATATATCTAGCTATATTTGCGTCCAGACTTTCCATCTAAAGCTGCTGGGTGAGGACACTGAAAGGTCACTGCTTGTACCAGTAGCCCCCCAAACGCCTACAGCAGTCAAGCCTACTGGTGTGTGTGGGTTACCATACAGAAGCACACATGCACACACACACACACACGCACAGATAGAATGAATCCCTTCAATGAAAACTAATTTGTTTGGCTGATCTCCACTACAACACAATTACCACTGGTAATAGGTATGAGAAACAGGTTTTAAAAACACATCCGTCCAACATGCCACATAAATGGCACAGGTCTGGCACCAGGAAAAAGAAATGGAACTAAATGAAAACAGACTATTTACCAGATTCAAATTTCATATTACAGTAATAAGCTATTTTCAATAAGCTGGGTGGCAAAATGGAGGGCATGGCTCTCTGTATAATTTGGTTATTAAGAAATGTAATCTGACGCCAGGGACAGAAATAGCACTATACTGAAAAAGTTAACCCAGTAATTTTTAAATGCTGCTATACCCCCTTCCCATAACCTTGTATAAAATGTAACGTTCATATTTTGTTTTATGCAGAGTGGTCGAAAATCTGAGTTTAACAAGTGTGGCTACTTTATATTCTAGAATGCATTTTCAGAAAGGAATTATTTTTTTATCAAATTTAGTTGCTTCAAATTTCATGGAAATTCTCAGACCATAATTCAATATTGTAATTAAAGGAGGTTTCAATATAGCTGCTGTGCTGCTTCATCTTTAAGTGGTTCATATTTTTCTCCTTACACAATACATATTAAGATGTTAAAATGAATGACAATACATAATATCAAAACAGATATTTGATATTACAATTGTTATGGTTGGGTCATGGCACAATCCTAAAACCAGTATGATCTTACCATTGTATTGCTTTAGAATGTTTATATAACTTTTTATATGAAACTATTTTTTTTAAATGTTATGCTATATTTGCTGGGGTTTTTAGAACATGAGATTGTGTTGCAGCACAGCAAACATTTCCATTCCCACCTTGAAAAAGGAGGGATCTGGAGTTTGAACAAGCTGAAATCCTCAGGTATCATAGAAACCCAAAATGTATTTTCCCTTTCTGTGGAAGAAATGAATGAGGATAACAAATTTTATAACAAAAAGTAATTGAACAAGCATTTGTTTCAAACAGACAATATCCTTTCACTGTTAAAGACAGCAATGGTAATAAAGGCATTAGATGGTAATTCCTACCAATGCAAGATTCAATGCCTGGTTTATAAAAGCAGCACAATAAGGACATGTTTGCGTGTGTGTGTGTGTGTGTGTGTGTGTCCATCTTAGTTTGTTTTTTATGGTTTTGTTTGAACTTTTCTACTTTCTTTCTTGTTAAAACTATATTGTTGAAATAACTCTCTGTGATCCATGGGTGCCCTAGGAAGAAGAGAAGGAGATAGAAAGAGACCGAGGGATAGAGAGAAGGAGAGCTCCAAACTGGCGGAGAAGGGGAAGAGGATTCATAAACTCCCCAGCACACCTGATTACATAAGCACCTGACCCAAGGCTTCACCCCCTCAACTTCAAACAGGCAACCTCTGAGATGGAAGCTTACGGTCTGATTTTAAAAAATTTAATAATATTCCATTTCACAGGGCAAAAGTGTACTTTTTTCTTCTTTTTTTGTACATTCATTCTAACCACAGTGGACTATTCTGTGCTTTTTTTCTTGCACAACATCTTATTTAATTTCAGTGCCCACAAAGCCAATGCTACTGTGTCAGGAAATACATTTTTTCAAACTTGTTTTAATGACTAAATTGGTGGGAACATTCAATCTAAGTACTACAGTGCTTTATTTATAACTTTTTTACATGTTTTATTTATTTGCTAGTCTAACAACATATTGGCAATTTAGATGCATAATCGTTATTACACATACAAGGAAATTAATTTCTCTCAACCCTCCATAGCATGCTATCTTGGAGGTATTAGTACCTTATAGAATTGAAGACATGGTGTTAGAAAGTTCTAGTTTGACTGAATGCTTCCTTTGGAAGAACTACAGTATGAGTATAAATCACATTATGGGCAGGATGCACTGAGACCTTGTTTTCATTAGACTTACAGAATTTGTGTAAACACAGAATAAAGTTTGATGAGATAAATCATTTGATTTGTATTAACCTTTTTGCTTTGCCTTCAGCTTTTAGACAGTTCACATATTTATCATACTTGCTTCAGAAAAATTACATTTGATATGTACTTTACCAAATTATAAATATTCATTTACAGCACTACTTTAGAGATACTCAACATTTGAATGTAATCAATTGTTTTTGTTCATTTAAAGTTTTCTGTCAGTTATTGCCTAATTAGTTTCATTTAGTGTATTTATTTATTGTTTGTTTTTCTAATGCAGTGCTTAATATTGAAAGTTATGATATTTATTTACATTTTCTATTGGGGGGGATATAAAAGAACCGTAAACTTAAATAAAAACTAAGAAGAAAATAAATAAGAGAAAAAGAAAGAGTTAGACTTAAATCAGCTCTTAAATAAGCTCTGTCCTTCATCTCAGTTTCACCAAGATTTGAAACATATCCAACCTGCACACCTGCTGAAATGGTTCACCTGAATAAGCCTGGAAAACTGTCAAAATTAAAAAGATTTGGATTTGGATTTTGAATTTGGTCTGGTCATCTGGTGCAATACTATGTAACATAATATCCTGTGTTTGGGTTTTCAAATCCAGTATTTATGGATGCTTATCAATATAAAACTATTTCTGCCAGGTCTAATTACTGGGTATGTTCAGGAAACCACTGACGCTTTATTTGCCAAATGCTGTTAAATTATCGGTTTAAGGTGTTGAAAATAGGAATTATGGGAACACAAATTCAGAGTACAAAAGCCAGGGTCTGGCAGTGCTCTGGACCTTTCAGGGCCTCTCAGGGAGCCAAGTGCCCGAGTGAGTGACAATTATATTTGAGTGCAGGGCCGGGAGTGTGCAGCAACTCTGAGTGGGTTAACAATGCTATTGAAAGCGGTTTATTCTGACCGCAGAAGCCCAGCAGCTGACAAATGATCATGTTCCCCTTTAGTTCTCAGCGGAGAGTAATTGAACATGGAATAGCTCGCTAAACACCGGACGGTGACAGCGTGTTAACACCTTCTATCTCTGAGCAGCGTGCCACTGATTTGCTGAGTGGGATGTTTATAAATCCCCTGGCACCGGCGTGTCCTGATAATTATGAAGAAGTGTTTTCGGTCAGTGTTCATTCAGCGGCCAGCCTCTCATGTGGACATGCACCGGGTCCTTCGTGCCTCTGCGTTCATTATGCCCTGCCTCGCGACTACATTACCCACGTGCCCTCTGCCTGCCTGTTTCTGTCGGCTATGGAATGCCATGATTCAAAGATTGTTTTAGCAGGAGATTTCAGCTTGTTTTAGGAGTCTCATAGAATAACAGGGCAAGATCAATAACCTTGATCTTGTGATTGTCAACAGGTATGTGTGTGTGTGTGTGTGTGTGTTTTTGTATTTATGTGTTTGTGTGCATTTGTGTGTGTGTGTGTGTGATCATGTGATCATGGATACACGCAGTATGGCGTTCATATATCTTTTTGTTGTTCGCGGTGTGAATTGGGAGACCATAAAGGGTCTACAATTCACAATAAAAAATTGTTCACCCGCTTTTCACAAGTTTTGCACAAATATAAGCAAAAGCCCCAGCAAATGAACCTGCAATGGTTTATTAGTTGTGTGGGTTAAAGACTGCAATGAGTTGTGTGGTTGGAGACTCTTCCAGTCGTCTGACCTTGTCACTATGGAAACTAATGGGAGTCTCACTGGTCATCATTAAAAGGAGAAACCCTGCTGGACAAGAGGTGGCTTCTCTGACACAGATTTAGTTATTCTGTCCAGGGGTCAATGCCATTGCTGTTTTTGGCCCCACCTTACATTACACTGCCCTTGTCCCTGTGTAATAACACATGTTAATACTATGTCCTTGTCCCTGTGTAATAGCACGTGTTAATACTATGTAAGTATCATTTAAGTATGCATTAGTAATAGAGTAATTTGACAGCAGAGTGTGACCTCAACATGTCATTGTGTGTAATTTTCTGCTGTAGTCAGAAAACTATGATATTTGATAATGAGATGTTTACCATAATTTATTCTATTAAAGGCTTTTTTGACAGATGATAACAAAAACATACAGTCATACCACTTTTTACCTTTTTTTGCTTATTGGCCTCCAAAACTGCTTAAAGGAAATCTAACGTTACTGTCTGGAAAATTACAAGTCATTTATAATTACCATTTTACATGTATATATAATGGGAGCTTTTGCCCTAGATTAACCCTACAATAGGTGCCTTTTAAAACATTGTATTCCACGTATTTATTTTTCAACGGTCATTAGTTTCAATGTGTCTCCTGTGGCCCTTATCACAGGACAGGTTATGATTTCATGTATGAAGAGGGAAAAGGAGAGCAGTCTGAAAGGGGGTGGGACTGTTTGATGGATGGGTGTCCACACAGGACAGTTAAAGAATGTAAACGTTATGCTAAGGGTGAGCGACAAACAACTGGTGCGTTCTCAGACAATTAACGTCCCGCGTTTTGCATGGTTAACTGTGATGAGAGAATTGCGATTGCAGTCGAGCAGTGTGCACATGAGTGTGTAACGCTGTCAGGCCCTTCATTCGCCTAGCCATGGCAGTATCATTTTTTAAAAGAGGAAGTGAAGAAAATAAATAGTGAGAATGGGGTGTTTACTGGCCATGTGTTTCTATGTAGCAGGAGGCTAAGCGCTAAGGCTGATATAAGAGATATATTAGCACCTGGCTGTTCAGTGGTTTTCATTTTCATGTAAAACGTATGGTTGCTACCATGACATTTTCTTTCTGGAGTGGCCAGTCATCTTTCAATGGAACTGCAGGTGTCTCTCCAAAGCCCCTGGGTCTTTAGAATAACCTTACAGTTCCTTTTGTGTGAAACAGTACTCCCACACCAACCTGAAAGCATTAGCATTATTTTATATGAAGGCATACATACAAGGGGGTGGACAAAATAATGAAAACATCAAACAATATATGAACATTTATTAGCTAATAAGGAGTTAGGCCACCATTTACCTTCAGAACAGTTTCAGTCCTTCCTGGAATGCTGTTATACAAGTTTTTAACTGTTTCTAGTGGGATATTGGACCATTCTTCAAGAAGGAAAGCCTTCAGTTCTTTGAGAGATGAAGAAAGTGGAAATCTACTCCTCACTACGTTCCAGGTTCAATGACGTTTAAATCTGGTGATTGGGGAGGCCATGGAAGGTGTTTGACTTTGGCCACTCTTGAATCTGTTTAGCAGTGAGTACGGGAGCATTTTGGTCTTGGAAAATCTTGGGAAAATCTTTTGCTTGCACCATAGGTTATTGACAATGATAGATGAAGCTCATTGAGGATTTAGAGAGGAGCTTTTTGATTCCTTGTTTCTAAAGAATAATACACTTTATTTGTCCAGTCTTTATCAGTACCACTGTGGCATTTGCAGTTTACACTGATATGGGTAAAGAACAAGTGTGCCTGGAAACTAACAAGCTTTTACTAAATGCACCTCGTTAAGCAGCTCAGAGACACCATGATTTATAAAGCAGTTTTAATGATGAGTTTTTTAAGTACCTCCAAATCTACAATGCCATCTTGTCCAACAATGAGGTGGATCTGATGGTACATATTTGCCATTTGTGTTATTTACAGTGTGTGGCTTTTATGGCTGCAGGTTCCTATTATTGGTTACTATTAACGTAAAACATAAGTGAGGAGAAACGATGCGCGAGCCATTTGTTTTTATGTGAGTCGATGTCTTCACCCCGGGCTGAGAGAGGCTCCAGCTGTGGCCTGTTAGCGAGGACTCGTTAAAACCAGTAGAACGTTCAGAAGTCCCGCAGTGGATGAAGCCACATGGCGTATTCACATTTTACCTTCAAAAGAGCAAAGGTTTTACTTATTTGTTTCTTGTTGTTGTTGTTGAATTTTGGGGTGGGAGGAGAGGGGGAAACATGATTTTCTGGAATTCGACACTACCCTTTGAAAGATTTTAATTAATTTGAAAAAGGTATTTGAAAAAAAATACATTAAAAAACCCGAAATAGGAAGTACTCACCATCTATTTTTCTCCTCTTCTATTTTCTATTTCTAAGAGTGGCCAGAGAACCTCACCTGAGGCCTTTCCCCCTTAGATAGATGGTGATAGATGGATTATATCCTTCTTTTTGGAAAAGAGAGGATTTTTGGTCACCCGGGGTGCTGAACTGGTGTTGATAGTATCAAGGACAATAACCGACTCGACAGCATGAATTGTACCAAGGTCAAAGCACAATAAGAAAACTTGAAGAAAAAGAAAGTTTCCTGACAGCTGTGAGGATGGGGTGTATTAAATCCACAAAACTGGAAGCTGAACACTACTGTTACGCAACCTTGTTCAAAATGGTTCTTTTTTATTCCTCGTTTTCCATGTAAGAGTCAGGCATCCTTTTTGTAAGAAATAACACCCTTTGCAAGATTGACCATTGGATTACCTTCCCAAAGAAAATTAAATTTATATAGTGTTGCATTGGGACTATTTTGAAACATTTCAACCAGATCTTTGAAGTGGATAGTAAGTATGAAGGAATGTACACTGTACACAATACTGACATAGAATTGTGAGAGTTTCTGTAATTCCAAATCGTAACATTATTGGTCAAAGAACAGCACTGTATTTTAACTGAGAGTGGATTTTCTCATAAGCCATATCTATCTAGAGTAGAAGACATGCAAATAAACAAGTTTAGCAATTTAGTCAAAAGAGCTTGTATGTGACTACAATTTGATGCCACAGAGGATGACAATGACAATGAGGACAACAAGTAAAGAAAAGGGCAAGCATGATGTGGGGAAATACAGTGACTTTTTATGCGCTATGTTTTTTTAAATTCATATGAACACCTTTGGACACAATAAAATAATACAGGTTGGATTTCACTGTCCTATACAAGCTATTCCATGCGTTAACAACTCTCTGTGTGGAAAAAAATGCTTTGTGAAATCAGTGTGAAATTTACCTAGAAGTTATTTCCACCTGTGCCCACTTATGCTCGCAGTAATGTAATCCACATATGGATGGAGGGGACCTATGTTATCCTCTAATAAATTCATATTTTGATTGAGCAAATCAGTCATTGATAGATTCTTTGCTAATACACTGTATATTTCTTGTGCAATTCAGTTATTCATAAGAACAATAGCAACAGGTACAACATTAGCAGTTGCACACTATTAACCTGGCCAAACATGACAGTTTCTGATATTTAGCATTGGTTGTGCATGTATATACTCCAATAGTAGTACTCCAGTCCATACACCCAGACCAGGACATTAACTAAGCAGGGTTTTCTGTGTGACTCTATTTTTGTGAGGTTTTAGCAGTCCAATTTTTCAACACGATTCAGTGTATTTGTACATGGGGAAACCTTTGTTCGATAAGGAAACTACCTCTCGTATCTTGAGGGCAGCATTTAACCACTGTGAAAGTAAAATAGTTTCTCACACACTTTTCACACCTAAGTGATACATCAAAAGGTGAGAGGCTAGTATTCCAGTGTGAAAGGCCTCAAACCATGCCCGTTACTGAACATATTTTACACTGCAATGTGCAGAACTGACACACTGACTGGAAAATGTGACAGCGGCCGAAGTGCTTGTTAGTCAGCGTTCGCTGATACTCCTGAAAAACCGAAAAGCATCATACAGGATTCATTACCCCAAAGATGATGAACATTGTTAAGCACATTTGTGGTCAAGTGCCAGCAAATCCCCGTACTGTCTGAGAGGAACAATTGTAAGGCTCAAAAGTAAATTGTTTAGTTTAGTTTTTTTAATTAGCTCAATTGGTCACATGCAAATGTTTCCTATATGGAAAGAATTCAAATTAATTACAATGTCTATTTAAATATATGAAATGCTGCAATAATGCACAAATTTTGTCATACTGACCATTAATAAAGAAAACCCAAACACAATATGTTTTTAATATCTGATATATATAAATCAGTGGTCCCCAGCACTACACTTATTTCGCCTGTCAGTCTAATTTAATTAATGGAAATTTGTTTACCTTTTTCTCAAGGAATCATTTGTAATATAACACATTGCAGAAAATGAAAGCATTAGTTGAGCTGGCTGATTAAAAGTCCTGGGTTGTGAATATGGCACATTTATTCTAAATGGCAAGCATAGCATAATATAGCATTAATTGTTACAATTCAAAGGTTGTGATTGTGGTTGAAATGGGAACCAGCATACACAGTGGTTCCTCAGGGCCGAGTTTGGGAAGTCCTGATATATCGGTAACTGCCAAAAGGAAACACCAATATAAAGTGTCTTAATACGGCATTGGGCCACCATGAACAGCTTCAGTGCGCCTTATACAAGTGTCTGGAACTCTATTGGAGGTATGCAACACCATTCAGTGACCACTCATGCCCTGTGGATGGAGGCATTGTCATCCTGGAAGAGACCACACCCATCAGGATATAAATGCTTCACCATAGGACGAGGTGATCACTCAGAATGGCTTTGTATCTATTGCCATTTACCTTTCCCTCTTAGGGGTTGAGTAGACCTAAACTATGCCAGGAAAATGCACCCCCCATGATAACAGAGCCTCCAGAACCCAAGTACTGTAGGTTTCTTGCACCCGTCCACTTGTTGAGAACAGAGTGAAGGATGACTCATCTGACCATGTGACTTTTTTCAACCGCTTCCACAGCAGCATATCATGGTAATCAGTAGTACACAGAGCTCTTGAACCTCTTGCGAAATTTTCATATTACTTTCTGGCAATATGAATGTTTCCATTTGGTCGTGCATGTCGGACAGCTCTCAATCCGGCAAACGTTGGTTTTGTGACACATTCTGCCCTCTGTGCGGTCTGATTAATCACCTTATCATCCCCTTTCATATGTCAGGCCGGATAAATAAATGCCCGGATCTTCGCCGCCTTCCCGCGGTTTCCATTCGCACGCGGTTGTACTGATTTACAGGTGAGGGATCCGGCTCATCTGCAAGCTCCAGCGCCGTGCCCATCTATCAAGCCGGCGTTATCAACCCATCATGCCATTTGCGATGGTACATCAGGAGCAATCGCTGTTATTAATAATTTAAAGAGAAGAGGAGTGTGCGGGAGCGTTCGGCGGGCCCGGCCGGCCGGGGGCCTCATCAATAATGTGTCAGGCGCTCCCACAATAAAACATTTACCTTATCCCGCACCTGTCAGGGACCGCTGCCGCTGCGCCAGCTGCCCCCCGGAGCCCGCAGCGCACGCGGGCCACATCCATCACTGCTCTGGAGGGGCAGCGGGGAGGACCGTGACCGCTGCCGCGACCATGACAGCGACCATGACCACGACCGTGAGGGCTGGATTGACCGTGTCCCCGGCGGTGAGGGAAAGAGTGACTGTGTCCTTGACCGGGACCATAAGAGCTTGACCATTTCCCTGACCGCAACTGTGGCAGCTGGACTGACTGCGACCATGAGGGCTGGAGTGACTGCATCCCCGACAGCGAGCACCAGAGCTATAGTGACCGCATCCATGACCATGACCAGAGAGGCTGAAGTGACCGCTCCTGACCATGAAGGTGAGTTAAGAAACAAGAGCTCCATATCTGAACTTAGCTAGGATTCACGCAGGATCTTATAATTGTTTTTATTATTTGTTGTTTTGATGTTAACGGCAAATTTAACACATTTAACAGCCCACTTGATCTGGACATTGAACCGAGGTGGCTGAATGACAGTTTAAAAGTCTTGATTTTTATTACGATTGACAGCTTACAATGTTTCATATCTAGGGGGTTCTACATGGTTCAGTAGTTGGAGCACAGCGCTGACAATGCTTAGGTTGCGGGTTCCCATTGGAACCACATATACTGAAAGGTGTATGCACTCTTCGACGCTAGCCACAGCAACCGGGGTTCGATTCCACCGGTCGCGCCAGTATTGGCTATGACCGGGAGTGCCACTAGGGGGTGGCAATTGGCTGTCCGCCCCTGGGGGAAGGGATAACAGAGCCAAAGATGACTCACTGCATATGTGAGTGGTCGTGCGTCGGTGACAGGCTTCGGCCTAGGTGGGCACTGGCTCGAAGGAGGCAGCGAGTTCTCATACGAGGGAGGGATAATTGGCACGAAAAAAGAGAGGGGATTGGATGCTAAAAGGTGGGGGAAAAAATGTGGGAAAATAATAATAAATAAATTATTTATTTATTTATTTAAAATAAAATGTATGCACTCACTATTGTAAGTCGCTTTGGATAAAAGCGTCTGCTAAATGGCATATATTATTATTATATTATACTGTATATATTATGTTTATGTTAGTGGAATGCACAATTATATTAAAATGATCAACATTCTATTTAGCCATGCTTTGTCATGAATATCGGCACTACTAGGAAGGCTGGTTGACCAATTAGCATCCAGGACCAGAACTGTCCCTTTTACAACATCTGTTTCATTTCACATCTTTATTGTAATATGAAAGATAAAATGATTCTATTATAGAAAGAGAACTTCTGTGCTGCAACCACCAGTAATGCACATTACCGTACATGGCAGTTAAGGTCACATTTTTATATTAGTAGCAGCAGATGTTAGAGCCAATTATATTGGTTAGTAAAATGTTTACACTAGAAGTCTTGCTTACGTTACTGGACTGTAAATTCCGCTATATGCCTGCATCAATAATGTTCTTCGGGCAGGTTTTTCTACATTTTACATTTACATTTTTTCTTTTGATAAATGCATAACAAACCAGGCAGGATGCAAGTGTCCGGTACAAATTGTTTCTAACAAAACGCTCAAAATGATTTTGTTTTTCAATTTATTTAGACAAATAAATAACATCCTAAATGGTACATGAAATGTACTGTATGTAGTTGAGTCTCTCTTTCCGTTCTGGTCTGGTGTGTCATCGCTGGGAGTGGCCCGCACTGCCAAAGGTCCCTGGTGAAAAGTCAAACTGTCCTTAACGTTTTTGAATGGATAAAAAGTACCCTATTAAAATGCAATTTGGAGACAATGAAAGCAGTAAATGAAACAGCCGGCCACCAGCACAACCAGTGTGCGTTCTGGGACACTGGGGCTATGTAATGTCCATCCCCAGTGCACATTAGCAGGGCCTGCACTGTAATCTGTCTTGTAGGAGAGCCACTGGTCTCCAGTGGATAGAAATGTCTCCTGCAATATTATATGCTTATTTAAAGGGGCAGCACACTTCCTGGCTTGGTCATTGCTTCATCTTCTCCTCATTTATTTTATGGCTATTTTATATTGTGATGATGAAAAATGGTTAGTTTACTATATAACAGAACTTGGAATGCTGTTTTGGCATTTTAGGAGGTCCAGAGTGGTAGCATGGCTCCTTGTTTGTGTAGCTAGCATGTTTTCGTTTTTTTCGTATCAATAAAGAACTTGATTAAGAAGTGAAAAGGGTTTATTATGTGATACTAGTAGAATATATGCGCAGTCACTAGCCAATCAGAATCACACATGAATCCACGTTGTAATATGTAGTATGTGTCTCTATATATGTGTTTTGTGTGTGCATGTCTATGCTCCATAGATTAAGAGAGTGGACATTAACAGCAGTTTAAAGCATGCCAAGTTTGCTATTTTCCTTCAGAGTAAATTTTTTAAATCAGGTTGGTCTCGATATTTGCGCGAGTCATTTTTCAAAGAGTGTCAGCCCAGCACAAAAGCAGGACTGCGGGCCGCTAATAAGAACACCTTGCATTTTTTAGTGACAAAAACGCCAGCGAGTGGAAAATGAGCCCTCCGGCATTAGGTAATTGACTGTGTCTCTCCTAAAGGCCTCGCATGGTTGAGAGTTCTTTATTAGCTCTTGCCAGGAGGCATGGTCCTTCACATTCACTGCTATTGCTCAGAAACGCCTTGTTTGTAAGAAAAATAAATAATTAAAAAGCCTTAATGCTAAAAAACAAGTGTATGTGCTTTGTTGGATAGACGTGTAACAGGGTGGCTTGGTGTTTCAGTGTCACTTGAGTTTGCTTCATTGCTGAGGTACCCTGTGCATACCTGAGATGTAATACAGGTGAGCACAGTGCGTAAAGTCAGCCTTTCTTGTCTGTGGCCAATCAGGTGGGCTGGCGAGCCCACGGATTTAATGTGCCAAGACGGTGTCTGTGGAAAGCTGGGCGGAGCCGTGTGCTTGTCAGGCCCTTCCGAACATCGGTTATTGACGCCTCAGTCACCTGCAGGCTGACAGTAATGAACATTGGGCTTAATGACCATGGTTATTATTAGCATAATTGATGTGCCTTGTTGAGTGTGGTGTGCAGAGGAACGTTACCGGTTCAGATTTTCAACAGAGCATATTATTTTGAAACTAGAATAGTTAGTATAATTGTGACTTTGCTCATCCAATCACCAAAATCAGCATCGTGAAAATGAGATATGAAATGAATACGACCACAACCATTCATAAAACAAGACAAAACTAAATGCAAACAATTCTGCAAATTATATTTTAATGCTGCTGTAAGACTCAAAGGCCAGGATTCAAGCAAAATGTGTCCATAACTTTGATTCATTTCTAAGTTAGTGATGATTCTAAGTTAGTTAGAAAGTGATGACTTCTCCTGTCCACATTACTTGCTGGCTTATTTTGTGCTTGATTTTGTCAAGAAGACCACAAGGGATCATGGACATTAGCTGGCGTTAGGTCGACCTTTTTCCTCCCTCTGATCAATTGTAAACTTTTGGGCTCTGGAATGCCTTAGTCAGTAAAAGCACTTAAATAAATGTTTCTTGGTCTTGGCTCCATTCACCTTTTTTAAACCATTTAGCTCAACAACCAACTGACCACTTAACTGAACGTATTGTATTACAACCTCCCTTGCACAACTCTACACATGTGAATTACAATGTGTTTTTAAATTCACATCTGATCACATGTATGCCACATATATCCACAGGTGCGGTGTACCACGTATGTGCATATCATATGATATGCGCATTTACTTCACAGGTATTCAAATCTGATCAAATATACACATGTGTCTTTGGACATTTAACATGTAAAATTAATGTGAGTTTTCCATAAGCGCTGAAAATATAATATTTGGATATCACATGCTTTAAGCTGGGCCCACACCTGGATGTAATTGGATGCACTTGAACTCCAGTTTTGTATAACGGGGTTTACAGCTTGGTCAGTTTTTTTATCGATATTGATCTCATATGGTGTCGTTTCTCCTAAACCTAGACGTGACACAACGGAATTGGCAGTTGTTATTGTTGTTTTTTTCTTCAGGCAATCTCATCATAGTTGGGGTGTTTTAACAGGTTCTGCATCATTGCCCTCCTGTAAATCCAGCTCTCTGCCTCTAATTAATGTAGCAGACTGCCCAGCATGGAGGACTCTATCCCCTTTGAGCAGATTAGCCTCTCCACTTCACACGCTTTCAGTGATCATTTTTTCAGAGCACAACTTTCATTAAGTTGATAGCAAGGCACCAGGTCCAGCAGAGTGTGCGTATGGGGGGTTGCCTGTCTGAGCTGTATGTGTTTGGTTTGTGTCTGTTATTTAACATACACACACACACACATCATATATATACAAGGAGTAGACAACTAATGGAAACACCAAATTAAAAATACTCTTATTTTGAAGTAACTAAATAACAATTAACAAGGAGTCTACACATGTGTTTCATATTAATGTCAATACTAATTACCAATATGTTTCTGCCAAAAAAGAAATTTCACATTCACGTAAAATCAACACATCAATATGTGAGTTTCTAAGCAACATGTGAGATCTAACAGATTTTGAAAGAGGTTAAATAGTTGGTGCCCGAATTGCAGGAGCGACAGTCACAGAAACAGCAAAGTTATTTCATGTATCAAGGAGAACAGTGTTGAAAATCCTGACAACATACCCCAAACAAGGAAAAACTGCATGAAAGAGGAACAGCCGTTGCAAGTTAAAGCTCAATGACAGGGATAGGCAAATACTTATAGTTGCTAAAAACCACAAAACCATGGGCTCAAAAATGACCAAAGAACTAAATCTACACTTCCATGACATAGTTTCAACAAAAACTGTACGTCGTGGGCTTCACAAAGCTGATATTTATGGTAAGGTTATGTGACGCCGGGAGGGGTGGAGGGAGGAGTGGAGAGGGCTGCACCTCCCCAGGAGGGAGGAGCATTATAAGAAGGACTGAAGCTGTTCTGAAGGTAATGGGAGGCCTAACTCCTATTAGTAAAGTCCAACAAAAATAAATCTGCATTAACATGCAAAGTTTTAAATTTAGGGAACTGTATTGTGGCTTCCCCTGTTTCACTGGGGTATGAAAAACTAGGTAACATACATACATACATCATACTATCCATTTGTCCTCCGTCACCATGGGGAAAGGCAAAGACATTGTTAACTTCCACAAGTCTTTAACACTGAAACCGTGGTAAACCTGCCTGGTAGAGGATGCAAGGGCATGGTTTGGAGGCAAAGAAAAATCCAAAGTTCAAAATTTACCATCAGATGCTACCTCCATGCCAATAGGCTTTTTGGAAGGGTTGCCAGAAACCAGCCTCTATTGGGGCAATAAACAAAAATAAACATCTGGTGTTTGCTAAACAATATTGGAACTCTGATTGGAACCAGGTGGTATGGTCAGATGAGACCAAAATTGATCTTTTGGCCATGCACGCCAGCGGTGGGTTTGGCATCAGAAGATGGATGCTTACATTGAAAAGAACATCATACCTTCAGTGGAATATGGTGGTGGATCTTTGATGTTATGGGGTTGTTTTGCATCTACTAGTCCTGGGGCTCTTGTTAAGTTTTAATGGAATCATGAACTCATGAACTGAATTACCCAGAAATTTTGGCCAAAACCTGGTTCCCTCTGGCAGGAAGCTGAAACTCTGCCGCAAACTGATCTTTCAGCAAGACAATGATCCCTAGCATACCTCAAAATCAACCAAGAAATGGTTAAGTGACCACAAAATGACTGTTTTGTAATGCCCATCTCAGTCTCTAGATATGAAAATGTGGTGAATTAATGAGGGTAGTCCACAAGCCAAAGGATCTGAAGGATCTTAAAATATTCTGTATGGACAAATGGTAGCATGTCTTTCTGAGGAAAAAATAAATATATATGTACAGTATAAGACTTGTTAAACAAACCCCTTGTCTCTGAGCAATTGTATTAGTATAAAATAAAATAGTTTTTCAAATTTTTAGCATATAATATCACTTATTACCTGCATTGTTTATTTTATACAGCCTTCTTTGCTCAGCTTTATCAAGAATGGAATTTTTGGAGGGTAACACACACACATTTACACAATCACACACAGACAAACACACACACACACACACACAGACACACACACACGTATGAATAAATTTAAGTTGCTGAATCTGTATTTTATCTTGTTTAATGATTGTTGCACAATTCGTCATTGCACATAGAAGGAGAAACCCGATATTTCATGTGTTGGCGTTTAATCAGAAGCTGCCAAGCGATTATGAATAAAATGTTTGTCAGCAATTAGTTTTGTATTTTATGTACAAGTGATGTTTGACTCCTTAATGCGTCTCGTGCTTAGGTGTGCCTGGATAATGAGCCCAAGCTTTGAAAAATGAATTGCTTCTAAAGAGGAAATTAAATGGTACTTATTGCACTGTCTAACTGCTAATCCGATTCCATTTATCTGTCATTTGATGAATGCTCTACTTTTGCCTTTCTTCTTGTTTAACAATGATAGTCACATCTCCAAGGCACCACACACAAACCTCCCTTGTAGAATATTTCTGTGGTGATATTTTAAGTTTAGGCATTTTGCATTAACTCATATGGTGATTTTCAAGTACAGTCCTGATTCAATTATATTCAATCCCATTTTTTTCTTTCCCTTGTTTTTTTCTGTCCCTCTGAAAAATGTCTTATTTTCAAGGAATAACAGACTTTGACCCCAAAGCAGTGTCTAGTAATTTACCCTTGTTGTGCAGATAAAGGGTAGTGATGCTAGAATGATATCTCTGAGAGACTTTGACAAAAAAGTGTTGATGTTGTCCGAGTCGTGTATTCCGCACCAGTTTAAATGATGCCTAAATAATCTCTCCCTTTAGGAGATTTAGGGAGGGCCCACAATGAAAAAAATAAACTTCAAATACCTATATCAGAAAGTAGCTCCTTTGGTGATTTGAAGCCATTTTATGTCAATGTTACATTCAGTGGTTTTAGTATGTGATTGCTTCAATGTCAAGGCACAAATGTTCATTTATATCTGTGTGTGTGTGTGTGTGTGTGTGTGTATGTGTTGGGTGGGTTTGTTACATGTGTATATCATGTGATCACAAGTTTATACTTCTTTTTCTTCTTCTGTTTTAACTTCACAGGTGTTCACATGTGATGGCATATACACATGCGCTATTTTTGCCCATTTCACAACAAGTGAAATTCATGTGATTTTGGCTTTACCATTTTCCATAAGGGGGAAGCCAAGGAAATTATGGATATGTGTATATATATAAAAATCAGAAATTTGATAAAGATGGGCTTAGCTATGCTACCGATCTGAACGTGAGAATAATGATCTGGTGAAGCTGTGGCGATGTTGTGCTCTTTGTGCTTCTCACAGAGAGTTCAACTGAATGAGCTCCGTCCTCCTCCTGTGATCACTTCATTTTGAGAGAAGGTCCTCGGCGTGTCCGCGTCCAAGCCCCGGCGTTTAAAGGTAATGCGGTCGGACAGAGCCATAATCTGCCCGGAGTCCACCCATCTCCCGTAATCACGGCGTGAGGTAACGGCGAACGCCGGCTTGACCAGGAGGCCCCCACCCCCGCTCACCCGACCCGTGGCGTCGCCGGGGCGACGGGCCCCAGCGCTTCTTTTCTTATGCCTGCGTCGGCGGTAACAAATTGAACCACCGGGCTAATTACGAGCGCTAATGAAGTGCGCGCAGTGGCCGCGGCTCGCCGCGGAGCTTCTCCTTCTCCTCGCATTAGGCTTTCATCAATCACGCCTTTAAACCGACGCCGGGCCCTCCGTCGCCGCCCGCACTCCTTCTCTTTTTTTAAATGTCTTTTTTTAATGCCGCTTCGGTAATTGCTTTTTCTGCCCCTCCTCGGGCCCGCCTCTCCGCCGTCTCTCAGCGCGGCTAATGCGCTTTCTCCTCGCATTCTCTCTCTTTCTTTCTTTTTTAATTATCGCGGAGCAGGAGCCGGAGCAACTGGACAATTTTGCCTAAAATTACATCACGTTAGTGCCCCCCAGCCCCTCCCTCTTGTTAATCACCTTTAGGATAATGCATCAAAATGCTGTTTCTGATAAATGTGGTGTATTTAGGCATTCACCATCAGCAATAAATAAGTAGAATAAACCAGGACGCTGGCAATGACTCTGGGATGCGCCGAGGCTTCTGTGTGAAGTCGCACCCAACCCTCCTCAGGCCTCCAGACTCCACTGCATTAGTGACCTAAAGGTTAGTAATTCACTATAACCATTTTATAGCGATATAAAATTCTCCTGCCCCTTCATTTGCTCTCTAATAAACTAATTCTTATGACATTCCTCCTTTTTTTCCGTGCGTAATATATGTATCAATTAATACACTGGGTTCCATTCGTCAGCGTACGAATAACTTCAAATAAATACATTCAAACACATGATTTAATGGGTACTTCACTTTTTAAGCTTTTGATATGACATCAGGCTTAAGCTGTTTGCTTAACATGCAGATAAGGTAAGTGCATATTTATTGTTGATATGTGTTCGAGAAAAATCTATTTATTATTAATGGTATTTATTAAGTGTTTTAAAATAGTCAAATTGCTTTATGTATGATTACTTTACAGGAATCCACACTTTAGGAATGACTTTGTAAGCTGCCACTGATATGGCATAAGTGGCACTCTGCTGCCAATTACCAAGACAAACAAACACAGACCAGCTGTAAGATAGTGGGTGTTTCATTCATACATGCTTATTTTGTTTTTGGTGGGGTCAAAACTCCATCAAAACTACTGGTGCTCGGTTGCTCAGGAAATTGTTCATTAATTTTTTTACTTGAAAAAATGATCAGATTTGTTCATGTGAACGTTGACATAATGTGGAGCCATGTTGGATTTTGAATTAAGTCTTGAATGATTTTACCTTATGAACTGTTTGGGTAGTGATGGTAGAAAAGCTACCATGTGCTGTCAGTGACTCACTGATTTGAACCAATCATAGTGTTTTGCTATAGAGAGCAATGTCTTTTCATTGGTTCAGACAAGTTTGTGATTGAAAACACATGCTAGCTGCACCCATAAATGGATTAATGTATCCTCACTCTAGCATCACTGCTATAGGGGAGTTTCACCAGCCAGGCTTTTTTATACTCTTGCAGATAAAATACCTGGCTGTAAAAGCAAAGCATTGTATTTGGTGATAAGCCTGTCGTACTGCAGGGAGGAGCACTGTTGATCCCCTCAATCAACTATTTATTATGACATATTGGGAGGCGGGGGTGCATACTGGGTGCTCTAACAGCCATCCAATGAAAAGAACTTCAGAAATCCTGAAGTGGAAATCAAAATCTATCACCCTTTTTCCAAGGGCTTGCCATCCAACAATAAGACTAAAGGGGTAATTTGTGAAGATTAATGGACTCTTTTTACCCCTAGTGGGGTAAGGTGGGTTTACCTTGGCTGGGGGTTCCTCATGTTGCTGTTGCATTGGTTCCTCCCGATGGTGGTCTTGTATTGACCACCAGTTGTGGTCAATACAAGATACGTCTGTCCTCCAAGCAGTTGTGAAAATGTCATTTTTAATATGTATAAGAAATATGACATTTGGTCTGAGAACACACAGATGAGGTTTGTGTTTGTGTACTAGAGAATGCATGGACAACAGCCCAATATCTAGAGAGAGCTACACCTTGTGTCTTTCAAAGATTTTGTAACATTCTTATGTTCCCATGGCCAGGCTGTGTAATTAATCTTTCCTGTCTTCTGTCACGAACATCGGCTCCATCTCTTCATCAATACGAATATTATTTTACTCCAATTCGATATTTTGAATTGACCAACACAGTGCTCGATGTATATCCCTGTAGTACTGTGGAAAATAGTCACTCTCTTGTGGGTGAGTGCACACCCTTCAGCCACAGTGGTCCTTGTGTGGGTGCGAGTGGTAAAGAGGTAAGCGCAAATGTCAAGGCACGAATATCAATTCGAAATTGGGGAGAAACGCAGGAAACTTAAAAAAATATATACAAATAAATCACAAAAGCAACAATATTGAAGACATTTTTGAGACTGTGGCATTTTGAAATGTGTTTATTTCACACATGATGACATATAGCTATGAATATAGCTATTATGCTATGTTAAATGTGTTAAATGCCCCCCAAGTGACACGTAATTGTCAAAAATGTTGGTGGACATATTACTTGGCCTCCTTTAATTGCTACTTCCTGGTGCTTTTTTTATTTCATTATTAAATGTTAGTGGTTTTAACTAGAATCTTATTTCAATGCATTATGATACATTTATGATGCTCGTGCTTCAGCTTGGGCGAATGATTGGTATTTTGTATTGATAGTGGCAGGCTGGCTCCCATATTAAATTGGAATGCAATCATACTTGTTGAATCATATAGTATTTGGCAGAAAACTCATTTTAAATGTCACAGGCCTTTTGAAACGAGGAACGATTGCTGTTCGATACAACATGGTAGAAGGCATACAATTACATCAGATTTATGTTTATGTCTGTCAATATGCCTGAGAGATAATTACCTCAGACCCTATTATTGGTGTTCAGAAATGTGAGTGTGTACAGTATACTGCCACATTGCACTGAGAGGGTGCAACACAGTGTTCTAGGGCATTGGTCCCCAAACTGTGGGTGGTGACCCAGGGGTTGAGGTGAGAGGGGGTTGAGGTAAGTCACATGTGATAATAAACTTACTGTATATTATACACTTTCCATAAACATTCAGTTTCATAAACAACCAGTCAAATTAAACACTGCACTAGTTATACTAGCTGCACAGTGTACAGTGTTCATGCAGATGTTTGGGCATGTTGAACACACTTTAATGCAATATTTAGACATGTTCAAAAATGATGGGTCACAGAAAATGTTTAACTCATTTAAAAGGGTTGTGGGCTCTCTAAGTTCATATGGTTTCTCCATAAATTCAGGAGACCACACACTAGCATGTACAGCCAACCGCCGCTTCTTTTCACTCTGCAGTCCACCTGCTGAGCTGTGCAGCCATTGCACTGTTGGACTGCCCCACCTGTGTTGCCCAATAGACCAGACCAGAGTGGTGAGGTTGCCGATGCTACTATAGGGCCAATTGTCCGTGACCATGGAGCGTGTTGGCCCACTAACGAGTAATGCTTTTAGCTGGACATGCCACCTGGGAGATGCACAATGTAGTATTTAAATTAGTTTAGAGCTTTACTGCAAATGTGAGCCTGCATGCCTGTTCCTGGAGTCAGTTCATTATCATTTTATAATGAAACAATAAAGATTAGTTTAAATAAAGAACAATATTTGAAAGCATTTGTAAAGCTGCAAAAGATAACTTGTTTGTACTGGTGATTTGTTTGACGTTGAATGCAGCTTTTTAAGAGAATTGTGCATTGTATCGTGGTTGTGGGTTCAATCCCAACTGGGACCACATATGCTGAAAATGTATGCATTCACTACTGTAAGTCGCTTTGGATAAAGCGTCTGCTAAATGGCGTATATTACATTGTATCATAATTTCATGAGATCAAACCAAGCTGTGGAGATATCAACCACCTAGCAACATAGCATTGCACTGATGTTGTGAAGAAAGATTTGTGTTTTTGATCAATAAAGCATAATACATTTTTTGTATCTAAAAATCTTGGTCTTTTCAGGTTTAAATGCTTAACGGTATTCCCTCCATTAACAAGAACAAAAGAAAATGAGAAAAATCACTTGTTTCACAAGTTGCACATGGATCAATCCTATGACTAAAATGTACACCAGCAATGCTATATGTATCTTAATCAAGAAAAGCTAGTCGTGAAGAAGTAAGACATGTACGTCTGGGACTCGGTGGGAAAAGTGTGGCACAGAATGGCAAACTGCAAACACACATCATGCGCTGTGCTAAAATGGCTTTGTTGACAAATGAAAGGGCTAAGCTTTGTTGATACCATAAACAGTGGGATTAAATGGATAGGTTTGATATTCGTCTGTCTCACTGTAATCTTTACATGGAAATTGTAAACATAGTTAATCTGCATGCCGCGGTGATTGCTGCCATGCAAACAAAAGCGGTCATTGCTCTTCAGTGTCACCACGTTGTGCTTTTCTTGTGGCTGTGAGCGCATTGGGGCCGCGGCAATGGCAAATGGCTTCCTTATCAACACTGATGTGTCCTCATTTGTGGGTTCAATTTGCTGTGGGATTTGGTTTGTGCATTGCCGCTCAAATCCATTTGAAATTGATTGCGGTCACAGTTTTTTACCAAATGAAAATTGTCTTACGTATTCTCTCCCCTTCTCTTCCCCGTGGGAAAATACATCTTGCAAAACGTATCTGGTAGGTCCTCAACAATGAACAATTTGTCAAATGCTTCTTAGCTTCTTGAGAATTAAATGCAAGCCTTTCATGTGATTTTATTTTGTATTGTACAATATATGCTAAATCTAAATGATCTACAATTGTGGTTTCGCAAAAAGGAAGTGGCCCCTAACATCACACGACACCCTGCTATTGTTGTTGTTCATTGCTTTGCACGGTAGCTCCACACATTAATGAAGACTCAGTTTTCCATTAGACCCAACGTCGATTATTACTGTCCAGTGTTGAAATCCAAAAGGATATTCCCATTGTTCTGGGGTGTTCTGTAATGAGAGAGAAGACAGAACAGAATCAGTGCAATGCAGTGGCATCTGAGGCATCTCTTCTCTCCTATTCTTTCTCCTTCTGTAATGGCAGTGTGTGTAGCAGTCTAAAATGGTGGCGTGTGCCACAGTCTGTAATGGCAGGTGTGTAGTAGTCTGTAATGGTAGTACATGTAGCAGTCTGTAATTGTGGCATGTGCTGCAGTCTGTAATGGCAGTGTGTGTAGCAGTCTGAAATGGCAGTACGTGTAGCAATCTATAATGGTGGTAGGCACTGCAGTCTGTAATGGTAGGATGTGTCACAGTCTGTAATGGTAGGGTGTGTCGCAGTCTGTAATGGTAGGGTGTGTCGCAGTCTGTAATGGTAGGGTGTGCCGCAGTCTGTAATGGTAGGGTGTGTCGCAGTCTGTAATGGTAGGGTGTGCCGCAGTCTGTAATGGTAGGGTGTGTCGCAGTCTGTAATGGTAGGGTGTGTCGCAGTCTGTAATGGTAGGGTGTGCCGCAGTCTGTAATGGCGGTAGGCGCAGCAGTCTGTAATGTCTGTGTGTGGCCCAGCTGTGTGAGTTGGACACTGGATGGTACCTCAGCCACCACTGTCTGTGAGAGCCGCCAGACCCCGCTGCCCTTTCCATATATCTCAGCTCAGCCTCCCCTCCAGGAGCCTGCAGACCGCAGCCCAAGGACATCTGTTTTGTGCTTTCCTTTCGTTTTTCCACTGGCTTAAGACTTAAAAGTGGCATGACTATTTTTTGATAATTCAGCCAATTTCACTGCAGTTCACTGCTCTCTTCCTCTGATTCCGCCATTCAAGCTTGACTATGGCAATTATTTGGATTTAATACATTACCATGTGGGTTTTGAAAAGGAAAAATGGCATTTAATTGTTAAATTAGTGATAGATACCTAAACTATTTTAATTTCAACCACCTAGAATACTGCTGTTATTAAGTGTGCCCTCCAGCCCCAAGTGATTCACTGTGTAATGGAATCAAATGAAAGATCTATTTGTTTTGGCTCCAAAGCATATTCAATTAAACATTTACAGAAAAATCACACAAATTCTGTACATGTGATTTATATGTGAATCAAATGTTTTTTTTGACATTTTACATTCACCTGTGTACCACTCATTTCCATAAGTGTACTACCTATTATCTCATATTGTCACATTTACTTCACAGGTATTCACGTGATCACATATACAATTGCTGTTTGGATATTTCACATGTGAGATTCATGTTATTTTTCTGTTTATATACAGTATATACAGAGAATATTGAATTCATTTTTATATAGTTACGTTATGAGGTGCGGTATGTCTCTGTGGTGCAGTGACAATTGCAGCTGGAAAGTGTTGTGTTCTTCTACATTTTCTTCAACTCTGTCAAGATGTACAGCATCACACCAAATAAGCAAATGTTTGTTTGATGGTGGGTTAAAAATTTTTTCAAACCATTTTCTTCACTCTATTACCTATTGTTTGTGAAGGGGGGTCATTTTTTTCAAACCTTGCTACAAGTAAGTCCACTTATTTTTTTGTTGCATATTTCAGTCCAAGGAATTGTATTTGTGAATCTTGGCCAAGGTAACAGATTTTAACCTCCACAATGATCTAACCCTGTTATTGCTTTGTTGTGCAAAAAAATCATTTTTTATTATGCATGCAAAAAATATTTTATCGAAACGATTAAACAATTCGCAGTTAAATGGGAATGCACCCTTTCGAAAGTGCATTTAAAATAAACCATAAAGCCTTACTGTATGTGGTCCATGTAGGATTAGACCACATTAAACTGTAATCCGCACTCTCTATTGTACATCGTTTATCACGCCCAGGAGTGTGTCCCATCACCTGGTAAAACATAGACCTCATTTAGAGGAAAAAGGAGGAGAAGTGGTCTGCCTTATGGCCTGGATTTGCCACCTGTGAAAAGGACTTTCTCTCTCTCCCTCCCATGGGAGCCGCCGGTCAGCCGAGGCGAGAGTGGCGGTGGGAATTAGAAAATTACAGTGTCAACTTCTCTCCGCGGCTGAAATAATGTAAACTAATTTAAGCCGGGTCCAGCGCCGGTTTCGACATGTCTGCCTTTAAAAAAGAAAGGAAAAAAGAGAAACATTGGAAGCATTAGAACTTGACAAGGCCCTTTTGGATGTAAGTGAAATTAATGGGGCTCTTTTCATGTAGGACAAAGCTGAGACAGCCCTCGCACGCTGCTTACAGTCAGGGAAAAGTCAATACTCTTTCATTACCTGATGCTGACCTACATATTGCACTACAAGCACTCGAGCCGCTAATTGGTTTCAGTTATAAAAATATATATAAAAAGGATGCAATGCACTCCGTGTGCAAATAGAGGAGCACATGAATCAGTTATATGTATATATATATATATATATATATATACAGTATATATAGTTTTTCCTCCACCTTGCTTTGCACTGACAGCTTTTAGAGAGCAGGAGCATTAAATATTGTATGTGATGGCTGCGCTGTGTGGAATGTCTGTGGTGTAATGGGTGCAGAAGGTTGTAGGTTCAAATCCCTGTGACACTGCTCTTGATTCCCCGTGGATTTAGATGAAGGTGCAGCAACACACGCAGGTCACCAGCATTCCCTGAGATCCCACAGAAGTGCACAACAGCCGGGAGAGCATCCTCACGAGACCAGCGAACGCTATAACCGTGCTCATTATTAGCGCGGGAATGCTTCCATTCGCAGTTTGATAACGCAACGACTTGTCCCAGCAATGTAGCTGAACAATCGTTGGTATAAATGTAATACTGTCCCTGGTTTTATAGCTTTTTTATTGTTTGACTTGTCTGTAGTGTTGGACACTTCCGTGTCAGTGTCAGCGAGGAGCAGTGTTTACAAGGGCGGTGGAACGTCTTCCCCGGGCGTTGGCAGGGAGATGATTGTCATGGCAGCGGACGCTGAGTGACAGAGGGATCAGACGCTTGCCCGGGAGGATGAAACTGTCGATGCCTCAGTCCTCAGTCCTCCGCTCGTGACTTTAGTTTGTCCTTCCTTCGCTGCAGCTTTTTGGGCACAAAAAAATAAAACAAATGAATAAATAAATAATAAATACATTAAAAACCATGTAGAACAATTAACTCTCCCCCTTACCGCATCTGTTTACCTCCTCACTTTTTAACTTCCTGATGGTCTGTCAGGCGGGAACGAGCTGCCGTGGACAGGCCACAGGACTCCCAGCTCTGAGAAGGTTACCGATGTTTTAGGGCCAGAGCCCCCTCTCTAGCTCCCTCGGGAAGGGGGGGTGGACACACCACTGGAGCCTGCAACTGAGGGGAACACCAGCATCAACCTCCCCTTCAGAAATAAAATCTAAACAAGATACACATACACACCCACCCTTGTTACCACAGCAACTAGGCCAGTTATAAAACTTGAATCCAGCCCAAGTAAAAATATCTGTGTGGGTTTTTTTTTTTTGCAGCAGTGCAGAAAAGGAGGTCAGGATTACTGTTGTGGATCCAGCGTTCATCACTAACGGACTGACCGGGCCGTGAGAACTTGCATTGCAGCCGTGATTAAGAGGTCCGGTTAGTTCTGGCAGCCGTTTCGCTAATATCAAAGGTTAGGGTCATCCACACCCTGCACACCTAAAGCAAGCATGCCCGAGGACAGCAGCAGGCAACGCAAGGAATTACTGCATCATAATAATACAGCATTGCTAATGGGAGCTAGGCTGATTTTGTGGTCACTGTTTACATATCCTGAGCCTGAGCGCAAGAATGGTTTCCAGTTTAAATTGAAATGGGCATTCACAATGTCAAATTAGAAAACATAAATATGCTTGTCCCGAAAATGAAGTCATTCATTAAGGTGTAAATAAACTTGATTTGATTGTTAGAATATAGTTCAGGGAAAATGCTCTTTTTACTTTCCTCTTTGTATTGATTGCTTACGCCATTGTTATGGAAAGTTCCCAGAGTGAAATCACTCAAGTGGAAATTTGGATCATTGGATGTATTTCTTGATGTTTTACTTGTAATCTATAGTGATGCACAGATCACTTCTCAAATCACTGTCATCAAATCATCCTCCTCCTACAATCAATTGACTTTCTATTTTTTTGTTTAGTTTTTTTTTGTTTCTGATTTTCTCCCATTTTCTCCCAATTTAGTAGCCAATTAGACCCACCCGCTTATTTTATGTCAATCCCCCCCTAGTAATGTGAGTTCGCTGCCGTATTCCTGCGACCGGTAGTGACGAAGGCGAAGTAACGCCTCCTCCGAGACGGCACTCGCCAAGCCATCGACCGCAACCCGGTACTACAGGGCCACTCTTATGCGCAGCGAACGTCATGTCAGCTTCCCTCCCGCCTCCCTGGGGCGGACAGCCACTCGCCACCCCTGGTGGCACTCCCGGCCGGAGCCAACTCTGGCGAGACGGGGAATTGAACCCCGGTCTCCGTGGCCAGCGTCGGACGTTATAACCACTGGACCACGCGGGAGGCTGACTTTCTATTTTTAAGGATGTGGAATGCTGACTGGTTTCAATTTAATAATATTTTTCAATGGAAGAGTACTATATATGCGATCATATTGAAATGATCCCACAAGCATTTTGGACAGATTTAGGGCTTGCTATGTACCCGTTGTGGTCCATTTTTTTTATGGAGTGGGTGGCAACTGAGGAAGACAATTTTTCCTGTCCATGGAAACAACTAGACAGACAAGATGTAAGGTTATGGCCAGAATTCAATACACATTTACATTACATTTGACTTACAAATGCATGCAACTGTAACTTTGTTTTGTTTGTTGGTCACTTTTAAAATTTTGATTGTGAAGAAATAAATAATACTTGCACTCGATGAAAGTTAAGGAATAGTGTTGATTGAATCCAGGCCATTGTTAAGGACATATATTGTTTGAATCCAGACCTATGCATTTTGCAGATGCACTGATTTTCATTAATCCTCATCAGTTTCCTTCTCCAAAGGTCTACAGATATTCAATTCAAACATGTGGGTTGTTTTTGAAATGTCTATCCAGGTCAACGTTGATGCAATTTAACATTGATATATTCAAATATTCAAAAGTTTTTGCTGAGCAGTTTGGTCCAGTTTGAATTCTGTAAAGGCATTTGTACATTCTAAATGTATTCTATTTAAGAAAAGTATTGCTGTATTTTATATAACAAGTGAGAATTCTGGATTTTAAAATATACCGTACATACTGAGAATTAGCCAAACAATCTTTTTGTCTTTAGTTTGATGTGTTTTTCACAGACAAACCATCAGCTAGATTTTTTATTTGGTTAGAATAGGTCATTTAAAAAATCTTTCCTTTTTTTTTTCTTCCAGAAATTAATTCGTTTGGGCCAGGGGCCATTTTGCCATTTCATATATTTTATTTCAGCAAGGCTGGGTGTTACGTGACATTAGTAGTGGCGCATCGTTGTTTATTTAAACCATGGTTCATCTGGCCCCTCCCCTTAAGGGACGTTTTCCCAGAACTGCTTATCAGCATGTGTAGGTATGGGCTAAATGTAATTTTTTTTTCCCCAACACTGCTTCGCCACCGAAAATGAATGGCCTTTAATTTGGGTGAGTGGGAGACAGGGGGAACCTGTTTGATCCTTCTCCTCTTACACAGATTTCATTTCTGCGCACATCTCTGAGTGCTTCGTTTCGTGTGGCACCGGCCCCGGCCGTTGGGTAACGCACGCGCTCAACTACGGCGCAGTGCGGACGGACGAGAAAAAAGGAAAGAGGAGCGCCAATAACGCGGCCATGCGAGGGCTATCTGTCTGATTGCTCCCGTTTCCTGGGTAGTCCATCACTTCCCAATAATTCACCCGGTGCTGACTCACTCAGAAGCCACCCTACCCATCAGTCCAATTGGAAAAGCTCCGCTCCTTTATTACACCGGGCCTCTCATCTCCCACAAGTTCTGACCCCATAAAAAGAAAAAGGATACACATGAAAACGTTAGGAATGGGGTGGTGGGGGGAAAGAAAAATATCTACATTTGCATTTAAGATGTAAACAGGCAGTCCAACTTTTGCTATTTTACAGGCACAGAAGTTATGGAAGCTTTTAAAGACTCGCGTTTATTGCACGATAAATCACATCGCTTTGTTGAAAACAAATTTCATCATCCACAGCAGCACAGAATCAAATGAAACAAATGTATAACTTAAGAAAAAATGATATGCAGTGGCATGTGAAGTTTATGTTTTTCCATTTGTTGTTCAACACCGCCATCTGATATTATTGAATTAAATAGTCCATTATGAAACTTTATGAAAGTCCATTAATTGAACAGGTTGCAATGCTTGGTCTGGTAATTCATTGTCCCCTCAGATATATGTCTATCTGGTTCAGCATGTGCATCATTATTCTATAATGTTAAGGACAATTGTTCCCAGAAGTCACCTATTGATCGATGCCAGTTTTTGGGGTTCTTGCTTGTCAGGGAAGTGTTTTAAAAAAAACATTTTATTTCACTCTTGATGTATTACTTGTAATCTATAGTCTGTACAGTAATGAAATTAAATAATGCTGTATTGGCATTGTGGATTGTCTTGGAAAGGCTTTATCTACTTGGGGAAGGTTAAACCTCCCTTGCGCTATCAGTCCCGACTGTATGCCGTTACAGTACTTTAATTTTCAACTTCCTGGACAGGCAAGCAAATGGCAGACGCAATAGAGTAAGTTAATCTTTTAAACAATCCCTATGTCAGCTCTATTGATCACATGTATTTAAATGGACTGCGTACCTTATTCTTTATTTCTCTGTGTGTACTGCAGGTATTAAAATCCCTGTAATTACCTTTTTTGTGTACTTTATTTGTCTGTTTTATTGTATGTGCCTGTCAATACAATGGAAGTTCCCTGACTTGCCCATCAGGGAAGTCACATGTATTTTGATTGATTGATTGATTGGTTGCGCCCTGACAATTTTATATTTATTGATTAGATATAATTCACCAAAGGTGCTCTTTAAATATCAAGAAATAATAATAAAAGGCAAATAAAACTGCGGTGGAGGAAAGGAAAAGAGGAAGCAAAGCAATCGCAAACAGGGCTGTCACTCACACACTTTTTCCCCCGCTCTCTCTGTCCTGCTCTCTCTCTCTCTGGCCCATTCTGTCCCTCTCTCTCTCTCTCTCTCTCTCTCTTTCTCTTTCTCTCCCAATTTCTTTCCCACTCTCCCAATTTCTTTCCCACTCTCTCTCTTGCTTGCTTGCTCTCTCTCCTGCTTGCTCTCTCTCTCACACCCGCTATCTGTCGCTTTCTCTCTTGTCCACTCAGTCTCTCTCACACCCACTCTCTCTCCCACTCCCTCGCTCGCTCTCTCTCATGTCCACTCTCTCTCCCACTCTGTCATTTGATTTGATTTGAGGAGGAGTGTGAAACGGCACTGCTGCCCTCCTATTACACTCTTAAAAGACTTCCCGCTCCCCCACTTAGGCACAACACTCGATTCAGACACGGAACAGTTTGCTAAAATTATGAACTAAAACTATAATTATTACAATGGTTATTACGTGAACAGGCTTAATAATCCCTCCACCTCCACCTCTGCTGATGTGTGGTGAGCGTTCTGTGCAAAATGGCTGCCGTGCACCCAGGTGGGTGTTACACATTGGTGGTTGAGTTGCATCCACCCCCCCCCCCTCACTGTAAAGTGCTTTGAGATAATGAGATGAAAGGCACTATGTAAATGCAATTCCTTATGAAAAGGATAGCCGATAGAGTAGAATAATATTTACATTGCTATGTGATTGTTGCTTTGGTCTTCTAAAAGTTTTCTTTCTTTTCATTTTTACTGTGTATTGCTGTTGTTTTCCCCTTTAGTTATTCTGAGCTATTTTGTGATCTGAAATACATTGATATGTAAGTGGCAGTTCAACTTTCATGAATTGGTCATTATGTTTTGACTGATTGTTCATCTCTTCACTGTATTCTAGACTATGCATCACGGTTACATACTCATCCACAAAATACATTGAAACAGAAACAATCTGGTAAATTTGATCATTTAAACAAAAGTATTTAATGCAATTGTAGGTTTTTGTAGAAAATAATTAGACTGTTTAGGAGTGGTCCTTCACATTCCCTAAGGCTATTTGAGCCCTGTAGAGTTCTGCATTGGCCCGGGAATCCGCCTGTCATTCAAGACCAGCTCATTTAGCAGCAGCAGGGGGCAGGGCTCAGGGGGATGGGTCAGGGGTCCACACTCACGTCGCAGGCTGTCTTCTCAAACCGCAGTGTCTGTATTGGACACGCATTCCAAGACCCAGGTCCGCTTTGCAGTGTGCCATCTGAACCCGTCCTCCATCAGCCTCCTCCTCTCTGTGCCCTTCCTAGTGACTGGAAGCTCTGCGCCCACACATGGACAGCATGTCTCATATATCGGAGCACATTTATGCAGCGCTTTTCACCAGTGTTAAAACTTAAGTTGTGTTTTGGTGCACGCTCACATAAGGACATGTGGACGTTAAATAAGCTATCTGATGCAAGCAGAGTAAAGCAGTATTCATCTTACCTTGAAATGCTATTCATGTGTTTTACTGCCTCCACATTTGTATATATTACATTGATATATATTTATATATGACAAATATACAGTTTGCATTTTCTTTGGCCTCACTGTAGACGGTTACAAAGACAAACAAAAACAAGAACCGTATGCCATGTCCAGCCAATGGAGAAATTGGTATTAAAATAGTACAACAGGATTAAAATCCCTGTACCTAAATCGCAAACCATATTGCTTTGCTTTCTTCAGAGACTTGCAGTGTTGTGCTCCGCAATCAATTGATGCAACGCCGTGGAGAGGTCACATTAGATTTTTATTTTTTTATTTTTTATATTTCCCCCGAGCAGCTTGTGAGCTTTACAAAAGAGCCTTAGCACTTTGTAATCTGCACTTAATGTGCTTGTTGGCATCACATTCAGATTGATTCTACCAGGGAGAGTGTTGGGGTGAGGAATCAAGCAGATGCTCAACCAGATGTGATGTGCAATGCAGCTGGACGAGTCTGTGATTACATTTCAGACGCACGTCTTCCAGAGCACCAACATCCGTCCCGCAGAACGTTTAGCCTCCTTGCCAATTCCTTGCTTGTCGATTCTTTTCCTAATATTGGGGTGTTACGGAGACGTACTATTTGCGTGAGTGTTATGGAACATGTTTCACCAAAAGTTTAAATTATTAAATGAGAGAACATTTTGTGATACATTCAATTTATTAATATGTGATCACCACAAATCTAGGTTTTGGTGAATTTCTAAAATATTCTTAGAATTGTCCATTCATCATTATACCTTATTCATTATTTATTGGGGTATTGTTTAAGGAGCTTAACTTTTAAGCCAAAAGTTTAAGTTTTGATTGCCAGGTTTGGCACTGTCGTTGTACACTTGAGCAAGGTATTTAACATGAACTGCTTCAGGTTAATATCCATCTACTTAAATGGATAACATGTCCAATATGATCTATAATTCTCATGGATAAGAGCATCTGCGAAACAAATAAATAACAATATATAGTGCCGATGAAACGTTCCACATCACAGTCATGTGTGACTTCCATTTCTATGGCAAAAGCAAAAGTAACACTTCACCAGCAGGGGGCATGCTAGAGACCTCCTCTCGCACTGCTCCTCAATCAAGATCACAGCGGCATTCAAAACAAGCATCTCAGGCATTACGTCTAGTAGTTGTTCTGGAAACTGGGTACATTGTAATACCTTTTCTTTGAGCACAAGTGAACTTTGTGAAGTAATTGTAAGCTATCGGACCCACTTACTCAAAGGTCATTTTTTATATCTGTTTAGGTCCTAATTCATCCCATTCCCACACCCCCCAAAATCCATGTTGGAGATGGAGTGTCAGAGCATGCGCATTGATAACTACCGAACAGGAATATTGACAGGTGCTTTTTTCAGCATGGTGCGCAGAGACCTGAAAGGTGTTTGCCCTCAGAAGGGATATTGGCAGGCGCCTGACATGTGACTGACAGGGCGTTGTTAGTGTGTGTGTGTGGGGGGGCATGGAGAAGTGACCCTTTATTCTCAACTCATTGTGACTGAGATTGTGAAGGCTGGAAGCATCAAAGGAAAGAGGAACACACCACACACTGCTATTGCTTTATGACAGGGGTGTCAAAAACTCATACCCTGGGGGGTTCGGGGAGTCTCTGAGACTCTGAGGCTCAGGAAACTCAGAGTGTCTGCAGCTTTAACTCCAGCACTGGAGGGCCGCAGTGTCTGCAGGTTTAACTCCAGCACTGGAGGGCCGCAGTGTCTGCAGGTTTAACTCCAGCGCTGGAGGGCTGCAGTGTCTGCAGGTGTTTGTGGTTTAATTTCAGTCAGCCACCAATTTAGGCCTTGGAAACCAGGTGTGGAGATTCCAACCATTTAGCCAACGGATGACATAAATTAAGCACTTCAGTGCTGAAACACACTAAAAATCTGCAGACACTGTGGCCCTCCAGGACTGGAGTCTAACAACCCCGCTTTATGAAGATAAGATCAGTCAGATGAGTGGTAACAATAGGAACATGGGGAGTGTGTGAAGTGAAGTCTATTGACTAGCCATGATTTGGAGAGTGTAAGAAAATTGTTTTTGGATTGTTTATTGTGTTTGACCCAGATTGTTTTGAGGATCCCCTTTGTGTACCGACTTTTGGACTGTGTGAGGAATTGACCTGGATTACGGAATTGGATTTTGGACAAAGACAAAGTTTAGGATTGTGGACTTTATGTGTTTGTATTCCCCCGAAGACCCCACCCTTTGTTTTGTGTTGTCAAGATTCCTTTAATAAATTATTTTTTTGCTTATAATACTGCCTCCTCCGGGTTATTTACCCTGCCTATGCCTTCTGCAAATGTCCGTGAGTGTCGCCCAAACCCTAGGGACACCACACTCCATTCAGATGATTGGTCAGTTTCTCAGCACCCTGTCTGGAGGAGAACAAAGCAGTCAACTGGACCTCAGAGTAGGGTCTCTGTCTCTCTCACACACTGGCCCACTAGACTGAAGGTCCACTCCATTTTCTCCCCTGCAGCTTCGATTGCTCAAAGAATAATTTCATTTCTCTGTACAGAAATTCCATTTTTCCATTAGTGTATATCACCATTTCACTCATAAAGTCAATATACCAAAACGTTTGAATCTTTACCCTCATCTTACAGTTTTTTTCAGTTGCTAACAAGCATCGGTCAATACTGAAGACACTTTTTCAAAACTCTTCATACAGTCTGCATTACCAACATGCATCTTAGCCAAACAGTTAATCTCACTTCCAAAACTCACTCAAACCACCAAAACACTTCATACATGTCTCAAAATAAGGCAACAATTCTCACTCGGAAAGCATACATTGTCACTCATAACACACTGACCTAAAAAACACTAACAACAGGGAGCATTACATAAATTATGAACTTTTATCTTTGAAGTTTGAATGATTTTTCACATAAATCAGTATTTCATTATAGAATAAGAATAACACCTTTTCACTTTATTGACTGTACTAAAGTATATGTAACAAGAATGAATCGGAAATACAGAAATTTGCTTCAATATCGTTAATTTTTTCTATATCTCTGCATATAGTAATTTACTTGTGAAAAATAAAAAGTTGAAACAAAAAATAGCAATTTCCTGAAATTCCAGGGCTGCAATAATAATCACAAAAAAACAACAACATATATATTATAATCACTCATACTGTACAGTACTGTGAGGGTACGAGTTGTCCCTCTCTCCTGCATTTGGCCATAAGTTCTCATCAACATCACATCTTATGTCTTCTCTGGCGATGCATCTTGGAAAGTATCTTTTGGAATGTCTAATCCAACCCTGGCAGTCTTTAGGATAAATGTTTCCAAACCCCACATTCATGGCATCCAGTAAGGACATCTGGTCATGTGGACGGTGGTCATACACCTTCCACCTCCACGCAGAGAAAAACTATTCTATGGGGTTTAGGAAGGAGGAGTATGGAGGCAGGAATAGTACTAACATCCTGGGATGTGCAGCAAACCAGTCTGTGACTGCAGCAGAGTGGTGGAATGCCACATTATCCCACACAACAATGAAGGTAGGGGAGTTTCCTGCCCCTCTCTCCTCCGCTGGCACAAGTCATTTATGCAGGTCATCCAGAAAAGAAATGAGCCTCTCTGTATTGTAGGGGCCAATGAGTGGTTTGTGTAACAGCAAACCATCATTGGACAGTGCTGCACACATTGTGATGTAATTCTGTTTTGAATGTGTTTTTAACAGTTTTGAAAACAGTGTGTTAGCATTTGAAAAATGTGCTGCAAATATATAGTGTATTGTGGGTGGTGGAGTATGAATGAGAAAAGAGTTCATGGATTTTGGAAAATGTGGTCATTGAATGCATTTTGTGTGAAAGCAATGAAAAATGATTAATTGTTTGGTCCACATAAACTTCTGGTTCGCTGACTGTGTGAAGAGTTTTGAAAATGTGACTTCAGTTTTGACCAAAGCATGTTAGCAGTTGAAAAAAACTGTAACTGAAAGTAACTTGATGATAATGACACAGTTCCTAATTCAGTAGTAAGAAATTCTCATACAACATACATGCGTTGAGGGAAAAAGCCCCAGGGGTTGTCTAAAAATCTATCTCCCGGATCTTTGTTTGAGTTAAAAATTCAGAAATTCTCATACAGAATACAGTCAGGTCCATAAATATTTGGACATTGACAAAGTTATTGTTATTTTAGCTGCCTACCACAGCATATTGGAGTTGGAATTAAATAAAGCATACCACCTCATCTGTGAAGCATGGTGGAGGTAGTGTTATGGCATGGGCATGTATGGCTGCCAATGGAACTGGTTCCCTTGTATTTATTGATGATGTGACTGCTGACAAAAGCAGGATGAATTCTGAAGTGTTTAGGGCTGTATTATCTGCTCACATTCAGCCAAATGCTTCAAAACTCATTGGATGGCACTTCACAGTGCAGATGAACAATGACCCAATGCATACTGCGAAAGCAACCCAATACTTTTTTAAGGCAAAGAAGTGGAATGTTCTGCAATGGCCAAGTCAATCACCTGACCTGAATCAAATTGAGCATGCATTTCAGTTGCTGAAGGCAAAACTGAAGGCAAAACGCCCCAAGAACAAGCAGGAACTGAAGTAAAGCGGCAGTAAAGGCCTGGCAGAGCATCACCAGGGAAGAAACCCAGCGTCTGGTGATATCTATGGGTTCCAGACTTCAGGCAGTCATTGACTGCAAAGGATTTGCAACCAAGTATTAAAAATGACAATTTAATTTATGATAATGTTATCATTCATTTATGATAATGTTAACATAATAATGTTCATGTTAATTTATTATGATGTTGTCCAATTACTTTTGAGCCCCTAAAATTTGGGGGGCTATGTATAAAAATTCCTACACGGTTCATACAATATTTTTGACAAAACCCTTAAATTAAAGCTGAAAGTCTACACTTAAAGCACATCTTGATTGTTTCATTTCAAATCCATTGTGCTGGCGTACAGAGCCAAAATGATGAAAATTGTGTCACTGTCCAAATAGTTATGGACATGACTGTATATGCATTTAAAGCAAAAGTTTTCATTAAAACATGCAGAATGTTGAAGTTTAGGAAGGTTGCATTTAGTAAGGGTTAAATGTATTTATTTATTGGGCTTGGAGTCCGGAGGCGGGGAAAAAAAGCGTCAGGGGTTGTCTAAAAATTTCACTACCGAATCTTTGTTCAAAAACTCCAATAATCGATACTGTGTGTGGCCTGTGTGTGGCCTGTGTGGTTGAAATGAAGTGAAAAGATAACAGCCCTCGGCAATGAAAGAGCTACACAGTCTACACATCTGAAAGATGACCTGAACTGACAGAATTGAACTAAAACACCAAAGAGGTCCTCTCTGCTCTCCATGGGCAGGCAAAGGACGCGTCAGAAAAAAAACCCTCTTTTGTATTTATTATCATTCGATTTCTGTGCAGACAGCACTTTTGGAGCACACCTCTGTGACCTTCCCTGCCCCCCCCTTCCCCACATCACACACTGACACATCCTGCCTAAGACTATACCTGCGTCACCTCAGGAAACTTGAGGCTAATTTCATTATTTGGGGAGGGGGGAGGGGGCAGAGAGAATGCAAATGAGTGCAGACAGCTGGTGCCTTCCGGGTGGCCAGGAGTGATTGAGGGCCCCAGGCCTTGCTCAACAGTCTCTCTAATGCCCTCTCATCTTCACCTGGCTCACTGGGGTGTGTGTGTGTGTGTGTGTATGTATGTGTGTGTGTGTGTGTGTGTGTGTGTGTGTGTGTATGCATGTATGTATGTGTGTGTACATATATATATATGTGTGTGTGTGTGTGTGTGTGTGTGTGTGTGTGTGTGTGTGTGTGTGTGTGTGTGTGTGTATATATACAATATATATGTGTGTTTGTGTGTGGGTGTGTGTGTGTGTGTGTGTGTGTGTGTATGTGTATGTGTATGTATGTGTGTGTGTGTGTGTGTGTGTGTGTGTGTGTGTGTGTGTGTGTATGTCTATGCATGTATGAATGTGTGTGTACATATATATATATGTGTGTGTGTGTGTGTGTGTGTGTGTGGTGTGTATATATACAATATATATGTGTGTTTGTGTGGGTGTGTATATATATATATGTGTGTGTGTGTCTGTGTAAGCATGTATGTATGCATGTGTGTGTATGTGTGTGTGTGTGCACATGTATGTATGAGTGTGTGTGTGTGTGTGTGTGTGTGTGTGTGTGTGTGTGTGTGTACATGTATGTATGAGTGTGTGTATGTGCATGTGTGTGTGCGTTCATGTGTGTTGCATGTGCATGTGTGTGTTTGTGTGTTTGTGTGTGTGTGTGTGTGTGTGTGTGTGTCTGTGTGTTTGTGTGAATAAGCGGGGGTCGATGAAGACCAGTGGGTCAGTGAGACCAGATGGTCGTAGGGGTAGAGCTCAGCTCATTTGGTCCGTTCCACGTTATCAGTCACCCGGGCAACGGGTTAAACGGAACAGCCCTGGATCTTGGACAACCTCCTTTTCCCCCCGGAAGGTTCCGCGACTTGTTCATGACGTCCACCACGTGCGTCCGCCATGGTTGCTGCCTTCTGCTCTGCTTCCCGCCTTTTGTTGGTTGGTTTCTGTAGCCCTGCACTAGCTGAGTGATTGGTCGAAGACTGCTGGCACTTGTGTTCTTCTAACATAAAATGTTTTTATGAAATGTATTAGTTTTTTTCTTCTTCTTCTTTTTTACTTGGTTATATGTGGCATCAAATATAATTTTTGTTATTATAATGACCTATAAAGTGTCTCTCAAAGGGGCTTTTGGGACACCAGCAGTAAAATATGACAATGTTGTCTGATATCATATTCTATCTACAAAGTAATACAAATTCACTGTGCAGAGATCAAATCCCAATTCTACTGAACACTTCTTACTATGGCCAGCACACAGTATATACTCATAAAAATCATGTAGAAGTCATTGTAACCAATACAATCAGGCCTGTTTGGTTCTATTACAGAGTTGCTGAAACTGTAAAAAATAATAACGTAATAATATAAATAATAAATAGTAGCACCGCTAATCCAGGAAAAACTTCACAAACAGGACCACCGCAGACAACACCAGCGGGATGAGACTGCATCAGCTCACTTCTGCGCATCACTCAGCTCGTAATAATTAATGATGTCGTTTCCGTGTAATCGGCCTCTGGTATTATTTCTGCCCACGAGCGCAGAACTGTCGGAACCCCAGCCGTGATCCGGGGGATGGGTTTGAGTTCCTGTCGGCCGTCCCGCGGAGGAAC